>CM036540.1:6715269-7315269 GCA_020745685.1 Tautogolabrus adspersus
AGATTTGAAAATTGCTGCGGTTTGTGTTGTAAAAAATAAACATCACAGGTGGTGCAGTTATGTGATACAAGTATTTGTCATGTATACAGGGATATCAATAACCGGCATCACATGGCCTTCATTTTGTAGCTAAAGGGTTCCTCAGTTTTGTGGGAGGATAGTTGGGATGTGAAGAACCAAAAGACACAAAGTGAAAAACTTGTTGTTCTTCAGCAATGCCCTCAAACTGTAGCAGTGACATCACGTGTGTCAGACTCCACCTGACAGACACAGTCAATGAAGACAGAGACCAGATAAATTACCCGTCTCGATCACAATGACCTGAGGGGTCGAACCACTGACCCCGACAGAGAAGAAAAGGTGATCCCATTGTTCATTTGGATGGATTTAGTCAGAATCTGGCTTTGCTTTGAGTCTTAAGTCATACCAAAATAAAAAAAAAACACTCCAACTGGGTTACTGCAGGCTGGCTGATCACTAACCTCCAAGCTATTGATTTTTATGCAGCCTGGGGGACAGAGAAGACATTAATTAAAGACTTGCTTGACAAAAGGCTTATTTCCATCAACTGGACCTGACGGGTCAAACCACAGAGCCAGAAGGGACAACCAATTCCTATTAAGCTCAGTCTAACTGTGTCTTCTCTCTGAAAGTGCACAGTTAGAGCTGGCTTTGTGCAACTCAAATACCACTTGACAATAGTGGATACAATAGTCAACAAAAGGTTTCTCGTTTGCCATGGTAACAATCTCTCTGAAAAACTCTGAAGAATCATCTATCCGTGGAAATCTGTTTGAGAAATGAGCAGCAGGATGAATCATCTCTGCCGACGGCAATCTCTCTGCTTGATGATTGAAACTCATTTCTTACAACCTAAATGTGTAACAAAAGGGACAGTTAGTGACCATATTCATCCCTATTTGTGGTGTTACAAAAAAAGAGCAAATATGACCTTTCAAAGACTTTAACTGTCCTGTGTTGCAGTCACATCACTCACCAACATTACACGACAAGAACTTTGAAATGTTCTATTCTTAATTTGCCTGAATATATAAAACAGAAAGAACTGCAGAAATCTTGATTAATTCCAAATGTAAAGGTGGAGTCAGTAGCATTGGGCATTACAGGATGTAAAGACAACACTCAAACATTTAGGCCCCTCCTCCTGGACTCGCCCCCCCCCCATTAGCGTATGTTTACTGCTTGTACCTACACTGCATGCTAACGCATGCTAACACAAGCTAACCACCGCTTTTTGGTACCTGCCTGTCCAAGAGAAAGCAAGGCAACTCTTCATGCATCCACGGGTACAAGCCAACACAAGGTTCACCCTCGTTTTGCAACAAGCCTTATCCTCTTGGCGTTTCACTTTATTTCACTTCACTACATTATCCCTTCTTTGCTGCTACATCCACATCCGTCAAATATGCTGGTCTGAATCGCGTCCAATTGCTGAATTGCATTCACTCCTAAACTCACCTGAGTGCTGTCATTGGCTGAGGGAAACACCTCAGCACCCGCACAGAAACATCCCGTGCCGGGGCGCTAGTGGCGCAGTGGTTAGTGCGGGCGCCCGATATACAGAGGCTATAGTCCTCCATGCGGGCAGCCCAGATTCCAATCTGAACTGTGGCTCCTTTCCCGCTGTCATTCCACACTCTCTCTTTCCCTGATTTCCAACTCTATCTACTGTCCTATCTCTCCATTTAAGGCACAAAAAGCCATAAAATAAATCTTAAAAAAAAAACCATCCAATTTCAACCAAAACAACACAAAACATCAAAATCCAGGCAGAGGACAGGATCTCTGCAGACATGGTCACCACCACACATGTATGGAGGCCTATTAGTTATGATTGAGTGGCATTACTCTTGTAGAAGTCTTTATTTTATTTTGTTTAGGAAATAGCTACTGCCTCTATCTTGCAGACTAACCTGTCGTGGTAGTTTATCAATTGATTTAACTCATGTCATGGGATACATACAAGACAGAAATCTGATCAGCACCTGAGCACTGTCAACTTGTGTACACTGCCAAAAAAACGTGTTTGATGTGGACTATGCATTTGTGTTGATCTTTTGTGGCTTGTTTTTACCCAAACAAACCCAACTTAAGTTTCACAAAATTGAGTTGGAGCTCTTACATTTTCAATAAGTGATTTTATGAACTAAAACACAGAAAATATTCAGTGAGCATATACAGTAGACTATTGGGCTGGCAATCAGCTATCAGGTAGAAGCCAACAGGCTGTAGATGCTGGTTTAAAACTAGCTACAACCAGGGTTTCAATGCCATATGACTAAACAGACTAATTTATTGTTATTAAAGTGGAACAGATATTGTACAATTTTAGCCCCAATTAGGCCATATTTTTCAGCTGTATGACTAAATTTCAGCCCAATTATGCATTGTTGGTCTTACAGTGCCGACAATGTCACGGCTCGATAAGCTGCTCCCAACCGGTAGGATGAGTTCCAGGCAGGTTTGCTGATGGAAAGACAAGTTGGCAGTGTGAGCAGAGCCACAAGTGGACTCCCAAACTCCGTTTTCCCGATATTGCCTGCACCATGGCAACAGCAGGCGTGCCTGTTTGATATGTCAGAACATAATTGTCATGACAAACATGTAAAACTGTTATCAATCATAAAACCGTGAATTAATCATTTTATCAAAGTCATTCTATGCCAGGTTGTCAGGGTGTTCCTTTGGTCAAGCAGACATTAAGCATGATGGCTTAAAGCCAAGGTGTCTAATGGACGGGCAGCTGGCACAGCTTCACTTACCTTTGACAACTGAGACCTTTTTAATTCAGGTAAATGAAACATCATGGACAGACTGAAAAAGTGTTCAGTGTGAGGAAGCTCTTCTTAAGTGTTTGACATTGTTAATCTCTGTCAAATTTTGTTAAGACTGTATGATATGATCATATTCACCCCCGACAATACCAGTGGCTCACACTCACCACAGCTCATTCTATAATCATTGTGTGTCTGAAGGACATACTGTATGTGAGTGTGTGACGTGACACATATGCCTGTTTGCTAAAAAAAATACACAACTCTAAAAAGCACATAACTACTGACTGACTCCTACATTCCACATATTCTCCATGCGCACAGTGGTCAGTCAGCGCCACGGTTTTGCTTAGTCGGAAAGCGTGCACCCTGCCCCGCTGGGTGCATGTCTTGAGCATGACCGCAGCCATAAGCAGCTGTATTAACGATCGTGAGTCCATATAATGTGTTTTATTTTGAAATTGAACAGACACTCTGTGCGTTTCCTTGTATGACTTCCTTTTGGGGTCGTTCTTTTCTGTCCAGCTTGACGCATGGTTGCAGTGGGCTCTGTCGAAAATAGAGCCGCAGAGCGTAATGGCGCTGCTGGCACACTCCGTGGTGCGTGGCAGTGACGGACCAAAGAGCACATGGTGTGTGTGGAAATTGAATAACACTAACCACCTGAGAGAAGTGACTGTGATTTTTTTCTCTTAGCATGCATGTCAATAAGACAGAGCTTAGAGAATAGATTAACTGTAGCTGAAAAAAGCCACATACACTAGAATTGATCAAATAACAGAGAAAGACGTGTTAAAAAAATACTTTTTTAAATTTGGCTGTTTCTTTTGATTGAGAAGGGTAATACTCTGTTGGGTATTCTTGATGATCCCAGAATGCCTTTTTCTGGTGACAAGACGTTCAAAAATAGACAACCAGTGCTGAGAAGACGTTCAAAACTGGTTTTAAAGTGAAAGTTTTCTCGTCAACTTTTTAACTCGTTTAAGTTTAGAGCAGATATTTCTCTGGGAAATGTGTGTCTGTCACAAACATCATCACACATTAACACACACATTAACACATTACTTCTAGTCCTCTCTTATTTTGAAGCTAAAATGATCAACAAGTCAGGAGTATATCAAGGTCACCAACAAAAAATAGGAACGGAGGAAAATCATATATTTGCAAGCATGAGTGGAGATTTGATCTCACTTAAACGTACATCAGTAAAATCCGCCGCTAGGGGGCTCTCAATCAAAACAATAACAAAAGATGACGTCGAGGCTTGTGGTGTATTATGGGAGTAAAAACGAACAAGTCAATACGAACGGGCGAAACCGACCTGAGAAAGACAATATGTGTACTGACGATGTATCCAAGTATAATTTACATGACGTTTTAAATCACAGCAGCACATACAGCAACAGAACGGCAGCTTTCAGTAGCAGCTAGCGCTAGCCTATGCTGCGGTCTTTGACGTAACACGCGGTGTTTCCTTGACAACGATCAACATTTCGTGTCTGTCATGGTGGCTCATCATGGCGGCCGCCTACAAGACACGTCCCATTACAACTATAAAATTATGGATTTCTCTGGCTTTGATAACTTTTGGAAATATTTGAGGTGATGTAAGTACTCAACTAAAAAATATATATAACATGGGTTTAGTCCATTTTTAATTGAAGTTAGATATTTTAATGTAAACACTAGCATGCAATTCTACATACTGTACCTTTAAGCTAAATTAAACTCAATTCAAGTTGATCACTTATGGTAAATGGACTTGAGTTTATATAGCGCTTTTACACCGCAGGTCACATCTACACATTCACACCCTGATGGCAGAGGTTGTTAAAGTGTCCATCAGAAGTTACTTATCCATTCTCACACATTCACACGCCGTCGACGAAGCAGCGGTAGCAACCTGGGGTTAAGTGTCTTACCAAAGGACACATAGGACATGTAGCGGAGTTGGGGATTGAACACCCGACCTTCAAGTTGAGAGACGGCTGACTGGACCACTGAACCATAACCGCTCACTTCTCACTTTAAGCCACATTGTTCTGTCAAAACTTGTCTACCCGTCAGGTATCAACAAACTACGTCAGCATCCAGAGGCCGTTATGCCTAATAGAGCAAAAGCACCTGTGCATGTGCAGTCTAATTTTTACTTCCTCTCTGGGGATTTTTAAGGATTTTTTAAAAAGGAACCCTTTACTAATTCTCTGAACTGTCATGTTAAGATCACACAGCCTTAATAGCAACTTATTTTTAGAGATATATAAAAATTTGATAAAATAACGGCATTGCTTAGACTGGGTTTCTGGGAACACGTGCTGCTTCAATCTACATTTCAGCACTGTTACAATGCTTTCGGCACTGTTCCAACTACCTGCGCAGGAGCAGCCTCAGCCAAGTGACGCATAACTGCAAACCAAGATGGCTGCGGCAACGAGACAGTCTTACTTCTGAACACAGCTTTGTATTTCCCATTGCTGGAAATGTAAATGCCATATTTGCAACGCGATGTTAGTCCACAATAAGCCACAGTGGTCTCATACTAGTATTGACCATGTACACAGAGATGGATCACCAGATTCTATTTGTGCATGTAAAAACACCATATCGTGAATCTGATCAAAACCGGGATGAGGCTCAGAACCGGGATGCTCAAGTCCGTGTAAATGCACTCAGTGTTGGAATCCCGCTTTGTGCCCACTGAAATCTCAAACAACATTGTGAACTTCTACTGGGGTCAAGAGGGTTAACCAAATAACCACACTTTTATCAGGAAAAATGAATGAATGAATGAAAAAATCAATACATAAAAATATGTTCCACATTATATTTAATCAGTATGACCCACTGGTTACATGGACTTTGCCATTCTCAGGGATGTAAGAGGTAATAAACGTTGGGCATGTAGAAACATGAATACTCTGTCTTCTGCTTTTTACCCTACGACATACAGTTCCATCCTGTTCTCTACTCTTATTCTTTCTTTCTGAATATGATTATGGACCAGGTTAAATTACCCTATGATGTCACCCTGACTTTAACAATGAAACTGCTCTCGGATTAGCACTTTATATGCGTCCCTGTCTGTATGCCTCTGAACCTACAAGCACCTCTCGGATGACAGCTGATACAGACAGCTCCTCCAGTCCCACGTGCATTTCCACCTTCCCTTCTTTAACCCCAATCCAGCTCCGGGCCTGTAAGCGATGATCTCGGCATTGTGGAAAAAGACAGGGGCCAACCAATAAGCTGGCTCTGCTCTCCCAGCATTATAAAAGGACAGAACCCCAGCACTAATTGGTTTTCATTTTGATCTCGGCAGCCTTTGAATAAGTGTCCCGCCCCTCGGGCAATGGAATGGTCCTAACCACTTTAATTACCCGCCACTGTGGAGGGATAGCACAAGACAGAGGAGGAGAGAGAGAGAGTGAGAGCAAGATGTGGAATAAAAGAGATGATTGCATGACGGAAGAAAAACCCAGTAGCCAGAGGCTGAGTGAGCGAAGGTAAAAAGGAAGAGAGTCGTTGGATTCATGTAGGTGAAGCAATTTGACCAGTGTGCGAGACAATGACTGCATCCGTGTTTTTCAGTGTGTGGCATGTTCCTTACAATGATGACAGGTTCATCACTTTACAGGGTTTAAGGCTAGTATAAAAGAGATATATAAAAAGAAAGAGGTGCACCCTGCACATGTGCGAGTTCTTTCAGGTTGCTTTCACACTTAAAGCGTTTGGAGAAATGTTCCTGAACAGGCGGTGTTTCTCCCTTTGGCCTGGGTCCTTTGGACATACGTGAACACAGAACACGCATTGTGAACAGACAATAGAAACAAAAGAAAACACTCTATTGCAAAGGGGGACAGTCATAAAAAAATAATATAGTTGAAATAAATGCTTCTCAAAGCCATGGGTAGCTGTTTCAAGTTTCAAGACATTCCCTCCATTAGTTCCATCCTCAGGGGACAATGAAAACCTCTAAACCACAGTACTAAACAAAAGTTGAGACGTTTTGATATTTCAGTCGCCAGATTGGTGGGAAAAAAAATAACTAAGCAACACTAACACTATCCAAGGACTTTTTGCGTTTGATGTGGCTTCAGATGTTTAATCAAATGGATATACAAATCAAATGTAATAAGATATGGCATAAAAATAATGAACGCTAGATTATGTGAGCCTGTTACAACCCTGGGTGTTTTGTTGTTAATTTCTATGCTTTGTGGAGGTTGTCTGTTTTTTCTGTGCGAGTGAGTGCTCCGTCAGTCCTGTAAATCTTTGATTGTCCGTTTGTCCATGTCCTTGTGTGAGAGGGAGATCTTTGTTGCTGGTCCACAGGTGGCGCTCCGTCGGGGAAGAGGGAGGGCACCAACATGATTGGTCTGGTTCGGGGACTGAGGAGGAAGTACTTCTTTTGGACTTTATCATGCACAACTACCCCCCTGGATGGGCGCGTTACACAGCCCCCCATTGAGGTTTTACCTAAAACCCAACAAACCTTGGCTGCTTTCTAGTCACAAACTCTCTGAGAGTATTTTAAGCTTATGAAAAGTATTTATGTGCAACAATAGACTTTGGTTTTGATGCTGTAAATCTTATTTCCAGCATTCAGCTGACGTTGCTAACGACAATCTGATAATTGCGTTTGCCTTTTAGCCTAAATAAAACCGATGTGTACAGATGTGTATTGAATCTTTTGGTTCGAGGTAATCATAAACCCATTCAGACTGTATATAATGCCATAGAACCCCAGCCCTTCTCATTTGAGAATATGGCCTTGAGTGTCTGAATGTTTGTGGGTGTAACTTTGTGTGTTGGATGTATGGCTTAGAGGCAAGGTCAATGGGTCATGTTGACTGCATGATTGTCTACTATCTTGTTCTGAAACCAATAGATCACTTCAGGGAGAGAAGCTACGAGCCAGCCGGAGAGTGTGCGGAGACAGAATATTACATTCGGATCCTGAGGGTCAAGAGGGTGCTTGGATAGAGGAGCTGTTTTCTTATCCTGAGCTCGACAGCAAACACAGGAAGAAACATCTGTGTCGTCATGGAAGAACCCATTAGTTATGTTCAAGCCTGTGAGGGACTCATTCAAGTTCCAAGTCACGCAAACGGATTTCCAGCAACTGACTCAACGTCAAATGAAATGTTAAAATGATGCGTGATGCTATGCGCTGCAGATCCCCCTGAGCCATTTTCAACAGCAGATTTCATTTTCTCTCATCTTTCTGGCTTTTGAAGTGTCATTTACCAGTTGAATGGCCACTAAGATTGGGCTGCTAAATGACACTTCAAAGATGGGCTAACTCCAGCCTGCCTTCCGGATTGTCCCAAAAAAAAAAAAAAAGATTGGTTGTACCACGACACTGCAACCCGAAAACCTTCAAAAACTTTGTGCAAACTCTGAAATTTCTGAACTTGATTCCGAATGCTTAGTAACAGATTTGAAAGGTTCTTTATTGCCTCAAGCAACTTGAGCATGTTCTATCTTTTGGTTCAAGTACAAACAAATCACAAGATTTGTAGTTACAGTCACATCATTTGCATTTTTGCAGCATCATGTGTCAATCAGCCTGAAGAAGGCAGAGAAAAGTCAGTCTAATCAGTTCTGCAACACGCTGCTGTCATCTCCAATCTACCCCATGGAGGTGTAAAGAAGAAAAATAAACGCACATTTTGTTTGCTAATCTGTTGAGACTGCAGCACCACCGAGTTTCAAGTTGCTCCAATTTATCACAGTCACACCCACTTGTCTCTTAAGAGATACTGAGGGGGTGAATCGAGGTAAACGCTACAATCTCCTTGATTTATTTTCATTTTGAGTCAGGACTGGAAGTTGTGGTAAATAAGTTGGAGGAAGGTTTCTTTAAATAGGTAGCCTTTCTGACAGGACAGCTTAAAAAGGAAGCCTTGCCCTTATAAAGAACACAGTGGCCTGTATGACAGCATCACACTTCCTGGATAGATATGTAGATAAACATCATTTGTATAATGGTCATTACCAGGTTTTTACATATAGAAGGATGGCTTTTGTCCACCTCTTCATATATCAGAAATAATTCATTGTGAAAGTTTCCCCAGAGAGTATTTTATGTTTGGATGGAAGAGACAATTGGAAAAATTTAACACATTATGTGTATTGTGATCCGAAACGTATCTAACAGACAGATTCCAAAGGATCCGTGTACGCCACGATCCCTCCATGCCACTTACTCCGTAGCTGATCACGCTCGCTCCAGTCAATGCATGTGTTTCCACCGCATGCGCCACGGTCCATCTCCAGCACGTGCCAGCAGCGCCCCTCCCCTCTGTTCTGCTCTAAATATGCGCTTATTTGGGTCTATTTTCGTCAGGAGCATCAGGTAAATGTCAAAATAAAACACAATGTGCAGACTCCTGATCGTATATCCCAACACTTCATCATCATAACTTCAAAACAGGCACCAAATGAACAACATATCAACTTTGGACAGGGAGGGCAACCTTTTGTCTGCACATTGTTCTCTTTATTCCTGCATCATCTTGTAGTTCTCCTGCTCATTGCTGCGCTTACGCTTCAGAAACAGACCCAGAGGGTTAGGGTTAGTAACGTAAGATGGAGCAAAACCATGGCGGTGACAAGGATCCTGTGGAATCTCTCCCCGAAACATGAACCAAATATCTTTATAAATGTAACTCTTGCATCACCATTAACGATTCCAAAGTATTTAGTATTGATTTTGAACACTATTTAGTTTTTTAACACACTGCATAGGTCTGAATCCTTACCATTTCTCATGGGAGGCAGAAAAAAACCTTTATTTTGCTGAAACACCTGCTGTCTTCCTCTTTGTCGTCCCCTTCCTCCTCTTTGACATCCTTCTTTACTTTTCCACTCTTTTCGCTTGCTTCCTCTCCTTCCCCTCCATCCATTCAACTTCTCTGCTCCTCTGCCACCACTTCCTCTCAATTCATCCTCCTCCTCTCCTCCTCTCTTCTGTGTCCTATTTGTGGAGGTCTGCTGGCTTCAACTGCTTCAGAGCCGTCTAAGGTTTTGTGTGTGTGTTTGCGTGTTTATGTGTGTGTGTTCTCAGAGGGGTGTCTTTGGGTCTGAAGTGAAATATTTCTACAAGGCTTGTGACCTTAGAATCTCAATTGCACTCACAGCAGGTCCACACACACATACACACACACATTCTCTGCTCTGTCAAACTAATTCAGTGTCCCGTTTTCATGCCTGTGCATTACTCCTTCCCGTACTTTGTGTGCTGGTTTTGTTTATGCCAGCAGCACTTTCCACCGAGGAGTAGACCTCTGTGTGTTTGTTTGTGCATGTGCTTTTTTATCTTTCATGTGTGTCTTCCTGTGTTGGTGTGTGAATGAGTTTTTGTGACTGTGTGAACCTGCTGCATCTGTTCCTGTGGGTGTAAGTTTGTGTTTTTCTTTTTTCCTCTGCGTGTGTGTATCATATTTGTCTGTGTTATTGCATCAGATTTAACACTTTTAAAACTAGTCTTTTAACAAAACATATAAACAACTCTGGCGAAATACATCCATTCTAATGTTGCGTTCATGTTCTCCTGTAGCTGTTTGTCAGGAGGCTTAAGCTCTTTGTATGGTTTCACACCAGCTGGGCTCGGCTCCGTGTACGCTTGACCCCAAAGTCCAGTTCATTTGATCAGTGTGAACACGTAGTGAAGTACCTTACTCCGGTACCGTGCCTGAGTCCATTTGAAGAGGTGGTCTCAGGCATGATTAATGTGTACTCGGGTACGTTCCGCGGAAGATGTGAACACAACCGTGCTCAAACAAGGAAGTGGACCGCTATTTGACATAATTCCAAAACGGCCCCTGGTGCTTCAGAAACCGTCGTATCCGCGCAGCACGGGCCTGTTCACCTACCTCTGCAAGGTAGATGTGGAAGTAGGAAGAGGGTCTCAGAAATCACAAAAAACATCCACAGTTAGCAGGATGGACTCAGCCCACGAGTGGTTGCCATAGTTGCTTGTTTCTCAATATTCATATGAGGTTGGCTGTGGGCAGTTTGCTCATCCAGTCTACATGTGTTTGTGGACTTGGGGAAGGCTCATGATCATTTCCCTGGAGGGGTCATTTGGGGGGTACTGCAGGAACGTAGTGTCCTGGGGACATTGCTACAAGCCACCGTCCCTGTATGACCAAAGTGGGACCTGTGTTTGCATGCTGGGCACAAAGTCAGACACATTACCGTTGCATGTTGGCCTTCGCCTGTGTTGCCCCTTGTCACCGATTCTGTTTGTGATTTTCATGGACAGGATCTCAAGGAGAAGCTGCGGGGGAGGAGGGTTTCCAGTTTGGGGGCCTCAAAATCTCATCTCCCTTGCTCCCTCTGGGTGGGGAATAAGTCTTCGCTCCAAGTGAAGGAGTGAAGGAGAATAACAGCACTGTCACTCTCAAATCATTACTTACAAAAGTTTTCTGAACTTTATTAGACTTTTGTAGCATGTGAACGTGTTCACACGTAAACGAAAAAATTAGAAAATGACAACACTCACATCCATTCCCTTCCTAATTGGGTCTTATCAGTCAGGGTGTATTTATCCCTGATAAGTCAGGCGCCCATCACAATGAAAAGGTGTGCTTTATAATGCTACATAAACACAAGGCAAGCTGAGTAAAAATGTGTGCTGTGATTCTTATTTCAAGTCGTGCTGGTTTCAAATGTGATTAGTTCTAAAATTATGCCTACACCATTGTATGTACTAAGACGTTGACGTTTCAATCACCGTTGTAAAGGTCATATATTGTCCTCCTCTTCAACCAGTTTAAATAAGTCTCAGAGCTCCCCAAAACATGTGTGTGAAGTTTCTTGTTCTAAATCCACTCTGATCCTGTATTTGATCATGCCTATAAACCCCTCTATTTCAGCCCTGCTCAGAACAGGCTGTTTCTGTGTCTGTAGCTTTAAATGCAAATGAGCTGCGTCTGACCACGCCCCTCTCTGGAAGGGCTTGGTTGGCTTGGGCTTTCTTACTACATGTCCAATTGTTTACAGTGAGAAGGCAGACTCAGAGGGCAGAACAAACACCTAGCTGTGGGAGTGTCACCCACCTGGGGGAGGGGTTACTGCCCTTTGTGATGTCATTAAGGGAAAATCTCCAAACGGCCTGTTTGAGCATACATTTTTTTGAAAGATGGAGAGGATGGACTTTTCTCATAATTCGGGGGATTTGTAGACAGACCAGGAACACATATTATTATTTGAAAATATGGTAAAGTGTATTTTGCATAATATGTGACCTTTAAAGAAAAACATGGAAAGGTCGTCATATTTAATTTTAGTTGGCACAGTTTTTTTCCCTGTCAACCCTCTGGAGTTTTTACTTAAAGTGTTGTGGAAAACCACAAATGAGACTCAGGTTGAGAAAAAGGTGAAAAAAGAATCCATTAAATGTCATACCTCTGAGATGTTTACCTTAAAGAAGGATGAACTTTGCAGTGTTACCAAACATTGCTATCACATTGACCAAAGGACCTCGTTTCACCGGTGTCATCCATCCATAATGCTGGCAATCAATTTAATGATTTTTTTTTTTACATTTGCCCTTGTTGTGACAAAACAGCTCCCACACACACTCTTGCCCTTTTATTCAGAATACTAAGATAGACATTGGCTTTATTCAGGCAGCAGTATTCAGTCACTGTGAATGGCAGGTAAATGGACATTGATTGTTGATAATTGTCACAGCGCTCTATGGATTTGTGCCGGCCTCTAGAAAGGGCAGATGCTATCTTGGTGTCGACCATGGCTGAATCTAAATGGAGAGATGCCGATATCTCACTCAGCAAGATTCAGAACGGGACGGTTGGATGGATGTCTCGTCTTTGTGTGCATTTGTATGTGCTGGTGGATGTATCCATCGCTTTTCTTCTCCTTCCTTTTCTACTGTATCCGTTTCTTTGTCACTCAAAGTCTTTCTCTGTTTCTCTTACTCTCTACCTCTTCTGATGTCCACCCGGTTTTTGCTTTTCTTTTGCTAGAGCATCACAAAACATTTCCTTCAAATGTAGTCTGCTGCCAATTGTTATTGTGAGTGGCATGTAGCACCAGGAATACATTCGAACAGATATGACTAAGTGGTAAAACATGCCCGCAGGGTGCAGCTGACCCATGGCTCACAAATGCTTATATATATACTGTATTTGCTTCACTTTTAGGTCAGCAGTGAGCCACATTTACAGGAGCATTTGAAAATAATGCATGTCAACCATGTCAATGGAGAAAACTAAATACTGAAAATAGGCCATTTATAGACACAAGAGGTACATCTATGGCATCACATATTTAAAAGCTTAGTGTTTACAAGACAGGCAGACTAAAAAAAATGGGGTTGTTTAGTCCATTTCCGCAAATCAGAGAACAACACAGAGAACATGACAGCAACTTTACTGACTTTGTGGCTTATTTTGAGTCATTTTGGTCGGATACAGCCATAACACTCCAAGATGTTTCGATAATGGAAGGCTGGGATCGATTATGTGGTGGAATTTCTGTAATTACTTAATTAAATGTGCATAAAATCATTATGTTAATTCACTGTTCCTAATGCCAGTCAGACCTGGTACAGTTCAACTTTGTTTAGAAACCAAGGACAGCTTATAGAGTCTCAACAGCTCTTTCTGATATCTTCAAGGATGTTTGGGGGAACTTGTTGTTGTTTGCTCCAAGCTCCTAGACGTCACAGATTAGTCTAGCTGGGTCAATATGACACGACCCTGATAATGATAATATCTTTTTGAATATATGCAAAGCCATTGGAAGAATTCGTCAGTTATGTTTGAGCATTACACTGAACCTGAAGTGTGACGCTGATCCATTCTCATCGAGTAGGCCTATTCATCTTGTGAATAAACTTTCACCATCGTAAGCCATCTGAGTCCATCTGAGAGTCTTATTGTGTGAAGTCAAGTCTTGATAATTTCCTCGACAGATTATACTTCATGTTCCCACTGCGTACTCGTGCCTATGTACGTGCATGAGCAACTGTACCGTGCCGAAGCACACCTCTACCAACCATGCCAGGGCCAAGGAAGTGTACCGTGCCTGAGCATGAAACAGAGCACTCACACTCGTCAAACAAACTGGGCTTTGGGGGACGAACGTGCTTGGGCATGGTACGGATTTCCTAGTGTGAGTGCGCCCTTAGAGTCATATTTAAAGCACAAGAAAAATGATAGAGATAGAGCTGAGAGGAGCTGAAATGAGTGACTCATCAATGTAATCCTAAAACCAAGACAGAAAGTGCAGAAAATGCAATTGTCATTCGTCAGCAGCACACCTGCAAAATGATCCCCCAAGTGCAGTTCCTCCCATATAACTGTACCCATTATGATGCCTCATGCATGCTGTCAAAATACCGAGCTTTATGTGGCAGAAAAGAGACTAACTTCGGCCGCAAAAATTTAATTACTGGTGTAAATGAAGGGAAAGAGTGCAACAATACTGAAAGAATGACACTGAATGTAGATAATGGGTACGTAATTGATTGCCATTGTTCTGCAGTGAGTGTAATTCAGTCTGTCACATTCTGCTATGGACAGCAGTGTCACAATAACAATGATGCACCAACTGAACTGAGCTGAACTTAATTATTTCAGCCTCAACTGAGAGACAAACACAAAGCAGGATGGCAACTGTAAACTATGAATATGTCACTGAAGCAAATAACATATCTGACTGGCCAATATGCTGATAAATGCCACAGCCCGAGGGAAAATGTGTGACTAAGACACTCATAGACAAACACTCAGTATTCCATTTGTCCGTGTATTTCAGCATCGACGTGAATATAAACTCCAACATGTTGTCAGAATTTGAAATGTAATCTTTTTATATAACGCCCGTTTCTTTGTACGGTTCTCTCTCTGCTGCATTGAAAGTGAAGAGAGTGACAAAGTCAGAGAATGAACCCAACTCAGATATTCTGAGAGCGGCCCAGACCTCGAGATTGATTTTGCTGTTTTCTCGCCGTGTGAAATAGGAAGAGGTAGAAAGGCCAAGAGAAAAATAGTGTGATGTGGACAGACAAGGAAATGGAAGACAGCTAGGATGATAGAGATATGAAGTGACAGAGAGGGAGGGGAAAAAAAAAAGACTTTCACTCTGATAGAAAAAGTGAGATGATGTGATGATAACTGCAATGAGTTACAAAGTATAGAGTATAGAAAAAGAAGAATGGCAAAAAAATGGAAGAGGGAAAGCCAAGAGAGCTACGAGAAAAGAGAAAAATGAGAGAAAGTTAGAGATTAAAGAATATACGGTAGAGAGTTTAATTTCTATGAACACAGCAGGAATATCTGTCATACTAATGGAAGCAGTGGTGTACTCAACCAAACTGTGGTTACTTGATTGAAATCTACATTTTAACCAAGCGGTTACCTCCGGTGTTGAAAAGGGATGCCAATGTCGAAGTGCAGAAAACTGCATTTCCTCTCGTGTCCACTTGAGGCTGGCTGCAGAAGCCCTAGAAGTCGTACACACCCAATATTAAAACGTCCATTTTGACAGCAGGAACAAACATGTTGACAGCCTGGTACGAAAAACGATTTTGGGACGGGCATTGCAAATAAACTCATGCTATAAATGCTGTAGTGTGTGGCCACGGTTTACTTGCTCCATACTGGTCTTCATACAAATAAACAAGAAATAAAAGCTTTTGATTTTGTCAAAGATAAGAGTTATTCACAAGAAGGGGCGTGGCTGATCTGAGTGACAGGCGGGCGTGTTGTAGCTGTTGGTCAGAAGGCTTAAGCCCCGCCTCAGCTCCAGCTCTTTGACTGTTAAGAGGATGACCAAAAGTTATTTTGAGACAACATTTCCAATATGGCGTCCACCATTGACTGGCTTCAAATGTCCACTTCAGAAACCAAAGGGTGACGTCACTGAGACATCTGTGTTTATAATTTCTATAGTCTATGACTTTAACTTTTAAAACTTATTTTCATGTAAAAGGTGGAGTCAGTAGCATTGTTTGTTGCAGCTTTAGACCACATCTAGGCTATTCAAGGTATATTATTGTGGCCGGTGCAGAAAGGCAGGGATGAGATTTATGCACAAAGGGAGGATTTTATTTTCTCAGTGTACGATGTGTACAGCCAGGTGAGCTTGTTTTTACAAAGCTGGAAATGAATGCTGGACGCATGGATGAGAGACAGACCGAGATACTGCAAGTCTGTTGGTTTTTAGCATGGGCCCACAGTAGTCCATGCTGAACTGGATTAAGTCTTGTAGCTGAATTAAGGCAGAATGCTTCAATATATTCTACTTTGATCAATAATTAGACATTTATAGCGACCCCATTTGAATTCCATGTGACCCCCTTTACTACTGGCACATCTGTAGACCCACACTTTTTCAAAAAGGTTTTTTATCCCGCACATTGAGGCCTTACGATCCCTCCGCCCGGCCTGGGTGTTTGCTGATGTATTTGTTGTTACAGGAGGGGAGCCCAACAATTTACAGTTATTGTACATACATCATTCATCATGAGCGGTTCACTGAGCCTTGACATTCAGTGCTCCAGTGTGTACTGACATATGCATGATGATGCTGACATACTGCAGGGCTGTCTGCTCACTCGGGTTTCAAGCTTGCGATATGCTCTCTGTTTTACATAAGTAAATGATAAATGCAGCTGTTCTCTGCCTCCAAACAGTCCCCGAGGCGCTGAGTTTTTGATTTAAATGCTGGCCAAAGCAGAGTCCTAGGATAGCACTGTGGTTGTTGATTAATAAAGGCTGCCTGGGCTTTATTTAGATCGTGTTGTCTCTCTGTGATCTAAAGATGTTTTTAGAGGTTGGCAGCAAATTAAAAAGCATCCAAACGCACAATTATTCTTGTCGTCTTTGCAACCCACAATACATCCTGGTTGTTGCTTTACTATATGTTTCTGTAGGATATTTATGAACACTCAGCTTTCCCATTCTCTCTGGGGCTAATAATCATTTCCCCCCTGGCCATGGTGCAGATTTGCAGATAAAAATGGCGTCACACAACCGACATAAAAACAAGTAAGTAGTGTATTTGTACGACTTTATTCTAGGTTAGGGGTTTGGGAGATGACCTGAGATAGGATAAAGATGACAGATGTCATTTGTCATGTTGTTATGTGTTCCCTGTGCTCACATAACCTGTCCTCCTCCTATCACTTACGTAGTAGGTGAAGCAGTGTACACCTCCGAGACGTTGTCGGTCTATCACAGAGCAAATAAAAACCCTCAAACAACCATTCATCCTTAGCCATTCTAATTTCCCTGTTGAATACGTGTTTGAAGTTTGGGAGGGCACTCTGGGAAAGATCGGTTAAACGCCATCGCCATCAACAAGCAGGGTTAGGTTGGCCTGCATTGTCTAAGCGTAGACAAACTCATTGGCATGTCCTTATTTATAAGTCTATACTTCACCTGCTTCCCTCATACTTGGTGTAATTGTATTCATGTAAAAAGTGCTGGAAGCCACAGTCTTCACTCTGTAACCCAGTCACAGAACGTATTGTTGTCATCTGTTCCCAAAGTACGTCTTGACATGGGAGAAAAGGAGTTTCAGGTACGCTGCTCTGGCGGCCTGGAGGATCTGTGTCTGGGGGAGCTGGTCTCTTTAAATCTTTTAAAAGTAGATCGAAGTTGTTGGAGGACGATGCTTCAGGTCGTAGATGCTTTGACTGATGGCTTTCTGCTCTGTGACTCAGGACATGTTGATCTATGTCTGTAATTACTCTGTGTTTTATGTCTGTAACTTGTTTATTGTGCTGCTTGCCCCTCTTGGCCAGGACACTCTTGTAAATGAGATTCTTAAAGATTTTTATTTTTGGGCTTTTTGTGCCTCTATTGTAGAGATAGGACAGCGGACAGAGCCAGAAACCAGGGAGAGAGTGGGGAATGACGTGCTGGAAAGGAGCCACAGGTCAAACCCGAACACGGGCCCGCCCGCCCAGAGGACCATAGCCCCCACACATGGGGCGCGTGCACCAACCACCATGCCACCAGCGCCCTGTAAATGAGATTCTTAATCTCAATGAGGTTTCTCCTGGTTAAATAAATAAAAAATAATAATAAAAAACACCTCGGACATCGTCCTCTCTGACTTTATTGTGTGACAATCAGTCTGTTGTTCCATATTTTTATGTTCCTCCAATTTCTTTTCCCACAGAAGCCCTATGTGGACATAAAACCATGCATTTCATCTAGTCTGATGTCCCATAATAACGAGTACATTTCAATTGGTTTCAAGAAATACATGTCCAGAGTCAAGGGATGTAATTTCCAAATTCTCAAGTCAGTAAAAAAGTCCCACGTTCCAAATCAAGCAGGGCAAGCTTCACTTCAAAAACATGTCCTAGATGTATTCCAAGTACCAAGAGAAACAAGTCTCAAGTAAAGGTGGTGGTATCCTAAGACAAGAAACAACAACAACAATTCAATTCAATTTAATTTGAAGTTCATTGTTAGTCCTAAATCAAGAAAAGCAGGTTCCATGTCTGGTGGAAAAGCAAAATCAAAAGGTCACAAATGAAGAGAAGTTGTCCCAAGTTCTGTTACAAGTTGCAAACCAGATCAACGAGTCCTGATCAATGAAGTCCTAGATAAAAGCAACAAAACCCCAAGGTCACGTCAAGTCCAGGTCCCTTTCAGATTCAATGACAACAAGCTTGTTGGCCTTAAGGCCCAAGCCAAATTCACCAGTGGAGTCCCCTGTAAAGAGTTTACATTTACAAGTTTAGATCAACAAATACCAACTCAAGTCCCCAACAGACAGAGAAGGTTAGAGTCATACAGTGAGGTAATGTCAAACAAACATGCTTAAACACAGCTCAGGTCAGGGTCATACAGGGTTCACCTGGAGGGCCCATCACTATACGATATTCAATTATTTCATTTTAAAAACTAATGTATGTGCATTCATTTACGTGTGAGGCAGATGCTTGAAATGAAAATGAGATAAGGTGTGTGTCAGCTTTTTAATTCATCATTATCCGTTTATATATTTCCATTCTTATACAAACTTCCTCTGGTTGCATATCCAGTTATTCCCCTAAAGGGAGATTTCCTCAGACATCTCTTGTGTTTTATGTGCATTAATATTTTAATCCACACACACACACGCACGCACATGCACGCACGCACACAAACACACACACACACACACACACACACACACACACACACACACACACACACACACACAAACACACACACACACACACACACACTGTTGGATGTAACTCATCTATAAAACATGATTTTTTTTCCTACTCACCTGAAACAAGCCTTCTGTTGGTCACAAGGAATTACAGTGTACAACTGTTCCCACAATTAACATATTGTTAGCACACGGGCAAGTGCATAAGCTCATACACACACACACCACATGCAAATACACACAC
This sequence comes from Tautogolabrus adspersus, assembly GCA_020745685.1. NCBI lineage: Eukaryota > Metazoa > Chordata > Actinopteri > Labriformes > Labridae > Tautogolabrus > Tautogolabrus adspersus. The sequence continues at coordinate 6,734,461 of CM036540.1, forward strand.
CTACAACGCACACAAACCCCACCTCTTTTGTTTCCGACTCACCCAGGAAATGTTGTATTTAACTTATGCATAAAACATGATGTTAAGGCCACCGGAGACAGAATCTCAGAGGACACTTTAGCAGTTTTACTTCTTTGTTCTGTTTGGGCCAAAACAATAGAGAGAGGCACAAAACAAGATATCTGTAGTACAACAGAATAATCTTTTGATTTGGCCGTTGTGCCAGACCATCGTGGTGAAGAAGGAGCTGAGCCAAAAGGCAAAGCGTCCGATAATCCAATCAATCCACGTTCCAACCTTCAAATATGGTCAAGGGTCAGAAATGAGATCCCTGATACAAGCAGCTGAAATGACTTTCCTCCAAAGCGGGGCTCAGCCTTAGAGAAAGGGTGAGGAGCGAGGACATCCGGACGGAGCTTGGAGTAGAGCTGTCGCTCCTTTGCATCGAGAGGAGTCAGCTGAGCTGGCTCAGAGATCTGATTTGAATGCCTCCTGGTCGCCTCGCTCTGGAGGTCTTCAGTCAGAGATCTATTGTCTTCATGGAACATCCAACTGGGAGGAGACTGTGGGTTAGACCTAAGATGTGCTGGAGAGATTACATATCCCTTCTGGCCTGGAAACGCCTTGGGATCCCTCAGGAGGAGTTAGAAAACATTGCTGAGGAGAGAGACGTCTGGGGCAGCTTGCTTAAGCTTGCTGCCACCGTGACCCGGCACCGGATAAGCAGAACAAAAATATAGATAGTATGGATCACCCAAACTTTTGTCTATATGACTTTTTGAAAGACTACAGACTAAAATATTCAGCTTTTGAAAAACTGTGAGTCGATTGTTTCATCAATAATGTTCTGACTAACCCTGAGATCTATACACGTTCTCCATCATCAAACAATAAATACAATCTCCATCCTTTTAGATGGAGGTAAGGTATCATACTTTTATGTTTCTCTCTCCAGAATAATAATCCTGCAATATGTACTATTTACTATTCATTCATTAACACAGACCCCTTGAAATGAACCACTCGAGGCTGGCTGCAAAAGACACGCCATTTTTTTAAAAGCCCATTTTGACAGCAGAAAGAAAGGCTATTAAAATGTCACATTATACAATTTAAATCGGCCCTAGTTGGCAGTGTTTATTCAGAGGAGGGCCTAAATAGGTGTTTCTGAATCTTGGGGACGATCAGACAACCTAAAGAACTGGTGCCTTAAAACACAATTCCCTTAAACTTTGTCTACCAACTGTAGAAAGATGCTTTTTTGTGACACATTTTGGTTAAGTAGGATTACAGTGAGACCCTTTGAACCTGACTTGGTTGATGTATGTTAACCAATGAAACGTTCAATTAGGGAGACAACGTCCTAAGAAGACACTCTGCCAAGCACTCAAGCAGTAAGACACATTATTTTTTCAGCAATACGGTGTTCCAAAAGAAAGTCTGATGTCAAGGGCATGAGCAGTCGACAGAACAGTAATGAACCAAATGAGTGAAGGACTCCCAAGTGCATAAGTAATAAAGAGCAAGGTTATTCCTGAAGTCAATGATGCTTTGATGAAGCTTGCCACCATAATGGTGATAAAGACCAAAATAAATCCGCTCCGAATGAACTGTCTTCAACTGATAGAACCCGGAGTGAGCATAGTGAGACTGTAAGACTAAAAGCATTTTATAACCTTTGCAGGACAATGTTTCCAGCTCTGCTTTGGATTCTGTCCCAGTTTATCGTGTAATAATTACTCCTAAACCACAGGGACTAAACCACGAGAAAAAAAAAGGCAGTGACACATTGCAAGGAGCTGCCGAGAAAGAATAGATGGCAGTAATGGTTGTAATGACATATTAAGGCGAGACACGGTAGACAAAAACATCCATTTTTCATGCACTGGTCAATCTTGAGATTTTGGGCTAATTCACTCCCTGAACATGTAATCTTTCAAACTACCATAAAGAAAATATCCAAATTATACATTTATGTGTATATTTTAATACATTTTGTCTGACCGCGGCGTTAGATTTCTCGTAAATTTGCCCGAAAGTTAGCATCCTAACGGGACGTGCAGTGTAACGGCTGTTCTCTGATGCCCGTCATGACTGATATCTCTGAAAAGCTCTCTCTCTCCTGCACAACTCTATGTAACCCAAATAAGGACACTTCCTTTCTACCAGCAACCAATCGTGAAAGTTTAAAGGGGGGTTTAATGCTAAGAACGTAATCTCATTGGTTTGTGTTGGTTTCTGATAACGTGATTCGTCCAGACGCATCACGTGGTATGCTTTGACACTTCCATGTGCTAGACATGGTCTACATTGTTATAACCAATGAACTGACTAGTTGTTTTGCTTATAAGCGATTCTTTCCTTTAGAAATGTGTGGAGTTTTTAATGTCCGTTTTCTCAAAATGAGTTTTTTCTCATACGCCGTCACATAAATCTCAACTTCAGTAGCACTTGCATACACCAAACTTTCCAGTTTTATTCCTATCTATATTCTGCAGGTAATTACAGAGGGGTTTGTTGATATATCATTCATATAGCCTGATTTATATAACAGTTTATTCCTAAAAACATGGCGAAAATTGATTTTTTAAGACTGTTGATAGTATTTTCTGATTTATGGAGTGATAAAAAGAGATATCAAAAATCCCCTCTGTAAATACCTGTGTCTTTAATATGTTAACAAATTGAAAAAATAATTTTGAACCAGGCTTTATCCAATGTTCAGATTTATATCCCCGAAATTGATGCAAATTAGCGCATATTTAATTAGATAATGCCTTATTTGCATATTTAAACATACAATTTCAGAAAACTTGTAATATTAAAAATATTTGTCTTGATATAAGTAATCACCTGGAGAAGTTTCATGTTGATATCTGTTAGTTAATTTTTTTACCCTATTCACTTGTAGTGTCTCGCCTTAAGAGTTTAACTAAGTCGCATTTGGATGAAGCTGTGAACTTTGTTGTGAATGGGTGCAACATTTGGTCAATCGGACACCATCACAAGGACATCAATAGTTAGGGTTAGGGTTATTAGCCTGTTTTGTTAGCATTCTTCTCTTACATTACCTCTTTCAGTATTTCAGTCATGATTGTAATCACAGTAATGTGAAGGCTGAAACTGTTTTTATGCGTTACATTAACGCCCACTGGACTTTACATTCTTTTTTCTCACATGCACTCCATTGCAGCTTGTAGATTTTGTTATTTTTTATTATTCTTTATTTTTGACATGTTTTAAATCCTATTGTTTATATTGGTACATTTCTTATATTTTATTTTATTTAAGTTCTCGCTTTTTTGGCTTTATTTCCCTTTTTAACTGTTTTTGAACCAATACACCAAGACAAATTCCTTGTATGTGTAAATGTACTTGGCAATAAACACGATTCTGATTCTGATTCTGAATTGGAGGCTTAGATATATTCTGCCTATGTTTATTTGGGTTACTATCGTTTACACCTCGGGTTCCTAAATGACAAACAATAATCTCCTCTGGTATGTTGGGAAACCTCTGGATAGGATTCACAGGTCAAGTTGACACTCTGCGCAGCTACGCCAATTACAAAATCCCTCTCATATTTCACTGAGACCATTTGAAAAGTCATACAGCTTTTCAATGTGATTGCTGGTATATGTGATGAATGAAATGGTAAATTCACTTGAGCTTGTGTAGTGCTTGTCTAGTCTTCTGACTACTCAAAGCACTTTTATACCGCAGGTCACACCAACACATTCACACACTGATGGCAGAGGCTGCTATGTAAAGTCTCCATCAGTATTAACTAATTCCATTCAAACACATGCATACGCCGCTGAGGAACTTGGGGTTAAGTGTATTGCCCAATGACACATGGGACATGTGGCTGCAGGAGCTGGGGATCCAAACCCCTGACCTTCCAGTTGAGAGACGACCGACTCTACCAACTGAACCACAGGTACCAACCTTATAGATAAGCATTTGAAAGATATTTCAGTAGCCTAAGGATAGTTTTAACTCGCTTAGCCCTATTTTAGAAGTCCCTGAATAAATATAACATTTAGTATACAGGCTTTAATAAACAAGTGAGATTGCTCCCACACACGTCTTGTATCTGTTGTGCTTTGATGCAGTGTCCTGCCTTCACATTTCTTTAGGCTTCACTCAATTCACACTTCTTTTTCTTTCCAACAACAAGCAGCTCCCCCCCAATCCCTGTCAACCAACATGTTCCTTTTCTCCTTGACTAGCCACTGCACGGGGGAGTGGCAGGAACAATGTGGGTGAGAGGTAGGCGGCGGTGCAAGACATGCAGCAAAGGTAAACCTCCAGACATGATCTCACAACGTCGGGGACACACAGCAAGCTCCATGGGCCCGGTACGCTGCCACAGGAACACCTTCCTGACGGATTCTGCCTCAGGGTGTTTTAATTATGCTCTCAGCCGTCATAATACTCTCCCTCTGTGTGCGTGTGTGTGTCGGTGCGTGGGGGATTCAGAATCACAGTTGGATTTAAAATAGTCCCTGTTGTCTGCTATTGTCTCTCGTGCTTTGATGTTCCTGGTAGTGAGTAGTTAGTAATTAGCACGCCTACACAATTTGGCACATCTTGTCCTCTTCATTCTCTCCTTCACTTTCTTTTTTCCAGATGAACAGGCGGAACACGCCTTCCTTTCTTTTTCTCTCTCTCTCTTCTTTACATTCGACTTTTAATCATTCTCCACATACAGGTAGCATTTGCTTCTTTCACATTCTCCGACTCCTGTTTGCAGTGAAGCATTCACCCTATTATTTTCTTGTTTCCCAGAACAATAATTAACCCTGCAATCTGCCATTTCTATTTTTTAACGTGGGTTTTTTTTTTTCCAGCGCCCCTCTTCCGAACCTCTAAGTCTTTCATCCTTTTTTTTTTTTCATGTAGCATTTGCCTTTTTTCATAATAGCACAGGGATGTGTTCTGCTTACCGAGAGAGCTGTATAATTTATCAACACATGGGAAATTACCACCTATTGTTGTTGAGGCGGTGGTGTGTAATAGGTTTAAGCACTTAAATGAATCATCAAGCCAAACCTTCTTACTCCTCTTTTTTAACATTTCATTTGGTCTCTCTCTTCCCTCCAGTCTCTGCTGCTGCCTTTGAACCTCTCTCACTTCTCTTTCTAATTCTTCCACTCTCAGGCCTGATCTCTATTTCAGTCTTGGCTTGTTCCATTTCATGCGGGAGGGAGCTGCAGCTCTGACCTTTGCAGCTTTTTCTATTGTTGGTGGTTATGTTGGCAATCCAGGATTTGAAGCATACTGTTAATTCTCTCTAAATAGTAGCCTTAACTGCAGTGAACCTCTATTTGATGCAGGCTTTTAGAGGATGCTGTATATTGGATACTATTTTTAAATCGCTGTGGAGCTTCTGCGAGCGGAAATCTTTGTTTCTGGCTACACTTTTACTTTTCGTCTTCCTTTTACATTTTGATTCTGCTTTCCTGGTTTTTAATTACCAGCTGTTGCCACTGGAACTCACTACCATTTATTTATAAGGGGGGGAAAAAGCTCTCTCACTGGAGTACTGTTACGTGCAGCCCTGTTCTCTCTCTGTTTCTCCCTCTACCTGCTGCACACCTGTTCTCCTCTCTATCCTTGATTCTCCTCAAGACGGAGGAGAGGTGTTTAGAGGAGCCAGGTAAGAAGGACTTGGGCACACACACTTTGGGCACCGACGTGTTGAGGAGCTTTTGTTCCCAATTTTCACTCATCCCCATCTAGGTTTCAGTTTTTCCCAGGGCATGTCAGGATTGCTGGGTTTTGTTATTTTAGATTGGGCAAGAAAACACTGGTAGTCCTACTTTCAGTCTTTTGGTTTCCTTAGCCAATCTTTTCTTTTAAGGTAGTTTGGGAGACGGTGCCCCGAGCGTCGTCCAATTACGTGGTTGGCTCGGCACCTTCCCCTCTTTCGTTCTTTTTGGCCGGGGTCTCCAGCCTCTTTTGTTTCTTTAGTCTCTCTCTATCCTTGATTACTTTGAGGGGGGATATTTACATCTAATAAGGCTCAGGTTTTAAAACCTCATATCTGTGACGATGTTTTCAGCCTCCATGTTTTTTGCCTTGATTTATTTTGGTTGAGGAGGCTGTAACAAGTACAACTGTAAAGTTCAACAATAATTTGATGTGAACTGTGAAACGTGTGTCGACAAAAGTGCTGACTCAGTGTGGACTCCCAGATCAAGCTCTATCATCATAAATGATACGTGCAGTAGCTTCCAACCCATCTATGTTTTAAAATATACCCTCAATAATCCAAACAGATCTTCTTTTTTTCTTGTCATTGTGGGTCATCTCAGAGAACCAGCCTATTCTCACTCCCAAATCTTTAAAGGTATATCAGCATAGTCAGCGGCCTAACACTCAGGAGAGGAGAGACAATGGTTCCACAGTAGCTTCATTAATGGTTTCAGTCCTCTAGCTCAGTGGTTCTCAGCTGGTCTAGCCTCAGGACCCACCACCAACTCCTTTATAAAAAATCACAACCCAAATATCGGATATTTTACAACCAATCAGATTTATTTAATAAGAATTGTGCTGTTTGGACCTTAGATGGTAAAAAAAACATGGCAAAACAAAGACACAGAGCACAACAAACATGTTTAAAAAGCGCTTCATATACTTTTAGACACCATTTTTTCCCAGGCATACCTTCGCAAGCTGTTGAAAATGGCCTGTGATCCATTTTTGGGTCCTGATCCACCAGTTGAGAACCACTGCTCTAGCTTGTTGCTTGTCATGAGTTCAGAGTCAGATGAGGTAGTATCAGGAGCTCCAGGGGCAGAGTCTGAGAAAAGTAAACTAACATCCACAAGAAGAGTTGTGAGTCCCTATTATAAAACCAATGGTCATTGTTGACTCCTTTTACTTTACATAACCTATGTTAGTTATGTTACATACACCAATTATATTACTATTGTACCTCTTTTGCACATTAGAGGATTTTATGTCGCCATGCAGAAAAACCAACAAGAAAAAACATTTAATAAAAAACGTCCGTACACTTTCTAACTCGCAAACAAACAATTAGTGGAAGCAGCTGGATGTTTGGCAGCACTTTGAGTCCAAGACAAATTTCCCCAAGGGGACAATAAAGTATACCGTATCGTATCGTAATTATATGCACGTTTCGGTGCTGTACTTCCATCAGACAAAGTTTGTTTTCAAGTTGGCCAGTGAGTGGGATTTTACCATGCAGAAGAACACCATTATCTTATCTTACGAAGCTGTCATCCAAACCGGCCTCTGATCAGCACCACGGACTGCAGCAAGAGTAGCACATTTAACCACGCTGCTCCGACAGCCAAACCGCCTCAGCCTGGTTTAGTTAAACTACCAAACATCTGAAACCAGTTGACTTGGGAGCTCACACTGTGTATGGATGAGAATGAATGAAAACAAATGGCCATAAAGAAAAGCATGGACGCTTTATATATGCCTACACATTATGGATGACAGCATCTGATACATTTACATGCAAACTTCATCATTTATCATTGACGGCACAACGACCAAATGTAATCACAGACACACAGCAGGTGCACATTTATGTCTCAACTGAGAGTTGCTTTGGGTCCTGGTACATTGCACCGTCAGTAGTCACGCCGTGCATGTTTGAAATACACTTAAAGGCAGGGTTGGTAATTTTCTCCAGAAACACTTTTTAAGATTTTGGTTGAAATTGTCTTTAGGTCCTGACAGAAATTAATAACTCATGTGCTCTGAAAAAGGAACAAAGAAAACCCGTCATCTGTAGCAGTTGAAAGCCTGTAAAAACTTCAACCAATGTCTGCTACGAGGTACCAATCTGATGAACCAATCACAGCCTCCCTTTCTCCCTGCTCGTTCTCTACTGCATGCGTGCACGAGCCCACACTCAAAGCAATAGCTGAGGTCCGCTTCTGGACCAATGGCGCTCATGCATGTAAGTGAGGGGCGTGGCTTTTGAGGGAGCACAGAGGGGAGGGGGTGGGTGTTGACGAAGCACTGAGGGAATGCTACTTTCAAAATCATGCTAGTTTTCAAAAATTACCAACCCTGCCTATAAGTGGTAGATTAAAGCATAGTACTGCTCACCAGGCTTACCATATTTGACGAGTTGGGAAATGAAAATGTGAAGGAGGTGAGCATAGTGAAGGTGAAAAGGTGCCCTTCAAGTTATATGTGAAAGGTTTCAGTTCATTTCGAATAGACATTCCAGCTTATTCTGCAAAAGATACAATCCAATACACCCATGACTAGAGTCAAAATAGATGCTCCTTGTTCAATATTTGGATTCACAGTGACTTCTTCTTTACATCGTCAGAAAGCATTTAAATACGACGAAGAAAGGAATTGTTAAGTAGAAAACTCAGAGCTGAGTGTTGCATCAGTATGAAATTCTCCCTGTTAACCTTGGTGTGTTTTATCCAGCCTTTTTCAAAGGTTCAGCCTTTACTCATGGTGGCTATTAGTTTAAATTTAGGCCGCGTGTCCACCTGGCGTTTTCTCCGGGCAGAAAAGTGCTGGCTGTGCGCTCTGGAGTGTTTGCATGAAGCATTTGTTCGCTGAGAAGAAAAGTGCTTCACGTCCGTTCTGTCTCTATGACAACAGTGTGTTGACAACTCTGTTACTTTTTACTGTTTGTTTTTTATTTGAGATCGTTTTTAACCCAGCAGACACGGAGCAAAGGCGATGCGGTTACAAGACACTAACACCTAAAATAAGCTAAATTACGGGGAAAATCATACATGTTGAAAAGAGCGCCGGTGACGTCAACAGCGCCTTTCTGAAAAGTTGAAAGATTTTCAACTTCAGCGCTTGGAGCAGCCGCACTAAAACGGCAGAGCGCTTGTTCAAAAGACGATGGGTGCTGCGCTTTTCATCCAGGCGGCCGCTTTCTGCTGTAAACGCTCCCTACCCATTGAAAACAACTGAAAAAGACGCTGGCGCTGAGAAAAAAACGCTAGGTGGACACGGGGCCTTAGTCAATAAAAGAAACATATTTGACAATTGCCAGCTTTTCTTTACTTGTCATTTATTTTGGATCACATCATCAGCCCGAGGTATTAAATATAATGTTTTTTGTGTGTGCGTGCCTCTGAGGGCTGTTTAAACTTAAATGTGAGGTTCAAATGTGCCTCAGAGAAATAAAATACTAATAAGCCATATGCAGCAAGAGCAGCAGATAATCAGTGACAGTAAGGGACCAATAAAATGTGTTGTTTCAACAGCATTATCAATATTTAATCTAGTTCATATCCTCTTTATATTCTTCCTTGTTTCTTTTTCTTATTACACCTAAGGTAATTATGCGTCTCTCTTTCACCTTTTTTTCTCTAGTCTCAGTGTCTATTTTAGAACTAAAGACGTCACCTGTGACACAAAAAAAGAGTAAATTCTTACAATTTCTCTCTGAACTCTGCACAAACTGTCTCCCTCTTCACCATCCATCCCCCCCATCTCTCCTCCTTTTGATAGCTGCTAGGAATGATCTTTATCAGAGGAGACAGAATTGAGACTTCACAGTTAGTCTTTCTTTAATCTCCTCAACCCTCTGCCATCTCTGAGATTACTGAAGTGGTGTGTTTGCGTGTGTTTGTGTGTGTGTGTGTGAGAATTTATTTAGTATGTCTGCTTGCATCACACACCTCACAATTGTCCAGGTAATATTGTGTTGTGTACGATTTGTTTGCACATGCGTCATGCCTCAGCTTCTGTGTCAGCTAATAGGTTTTGATCCATGTTTATTATATTATTATTATTCCCTTGAAAAACACAGAAACTGTATCCATCCATTAATCATACCAGGGAGGGGGGGCTGGAGCCGATCCCAGATGTCATTGGGCGAGATGTGGGGTACACCCTGGACTGGACGCCGGTCAATCACAGGGCTGACATATGATGATGATGATGATGATATACTTTATTGTCCCCAAAGGGAAATTCTTTTTGGACTCTGTCCTGCAGTTACAGAAAATACAAAAAGTGCATAGATCATACAAAACATTACATGTAACAATTTCCACACATTCATAAAAACACCTTATTGAAGCAGTAACATATTGGCATATTGCACAGCCCCTGGGCACATCCTACATTACCTGTTTTTTAGAATTTTAACGGACATTGGCACAAATGAATGTTTATAGCGATTCAGCCGGGTCTGAGGGACCCTGAAATGAGGGTAAAGAGACAGACAACCAGCCACACTCACAGTCAACCCTATGGGCAATTTTAGAGTCACTTATTAACCTAACGAGCATGTCTTGTGGGAGGAAGGACTGTGGGAGGAAGCAAGAGTACCTGGAGAGAACCCACACATGCACGGGGAGAACATACAAACTTCTCACAGAGCGGCCCCTGTCCGACCAGGGATTTGAACCAGGAACCTCCTCGCTGTGAGGCGTCAGGGCTGACCACTGCACCACCGTGCATCCCTGAAAGAGAAAATACAACACAAAAAGTTACCACCACTACAGATCAAAAAGCACATGCAAGAACAATTTCCTTGATATTAAGTAAAACACTTAATATCATGAAGTCACTTTGCAGAGTTTCTTTTGGGTCGATTGATGCATGAAAGTCCAACGCTGGTTCATATTTTGAAAAGATGTAGGAAGATTTCATGCTTCTTGATTTGTTATGCAACCTTCTTTTATTTTAAATGCAAATTCTCACAAGAATTGCCAGCAAATCAGCAAAGGAAAACTAGGAGGGTGTTGTGATGAAAAGCATTGCCGCTTGCCAAAAAAAAAAAAAAAATCTGCAAACACAATATTTTTGTCCTGCTCCCAGCCTCAAAACAGCTGCTCTGAGTGCAGTTGGTAAAGGTCAGGGGAAACAATGCTAAAGTCTGAGTTTCTTCTCCACATACAGGTGCTGGGAAGAGAAAGAGGACACACACAAAACTGTTAACACCTCAGTTTAGCATCAGAGCGATGTCAAAGAACAACTCTGCTTTAGAAAGTCTACTTCACACAGAGAGCTGCTGAAGAGGTGTGTAGTGAGAACTTTCCTGCACAGTCAAGGCTGAAGTCTGTATTACCACCCACGATATGCTGTATGTGTATGCTGTACATAACAGACTCTTCTGCTTGCTGTAAATGAAGTCTTGATTCCTCACATCCAGGTACATTCCACTGCAGCTTTAGATTAGGTTGTGATACAACAAATGCTGTTGAGCCCGTGTGAGCGAATCATTAATGCTTTGTATCCCTTGAATATCAGTAATGGGAATGGGTGTCTAACCTTTACATGCACCAGTGAAGCAAATAAAGTATTGACTCATGGGATCACACTTCGACACGAGCTTGTTTGTGTGTTGGCGTGTAACACAAATTGATCAAGTACTTTAACTGAATACATCCTGACCCGCCGTAGTGTGAACAGGCCCTGAGATGTATACACACAATGATTAATGACAGCATTGAGAAGGTATGAGACTTACATTGGTGCTAAGATCTTGAAAAACAGAAGTCATATGGGCCCTTTTTTTACTGAGTGAGTTGTCGTAAGCGGGAGAGCAAAGAGATTTTATGTGTGTGCGACAACATTTTTGCTAGTAATGTGCATCAAGTGAGGCGCAGGGTGCAAAGAGGTTGGAATAGGTCGCTAGATGTACATGTGTAATTTGGGCGTAACATGAATCAAACCAATCAGAGTGTCATCTCTCATTTCTGCATTGTTTTTTAATACGCCTGATATCAATCCTTATTCTTAAAAAGACAGAAACCCGGCCGCCTTATTTACCTTCTGTCATTGTGCCTTCGAAGCTTGATCCAAAGGCAACTGGAAGATCTTGAAGACGTTTCACTTCTCCTCAGAAAGGCTTCTTATCAACTATCTGGTGGACAGAGCTGGAAATGTAAGCCTCTATGGATTGATGTTCTAATGATTTCATTGTGCCCCAAACATGCAGAACACACACACAGGGCACTGTATGAATATCAGAATCTACATCACACGGACGGGATGGGACAGGGTCTATATTGACTAATGTTCTGTGTGCTCAGCATCAAATAAAGGTAGGCTGTAAACACGACAATCTCTCATGTGTGCATAATAGACGCTGGACAGTCTGTATTAAGATCTGTGGGCTCGAATGTCGGTGGCACTTATATAGAAGTATTATTTTATCCAACTCTCAGTTGCATGAGAGTGACTAATTGTTAGCCTCTGTGTGTTTCAGTGTGTTTTAGACAGAACGTTGTTAGATCGTGTTGGTCGCCATCTCTCAGCCCTCGCAGCTAATGTGCCCTTTTATTAGCAGAATCATTCTGCGCCACAGAATTTAGACTTTAGACCAGGTATAAGGTGGTCTAACTCCAAATTTCCACATACTCCGTGCGCGCCACGGTCCATCAGTGCCACTCTCGTCAATGCTCCTGTTTCTTCAGCAAACGCTGAGGTCCATAAAATATGATATACGGACTCATGATCGTATTTTCATTACTTTATCAAAATTAAATAAAAAGAGGCAGCTAATGAACGACAAAGCAACATGTTGTTTGCACTTTTTTCTCTTTATTCCCGCGTGATCTTGTAGTTCTCCTGAGATGTGCGTACAGCTGCTCATGACTGCGCTCATGTTCCAAAAACTGAGCCAGTGGGGTAGAGAGGGCGCACGTCATCCGTCATAAAACTCTCTCTTGCACACTCACATGTCACACTTGTGTAATTTCCTCATTTTAATTGAAGTTAAAAATGATCAGATTTCACTTTAATCACTTTGGTCTGTTATTAAACAGAAATATGATTCATCATCATACACTAGGATTTCAATAACCCTGTTTCTGGTAACATGGTGATTTATCACCACCTACACAATAACTGAGATTCATTATTCAGTTAATCTAATGCACATGCATTGTACAATGGTGCAGACAGGCGTACACGTTGTGATTGTTTTGTGTCATAAACTTGTGACTATATTTAATCACTGATGGTCGTGTTCACTAGAATAAAATGAAACTACTGTGTTAAAGGTACCCCAAGGAGTTGTAATGTTGCTGTGTGTGGGTGGCTCCTTTGTTTGTATGTCGTGGACAAGGATGTGTAAGACACGTGTAGGAGTTTGCTGGAAATACACTACACACTCCTGACTTACAGTCTGTGGCTCTAATGCACTGAGAAACACTGCAATGTGTCGCCATCAGAAAGTCAGCCTTGAAAGGTTGCTATGAGAAAAGAAATGTCCTCAACGTGTAGCCTAATGTTACAAGCGGCCATACATTGTATTTTACTAAAAAAAACAGTTTTTTAACTCTCAAAATATAGGACACATATTGGTCTATAGGACACCACAGGAATACGTTCTAAAACCAGTAAGCAAGTTAGCATTTTAGCCCCACATTTTAGCCCTCAAACTCAATGGTTGGTGGTTAGATGTCTTAAATAAGATCTGTGGTTAACACAAGCACAAGAGATGTTCGTGTTTTGTTGCATGACATTTTACCTGTAGTGAATACCCCCACTGGTGAATTTTGAACTTTTTACATGTCCTTAAAAGGTGGTTGCTAACAAGCGGCTAAATTAAACTACAGTGCGGTTGTCAGGAACATTAAACGTAATCATCTCTGTTTAAAGTTTATTAGACACAAGTACTCCTGCAGGTTTAATTTATGGGTTAAAGATCCCATATTATGCCCTTTTTGGGGTTCATATATTTAATTTATGTGCCTACTAAAGTACGTTCACAATCGCTAAAGTTCAAAAAAAGTGTCTGTTTTCATGTACTGACGATCAATGCAGCCCGTCTCATCTGCCTGTGTTTGCAACGCTCTGAATCCCCCCCGAGAAGGGTCCCCACGTGTGCCAAGTCTGACCTGATTGGTTGGCCGATCTGCTCCGTTGTAATTGGTCAGTCGTTCGGACAATTCTTGGAAATGTTACGCCCCTTTTACCATATTGGGAATGTAGCTAATGTGCAGCATGAGCTTGTGCTTGCCACGAGCCAACGAGCCAATGGGCTTGGATCAGTGACATCATCGCAGTGTGATATCACACTGCCAATTTTCAACGAGGGGGGCTAGAACGGAGCGTTACATGCAGCTACTGCTACAGCTAACAGGAGGAGGTAGGAGAAGCCGCGTTCCCGCGAACTTTGAATTTTTGCACATAGATGTGCTTAAACATGCACAAGACACCTGGAAAACACACTAAAGAGCATATAAAACCAGAAAAAGCATAATATGGGACCTTTAAGGCAAAGATTAGATTAATAAACAATTTATTAGGCTACAGTTTCGCTAGCTAGTCAAAACTGCTAGTTAGCTTGTCGGAGGCATAGGCTGTGTCCGAAATCACTCACTCATTCCTACTCCCTACTCACTATATAGTGAGTTTAATGCAGTGGACTATATAGTGCACTCACTCAGAAAAATTATAAAACATTTCGGACACTACTCACTCACTCGCCGGCCGCTGACAGTGACGTCATTGTTGTCGCGCATCTAAAACATGCAGGTTAACAACGGCTGAGGATCAATAATAACGGTAAATAACGGCATGAATTTCAGTGATAACTTCTATATTACTGAGTGGATTTTCAAGAAAACATTTACAAATAATAAATACATGTAAAATATTGAATTTTACATATAATGAAACATATTCTCGGACCAAAACTAATTTATTTCTGTTCACAGACCCTCCTCTCGTGTCTGTCATCATCATCAGGACGAACTACCGTCACTAACGTTAACGATATTTACTCTTTATTTAAACATAACAAAGATTTCAGTCAAAACGCTCCACACATGAACTTTATTGTGTTTCTGTGTTCTCACTGGTCGCTCTTCTCGTCCGTCTGAGAGCGGCCGAGTCAAACGCCACTCTCCGCTCGTAAAACCGCAATGCATGATGGTATATATTGCTCGGATAGTGACCATCGCTTGTCCACTACTTTTCATAATGCATTGTGGGATACATTGAGTGGACTATATAGGGTATGACCATGCTCACTATGAATTCGGACAGCACTACAAAATGGCGTGTTCACTATATAGTGCACTATATAGTGAATAGGGAGTGATTTCGGACACAGCCATAGTTGTGGTAACGTAGAAGCCATGCGACCATGGTGTAGTGCGCTTGTAGCTTTTTATTTCTGGGTATTACATCAACGCTTCGCACATCATAAATGTGGTGTTTATTTGCGAAGATTATCTTTCTGAACCAAACGTGAAAGCATAATAAACGTGTGTTTGCCACCGAGTTTATTTTCCGCAGTGATCCAAAATCCAAATGCAAAAATCCCATAGGCTTTTTTCGAAAGACCCCATGGCGATGCAAACTTCCGGGTTGGCCTACAAAAATACGTCATTTTGTTTCCTCTCTATATAATGCCATTATAGTATCAGTAGCAAAGACCTTTGATGAGAAACACTCCAGCCAAGAGGCGAGGAATAATTCAAGCGATTTCACATAATTTGTATTGACTGGAAGTAATCCACTCTTTCTCTGCCTGCCATAGAGTTTCATCAGTTTATAAATCATTAAGAATATTGCCTGCCATATGTTTAAGTCCTTCTCCATTAACAAATGTGTTTCACTTTTTTTAACTGAGCTGTGATCTTTGAGCTTCTCTGTTCTGGATGATGCATCTGCAGAGGTTTTTTCCCCCACATCTGCAGTGAAGGAGAAGCTCTGTGCTAAGGAGAGCTTCTATCTCTCTGTCCTATACATGTGTTTTAAACTCAGATTTGCATTCTAGAAAATTTCAGGAAGGCTGCCCTTGAAATCCTCCTCATCTGGTCGTTCACACATGCACCTCACAGCAGGAGACTATCCCTGTTGGACGAGAGGGTGGGCCGGGCGGTCTCCTGAGGCAAGACAAGACATCTCGAGACGCTTTACAAAGAGCAGGTAAAGACCATACTCATTGTTGGGATAGGGGGAGATGGGATAAGATGCAGGGAAAGATTTCTCCTTTGTTTTGCTCGCGTTCCAGTTGTCCACACTTACTTTCCGCTGAGGTGGAGGTCTGATCAGGCCTCACATGAATGACGACAGCGTTTGTTTAAACGTCACCACCCCCTCCCACACGCTCGAGTTGAATTCTCCTGATGACATCCTGCTGCAGCTCACTCAGACTTTCAAGGGGGACTGGCAGGAGAAAGTTCGGATAAAGTTTGAGTGATACATTTGGCTGTTTGTGTTCAGCTCCCTCCGAAAGCTTCGAGCAGCGCATGAATGTGTCTGAATGGGATTAGTTACTTCAGATGGTGACTTTACATAGCAACCACTGCCATAATTGTGTGAATGGGTAGGTGACATGCAGTTTGAGTAGTCGGAAGACTAGAAAAGCGCTTCACAAGCTCAAGTCCATTTACCATTTAACAAGGCTATAGAGGCTCTGACAGAGCCACCCAACACACTTGCATCCAATCACGTCGCTTCAAAATACAGCAATTATCCAAAGGGAATTCTCAACTGAAGTATTCGGCAGATGAAAGCCAGTGCCAGCTGTAATAAGGACGTGTGGTGTGGCTGGGTGCAATAGTATTAGAATCTAGAGACCCCTTATTTGTCCTCATGTTTCTGTTTCAATCACAAGGTCGCTTAACTTCTTTGGGGGAAACTTGTTTCACTCAACACTAATGGTGTACTCCTTCTTTGGGTTGAAACATATTTGAGTGCACAACTTGAGACAGTTGACTCCTTACTCTGCAAGCAAGCTATGTAGAAGATAATATTAGTGAATATGAAAACATGATGCTTGTTCTTTGATCAGAGTTGCACTGACAAACTGTTTCTTTAGGTGCTAAGGTAGTTATGTGTCTATGTGACACACACACATACATACCTAGATTAATGACAATGCATATGGGGACTTTGTGTGATTATTTCCTGAAACACACAGCCACTCCAGCACATTGCCTGCAGGCACAATAGTATCTCCATTATGTGAGTGTAAGAGTGACAGAGAGAGAGAGAGAGAGAGAGAGAGAGAGAGAGAGAGAAGAGGATGTGATTTGAGGGCTTACCTCTGTAGAAGTTGATTTTGTGTTTGCACGTGGCTCACTCAATGACTCGGTGTCCTTGTGTTTAAATGAGGGGGCGATAAATTCATTTATTTCAGCCGTCAGTGACGACTGTCTTATGAGAGGGAAATTAAAAACTTGTAGGTAAACACCGAGAGTGTCTCTTTATGTTCAAGACGGCTGTGACTTTGAGTGTATGTATGCCCTACATGTTCCTGCGTGTGTCACTCCCTTTGTTTATGTGCTCGTGTGTACGTGTCCCAGAAAAATTAAAACTCCTCCCATGCCTCCCAAGCAGATTAAAACAGAGCAGAAGTAATTGGTATTTTCAGCACCAAAACAATACAAATACAAACATAAATCTCTACTGCTTAGGAGAATATTACACGGGGATTAATAATTCCGGGAAAGCGTAAGAATTTACATAAAAAGTAATTATTCAAAGGTAATGCATGGATTTCTCTAGGCTTCCATTCATTTGTTCCACATTAGATGCATTTGGAAATGTGATGTGTGTTTGGAAACTGACTCAGAGTCTCCTGAAGGAGCTGTGCACTTTAGTGTCATATTTTAGGATGTGTCCAAGTGAATGGTAAATGGACATGAGCTTGTTTAGTGCTTTTCTTGTCTTCCGAATACTCAAAGCGCTTTTACACCGAAGGTCACACCTACACATTCACACCCTGATGGCAGAGTAAAGTAATAGAGCTGACTCAGGCGGAGGAAGGTCGCAGCGATTGTACTGAAATGACAAACTGACTGTGGAAGAGAGGGAACAGATTTAAAAATTTGAATTTCCCTCGGGATCAATAAAGTATCTATCTATCTATCTATCTATCTATCTATCTATCTATCTATCTATCTATCTATCTATCTATCTATCTATCTATCTATCTATCTAAATTTGACAAGCAGCAGGATGATTGGTTGAGAGAGGTTGTGGTGGAAACTGTTTGGTTGGATTATGACTTTAAGAGTAAGCACCCATAATTAGCTGATCACCAGAGCAGGGACATGGAGGAAGTGGTAGAGAGGGGGTGGCTAAAGCCTAAATTCTACCAGATGCGTGATCGCTCCGTCTCCGCTCCGTTCAGCCGACGGCTTCTAGATGCCGGAGCACGACGCATCAGTTTTCCACAGAGCAGATCGAGCAGGATACGAAGTCAGACAGCCAACCAACATTAAAACATCCTGTTTATTTTCAGAATAAAACACTCCATTTTGATGGTAAACATATGTGTGTTTGTTAATGTGTTTTAAATCGTTTTATACGGTTTAATAATACATCGTATTATCTCGCGAGTGAATCTGGAAAATTACTGCGGGAATTCCTTTGTCTCTGCACTCCAGTCCGACTGTCTGGTTGTGCTGCTCCGTGCTGCCAACTGAGAACGTAGCCTGTGGGTGTTGACAGATGAGGATGCACGGAGCCGTAACGAACCGGAGCGGACACGCAATGCACACGTATCTGGGAGAAGTTCTCGGTTAGTTGAATAAAGGAAAAATGAATGAACGTGTGAGAGAAGAGAAACACTCTTCCTGGTTGAAGGGGCGGCTGTGACTCAGTTGGTAGAGTTGCCGTCTCTCAACCGAAAGGTTGAGGGTTCGATCCCCAGGTCCTGCAGCAACATGTCCGAAGTTTCCTTGGGCAAGACACTTAACCCCGAACTGCTCCCCCTGCTTCGTCGGCGGTGTATGAATACGTAGGAATGGGATTAGTTACTTCTGATGGTCACTTTACATAGCGCCGTCTGCCATCAGGGTGTGAATGTGCAGGTGTGACATGCCGTGTAAAAACACTTCGAGTAGTCATTTGATATATAGATATTCTTTGATAAGTGGTGATGCTTTTTGTTTTACTTTCCAAACAGGAAAATAGACAAATACTCCATGTTAACGTCAGATATATAATGGTCAATTATGGAGATTTGCATAATCAGAAATCAACCCCACACAAGAATCAGACGTCTAATTACCTTAACATTTTTATGTGAGGATAAAAGTTTGCTTCTCCTGATATTTCACTGCGGATGACTCATCTGGTCGTCTGTTGACTTTCTAAAACCGTGAGTTTTGCAATGAACATCTATTATATTGATGATATTTGCATATTTGAATATTTATAGGTTGAGAATCTCGGTATGGAATAAAGAGACGATCTTCTTTAACCTCCTGTTTTAATGTTGGGAAACAATGTTAATCAAATAATGAGTCATAGCAGAGGGTTTTAAAGTATCTGGTTTAAACAGTGTAGTGCAAACTTTTGTCTCAGTGAGTCATTTCTAACCTGTATGTTGTGTCTGTGTTCATTTGACTGATTTCACGTTATCATCCCATCCAGACGGCCACACAGGTGATCATAACCATGAGCTCAGCCCACATGGTGCTGATGCATATTCATCGAAGAGGCGTGTGAAATGCTGCTCGTTTACTGTAGACAGAAGTGTTAGTCATCAGTCAGAGGTTAGTGAACACATGTACACCAAAGTGATGTGTTTTATCACACCCGTCACAAATACAAAGCTTGTTTGTGTGTGTGTGTGTGTGTGTGTGTGTGTGTGTGTGTGTGTGTGTGTGTGTGTGTGTGTGTGTGTGTGTGCCTGAAGTACCTGTGATACATGAAGAGTGTGTGAAAAGCTTGTGTGTCTGTAGCGTGTGTGTTTGGCACAAATGATTGTCATTGCTTCTTTAAAAAAATGTACTTTTTATTAAACTAGCCTGAATCATTAAAAAAAATTTTTTTTTTACTTAACGAGCCACCGGTTACGACATGATGGGTTTTGATTTGGTGCACACGTAAACTGCCTACCAGGATAAATGGGAGGTACTTAAAGTGTGTGTGTGTGTGTGTGTGTGTGTGTGTGTGTGTGTTTCCCCTGCTGAAGTAAGTAAATATTATTATGTGAGAATTGTCCATCTGCTGACACGAAAACCAAATTTTGTTGCCACCTGAGTCCAATTTCTGTACAACTATCAACCTCTCATATGACCTCAGCAATACACACACCCCCCCCCCCCCCCCCCCCCCCACACACACACACACACACACACCACACACACACACAAAGAGTCACAAAATGGATAAAATCAAATCCCAGCAGAATAGGCCTGCAGATACTTGTTATTGCCAAAAGATATGTGTTTAAACTCCAGTAAGCAGGGATGTGATTCTTCAGGATAAATCCACAATTCACAAATCATACGTAAAAACACGTTTTCAAAGAAGGGGGGTACTTTGTTGTTTGGGGGTGACGTTTATATACTGTGACTGCATAGAGTGTATACACCCAGCACTACGATCTCGGTGCACGTAATTAAACGACTGCATTACGTTTTCTGTTTGTCATATGTTGTTCTCCGCTCTTTTGTTGATGTTGTCATTCCGTTGGACTACACGTAGCATTAATATGAAGTCAAATATTCTCATTATTGCATCGTATAGCGGACACTGTTGCTTCATCCTCTACTTCCCCATCATTTTTTTACATCCTGTCTTACCTCAGGAGACCCCGCCCCCCCTCCCGTCTGACCTCCGGTCTTCGTTGGCTGACGTCACTCAGGCTTCATCCATTAATATTTACAGTCTATGGTTTACACGCTTAAGGATGGTTAAAGTAGTAAATCCTATAGGCCTTCCTGCTGAACATTATTTTATTAACAGGCTTAACACTAGAACCGCCAAGACCGTCTGACAAACGGTTTGGGTTTTTATAATACAAATAACTCTGTTAAAATAAAAACTAAAAGCCTCTCATGCTATGACTTTTCCTAAATATGTGTCTTGTATGTTTTCTGAAGCTTATGTGCTACTAAAATAAAACACACAAGATTTCTGCGCATTTATACCTCTGAGCGCCGCCGCCGTCATACAGACGGCAGCTGAAAATGATACATTTCCCTGGATTGTTTTAGCGCGACTTTTTTTTTCTTCAATTAGTTAGAAAGGAGGCAGTGTCAGACAAACACGCACTGCAAAAAAATATGACCGTTGTCTCCTGCAAGGGATGCAAGCGCCCCGTGTGTGGGACGTGCACCGTAAAGGTTGAGCACTTTAGCCCGAGGTGTGTGCCTCAGGTGCCGCGCCGCTGTCCGAGGTGCTGATCGTGCCTTTGTTTGTTTGTTTGTTCGCCTGTTCTGGAGTTCTGCACTTATTGTTGTATATAGTTTGTCATGCCAATATATAGCCTTGTTTTGTTGTTGTTTTTGTTGTTTGCCAGAGCCTTGTGGCACAACCTTTTCATTCAATCGTTCGCGTGTGTGTGCGTGCGTGCTTGCGTGTGTGTGTGTGTGTGGGGGGAGGGGAGGGCGGCGTGGCGGCGTTTATCTCGGTGTTTATCTCTCTTTTGGCAGTGTTTTTTATTAAAATGCATAGCCTAATATAGCAAACAAAATAATTGACTAAAAGTTATGCATTTTCCATTTTTGAAGAATGTGTTTTATCAACGGGAGACGTGGAGCAGCAGTAAACGGCGCTCTACAAAAGCCGAAAAATATCGTAAATTGACATGAGACATTTAAAAGGTTATGAATCCTGCCTGGTTTAAGTAAGTTGTATTTATAATTATTTCCATAACTTCATCAAAAAAATGCATTATTTGTGTGCTTCTGAGTACAAAATATGAAAATTACATATGCCGTCTGATAGACGGCTGCAGCGCTTGGAGGGGGGTCTAGAATGTTGGCGGTCCTAGTGTTAAAAGCAAATATGTCCCATAGACAAGATTTAGATTATATCATAAATTGACAAAAAACTGCAAATTTGTGCCACACAAGCAGTCTATTAGCTAATTAGGCACTATTAGCTTAATAACATTCAAAATCCATGTCAGTAAACATTGTACTTTCTAAACACCCGCATGGGAGCAATGAAGACTTTTAGTGCTTCCATAATCTCAGAAAACTCCTGAAAAACTCCTGATATTTGCAGGAGGAGCTGCATGTGTGAACGCAAACAGACACGTGTCTCTCCAACTTCACCCGGAGTTTCTCCCGCCAGACCCCTAATTTTTTTCCCCCATAGAAAGTGAGCTGATGTGAGAACGCAGCAGGATATTCTCCGGAGAATTCACCTCTAGCGAGTGGGGGAGGGTGGTGACATTTATAATCTGTGATCGGTGCATGCTGCATAGACTGTATACACGAGACCCATACTATCTCTGTGCACAAATTAAACTGCTAATTAAAAGGTGTTAGCCTGCTGACATTAATTTGTTGCTGTGTCAAATACATCCTCACAGAGCTGCTTAAAGAGCATTTGCAAAATTGTATTGGCCTCATTTTCTGTTGATTGTTCAATTTAGAGGTGTTTTAAATAAAATGCCTGTGCTTGATCCTTGCGCCTGTCTTCCCTTTTTGGTTGTCTTCTCTGCTACAAAGTTATTGCAACTTCATTGTTTTCACAAAGTATGAGAAATAAGGAAGACAAACTTTCTGTGGGAGGTAAAACATTGCCATTTGAACACTGTGTGTGAGTTCTTGCATGCATGTGTGAGTGCATGTGTGTGGGAGTGCTGGCACGATTCTGTGCACGCAGCAGCGCCTGGCACAGTATGTTACGAGGGCACACAGCCTCAGAGAAGTGAAAATCTTTTTTTGTAAAATATGCAAAGTTGTGTTCATACTCCGAATCTTTGTTCAGTCTTTTGGGTTGGGAGAGGCACAGAGAGACTCGTTAGAAAACATTTCATTTTCCCTTCCAAGAATTAATTTTTACAAGTCAAAAAAATCATTGCCCACCTAACAGAAAAGACACCCAGGAGAAGGAGCTACATGAAACTTTCTTCTTACTATCTGCTGCGTTCTGCAGAGCCTTGTGAAAACGGACACTTTGCTTACCCAGCATCGTTTCATGGGACTTGCTCTTTGTATGTTGGCGTAAAGTGTCACACAAAGTTCAGGAGGCTAATTATCAATGATGCGTCAGCACGTGTACAAAGTGGCTATTTATAGAGTCAGGGATAATAAAAATGTCTAAAGATAGCCCTGACAGGATCTCTCTGTCAATGCTGGCAGCTCAATGAAAATGGATCCATCACATCCCTTTAGGGTCCTTGAGGGAAAGTGAAGAAGCCAAATGATTAACTGTTCAAATACAAGTGGGGGCTAGTTTTCCATTTAACGAATAGCTCGTTGTTTTGGGGGGGCATTTACACTTTTTTGCCCAGAGTTACACAAGAAGATTGACAACACTCTTATTTTCAAAACGGAAAGCGTATAAAGTCTGAAATCTGCCTGACTCTGCCAAGGTGTTGGGTTGTTTCATTATTTCTTTATTCATGTGTTCAGTTGTGTTTGTTTGGACAGTTTTCTAACCCTGACTGTCATTTCAGACCCAGCCCCCTCCCACCTGTCTGTCTGCAGTCCCACCTGCAGAAACAGCTGGGCCCCTGAAAGGCCCAGTGAATGGGCCCTCCCAGGATAGGATTTAATTGTATTAACGTATAACGTTAGATCCCTCTGGCTTGCTCCCATCAGCCTTTGGAGCTGACTGAAATAAGTTTGTTAACAAGTTCCTGATGGGGTCAAATGTCCTATATCCAGCTCCCTCCTATTCTTCTTTACTTTGTGCAGGTGCTGGAATGGCTATACTAACTCCAACATGACTGGCGTAACAGTTAGGTTCACTGGGCCCGCTAACGTTAGTAACATTACAAAAGAAAAAGGTTCATACCATTTTTAGAAGAGGGGGTTTACATTTTGAAACAGGCTACAGTAATGGACGCCGTTGGCCTGGTGGTGCGGAGGCTGTGGTCAACCAGGTGGGCGGCCTGGGTTCTGGCCTTTGGCTCCTTCCTGCATGTCATTCCCCATTCTTTCTCTCTCTCTGATTTCTGACTCTATCCACGGTCCTGTCTCTAACTGGAGGCATTAAAAGCCCCCCAAGTTGTTATATAAAACACGGTCATTGTTGCTTTAAATTAGGATGGGCTATGTTTTTTTTGCTGACCTCCCATGTGACGGGGCCCCAGAAAGCTTTCCCCTTTATCCCCCCCTTACGGGCAGCCTTGCCTGCCTGCCTCTCTGCCCATAGATTCTCACCTGACCTCATCCCTGCTCATCCCTCTCACACACCGGTTCACTATTGCCTGACTCACTAACCCTCTGCCAGATTGTCTCAGGGTGTTGCCCTAGCTTTCTAGCATTTCTATTCTAGTAAATATATTGATCTATAGCCTGGATTTTGGATTTTGCCTCAGCCTGACCCCTTTAACTGTTTGCCTGCCTGGATTTGTATCCTTGTATTTTCTTTCTAAGACTGCTGTTATTGAACAGAGTTGTGCATTTGGGTTTATTTCGCCTTTGAACTTTGACAGACTCCGTCAAAAGTAAACTCAAAATGTGTTGGGAGAAAGGGTGTCGCTGTGGTCCCCATGAACAGATATCATATTGGGCCCCACTATTAAAGCCAATAGTGGGGACAACACTTCTTTCTTTTGATCTTTCTTTCTGTCTTTTAGTCACTTGGCTTTCTGACTCAGGTCAGATCAATCCTGTCAGCTCCCTTGCAGGTGGACTAGACCACTTTTAGTAGGGGAGGGGCCCTCGGAGAGAGAGATGTTTTTCCATAAAGACTTAAGAATGGAATTCATTTGTTCAACTAATGACAGTTATAACTTTTGGAGAAAATACAAGCAAAATAAAATATTTTATCGGGTGCCAGATAGCCTTGAAGTTATGTCATGCGCCCCGCAGAGGCTTTAGTCCTTGTTGCGGCCGTCGGTTCAAATCTGACCTTGGCCCTTTGCTGCATGTCATACCCCTCTCACTCCTCCCAACATTTCCTGTCTCTCTCTCTTCAGCTGTCCTATCCAATAAAGTCAAAAATGGCCCAAAAATACAGTATATTTTTACACCAGGCCCATCAATGTTGGGGTCCCGGGTGGTCAGTCCTATTTTTGTCCCCACTTCGACGCCCATGCTTGGGAGAACTCTAATCTCTTTGTTTAGTCAGAAGAGTCACTTTCTTAAGGAAGACTCTGATAGACCCAAAATAAATCCAAACCAACTTTTTTTCTTTAAATAACACAAACAGCAGAGTCGTGTAACACGAAGGTGTCATACAGTTAAACATGAACAGGACTTGGAGCCTCACTATGGTTGGATATTTTAATCTTATTTGTCGTTGTAACTAATGCCCCACACTACGATACAAACAACACGTTCAACATCATACAAAAGAAATAACTGTCTCGAGTATTTTAGAAGAAAACAGCTCAGCTTTCATCTGAAACTGTTGTTTTATTCTTCTGAAGTCAAACACATGAAGGGAACAAACACGGTCTTCAAATCATTAAAATATTAAGCTTCGAGTTTGGAAGCTCAGTAATAACAGCTTTGTTTAACAAACTACAGCAAAGGATAAAAAGAAACAGAAAAAAATGTGTCCTATTTCCATACAGACAAAAGGCTCAGATCTGTGGCGTTACAAAAGACGCCAGATTTCATTGATGTAAGACAGTCAAAGTGCCAGATGACGACTCCTACACGCTCTGCATTGGCATCAATGACTGTTGACAATTTCATGGTGACATTTTAATTATGAATAATTTAAAGTGAGATTTGTGCTATGTGATAGACTGGTGACCTGTCCAGAGTGTACCCTGCCTCACGCCCAATGCATGCTGGGATAGACTCCAGCCAAACGCCAACCTCAGCAGCATAATGAGTAATGAGAGTGGCTGAATGGAGAGAGAAGCGCAGGTCGTTTATCTTTCTTATGCCTATGTATCATTCCTCTCCCTGTATCCATTAAAACATGCAATATTTTCAATGCTATCTATGTCAAACTTACCCTGCATACTTCACTGTCATGTATTCATAATGTGTAAAATACAAACATGGTGGGGACTAAAAGGACCGTGAAGGAGCACAGGGGTGAAAAATGAGGAATCCTGTCAGACCAGAGGAAATACTTGCAGACTGAGTGAATCTGGCTCCACCTCAGTGCCTTTGCTCTAAATTGCTCATTTCTGCTTTGGCTGTCACACTGACCTGGCCACTGAGGTCAACCATCAGGCCAGACCATCAGGGAGTCTCCCAGGACCTCTGATGGCTATTTGCAAACAGCCTGTAAACAAACCACAGCTGTGTCTGAAAGCACTCCCTCACATTCCCTCATTAGCTCTTCACGGTTAAAACGCTGAAATTAACATTTGTCTCAACATTGACAGGTGCACTGTTGCTTAACTGTTATTTACACATGTATTTACTGCAAAACTGAGCATTTTTTAAATGTAGCTAAATACAAAGAATGAATTACACACTTACAAGTTTGACTTTCAGAATCGTGTTTTGTTGCCAAGTATGTTTACAGATACAAGGAATATCTTAAGTTCTGTTAGTTCATGCTACTTATTAATGTCACTTCCTGTTTTATTTTGTTAAAGATTTATTTTTGGCTTGTTGTTCCTTTATTGTAGAGACAGGACGGTGGATAGAGTCAGAAACCAGGTAGAGAGAGAGAGAGGGGAATGACATGCGGGAAAGGAGCCACGGTTCGGATTCAAACCCGGACCGCCTGCTTGGAGGACTAACAGCCTCTGTACAGCGGGCGCGCACAATACACGCACAATACATCACCAGCGCCCCATTTTGTTACTTCCCCTTGTCTCTGACTGTGTCTGAAATCACACAGTACTTATTATACAGTGAACGCACCATTTGGTAGTGGTGTCTGAATTTTGAATGAGCTTTATGATACCCTATATAGTCCACTCATTGTATCCCACAATGCATTGAGAAAAGTGGTGTACAACCGATGGTCACTATCTAAGCCATATATACCATCATGCATAGCGCTTCAATGATTTTTGCGAGTAGAAAGCTGGGTTTGACTGCTGATGGACGGACAAGAAGAGCGACCAGCGTGAAAACACAACACAGAAACACAAAAAAGTTTCCACCATTACTCATTTTTCCTGAGTAAGGTTAGTTTAGTCTAATGATGATGCGGTCACGAGATTATAGTCTTGCACAAAGAAATCAGTTATGATTGGAAAATAGGTTTCATTATCGATTAAAAAATCAGTTTAAAATAAATTATCACTGACATTCATGCAGTTATTTTCCGTTCCTATGTTCCTCAGTGGGCGTAAAGCTGCACATTATAATTAATGGACAGTAATGACGTCACTTTCAGCGGCTGGTGAGTGAGCGACTAGTGTCCAAAATGTTTTTTATTTGTGCCAAATGAGTGCCGAATGAGTCCACTAATGTAACTCCCTATATAGTGAGGTAAGGGAATGAGTGTGTGATTTCAGATACAACCTTCGTCTTTAAGGCTTTGTTCAGACTGTCGCCCAAATCCGATTTTTCCCCAAATCCGATCAGAATCCGATCTAACTGACTGACTGTCCGCATTACAAATTGCAAGTGACCAGATCCGATCTGCCTGTCCGTATTGACATGGTCTGATCGACATTGATTTCTATGGTAACAGGTTACGCCCAGGAAATACAACTGCAAAATAGATGACACAGAAGTGTGTCTATTTCTGACGCAAACAATCTTGTGGAGCAGTCCGTCCACGGGCTGTTGTTTTGCTCCATGTTTGTTTTTATTTTTGCTGTTTTCTTCCACCGACCAAAGCTTAGACCAGTTTGCGCCTTGAATTAACTTCAGGCTTGCCAGATCTCCGTCTTTGTTTTTATTGTCGACGGTGTTGCGTTGCGAGTGACGCAGAAGACACATTGAAGCGACCGAGACGTTCAGATTGAATCGGATCTTTAGGAATCCAATTTAAATCGCATTCGAAACCACCTGCATATGTGGTTTGAATCAGATTTGGAAAAATCGGATCTCATGTGGCTTTTTGTGTCGAGACTGGCAAAAAAAAAAAACTACATTCAATCTGGATGTGCTACAAATCAGATTTGGACGTGCAATGTGAACAAGGCCTAAGATCCTGCTCCTCGTCTTTCCCACCTTGTGTGTCAGCCTCGCCCTAATTGAACCCACCTGTGTCTCGTTATCCCCTGATTGTCTGTGTATTTAATCCCCGTTTCCTCCCTCATGTTGCCAGTTTGTTGTGTTATCCTGAGTGTTACACAGTGCTTGTGGTTTCCTTGGGAGTGTATGATTTCTGCCTGTTTTTGTGCCCTGTCTTTGTCTGCTCCTCTGCGTTTGTTTGCCTGTGTGATTGGACTTCTTTGGTACCAAACCTGACTATTCTGCCCCTGTTGAGTCATGCTTGTGAATCAATTGCGAGGGCTTATATATATATATACACATTTGATCTCATTAATCCAGTTCCATTTTGTCCTCTTCAGTGCACTGTAGTTAATCCACCTCAGTGTCTTCCTGCAGCCAGAGTAATGCAAAATAAACATCGCCTTTAAATGTCTCACAGCTTAGTGGACGAGTCACACATAATATTCACCATGTGACATCAAAACATTTTGACTGTTCCCTTTAGTTTACTTCATCAACATGTTGATTCAAAGCAAGTCTTTCTTACCGTTAAGGTCAACTTTGTAACTTTCGATCTACCAGAAGCTCCTAATTTTCTTTCAAAATAAAGAGGTTTTTATCAAAACAGGAAGTTAACGTTGGCTTAAAGGCAGGGTAGGTAATTTCCTCCAGATACACTTTTTAAGATTTTGGTTGAAACTGTCTTTAGGTCCTGACATAAATTAATAACTCATGTGCTCTGAAAAAGAAACAAAGAAAATCCGTCATCTGTAGCAGTTGTAAACTCGTAAAAACTTCGACCAATGTCTGCACTTGGTTCGAGTCTTAAGAACCAATCACGCCTCCCTGTCTCCCTGCTCGTTCTTTACACCATGCATGCACGAGCCCACACTCAAAGCATGAGCTGAAATCCACTTCTGGACCAATGGCGCTAGTGCATGTAAGTGAGGGGCGCGTCTTTTGAGGGAGCACAGAGGGGAGGGGGTGGGTGAAGACGGAGCACGGAGAGAATGCTACTTTCAAAATCATGCTAATTTTTGAAAATTACCAACCCTAGTATTAAGACAGTTCAAAATAAAAGCGTAACAAAACTGTTCTGAAATGCAAAATACTGACATTTCAAATAGGTGATTAAAAAAGTGATAAATCACATTTTTGTGGTGTTTATATATATATATATATATAAAGAGTCCAGTGTTTACTAATGCAAATCTTAAAATGTGATGTACAGTATTTCATACGAGCGGTGAAAGGTTGAATTTGGGGCGCTGGATAGTTTATTGGGAGTGATTATAAACAGACCATGTCGATGTAGACTGTTGCACAAAGCGTTTTAGAAACATTGATAGTTTTTCATATTTAGTGGACCAAATGATTCCAAACAATATTATGAGTTTTGTCATTGCTTCCTACACTTCAGTATGGGACCAAACGATAAACAACTCTTTTCATCAGACAGTTTTCTCACAAATGATTCTTAAATATTATGAACAGCTTTGACTTTAAGGGAACGTGCTGAATCAGAATTTGTATTAGAAGACAGTCCAGCCATATGCGTTGGGAACCAATCCTTTTTTTGACCAACCATTGGGGTGGAAGTGGCTCATTGTTAAGTGGGTCGCCTCTTAATCGGATGGTCAGGGGTTCGATCCCCAGCTCCTGCAGTCACATGTCGAAGTGCTCTTGTGCATGACACTTAACCTCAAAGAGAATAGTTAATAAACTCTGCCATTAGTGTGAATTTTAGGGTTCAGGGTCTGGACCAAGGACACTTCAGACCCCTGACCCTCCTGCTGAGAGACAATCAACTCTACCACTGAGCCACAGCCATCTTACAAGGAACTTCTGCATTGGGTTTACTTTAAAAAAAAAGAGGTTACAACTTCTTCTCATACAAGATCTATGCTGTTAATTAATGTTTGGCATAAACACTTTATACAGGTTGACCAGCTGCTCTGGCTCGGTCATAAGGGAGCAAGAACCATCTACGAAGGACGACCATAAAATCATCAGTGACTCGTAGAACTAAAATAAGTCATCTTTGTTGTTTTTGTTGTTGTTGTTGGCAGTCTGTTTTGTTGAACTTATATCAAATATTTTTAGTCTTCAAATCACTCAAGGCCTTATTCATAACATGTCGGCATTGACAATTAAAGGCAAACATTCATATGTTAATAAATAGCCATGGTAGGCAACTAATACACTTTTTATTCACACACAATCATGCACTGTAGGATCTTTTCTTTTGGGGGTTACGTATATCTTGGCCGAGTACACTCCCACATGTCGAGAGGAGGAGCCAGGGATCTATGGATTGGAGAACCTCCCACTGGAACATGTGAGCCATAGCCTGCCAACAATATGAGCCAAGCTAACCAAATGCTTGAGTTATAGCTCAATTACTTATAGATCAGTAACCAAACGCCTCATCTTCTTGTCAGCAAGAACGTATTTGTTTTCCAATATTTACCATCCTTTGAGT
The DNA here is from genome assembly GCA_020745685.1 of Tautogolabrus adspersus. Lineage (NCBI taxonomy): Eukaryota > Metazoa > Chordata > Actinopteri > Labriformes > Labridae > Tautogolabrus > Tautogolabrus adspersus. The sequence continues at coordinate 6,764,836 of CM036540.1, forward strand.
TACTGCTGTTATCTAAAAAAACCTGAAGGTTTCAGAGGTGCTTTAATGTTGGCATGGCAAAGAGAAAAGAAAGAGATGATTGTGTAAAAATGAACTAAGTATGAGTACAGTGAACCAGAGAGAGTAAGACGTGAGAGAAAGAGAGAGCCCTTGCTATAAGGCGTTCACCTTTGCTCCAAGAAACCTCATTTTCCTCCACTGATGTCCGCCCCCATCCATCACTCTCCTCCTCCTCCTCTCCTCATCTCTTCCTCTGCTCCTTGCGTCTGTTCTCACTCTGATTAATGAGTGGAGCCCTGGCTGAACCTATTAACAATGTGTAATACCGCTCAGTCTGCAAATAGCCTGCACAGTCCAGACCTACTTTACACACTTCTCAAGGTAGCGGTGGCCTATTAGGCCGCTCTCTGACTGTGCCCGTGTTGTCTCTCTCTGGAAATGTGCTTCTTTTACTCACTCTCTCCTTTTCTTTTCTTTCACTGTATCTATTCCTGCCCTCCTGCCTCCCATCATGTCTTTCAGCGCCGCCTCCTCCTCCTCCTCCCTAGTTGACTTCCTCATCCCTCCCTGTGTCAGTTATTTCTCTCTCTTTTCTCAGGCTATCCTTGGCCCTATTAGGGTGGTCAAGCTGGGAGATTAATAGGCCTGAAAACCACATCAATCATTCAAATAAAAACCCTTCATGTACACGTGGAACTCTCAACCTAGTTTTCTCCTTCACTCTGAGTGGGAAGTCGAGCAACACACGTTCCCATTTTATTGTACTTATCATGTATACTATATGTACTCGACTGTGTATTTTTCATTTCTTATTTCATTTCTTTGCAACCTTAAAAAAGTGTTTGTTGATGCTTACCAAGTTTTCTCATTTCAATGACTAAGGGCGCACTCACACTAGGCAATCTGTGCCGTGCCTAAGCATGCTTCACCACTAAAGTCCAGTTGGTTTGACTAGTGTGAGTGCTCCGATCCGTGCTCAAGCTCAGTAAACTTCCTTGGCCCTGCCCGTTTGGAAGAGGTGTGCTTCGGCACGGTTCAGTTCTTGCACGTGCACAAACACGGGTACACAACATGGATAGCCTTCATTATGGAGGAATCCAGGAGTGTTCTGTCTGTATCTGATTTAAATGACTCTAAATAGGCCACAAAGTCAGTAAAGTAGCTGCCATGTTCTCTGTGTTGTTCTCTGATGTGCAGACGCGGACTCGACAGCACTTCCTTTTTATTTTTTAATCTATTTTATTTTTGAGTCCGCCTGTCTTGTAAACTAAGCATGCTTCATAATTATGTAAAGCCATGCATGTGCTGTATTACGGCATTATGTACAAGAGGTAACCGTGCTCAGGCTCGGTTAGTCCTGGAGCAGTGTGGGTGCAGGTCATAGGGGGAATGGGGAGGGGGGCAATCATGTTTAAGCACGGTACGGGACAACTTTGCCCTAAGGGCGATATCACACCTATAGTTGGTTTGCTCTGGTCTTAATCGTAAACTTAATCAGCAACCAATTAGTTCATTGTTATAATTTCCTCAAATTTGGTCTCTGTTCATACGGGGACATTTACAAGCGGACCAAAATGTGTGATACACAAGGAAAATGCTCTCTGATTGGTCTGAATTTCTTGCAGGAGAAACCCTTGAAGTAAACAAAGACTAGTTGACTCCTGCCTGGCTGTGGCTGCTCCAAAGACACTTTCCAATTTTAAGATGGACAAACGACTACGCGGATCGATCTTGGCTCTCTTCATCAGATTCTATAGTGTTTGCATTCATCACTGTAGGCAAACGATGCTGCTTGAACATTTTCGAGATTAGGCTCGAAAAAGGATGTGTTGATGTACTGGAATCGCTGAAAGCGCTTATCAAGACATTTCAGGAGAAGACGCCAGTATTAATCCTCCTGAACCATGACCTGCTCATCTACTGAAAATGTTTCTGTAGATCACTCAGCTAGTCCTGTGGTCTTTAACACATGTTCAGCATTGATGAATAGAGAGGGAACTGGCTACGGTAGCTGGTTTGATTCCAAAAAATGTCATGCTTTCTGCAGTTGTGTCAGATCAAGATGAGTTTCTTGTGCTTACTACAAACAAACTTCAACAGAGTCCAAAGAGAAGCGGACTGGGCCCTGCTCTTTCAAGTGGTTTCGGAAGAGTTGTTTGGTCCGCACCAGAGTTCAATGACAGCCTTCGCACCAACACAAACATACCGCACTAACTTGGCAAACTGACTCAAATTATTTTTTACCGAACCAAACAGTTTAGGTATGAAAACACCCTAAAAGGCTGTTTGATATCACGATCAGTAATCAGAGAACTGACCACTGTGCATGCAGAATCTTTGTGTCCCCTGCTTTTAAAAATGTTCAGGCTACAGTCAACACATCTCGTCCCCAGAAACGCTGCAGTCCCTCACTATCTTCTCCATATTGACAGTTTAAGATGTGTTACAGAAACATTAGAGGCTTCTGTCCTTGAAGTGGAGTAAGCAGGAGGATGTGATGGATACAGTGAAGAGGGTGACTCTGAAGTACAATGCAGTCCATGCAACACCAATTTGCAAAAGCACGAGCGACCACGGTGCAAACACACAGCCCACATACAGCTCCACATAGACATGCACACACACACACAGCGCTGTTCTCCCCCACTGGTTCAACCGTCTTACAGTGATCCCATCTCGCCCATGTAACATCTCTGTTAAAAGCTGACACAAAGGTGAGATCCCTTTGTCCCCCCCCCACCATCACGCCTCCATGACATTCATATTAAAGGCGATGCGTCACAGGGTGTAAATATCGAGCCTTTAATTGGCAGTCTGAATAGCAGGCCAGAAGAAGAACATTCCTCTAGGTGTTGCATTATTTTGTCTCATAAAAATCCCCAGAGAGCCAGATATTGGGAGGGCAGAGAAGAGCACCTGCAGCTTGTCAGTAGGTGCACAGGAAAAAAGCCATAGTAAACCAAAGTGGAAAATGTAGTGTCTTACAATGGACACTTACATACTTCTGATCATTCACACAAAGATCAGCATGTAGCAGCAAAACCCCTGAATGTATTTCATTGATTGTGGATGTGTGAAGCCACATAAATCTGTAAAAGGGAGACTCGTATCTTCAATTTCCTCCTTAAAATTGTCCATTTCCTCACTTCTGGTCTTAATCATATTTTGGTAGAAACTGGTACAAAATCTGTCAAGACGCCAAGATATTTTTACTTGCTTCCACTGCAAATTAAATTAGACACCTTGAAGTAAAAGGATGTGTCTTTCTCATGCTGCTGTAATAGATTTATTTAGTTAAGCTTCAGGAGAGGAGTGACATTTCCTCACTGAAATGGTAAAATGTCTTTTACTGAATACAAAACTAAATGAGGACATTGTGTAAAGTTTGTTGTTGGGCTCTGCAGACACGCACGCGCGCACACACACACACACACACACACACACACACACACACACACACACACACACACACACACAGGGAAGATGAAAAAGGCATGTTAGTTCTCCTGTCCTGCATGTCAGGACTTTAAAAGCAGTTCTCAACATGTCCTGGGGGCCAAACACTCTCTGCCTACAGACTGCTCACATAACACCATGTGGGATCATTATGTTGAACTCATGCAGGCCACGACCAATGTGTTGCTGCCAAATGCTTTGCCCCTACCTTCTGGAAGAATGTCGGGCTTACCACTGTTTAAAACAGCATTACGGAGGAATTTGGTTTGGTGCGCTCCATCGAAGGTTTCCGAGTGAGACTGGGCCTTTGCAAAACATATAGTGCTGTTAAGCCTCCCCTGCATTTGACGATAAGCAGAGGGTGGAGAAATGCTCCCTTAAAAATGTTAAATTCATGTTTTATTGTAGAGTATCAAAACATGTTTCCTGTTTCCTTACAGTGCAAATATAGCGAGTAGTGGTGTTTTAAAGTGATTCTGCACTGGGAGCATTATTTGATAGGCGATAGCGATAGCCTATGCTATCGTTTCGCACTATGGTAGCATTTTTTGACGAGGGAGCACATCTCGCGAGAACACAGGAAAAGTCTTGGTGCGAAGCCAAAGAACCATGTCGACTGACAAGGTCCAGTTTTTACTCTAGTCCAGCTCCTTGTTCGGTCAGTCTCTCTTTTTCTCTTCTTCTCTCATCTTCCTCTTCCATCTCTTACTTCCAATTTCAATTAGTCCGTGCGTGCTGCAGTCCAACAGCGACGCGCTCTACTCCGCCGTTTGCTGCCACTCTAGTCAATGCTCCTGTTTCCACAGCGAGCACCGAGAGCGTGCAAGCAGCGCCACTAAGCTCTGCTCCGTTTCAAATACGCAGTGTGTATAAATTTGACAGGGCCCGGTGCAAGCATGCTTCAATCTGGACCGAATCGATCGACCTGGTCAGGAAGTCAGACGAGGTAACGCACAGAGCGTCTGGTCAATTTCAAAATAAAACTGAATATACAGACCCACGATCGTATTTTCCATCACTTTATCAACATTATGCTTAGCTCCCCCTTCAGAAACGGATGCAGTGGGGCAGGGCGTGCGCCGTCTGACAGAGCAAAACTGTGGCGCTGACAAAACGTAGTGCGCATGGACTATGTGGAAATTAGCAGTTAGCCTCAAGCCATTGTATCAAACAGACGGGCTAACTTGCATATTTTTAGCTTAAGGCTGCCGTGTGCACCAGAGACATAAAGCAATACCCACTCCTCAAGAGAGGAGCGTCCCGCTGCCAAAATTACAGTACATTGTGTTGAAAGCAGGCAACCTCAGCGCTCTATGGAAATGGGAGAGATGCCATTCTCCCGGTTGAAAGTTATTGTGCGATTATAACAACTTTGAAACTCCCATTTTAAGGTGGAAAAGTAACATATTGTTGTTATAATATTTCATTCAGTCAGACGACTCCACAGGATGGCAAAAAATGGAGATGAAGAGAACACAGTAGAGGGAAAGACAAAGAAGTGAAAGAAAACCATTTCAAAGAGAAACTATGACTGTTCGAAACGACAGTGGAAACCAATGTAAAAGAGGAAACCTAGAAAAAGGGAGAGACAGAGATTCAGACAGACAGATGAAAAAAAGGATGTGGATAAATGAACAGTGGGATGCCATGGTTTTGTTGGTAATCTCACTATGGAGATGGTTTGATTTGTGAAAATAGAGCTTTAGAAAATGTGACAATTTTGACAGTAGCCTGGGGTGAGCAGTTGGGATGGACACACTTTTTTTAAAATCGGCCCCTGCGCTTTTTCCTTTCTGGATAAAAAAAAAAGAGGGAGGACCTGCTAACCTGTTATATAAGCCAACATCGCCAAGTGAAAGGCTGGCACACAGACACAGAGGATGTCCACATCCACAAGAAAGGACAACATGAAGAGATGAAATTGAGGAAAATTGGCTACAAAAACTGTCAAGTACAATTCCTGTGATATTTTCCCCATCTCTTTGTGTCTCACTTGATATACTGGGTGAACTAAATATAATGGCGCTTTGAATGGAATTGGGTTGCAGCCCATCATACACGCGGCAAAAGTCTTTGTACATCTACAGCATATAATCATCTAATTGGACTGCACTCGGGTGTATTTCTAACCTCTTACTTTTTCAATCTAACTGCCGACCCAAAAACACACTTTCCGCTCTACTAGAGGACATTTGAGAGTATATGCCACACATAGCAAATTGTTAGGTCAACAGTTAGAGGAGGAATGTGCAATTCTAACCCAAGACACTGTTTGTCAAATCCACAGAATACCTCCTAACTGTTCAGTTAGCTCTCTGTTCTTTGTGTGCCCTGAGATCAAATCCAGTGTTACACTACGCCGGCTCTGTAAATGGGAGACACAATGGGATTCCGGTCAGTTAGCAACAGCTAGTTTGTGCGCTGAACCTCAACCTCTGCTTGCTTCCTCTTCCAAGTACTCACTTGGCCATGATAGTGATTTCAAATAGCTTACTTTATGAAGGCTAGCTTACCCCTGTGTGGCAGACTCTGGCAGTTTCTTGTAATTATAAGTGTTAAGCAACCATTTTTTCTTGTTTTGTTTTCCAAACAGGGTTCACAATAGCTTCCACAGGATCCCTGTGCTGTACACCACCTTCCGTACAGGTTGATCGCACCATCTCTAGGCAATGCTCTTGTTTCCACTGCATGCGCCAAGGTCCAGGACCAGCGCCTCTCTGCTTTGCCCCCCTTTCAAAAGCGCAACAAGTCGTTTTCCACGTTGCCCGGTGCGAGCAAGCATCAAGCTGTACAGAGTAGATCGACCCGGGTAGGAAGTCAGACAAAGTAACACACGGAGTATCCAGTCAATTTCAAAATAAAACACAATATCCTGACTCCCAATCTTATATCCCATCACTGTATCAACATTATGTCCAAACAGGCTCCAAATGAAGAGCAAGTCGACCTTGCAAAGGCAAAGTAACCTGTGGTTTGCATGTTGTTCTATTATTTTTCATGTGATCTTGTGTGAGCTGCTCATGGCTGCACTCTGCTACGCTTATGCTTCAGAATTGGATCCATTGGGTTAGGGCGCAAGCCGCCTGTCAAAGAAAAAACACAGCAGAGACAGAACGCTGTGCACACAGAAGCTGTGGAAGCTGAGGGTGATTCATTAAAATTGTTTTTGTGTCTTGTTTTTCCCATCACGAGGATCGTGATCACTTGCAAAACTTCCTAAATCAAATATCTCTAGCAGTAGTTTATAAACCTTTAGCCCAACATGATCAGGTTATAATGTCTCATTTATGTGTTCAGCCTCTTTAATCCACATATTCTGATTTCACGAGCCTATTCAAAAAGTGGATAAGACATGACATACTTTATTTATCCCTCTAGTCTATGTGATTTTTTCCCGCTCTTTTTTTGTACACCATAAGGCTTAAAGAAATTATTGTGACTACTCTGTTTTGTTTCCTGTTCTTGAGGCACAGAAACCAGGAGACCTCACCTCACTCCTATCGGCCTTTGCCTCCTGCTTTTCTGTTTGCAGGCTGTACTATTCTGTGTACTACCTCCCTTTGCCATCCCAACTCGTCTTGCTATTCCTCATCTGCTCATCTACCCGATTCTTGCTCCGGGCCAAGTGGCAACCTCTGGTGCTAAAATACAAAGCCAGCACTGTGGCATGAAAATCTACAATCTTTTTTTTTTCTTTCTTTTGAACTTCTAAAGGCCACATGAGGCTGGCTCAAAGAACGTGTCAATCCCGTCGTTCAAAATCCACAATTTTACAGCAGAACGAAACACATTTACAGATAGTATAAAAAACTCTTGGGTGTGAGCTCATATCCCCATTCTTGGAAATTGTATCATGTTGAATATTTTCTTAAAGGTGTAACATGTAGACTTTTAACATTAAAATCTAAATCAATGGGGCGCTGGTGGCGCAGTGGTTAGTGCGCGCGCCCATGTATGGAGGCTATAGTCCTCCAAGCGGGCGGCCCAGGTTCGAATCCAACCTGTGGCTCCTTTCCTGCATGTCATTCCCCACTCTCTCTCCCTGATTTCCGACTCTGTCCACTGTCCTATCTTTACAATAAAAGCCCAAAAATAAATCTTTAAAAAAAAAAATATATATCTAAATAAATTAAAAATGGCAGAGAGAATCACTCCCATGATTCCCCGTCAGACTCAACTTCGTCTTTTGTTATTGTTTTGATTGAGAGCCCCCTGGTGGTGGAATTTATTTGCTGTGCGTTTGACTAACTTGAATTAAATTTAAACTTCAAATACTGCATGATTGAGAATATACCTCCATCACACGCCTACAATTTATCTTTAGAAGGTCTGTACTTTTGTGACTTCCTGAAATTTAACAGAGCCTTTTATTTGACCAGGAAAGCCTCATTTTCAAAAGTGACCTGCCCAAGACTTCTGCAGTTACAATCTCAGATCAACAATTATTATCAGACTACACTCAAAGTGCACAGAATTCCAATAATACAATGAGGAATAATATCGCTTATCTTAGAATCAGTCCAAAAGATCGGTTCAAATAGCGGCCCTTAAAACAAATCAAACACTTTACAATGGTTCCCAAACTCAAGGGCCTTTCAGATGCGGTGGGCGCTGCATGCCGCTGTCAAGCCCATTCATTGTCTATTGTGATGCTCCGCTCAAGAGAGTATCTACGTGCCGTCGAGTTGAGTGCAGCGCAGGGTCCCGCTTGCTGCTCTTGCGTGCTGCGCGGAAGTAAAAGCATTTTTAACTTGGGTGCAGCACACTGTGACGTCACTTCCACACATCCAATAGGAGGGAAGATCAGATCACAACAAATGGTGTCCCCCTTTCCTGAGCTCTAGTTTACAGACCTACCGGCACATCGGAGAGAAATATCTAGTTTGAAAATAAATGTTTGGGCGTACCAGAAATGTGTGTCGTACTTGTTATAGAGCTGCAGCTCCTGGACGAGCCTAAACTCTCCCAAATCCTGTCGTGCCGTGAAGATTTGATGAACAGACACCCTCTCCTTCTGTGCTGCTCGTCTCCACCTCTTCAGCAGTAGAACGATCAGAGCTTTCTACTTATTAGGGGACAGAAACAATTACTGCCAGCCAAAAAGTAGCTATTTTCCCGACTATTGTTTCGGTCACATAGAAACGGGCACCGATGCTTTTTTGGTCGTGTCTGCACTGCGCCCTACTCCGCGGCGAGCTCAGTTCACACCGCGTGAAGATGAAAATCTTCTTTTAAGATTTATACTTCCAGTCCTGCGATAATTTCATAAATTCATAACTAGTTTGGGCTTTTTTTGTGCTCCAGATCTTCTCAAGATTGATTGAGTTGACTGCAGGAAACCTCTTACTCAGGTTGGACGTGCTAAAAGGATGAGTGTGGCTCTTTTAATTACCCATGGACAATTACGCGTTGGACAGGTAAAGCTGAGGGCGAGACATGACACGTCATTTTCTTCCATTGTTTTAGTGGTTGTGACGTCTGGTGTGCATTGTTTTTATGAAACAACACAGTCACTGTTTTGTCAGCAGATTTACACTAGTCAGTGATTTCAATTTCCTTAATGAGGGCTTTCTTTTTTAAATCCAGCATGTAGTTGGGCGATGAGATCATCCATTAACACCAATTGATGCTGTTTCTTGTGAAATCGTAACCCAGCTGAGAACGGTTTGGATTACTCTTGTAAAAACAGGGTTTCCCATCTGGAGTATTGAGTCCCATTAAAGGATCCTGTGTCTACACTTAGTCATCAATGACTTCTCTGTTTCACAAACAGACCATACTGTGTCTCAACCCTGTCACTCAGTGAACACATGACAGAAACGACATGGAAGTCATTAAGCTGGGAAGCTTCAGATGAATGTTTCCATTTAAACTCTGCATACACACTAATGTCACATGCAAAGGATTTCATTAACATGCAAATACATGATACACATCTCTCCACTTGAATTAAGTATTGACAATTATACCCGCCTAACTGGAGGACATTTTTGAACCTTTAAACTCATGTAGTTACAATTAATTAAGAAAGATTTGACATGGCAGAGACCGCATGTGTCCCGGTTATTAATGTCAAATGGTTTTTGCCTTTCATGTTTTAATTGAAAACGTGGAATCGCCCGACTTTCTAATTGAGGCTCTCGCGCTCCCATTCGCAGCCTGCATTTCTTTGAGTGTGTGTGTGTGTGTGTGTGTGTGTGTGTGTGCTGCTAGAGAGCTAAGGGCTTCTCAATAATGTCATTTCAGCAGCATATTAATGTCAGCGATAAGTCAGAATGTTAATGTGGCCTCCTTAAATAAAGCACAGAAAACCCCGTCTAGATGTGAATTCACAGTAAAGTACAGTCAATAGTTCTCCTCATTCTCTTTTAGTTGAACTCTGTATTTCTGCTTTTTAGCAGTGAGCACATCATTCTAGTTCACAAGCACAAATCTTATAGTGAGTGAGTCAGAAATGAAACTTCAGGGCCTATAGTTCGGAGAATCCCACACTGTCATGAGAGCCCACAATGTCACCATGTTTAGCATCACCAGCCTTTGATGGTATTGTTACACCTGATGAAATAGGTAACTTCAGTAAGGACCAAACAATCAGTGCCCCCCCCCAAAAAAAAAATAAAAAATAAAAAAAATCAGTCGTTTATCTGAGGTACAAATCTGTTTGTGGCCTAAGACCCTGCCCTGTTTAAACCTGGTGTCAACATGCATTTTAGTGATCAGTACGTATGTAATGTATGTCTCTCTAACTTAACAAGTATGGATAACTACACACATGTGCCTTGTTCACACTTGCACATAACTCCTAAAGCACTGTGACGTTTACTCCCTGGGAGCGGTGCATGAACACAAACTGTTGCAATCTCCATGCACATAATGGTAAATGGTAAATAAACTTGAGCTTGTATAGCACACACAGTCGCACATTTGTTGATATGTTGATTCTCTTGAACCATACATAGCATTGGGTACATGTTTATATTATAGTGAGACAGGGATAGTCTTCCACTGTGGTGCATGTGTGAACAACCAGAAATTCTCTAAAAACATTCAGGAGTGCATATGTGAAGACGGCTTTAATCTTCCATGGAGAATTCATGTTTCCTTTTTTTTTGTGAAATAAAAAGTGAGTAAACACCTCCTGCAAGTTCCTGTGAAGGTGAAGACAAGTCTGTACAAACAGTGGAAGAGGAGTAACACTGCGTACGACAAACACAGAGTGAAAGACGACTTGTTTAGAGGAACAAGCTGCTAATCTCTTTGGTCATGTCTTTATTTGTTCTCAGGTTGTTAGCGATGCTGCTAATCATCTGTTGATGTTAATCTGCGATACTTAACGCCTCTGACAAACAGCTTAGAAACCTGTCTGACCACTTCACAGCGTGTCAACACATTATGCATGGCGTCCTCACTCGCTTTGCAGTCTGCTTTTAATCACTGTAGTTAGCACTATGTAAGAGAAAGTTTCCTTTTCAGTTCACATTTTCCCTGCTCAGACTGTCAAGGACGTCGTGTTTGTTTGTGGTAAAACAGATGCCCCAAAGCCGGATGTTCCATTTTCTGCTCAATTATTTGTTTCCATCTTCAAGTCTATTTTTCTCCCTTATTGTTTTTCTACCTCTAACTTTCTTTAGTCTTTTCAACCGACTTTCTTTTGTCACTTCTTCAATTTGTGGCCAAATTAGGACTGCTCTGCTATAACTTCATATCTAAACTTTCGGCACAAGCCAGTGGCCTGAGAGCAGTGTTACTTTGAGAGAGCGAGGCTTACGAACGAACGAGAGAGAGAGAGAGAGAGAGATCAAAGTGACAGAGCAGCCGTGAGACCGAAACAGATGAGCGGGGAGAAACAAAGAAATGAGAAAGTTGAAGAGTCGTATTAGAGGAGATGAGAAGTGATTTACTGGTTCAGAGGGTGTTGTGGTCGCTGTTGGCTGGAAAATGGCTGTGTGCTGATAATTCCGTGTGTGTGTGTCACTTTAAGAGGGTGTTTGTGTGCACATACCCAAATGCATATGGTTTGCGTGTGTGTGTGCATGCGTGTGTGTGTGTGTGTGTGCTAGTAGCAAGATCATGCTAATCAGTTCTGTTTGGGACTTGCAGTGAGATATATTCATCTGGAAGTGGCTCTAATTATCTCCGTGGTGATTTTCACCAAGTGGTTAGTTTCACTGTTTTGGTGTGTGTGTGTGTGTGTGTGTGTGTGTGTGTGTGTGTGTGTGTGCGTGTGTGTGTGTGTGTGTGTGTGTGTGAGCGAGAGAGAGAAAGTAGAAGTTATTTTGCAGTTAATCTTGCCGCATCTTTTTCTTCTTTTTATTTTTGATTAATGAGATTCCAATCAACTGTGTCTGGACAACAAATCTCCTGAAAACAAAGATTTCTCAGGGGGCTGTGGGGATGAAACAGAAACATTTAAGTGGAGAAATTGGGAAACTGAAAAAGAAGGAGATATTTGGAAGAATAAAAGACAGAGCAAAGTCGATTTGACTATGAAACAGCCCTCTGATGAAGCATCGTGGCTGTAAACAGCCGGGCTCCAAAATGAAAAGTCACCTATAATCCCTGGCAGTCTTTTAAAAGCCTTCATTAACAAACAGCAACATGCATGCTCACTCAGTTACACTTTGTCATAGGAAAGTCTTTCACACAGGCTTTAATATAACAGCTCACTGCTCTGTGCAAGGTGGGAAAGGGAGCAATGCAGCATCATTACGACAACAGTGGAGGTAGAAACAGAGCCTGTGTGTGTGTGTGTGTGAGGCTCACGCTGTTGTTTACACGTCACGCCTCTTTTGCTCCCTTATCACAGGCATGCTGTGTAAAATCACACACGGGTGAAGCAATGTGATGCTGTTGTTTGTTTCAGTATAAAAAAAAAAGAGCCAGTGAAACGGCTCCAGACAGAGCTGTTGTAGAATTCCTTCACCCTCCCTGTGACACGGAGAAGATCACTTTATCGACAAGCTTTTACACCAGTGTCTGCTTTTTAGAATAACTCACGTAATGAAATAATTGATGATTTCTTCATTCTTTCTCTTTGTATTTCAAAGTCGACATTGCTAATTAAGCAGCTACAAAGCTTCTGACTGTCTGTTCTGCGTTCACCCAAAGGGGGCAACTGTGGTGAAGGAGATGGAGAAATGGCAAAATCTGCGTTGGAGTGTGTTGCATTGTCCGACATTTGTGTCGTCCTTTTATTTCATATGTCATGTCCTGCGCCCTGAGACCCTCCAGTCCCCCTTCTAACGGGCAGTTTCCACAGGATCTGTGCATGCCAGGCACTCCGGAGCTGATGGCACCCTCTCTAGTCAATACTCGTGTTTCCACTGCACTCGTTGGGGTGTGTCTCCAGCGCGTGCCAGCAGCGAGCAGATCGACCAGGACAGGATGTCAGTCAAAGGAGTGCACAGAACATCTGGTCAATTTTTAAAACAATTGACTCCCGATTGTATATCCCTTCACTGTATCAACATTACATCAAAATAGCATTGCATCCAGGATGTGCTCCGCTCTGCTCAAGCTTTAAAAAACAGTCCCAGTGGGGCAGGGCATGTGCTTTTGGATGGAGCAAAAACCACTGCGGAGCTAGAATGCTGCGCACCTGGATCATGTGGAAAATGCCAGTAGCAAAGAAAGTCAGAAAGCCTCTCGCTGTGAGGTGCATTTGAACAGGCAAATCTGGAAGATTTCAGGGGCAACTTGTCCTGAAAATTCCAGGAGTGCATGTGTGAAAAGGCATAAGACTGACTGACTCCTCCACTCTGCATGTGTGTGTGTGTGTGTGTGTGTGTGTGTGTGTGTGTGTGTGTGTGTGCTCGTTAACAGATACAAGCGATGTATAAGTGCAGGACGTTCAGCACATCTTGAAAGAAAACATATCTAAAGAACGGATCAGACCTCTTAAACAATAATTCATTAATGGTGCGGTTATCTCAAAGCTTTGATGTTTTTTAAAGCTAACAAAATAATAGAGCCGGCTTCACATCACCAGATCCTTTGTTGTTTTTAATCTACTGTTATTGTGATATTTAAAGATGATGAAGGTACTCTGTTTAGGCCCTGTAGTCTTTCACTTGCTGATACCACCTAACTTCATAATATTAAGTGAAAATATGTTGACTCAATTGAGATCAAGACACAAAAAGCGGAGTATCCATTGTGTATGCAGTTAATAAAACTACAAGCCTGCAGCTCTGTTTTAGGGCTCTTAATTTACCATTGAGTTAAATGCTAATGTCAGCTAGCAATAACATGCTTATATGCGTGGGATACTAACATGACCTAATGAGCTTAATGTTCGACAGTAATGTTGTATGTATTTGCACTAGTACTTGGTCATTTAATGGAGAAGGGGAGAATGTTATTCTATCTGTCACTTATCTTACATTTGGGAGTCGATTACACTAAGTTAAAATACTATTTAAGTGGAAGGAGCGAACGCCAGCAATCTTCAGAGTTATCACTGGTTTAAAGTACCCTGACCTGCTTGACATGGAGAGAGCAGCCAGTTTACAAAAAAGGATTTTGGTAGAGGTCAGGAAAATGCAGTTCAATTTGGCGATGATGGCTCTGCTCTCTTGATGCTTCCTGGGTTACCTAAGCAGCATAACACCACTTACCAGGGAGCGAAATGCTAAACCCCTGTATGAGGGTGCACCAAAAGCTTAAGGCTGGAGTGGTGGAGGCAAAGCTTTGCCAGCAGTTGCGCAGTGTTTGCAGTATTAGCGTTGCAGAGATTGGTGAGAAGGAAGTTGTATTTAAATGGACAATGGAAAATATAAATATGAACAATAAGAACAAGTTGCAGAAGTTATGTTATTCGAGTGTCTCCCCCATATTACTATTCTATGAGAGAGTCCTGTCAGACGGGCCCCCTTATGCAGGTTTTCTACTGTCATTAGCCCTTTTCAGACTGCTTTTTTTTATCACAATAGTGCCTTAACTTAGCTCAGCTGTCATCTCGTCTTTGTACATTCATATTGATTCTGCGATGGAGCAATATTGGTGTGCAAGTCTGTGAATTCACATTGTGTTTTTGGTTTGAGGAAGCACGGCACAGGGGGAGCTTTACATAAACAAACAGTCAGACATGCACACACACACAGCACTGTGCTCCCATGCTGACTCAGCTAATACCGTCTCGCCTATGTAACGCCTTCGTTGCTACCGCCAAAAACAGTTCAGAAGGGAGTTCACTTCATCCCCCCCTTTTTCCCTGCTACATCTAGATTAAAGGCGAAACATCACAGGGGTGTAAACATCGCGGCTTGAAACAGCAGTGTGAATATGGCTATAGAGCCACTGCTGGGGTGTAAAGTTTGTCAGCCCTTCAGGGGCCGCCTACTGACCAGGGACCTGAAGCTTAATGTGGACCTGAAGCCTAATTTGGTGGGCACTAGGATATTGCAAGAGTGTATGGCTGCAGCCTGGAGCCTCTCGTCGCATGCCCTCTCGTCTGGTGCCCTGAAGCCACGCCCCCTGGAGCTTCATGAGCATCTAATTATCAAAATAAAAGCTTGTGTTCTTTGACCGTGTTTGCTCCGTTGGAAATGCCTGGGCAAGAGCCGAGGGGGTGTGGCGCTAAAAGGGCATGAGGCGAGAGGACACGACATGAGAGGTCTCCAGGCTGCAGCCATACCGAACTCTGATATTGTCCGAACTTCTCTAAGAGCTATGTGCAGTGATGCATTCACTTATGATTACATGTTTGTAAATGTATATTATCATGTCTAATATTGCATCCCACTCCTGGCTTCCAAATCAGATAATGATTTCTCACCACCTACGAATGGGTGTTTCCAAGCTGTGAGTGAGGTTTAGTGACTAACACTTCTCAGTATCCCCCCGAAACAACTCGTGTGTGCGTGGAAGCTCACAAACACCTCCATTACTTATGGCTCCCAAAACATTAAACACCTCAATTAATATGAACACACTACATCCCTTATCTGCTGTGCCGTATTATCTCAGGTGGCCAGATTAATGTTTTGTGCTGAATTTATCCACAGTACCTTACCTAATCCCTCCTATTAAATTCCAGTCTCCTTGTAAAGGGAAGCTATTACATTGTTAATGATGAGTCATATGAGTAAAACCCTTTAAGTGCAAGAATGAGTAATTCTGCTTTGACAGTGAGCTGCAGTAAAAGTTGAACAGACAGGGTGTTGCTCATGCGCTCATTATTAGGTGCTGTAAAAAATAATGGTAGACAATTTAGGGCTGTGATAAAAGAGCAGAGTTCACACTCACTCACATGGAGCTCCTGGTTGACTAATCCAAACTTGAAAATATTTGAAATAGTTCAACACGAGGCTGGACATTCTTTAAAAAAATGTGACTCCAATGATATTTGTGAATATAATGCAGAAAATAAACCAGCAGCTATTAACATGCTTTATTGTCCTGTCAGCGTAAAATGTGTCCCCCCTCTATACATTGAACGAGATTGACATATTTCTTCCGTCATAAAATGCTGACATTTTCTGTATAAGAAGTGGATCTTTTTCCTTTGAGGTCACCTGCCAGTTTGTGTGAGTGTTGTTCTGAAGCCTCATTTGTGTAGTTGTGGTTTAAACTAACTTTATCCTCCCCCTTCTTTTTAACTGCAGCCAAAAGTGACCATAAGAAAGAAAGGTCGGAGCCAGAGAGTAGAAAAGAGTTGGCAAAATCCTCAGTAATCAAATCTACAGTCCATGGTCAAGGCTAATTAATGAGCTAAAACGTGCTAACAAGCTATGCATGGTGAGCCAAGCCAAGTTAGCGTTAACCTCCTGGTTGGTTAAAAGGCAACTCAGACTAAAGTCGACTAATAAAGAGGTAGGAAAATAATCAGACAAGAGTCCGAACTGAGCACATTTTCTGTAAGTTGAGGGGTAGAAAATCTTTCAGAGCATGAAAACAGTGTTTGAGGGTAATCGTTGTTGTTAGCTTTGCTGATTGTGGCTAACAATCTTTTGCTCCTCCAAGCAGGTTAACATCCACACTCCTGTTCTAAATGTGATTATGGATTGGGTGATATGCCTTCAACGCGATGCTTCCCATTCACTGAGCTTGTTTACATCCCGGCAGGGCTACAGCCTGTCTGTGGCTACAGCCCCTGCTAGTGGTTGGTGGCTGTATTACAGGTTGAGCAACATTTGAGCCGACATATGGGCCAATATATAAAAATACACAATTTTATTTAACCAAAATTTCTGGTTCAAACTAACAAGGGTAACAGTGTTTAATCATTAAGTCCTGCACATTCCTAATATTATTGCTACACTTTCACTTATCTCTAACTATTACAACAGTTAAACTGTTGAATGAACTTTTGACCCTAGTAGCGACATTAAAACATCCATTTAAGGACGTGTTTACGTAGAATTAGTAACGATCAAAAGTAAGGTGAAGATCATGTTTCATAATAAGTTGAATATACAGAGTTATTAACTTAGAAAGCAATTACATTTTCTGTATATCACAAATTCATGAACATTTATTTCCGAACATTTCAAACCATTATATGAAACATTTGAAGCTCGGTATACTCCATAGTTATGTGAGTGATACCACTGACATCGAAGAATGAAAGAGATGACAGAAGGAGAGAGATGATGAATCCATCCATTTTCTATACTGCTTTTTTTCAGGGTTTCAGGGGTGCTGGAGCCAATCCCAGCTGTCTTTGGACGAAAGGCGGGGTCAATCACAGAACTGACACAGACAACCAGCCACACTCACATTCACACCTACGGATAATATCGAGTCACCAATTAACCTAACAAGCATGTCTTTGGACTGTGGGACAAAAAGCCGGAGTACCCGGAGGGAACCCACGCATGCCCTGGGGGGAACATGCAAACTCCACACACAACGGCTCCTGTCCAGCGGGGATTCAAACCTTCTCGCTGTGGGGCAACAGCGCTAACCACTGCACCACGGTGCAGCCCGTGTGATGATAAAGATCAAGACAATTAAAAATGTAAAAAGGGTGACTGATTAATAAGGAACAGTGAAGGAATGATTACTCACAGAGAAGAAAGATCAGATGGAGAAAGAAGAGACAGTGAGCCCCTGCTGTTCTTCACCTTTGCATTCCCTCTACTACTGGATGTCACTTTTTTCTTTCTGCCTCTCACTCTCTCTTCATCTCTTTCAAACTTTACCCACCACGCTCTGCTGTCTCTCCATCTCTCCTATTTCTATCTCTCTGGGCATCTCTATTCCCTCTGCCTTTGCCCTGTCAACCTGCAGTATCTCTCCCATCTGTCTTCTTTCTCTCCACCTCTCACCTCCATTCTTCAACCACTTCTTTTCGGCTGCGTTACCCTCTTACCGCTTATCTTTTCCCCTCATTCAACTTCTAGCTTCTCATTTTATCACTCTTCAATCTTCCCCTCTTCCACTCTCAAACCCTCTATTCTTTTCCTCTTTCTCCCTCTCTTTTATCTCTCTCTCTCTCTCTCTCTCTCTCTCTCTCTCTCTCTCTCTCTCTCTCTCCTGGTGTCATTGTTTCCACCACTGGAGCCTGGCAATAGGGAACACTAATGAGAGATTACAGTTGATATCGAGACAAAGCAGAACACAACTGAGCTGGAGCTCCCACACTGTTAGCGCTTCACACACAAACACAGACAAATACATTAATAAACACCACACACTTTCCACCACACCATGAACACAATGACGCACTACACTCCCACAGAGGCTCTAATAGAAAACAATAAATAAACTGGTTGTGTTTCCCCCCTTCCAAAGGAAAAAGAAAAACACGCTGTAACAGGAAAAAAGTATTTTTTATTCACTTAATTAAATACTTCACATTTTTAATTAACAAAAAAAAGAGGGTTTGTGTTGTTTTTAGGGCTGTCAAAGATTAAAATTGTATCACGATTAATCACTACATTTCAGTAGTTGATCGTGATTAATCGCATGTTTGAAATTCCATTATTTCGCATTTAAAAATATAAATTGTTCGGCTTTTATTTAGAATTTCTGTACTGTCTGAAGCTAAGAGTAGGTTACCTGCTGTTTGAATTCAACCCTGCTTTTATTTTGAAAAAAAGTAAGGACATTCTAGTGGATCGAAGTTTACGAATGAACCCATGGAAAAAGGAACTCATTACGGATAACAAACTCAAGTCAGACAGCTCAAAGCAACAGAAAAAAGGTAAATGTTTGATGTCTTAGGGTGACTACAGGAAGACCCTGCGGAGGCTTATATACGGTACCCTTAAGGTAAAATAGCATGAGATTCATCTTGATAAAGAAAAATCAATGCATTCATTTCAGACCTTAATTAATCACAATTAACAAGTTAATGCTGGCAGACCTAGTTGTGTTTAATCTTTTTTTTTTGCAATATTCCCCTAAAGCACAATGACATTTTACAAGGTCTTCAATACATTTTAAAATCAAATACATTACAATTAAGCAGTGAAAACTTCAGTGTGTGTGTGTGTGTGTGTGTGTGTGTGGGGGGGGGTGGGTGGGTGGGTGGGTGTTAAAGAATTAATGTGCAACTTTTTGATCTAGTAGATGTCGCCCTTGAGCACCAGCATGAAACCAAAGGTTTGGCAACACCTCCGCTCTCCTCCACCAACACCACACCACACCATTAAGCGCAAGCGGCGGACAAAATTGTCCTTGGTTCAAGCTGCAATTTCCAGTGGCCTGCATTGTTGTGTTAGAATGCTAATGTTAGCACACTTTAGTTAAGCTTGTAGCTTCACATTGCACATAAATTGACACAGAATGGCCGTGATCTAAAAATGCTTACAGTACTTGACATCCAATTAAGCAGTGAGTATGTTCTTCTTTTCTCTTGTCCTTGACTTTAACAGCTTTTATATGCAAGGCCGTCCGTCCATGTAAACATGATGTAAACACATCATTGTAGACAGTCATGACTCAGAGAGACATTTACAGAGGATATACTTGATTTCTGCTGTATTTATGTGTAAATTGTCACACATTCTTCCTCTAATGAAACCACTGTGATATATTCTAGTCCACACACACTCTGGTAGGATGAAAATCTTCAAAATGTTTTGCAATTAACCACAATGTCTCGTGAAATATCAGAACAAAATTGTAGCATCACAGTCTTCAAGTCTGTTTATAGAGTGTCTTTGGATGGTTTAGTCATAAGAACATCCCAGTTCATGAAGCAGTCTCTTATTTTGACAGATATATGTATTTTTGGTAAAAAGGAAATGAGTGTAAATGAGCCCAAAGAGTCCCCAGACTGCATTTGTGGGAAAAAAAAGTTCTGTCAAACAGTCAACGGAGGGATGATTACACATGCAGTGATTTAGCCTACATGTGGTATTGTATGTAAACTTAAATCTGTAACAATGTGGGGTCATTCAGTCAGAATCAATGTCATCCTGATTCGGTTTGCAGCTGAAGATGAAGAGAGGAGGACAAGAACAAAGACGCAGAAGAAGAGAGCGGGATTGGGAGTCCCAGTGTGACTTGGTCTAATTGAAATGAATTCTGACTAAAGCAATGACTTTAATGACATTTTGAATCCAGGACTGGAGTAATGACATGGAGAGGCCTCGGGGGAAAACAGCACTTTAAAAAGCTGTAGTGAGAGACGGAGGGAGGGAGCTAAAAGAGACGTAAGGAGAGGAGGAGAAGAATTGGGAGACAGAGAGACAAAGAAAGACGAGGTTGGAGAGGTTAAGTTTGGAGAGAGAGTATTTATTAACAGAGCCGGGGGAGACAGAGGGAGTCGGGGGAGACACAGAGAGAAGAGACAGACAGATAGAGAAGAGTTTAAAACTGAAGAGAGAGAGAAGGAGACTTTTAAAAGACATCCAGGGAGAGAAGAGGTCTTTTTTCTTCTTTTCATCAGCCGTCAAGCCGTGCCTCTTTTTAGCTCATTTCCCAGACTGCGAGACACTGTCGATAGGTCAACCTTATGAAGTCACCATCTGAAACTCTCAAACCAACCGAGGCCGAACAGAATATGGTAAAACTCAATCCTGGGTTTAAATATTAATCGCCTAATGACACATTTATGAGCCTCAAATCTAATATTGCTTTTCTTTGAAGGTCCTTATCACCACATGGTTGCTTTTCAAAGGATGAAGAGCATTGTATTCACAAATCACATTGTTTAAAAGATTTAAAGAAGTCAAATGGAACAGAAAACCAGAGGGTAACGCTATAGATAAGGGACCAGGGCTATCATGAGTTTCATCATGAATCCATGCGTTAAGTAATCATGAATTCATGATGAAATATAAGTAATGTGCAGGTTCTATCAGTAGCTCATGCCTGACTCTGAGACTCTCATGTGTCATGAGATATGAAGGATGTTCATGATGTTCATGATTTCATCACAAGTCTTCAGAAGGTCACATATTATGCCAAATACACTTCACCATGTTGTTCTAAGTGTCCCTAGTCTGTCTAAAAACCCCCACATTTTTAGAAAGGTCCATCCTCTACATCTTCTGCCTGCTCCACTTTTCATAAAATTTGTGCTCAAACAGGCCATTTGGAGATTTTCCATTCATGACATCACAAAGGGCAGTAACCCCTCCCCCAGGTGGGTGACACTCCCACAGCTAGGTGTTTGTTCTGCTCTCTGAGTCTTCCACCGTACGCAATAGGTCATGGAGCGAGAAAGCTCGAGCCACCCAAGCCCTTCCAGAGAGGGGCGTGGTCAGACACAGCTCATTTGCATTTAAAGCTACAGACACAGAAACAGCCTGTTCTGAGCAGAGCTGAAATAGAGGGGTTTATAGACATGATCAAATACAGGATCAGAGTGGATTTAGAACAAGAAACTTCACACATGTTTTGGGTGAGCTCTGAGACTTATTTAAACTTGTAATACAAGTCAAAGAAAACCTGACCAATCTGCTGAATTCAAAGTGTTGAAGCCATGATGACTTCAGCATCACTTCTTCATCTTGAGCGCTTTTACACTACATGTGTCATACACCCATTCACACTGATGGCTTATGATACCATGTAAGGCCCATCAATATTTAGAGGGGTCCACACTTAAGGGCTGATTTTGGGTTAGATTTCGCCCTTCTGACAATCTTGAGTCCCGATTTTTTGATGGTTCTAAACATTATTTCGCCAGATTTTTTTCCCGTGGTATGAGGTGTGTTAGGAATGATCAGATCTGGAAAGGATATCTGATCTTTCTGATATGTGATATCTATCCGTCCAGTGAATTTCAAAATCAAACACAATATACGGACTCCTGATCGTATTTTCCATCACTTTATCAACAATATGCTCACCTACCAAAAATGTACTCAATGAGGCAGGGCGCACGCCGTCAGACTAATCACATTTTTTTTTAAGTGAATTGTATGTACTTTATTAATCCCTGAGGGGAATTCTGGTTTTACACTCTGTTATTGAGAGCCATGCTTCTCACACACATAGCCCGAATCACACACATGCACAAGTGGAGGGATGTCAGAGTGGGGCTGCTACACACCTATTGTTTACTGTGAGAAAGCAGACTCAGAGGGCAGCGCACCAGGGCAAATGGGGGTTCGGTGCCTTGCTCAAGGGCACCTCAACGGTACTCGGGAAGTGCCCTGGCACCTCTCCAGCTACCTGACCCTCCGGTTCCCAACCCAAGTCCCTACGGACTGAGCTAATGCTGCTCCAAAACCTTGGCGCTGACGGACCGTATGAGGAAATTGTGAGTTATTGTGTCCATAACAGTTTCCAGCTGCTTTAACAGTTTAAATGGATGAAAAAAGAACGAAGGCTGAGAATTTCACTCTTTTGGTTCTTTTGTTCATCAATTAAAATTTAATGAGATCAGACGGAGTGGCTCCTCAAAAATAGTGAAAAAGAAAGAGACAAAAATATGAATGGTCCCTTCAGTCGTTTGGAAAATAACCACAAATTAAAGCTGACAGCGTGCACTTTATCCTCATAATGACCATGTCATTTCACATTAAAGGTTAGATGAGTATACAGAGAAAACACTGGAAAACACGGCTGCTGTCCAAATTTAATCCAACTTTTAAACACAATTTGTTGTCTCTTTACAATATAATGTATTACAGTGTAATGTAATTCACCGACATGCAGCTAAATCTCCATTCACACTGAAATCTGTGAGAGCACTCTCTCCAGCTTCTCACGGAGGTCGGTGAAGGAATCAACTCAGTGCAGAGTCAGGTGTGTGTGTGGCTGATTGGGCCTTGATTAAGACCAGGTGTGGGGAGCTCATATATACTCTTGGACTCCAGTGATCTGTGCTGAGTCATTATCATCTCACATTCAGAGGTAGTGAGAGGTTCTCCCTGTGAGTTCTCTCGTTGTCTGTGTGTGAATAAACCCAAACAAAGAACTTTCTCTGTGTTTGTTTTCCATTTCTAGCCTCTCAGTGAATCACTCGGGGTGCTGGGTAGTTCTGTTAAGTGTTTTCTGGGTCTCCTGGCAGCGGTTTAGTTAATCAATTTTGGTGCATTATTTAGTTTAGAAGGTTGTTTTGGCTCCCTCCCCCCCTTATCGATTGCAATTTTCGTGGTTTTCCTTCTGGGATAACTTAAAGACACAAAGAGGATGACCCTGATGAAGCCGTAACACGTCGATCTATTTTATTTATAAAGTTGATTTTCATACTACAAGTGTTGCTGGAGCTTTTAGACCTCTTCAAGCCTTTCACCTCTTCATGCACCTTGATAGTTGGTGAAGCTATGCCAGAAGATCACACTCTTACTTAATCATAACTTTAAGAGATCCCTGGGTCCGCTCCTGGGTCCCACTTCGCACTTTCCTGACAGAAATCCCTCTAAATGAAAATCAACCTCGATAAACTCCGACAGTGCTACATGTCAAACCTGTGTATGATATTTGACGATGTGATATGCAGATAGAATTGTTAGCCAGTTGCTTACGCATGTTGCCAGTTGCTGCCATTAGCTTTTTTTTAATCAGCGAAAGTGTTTTTTTAAGGGTGGATGTCGCTTTAATTCCTGGTCAATTTAAATCAGGACCTTCAGCTTAAATGTGTGCCCTGGATTCGGGGGTTCTGACATAAATTAGAGTATTTTTAATGAATCTGGCTCCCAGGGCGAGAGTCTAAAATCATCATTAGTGTGTCGGCACAGAGAATATTAAAAAGCGAGGCTTTGAACTTCTATCATCTAAGAAAGCACTCGAGATGTCTGATTCTCAACAGCGCTTGATGAATCAGCTTTACAAAAGATCAGAGCTTGTGTCGTCTTTGTGTGGCTAAAACAGGATGTTGATAATCAAGGTGAACAATTCTGTCGTCTTAATTTAGTCAGGATTAATTAGAAATAAGTGACACAAAGAGCACAACATTTGTGAAATAATCCCACCACAAAGTAGACAATTTTAACACCAAGTGCTGACTGAATTCAATTCTGCCTTTTTTTTAAACTTGAACTGAAAACCTGATTTATCCTGAAATGGTTTCTGTATCCTGGGAGATACAGACACTTGGCAGGCTGTGGGGGTGGAGGAGCATTAAGTGGGTGCACTTAATATCATAAGAAAGGTTGGGTCAAGTACTCAGGTCATGTGACTTCATGCCAACATTCAAATAGATACCAATCACTTTTATTAAAATTCAAAATGGCGGTGTGCAGTAAAAACTCACTGAACCATGTTTGGTTTGGTTTGAATTGGATTTTCACAACTTTGATGATCAAGCTTTGAATGTTTGTATCCTGACGGAAACATCGCCCAGATACAGGGGCGTGTCCAGACTTTTTTCACTGGGGTGGCGTGGCTGAGCTGGGGCGCTCACATATGCAGGGGTGGCCTGAAGTGTGATGTGCGCACATACACACACAAATAAATATCAATTGTTTACCCTTTCTAACTTCTCAAATCTACTTAATAAATCAAGATAACGGCAACATGACATTCTTTAATGACACAAAAAGATGTATGGCAACATTTAATGTACATAAAACAGACTGTCTAACTTGCAAAAGAACTTTAATTTTTAATATTTTGGTCCTGAAACATTGCCTCTGACTGGGCCAATCACATTTAAGAATTTCTGGGCGTGACACCAGGGATGGTCAATCAGATTTCAAGAGGGGTCGATGCCACCCCTCTGGACACGCCCCTGACCAAATGGGATTATAAAAGGGATAATGAGTCACATACATTTGTTTTATAACCTTATACTCTATTGATAATCTATAACAGAAATGTGTGAAATTGTCATGTATAGCAGGAATGTTTTAATTCATTTTATTTCCGTTTCCCCCTGCTGGTCATTTGAGAGAATTTTCTGATTGGTCAGTTTTAGTCATGTGACTCACGGTGATGAGACTCCAATAAGGAGAGGCTTCAATTATTTCCATGTGGTCGGCCTGCAGCACAAGGAAAGCATCCCTATATTTTGATGCATTTTGTAATGTTTAAGAGAGATCATTTACAAGCTTAAAAATGCTAAAGATAGCTACGCATTTCATTGGTGCTTTCTGTTGTTAGCTTTCTTTGCAACATTTAAACTACCAAAGATATTTTTGTATTTAGCTTTTTATGTTACATACAGCTACTACATATCTTTGTACTCCAATATGTAGCTGTCATGTGGACATGTAATGTTTGATAGCATCCTTTAATTGGTGCTTGCTTTATTTTGTATCTTTTCAATTTTACAATGAAACAACCTGCATGAGAAGGACGACAACTGTAGAGCATTTTGAATTACCTCCAGCCTCTCATTTCTCTTGAAGTCTGTAAACTATCTGTCAGTTTGTGTACAGACACACACATTGAGAACAGAATAGAAATAATTACTCTTTAATTCACTCTTTCCTGTGTTTTATTGAAACATCTAAACCAGTGCAAAGTGAGAAAACGTCACAGGTCAAAAATGATTGCAAATGTCTTTTATAGGCGCACCACAGGGATGGTTATATAAAGACAGGAAGACTGTTTGTTTATAATTGTTGATGTGTTTTTATTACGACATACTGTATATGTGAAGGACTGCTGCTCAGCTTTTTCACTTTCTTTTTACGCCTTACAAACAAACATGTTAGCATGACTGAGAGATGCAAATGGAAAGAAGGAGGACATGTTGACATTATGCCCTAAACAGAGTCCACAACTTCATGACTTAAGTTCAGATACTCCTGGTCAAATATTCTTTGATACAAGTGAAAGTTACTCAGTCAAATTATGACTGGAGTTAAAGTTCTGGAGTAATTACTTTTAAAAATACTTCAGTATTCAAACATTGTATCATCACAGAGTGTAAGAACATTCTGCTAGATTTCAAGCAGATTTCTGCTCGATCGTAAACTCACGTGCTACACATTTCCAGATTTCCAGATGTGCAGCTCCAAAATAAGAGGAACAATGATAGGAACGACAAAAAACCCCTGATGAGCAGGGAAAATGTCAGCCAGGATTTACATTCAAAAAACATTTTAAACAGCCGTTTCAGTCGGTGCAAGTCTGCTTGAACTCTGCAGCTGTGCAGCATATTCTTACTCCTTTTTTCACTTCTCTGCAGAGCTGTTAGCAACCGACATAAACTACAACATATAACAAGAAAAGGACCTCTGTGACAACTTCTCTATTAAAGAAATGTACTTCTTTACTGTCCACAACTGCTTAGCAGGCAATGTATCCTTAGAGACTGTAAACTGGGCAAAAAGGTAATATTCAAAAAAACAAAAAGAAAGTCATGAGACTGTTGTTTGAGCATAGATAACATAGAGAACATTTTCCTAAATATTTCTAAATATCTGCCCATTTAAGGGTTAAAAAGAAGAAGAAGAACGTCTTTCTCTGTAGAGGTCTGCAAACTTTGGGGCCGATGTTTGAAACTAAAAGAAAGTGGAGAATTTTAAAGTCAAATTGTTTTTATGGATTGTCAAATTTAGAAGAAAAAAAAAAGATGATTCTGAAATAAAATCTTAGTCTGTTGAGAGAATCATTACAGAAACATGTATTTAAAGAGTCCTGTTATTTTAACATGTGAATACCTCATTCGAGCAGACAGTACAGAGCAGTCCATCAGCGTCTGCGTGTCAAACTGGAGCTCTGCAGGGTTTAAGCAATAAGCACCTTATCATCCTAGATTTATAAAAATAAAACCGATTACATCATGAATGAGATCATAACACTGATGTGCTCTGACTCCAGCTCAGGGGAGATTTGGTTTTCTGCAGAAGAGGGGGACAACAGCCTAGCCTTTGTGATTTTGCCCATTTTACATAAATCAGCTTTTCATTCATCAAATTGTGCTAATGAGGGTTCGGCCACAAACTCCTCTAAATTAAAAGTTGTCATATTCACCAGTTTCCCACTGCAGTAAGGGTCTGAAGCCGGCTACTCACAAGTAACATTAACACTTGACCAGTAGTCACCTTAACACCATATGTTAATTTACAACAAATAACCTAAAGGCTATTAACTTTGACTGAAACATACTTCAGGATTTATGATTGTAAATATTGAACACTTTCAATTTTTACAATTTCAAATCAGGACGGCCCCGATCGTCCTGCGAGCAGATCATGGAGGTTAAAATCACTCTTAACACTCCTCACACCACAGGAGAATCTAACATGATAATCGGGACTTTGCTGACTTTGGTCGGAAGCGGGTAATCGGGCCCAAAATTGGCCCACTTATCATATAGTGTGTACCCCGCTTTAGGGACAAAACTCAGGGGCTTTATTTAACCAGAGCCAATAAGTAGCCTCCTCACCAATACATTCACACAAATATTTAATCTCCGTCTTCAAGATATCCTGGACGAGCCCTCAAATTGTTACATTCAACTGTTACAGCATGCGGGGAACATCAATTAATAATGAACCCGGAATGAAAAGTTGAGACCAGAATTTTTAGATAGGAGCTGCGGGGTAAGGCCGGGAGAATGAGAGAGTGCACAGGTTGACTGCCCGATCTTAAAGACACCTGAGAGACTGTCCAGGTCGGCCCAGTGTTTGGCTGAACACTGCCCACCAGCGACCTGCAGGAAGACAAACACAAAGACAGAAGGGGCAACGCAAAAACAGCAGGCCCTGCTGGCAGGAGGGCCGTCACAGTGATGTGTAAGACAACAAAGGAAGAAATAACTGACTCAAATCAGCCCATCAGCCT
Source organism: Tautogolabrus adspersus (assembly GCA_020745685.1). Taxonomy (NCBI): domain Eukaryota; kingdom Metazoa; phylum Chordata; class Actinopteri; order Labriformes; family Labridae; genus Tautogolabrus; species Tautogolabrus adspersus. The sequence continues at coordinate 6,792,373 of CM036540.1, forward strand.
TTTCAGCAGGATATAAAACTTAATCAAAACTCATCACACAATGATGACAAAATGCCGCCGTTGCATTTATCAGTCAGAGTTGCTGTTTGTAAATGTTGTCGTTTGATGAGCTGTGTTTTACAAGACAACCAATCCCTTCTCATTGTCTGCAGTCGTCTCGTTGTGAAAGAGAACAAAGTCTATGTGGTTGTTTCGTTTACTTCAGATTATTTCTGTACACTTGTTGAGTGTCGTCAGTCTTTTCTCGCTCGTACTCTGTTCTTCCTCGACTGGGCTGTTAAAAAGACTGCTATGCTCCTGTTTCCAGAATAGAGAAATCCAGTGGAAGTGACAGGTCGCACAAAGATAAAGTGGTGCATTGGTATTAATAGCTATAGTCTGTCTTCTATGGGGGGAAGTGAGAAGACAAGGAAAGGCCCCCTATTCAAATAGTAATTGCTCACAGTTAATCATTGGTGCCTGCGCGTCGTGAGACTGGGCAAATTCTGCTTTGGGGGAAATTAAGAATGTGATTGTACAACAGCGGTCGTCACAAAAGTCAACCGTCAAATTAAAGGAAAGTAGTATGGGGATTGTATTGCTCTGGATTCATTAGATTTCAGAGCTTGACACAGAAACCAATACACCAGGGAGGACCATTTCAAGAGCTTTGGTAAAAGGGGAATACCGCTTAGTTTCCTGAATTCCCACATCGTTTAGCGGCTGCCATTTGTTCCCACCTTGGACTTTAATTGATATCAGGACCATATCTCCCGACTGGAATGATCTGTCGATGCAGATGTGAAGATTTCCTACTGGGGAAATTAGATAGCAATGTGTAAACTGGAGGTCGTTACAGAAGTAAGGTGTAAGAAAAGTGATAGAGAGAAGGAGCCGGAGTGCTTTGTGTAAGATATTTTCAATTACACAGTTTCACTTCTTAAATGAGAGAGCAGCAGAGGGAGGAGAGTGTGAGGGTTGAAGACAGTTCAGACTTTTTAAGGCGTCGTGTCTTTCAGACTGTTAAAACTGTTAAAACTTTGAGTAGCAAAGCCGACAGCTTATCTTTTATAATACAGTGACATTGTAAGACCACATATCTTATATATATAGATAAGACAAGAGGATATCATTTTCTTGTCAGAGGAAAGGATTTTACCAAAGAAAAGTTAGGTTTGTGCCTTCAAGCTATATGCAGACAAGTTTTTAGTTTACTCATTGACTAAAAATCCCTCACGTGATGAATGGACTTGAGTTTATATAGTTATTTTCTAGTCTTCTGACTACTCAAAGCGCTTTTACACCGCAGGTCACACCTACCCATTCACACACTGATGTGTGAGACCATCAGAAGTATCTAATCCCATTCAAACGCATTCATGCACCGCCGACGAAGCAGCAGGAGCAACTTGGGGTTAGGTGTCTTGCCCAAGGACACATCGGACATGTTGCTGGAGGAGCTGGGGATCGAACCCTCGACCTTCTGGTTGAGAGACGACAGACTCTACCAACTGAGCCACAGCCGTACGTTGGTCAGTGTGATTAAAAGATATTATAAATCAATGGTGACAGGACTTAAAACAAGAGGACAGCATGAATCAGGATTTTTTGACTGACTGATGAGTCAGAACTGGATAAATCCATAAAAAGTATTCAATGTACTGTATTGGACAGCCAATTCCAACTCCACATACATGACTCATATTTTTGTATATATGTCACCCTTTGAGAAGCAGCGCAATCCATTTGTGAATCAGGCCCACAGATTGTTGTGTAAGGGGATGTGTAGTCGCAGACCGATTAGGGTGCCCACGCTGACCCCTGTCCAGCATCGACAATGGGCCACGTGGTCATCAGAACTAGACCATCAAACTGAGCGTCTGAGGGATGTGCTGGAAAACCAAAGAAGCTCTTGGTTTCAACAAGACAAGAGCTGAGTTAGGCACCTACAATATATCAGGTGAACATAATGTTATGGCTGACCGATGTACGTTGGTCAGTGTGACTTGACATTTATCTCAGGATCCTTGCTCATGGTTCATTAATCTGAAATTGGAGTACGTAGGCAGCAGCAGCAACGGCGTCCTTGTTCCAAACAAATGATTGCTGCCGATGATGGAGACACTCAGCAGCACTCAGGCTCACAGCAGCTCAGGAGGATGTAAATATCTGCCTCCTGAATGGAAGCCAGTAGTGGGCTCTTCATAGAAGTACAGCTGAGAGCATGTACACACACCGCCTATACACACTGTACAAACGAGTGTCTGCCACACACCTTCTGTCTCTCACCATTTCACACATATAGTACACCCCCCTCTCTCGAACACATACACAGCGGGCCTCTCTGGAATTCCTATTCTATGCTATACTATGCACATGTACATACACACTCCCAGGCATGCAGGACACTGGTGCTTTTAGTGTGTTTCACCATGTTGCATCATTTATCTTCCTGTCAGTTTGTACAAGGGGCCTGATCTCAATCCATATTCATGACCATCAAGTCATAAATTAGTGTGTCTGTGTGGGAGAGCAATCATTTGATCAGAAAACGTCCACACACTGATAAACCTAAACCAAAGCCTTATTAGTTCTTTACATGATCCACTTAGCATAGAGAACTATGGCTGAATATATTTCCCATGGATAAACGTATTTATGTAAAACAATTATATGTTATTTAAAAATAGAAGAAAAACAAGAGTTTCAGACTAAATGGATTGAAAGTCTATGAACAAGTAATTTCGAGTAAATGATCAGTTTATGTACTTCAGCAGGCTTTCTGCCTCCTTAGCTTCATTTATTGCACCGTGCCCCTAATGAGGTTGATGATAAATCTCAGGTTAATGAGCCATAATGGATGTAAATTAGCATAAATTGATACATTAGCGTCATCCTCCTGGAGCCTCTTAATCTCTTGGATGTGGGGACTCCAATGAGATCTAAACACCGCTCTTATAAAGCTGGTCACGAGCGAGCTGTACCAAACCTCTACAACGTGAGCACCGTGTACCAAACCTCTACAATGTGAGCGTGCTGTACCAAACCTCTATGTGAGCGCGCTGTACCAAACCTCTACAACGTGAGCGCCGTGTACCAAACCTCTACAACGTTAGCTCTGTGTACCAAACCTCTACAACGTGAGCACCGTGTACCAAACCTCTACAACGTGAGCACCGTGTACCAAACCTCTACAACGTTAGCTCCATGTAACAAACCTCTACAACGTGAGCACCGTGTACCAAACCTCTACAACGTTAGCTCTGTGTACCAAACCTCTACAACGTGAGCACCGTGTACCAAACCTCTACAACGTTAGCTCCATGTAACAAACCTCTACAACGTGAGCACCGTGTACCAAACCTCTACAATGTTAGCTCCGTGTACCAAACCTCTACAACGTGAGCGCCGTGTACCAAACCTCTACAACGTGAGCATACGTAGCGTACGCTATAGGTCTGTGCAGCCCTGTACCTAATGGAGAGGCCCACGCATGAATAGCCTGAGTTGCAACCCCTTTCAAAATTCAACTTCCTGTCCAAACAACGTAACATCAAGCCCTATGATTGGACCGCTGAGTTGCATCATGTTTCCTGCATTTAGAACATTTCCATCACAGTCGCCATTTTCAAAATTCTGCAGATTGAAAAACGCCACAAGCCGGTTCAATCAACTGCTGCTCAATATTTATCAGCTCCAACTCCAACGTTATAAGCTCTGATCCAGTCGCCATGGTTTCCTGTACACAAACATACAGAGAACGTGGCAGAACCAAAAACTGATGACATAACAAGGATAGAAATCAGATATATGGGTGGAGCAAAACACATCATAGCTTTTATGAATATGAATGAATACGTCATATCCTCTATGGGTGGAGCGTGGTACATCCTCAGATTCAGATTATTTATTATCCCTAAAGGGGAATGTGTTTTGCAACAGGAGGAAGACAAGAAACAAAAGGACATCACCGCAAAATCTAAATCGAAACAAAGTTAAAAAATCTGACAACACAACAAAAGTTTAAAACAGTATAAAACATCGCAATAAAATCAGTCAAAAGCTCATACCAAGATGGGAATTCCTACCAAGTTATTAAAGTGCAAAGTGGAGGTGTGCAAATGTGCAGTTCAAGTGCAAGAAGAGCAACCAAAAGACTAATTGTTATTTGATATATTAATTGCACTGGGTACAAATAAGACCTGGAGTCTTTTAGTCTTCTTCACAGGAGCTCGACGACGACCTGAGGGTAAAATGTCCTCTATTAAATATATCACATTGTGTTAAAGTGTATGACCGGGTGTGTCTCTGATGTTTTTGAGTGTTTGGCCTCTGCAACCAATTTTTCTGTTTTTACAAAAAAAAAATGTAAGTACATTTGTTATAAAAGAATACAAAAAAAGGTGAAATGTAAGATGTTAGAATGAAAAAAAAAAGTTATGTTTCTAACCATGTGTGGTTTGAGCACACGCTGATTCTCTGAGAGGTGAAACTACCATTTGTCTTAAGAACTTTATTCAGAGATAAGGTTGTAGGACAGACACACTTGTAAATCAAGTAAACAACAAATTAAACAGAAATTAAAACACAGAAAAGTTTAAATGAGATGCAATAATTACATGAACATTGTGTTGAGAAAAATAAAGCCAATACAGACGCACACATAAATAGATAATTAATTATTTAACTAGAAGTCTCGGGGGAAAAAAGTGTTATAATAGTTCATAAATTTGGTGCCTTTTTTGTTGTTGATTAAAATAAAGTCTTAAGAACTCTTGGGATTGTAATCTCCTAAGATTTGTCATTGGTCATTCTTGGGTGTCAAAACCTGATTGGTTTTCTTCAATGAACAATTGGCTTTCAGTGATGTCGACTTCATGAATATGCACTAGCAACACTCACTGTATCACCTTGTCATGCTCTCAGAGGACTCTTTCACCATCTCGTCACTTTGGGGTCAGTTTGCCAGACGGCCCTATTTTAGAACGATGTCTTCTCTACAGGGTGAGTACTTAAAGGATTTACTTTACAGTCAGCTGGTGGTGATGTTGGTACTAAAGGATATAGTCTGTCAACCATTACCAATGCAGTAGGCCAATAAAAATGTGTGTGTTTACATTTTTCAAGGCCATAGCCCTGAGAAACCCCGAAGATCTCTAAGTCTGAGAGTGATTAGGGCCCGGAGGGAGGAAAGGAAACGAAAAAGGATTGAACAGGTGAAAAAAGAGAAAGAAGAAGAGACCAAACAAAAAGCAATTGATGACGTTACTCAAGACATTATGGATAATCTCAGACACCTCTTTCAACATTTCCTCACTTTGGAATCAGTTTGCCAGATGCCCTATTTTACAACTATGTCTTCTCTACAGGATGAGTACTTAAAGGATTTACTTTACCCATTTTTTTTTCTCTTTTTATTGTGATTCATGAAGTATTTTAGTTTTAAAAAAGGAATTCATCACATTCTTTTAAGGGTTTATTAATTAGGTTTCCTGAACTGTGTGAAACATCACGAGGAAATTGAAATCTTCTCGTCAAAGGGTCAAGAAAATCAGAATATAACACGTTTATTTTACATATATATTTAAGGAAATGTGCAATCCTTAATTTCTTTATATTCCCTGTTAAGCTAGCAATGTTGCTTTAGCCTATTACAGTCAACTGGTGGTGATGTTGGCACTAAAGGATATAGTCTGTCAACCATTACCAATGCAGTAGGCCAATAAAAATGTGTGTGTTTACATTTTTAAAGGCCATAGCCCTGAGAAACCCCGAAGATCTCTAAGTCTGAGAGTGATTAGGGCCCGGAGGGAGGAAAGGAAAGGAAAGGAAAATGGATTGAACAGGTGAAAAAAGAGACAACCAAACGAAAAATGTGTGATGACGTTAATCAGGACATTATCCACCAGGATACAAGGTCTGTGATCAATGCGTGAAATCTATCTGCATTCATGAAAAGTTTGTTCTTAGAGGGGTGTTCAGATGTGGTTTTAACGTATATTTTATTTATTTCATGCAGTAGTGCTGAGGATTTGGTGGTGCAGTTGATAGAGGCTCGCCAGGAGTCATCCAGTGATGACTTAGTGGACAGGTTGAAAACGGCGTGATTGTTGAAGATAATCAGCAGATTGAGTAAATCAAACAACCTAATCTGAAATCAAGGTTTGTATTAAATAAAAGTACTCTGACAGAAGTTGTGAAAATTTGTATTTTTCTTAAAATCTGTACTGATCCCATTTTTCTTTGTGTATTGTAGTTATAATAATAATACATTTTATTTATAAGCGCTTTTCAAGAACTCAAAGACACTGTACAATTTAAAAAGACAGAAAAGGTTAGAACAGTAAAGACAAACAACAGATATTGCAGCATACACAAAACGGAAAAAAAAAAACAACAACATCAAGGAACACAAGGTAAACAGTACACACATCACAATCACACATTAAAAGCTATTTTAAAGAGGTGAGTTTTGATCAGGGATTTAAATTTAGAAGGGTCAGTGCAGTGTTGAATATGTGTGGGGAGTGAGTTCCAGAGGGCGGGGGCAGCTATGGAGAAGGCTCTGTCCCCCCAGGTTCGGTGCTTGGTTCTGAGTGGGGGAGACAGGAGGTTGGCGTTGGAGGAACGGAGGCTGCGTGAAGGAGTGTGATGGTGGAGGATATCGGTGAGGTAGGAGGGGGCCTGGTGGTTTAGGGCTTTGTGGGTGAGGAGCAAGATTTTAAATTGGTTGCGATATGGGACAGGGAGCCAGTGGAGATTTTGAAGGACGGGGGTGATGTGTTCACGGGATCGGGTGCGGGTGAGAAGGCGTGCAGCAGAGTTCTGGATGTATTGGAGTTTATTGAGGACTTTGGATGATGAGCCATAAAGGATACTATTGCAGTAGTCGAGTCTGGAAGTGATGAATGCATGGATTAGGGTTTCAGCAGCAGAGAAAGAGAGAATTGGACGGAGACGGGCTATGTTTTTGAGGTGAAAGAAGGCGGTTCTTGTGAGCTGGGTGACGTGTTGATCAAAGGAGAGGTGGCTATCAAAAAGACTCCAAGATTGCGGATGTGAGGGGAGGGGGATAGAGTGGAGTTGTCAATTGTGAGGCAGAAGTTTTGAGTGGAGTTGGTGAGGGATTTGGGGCCGATGATTATCATGTCTGATTTTGCATAGTTGAGTGAGAGGAAATTGGCGTGCATCCATGTTTTTATGTCATTGAGGCAGTTTGTCAGGGTGGGGTGGGTTACAGAGGTTATAGAATCGGTGGAGATGTATAGCTGGATGTCATCTGCGTAACAGTGGAATCGGAGACCATGTTGGCGGATGATGTTACCAAGGGGGAGCAAGTAAATGATGAACAAGAGGGGACCAAGCACCGAACCCTGGGGGACGCCTTGGGACAAGGGAGCTATGGAGGAGGAGCAGTTATTGATGTTGATGAACTGTTGTCTGTCAGTGAGGTAGGATTTTAACCAGGAAAGAGCAGTGCCAGTGATGTTGAGTGAGTGTTCTAGGCGGGATAAAAGAATGCTGTGGCTGATGGTGTCAAAGGCTGCAGTGAGGTCGAGGAGGATGAGGATGTTGAGGAGGCCAGAGTCGGAGGAGAGGAGGAGGTCGTTGGTGACTTTGAGGAGAGCTGTTTCAGTGCTGTGCTGGGAGCCGAAGCCGGACTGGAATGGTTCAAACAGGTTATTGGAGGAGAGGTGGGTTTTTAACTGAGAGGCGACAACACGTTCTAGTATTTTTGACAGGAAGGGGAGGTTGGAGATGGGGCGGAAGTTGCACATGTTGTCGGTATTGAGTCCAGGTTTCTTGAGGATGGGGGTGACGGCTGCCAGTTTGAGTGTTGTAGGTACTGAACCAGAGCAGAGGGAGGAGTTGATGATTGTGGTTATGAGTGACGAGATTGCTGGGAGACAGTTTTTAACGAGACTGGATGGGATGGGATCAAGAGTGCTGGTAGAGGACTTCATGCCGGCCGTGATGGTGGATAGTTCATTGGGGGACAAAGGGGAGAACTGGGACAGAGGTTGGGAGATGAGGCGTGGGGATGGCAGTTGGGATGAAGAGGGGACAGTGAGAGTGTTGAAGCTGCTGTAAATGGTGTCAATTTTGGACTGGAAGAAAGAAAGAAAAGCATTGCATTTGTCAACTGTGAAAGAGGAAGAGATGTTGTCGCTGGGTTTGAGGAGTTTGTTTATTGTACAGAAGAGAGCCTTGGGGTTGGAGGAGCCTGAGTGAATTAGGTGCGAGTAATAGGTGGACCGGGCTGTGCTGAGAGCTTCCATGTATTGTTTGAGATGGTCAGAGTATGCTTGGATGTGAACTGTTAAACCGGTTTTCTTGTGGAGTCTTTCGAGCTGGCGTTTGCGGGATTTCATTTTATGGAGTTCAGGAGTGTACCAGGGTGCAGAGCGTGTGAAGGAGACAGTTTTTGTTTTGATGGGAGCCAGTTGATTAAGACAGAAGGAGAGTGAGTTGTTGTAGTAAGTGACAAGTTCAGAAGGATTATCAAAAGGGGGGGGAGGAGAGGAAGAGATTTTACTGGTTAAAGAGGCTGAGAGAGCTGAGGGGGCGACTGATTTTATGTTTCTGAAGGAGATATTTCGTTTCAACTTTGGAGTGGAGAGAGGGATGACAATGTCCATGGATAAGGCCAGATGGTCGGAGATGTTTAGGTTGAGACTTGACAGTTGATGGATTGTGAGACCAGTGGAGCAGACCAAGTCCAGAGTGTGACCATGGCTGTGAGTGGGGAAGTTGACGTGCTGTGTGAAGTTGAGGCAGTGAAGTAGGTCCAGGAATTCTTTGGCAGTTTTACATTGAGTGTCATCGATGTGGAAGTTAAAATCCCCGAGGAGCAGAACAGAAGTTGAGATGGAGCAGAGTTGGGTTAAAAAGTCAGGAAAATCACTGAAAAAGGAAGGGTTAGGTTTAGGGGGGCGATAGATTACAGCAGTGACCAGGGGAGTGGGACCAGAGAGTTTGAAGACAATATGTTCAAAGGAGTCAACTGCAGGGATGGGAATGGTGGTAGTTTTCCTGTAAACAGCCGCAACACCACCACCGCCCATCGGGACGGGGTTCGGCGATGTATGTATATCCTGTGGGTGTGGTTTGGTTCAGTGAAAAATAGTCCAAGGGTTTTTGCCAGGTTTCGGTGAGACATAGGAAGTCCAGGTTGGTGTCAGTAATGAAGTCATGGAGAATGAGGCTTTTATTGTTGAGAGAGCGAGTATTCAGCAAGGCCAGTTTCAGGTTATGGTGAGGTATTTTTAAATGATCAGGGAGAGGGGGTTGCTGGCGGGGAATGATTAACAAATTTGAGAAGTTGACAGATTTAGCAGTACTTTTGTTTTTATTTGAATGCCTTCTTGTAATGACAGTTTCTATTGCAGAAAAGGGCAGTAAATGTGGGAACGAAGGTTGAGGCCAGTAGGGGGAGCTGTTGATCACAGAGATAGCTGGGAGGAGGGATGAGCAGATCGTTGGACGGTAGAGGGGGCTGGTGGGGGGAATAGTTGAGGAGGAAGGGGAGTCGGCTGTGTTGATGACGTCAATTGTTGATAGTCAACAATTGACGTCATCAACACAGCCGACTCCCCTAGTTGGATTGAAGATTCAGTGCGACAGCCACCTGGCCCTTAATCAGGAGATCACATCTGTGTGTGAAGTGGAGGGGGAGGTGTCGTCTGCGAGTCAGCCGCCCCGTTTCATGGAGTCAGCAAGCAACATGAGTTTTATCAAAGTTCTTGTGTGCTAAATAATTCGACTTCACTGTCATCCGTCGGAGATTCACATTCTTTATATGACGAAGCAGAGCCATCGCATGCATCAACTGTTCATTTACCAATAAAGTTACCTTACAGGCTTCTTGTTGATGTCCACAAATATAAGTGTGTATTGATCTGCCTTTAGGTGAGTTACACATTACCCTGTAGTTTGTATTTATTTTTTGCAAACATGGCCCTTCCTCCTACAAAAAAAGCTAAGTATAGTGCTGTGTCCCGTTGTGTTGGTAATCTGGATCTTCCTAATATTGGTCAGTATAAGTATATTGATACAGCAGAAGAGCCTGTTGCCTTTAAACGTGCATTAAAGGGGACATGTAAAAATCCACTTTGACAGGGTTTTTGAACATTTATTTGGTAACCTGAGCGTCTACCGACCCGCCAAATGTGAAATAAACCCATCCAGTCCTTTGTTTGTGGTGTGCATTACCACACAGAGACAAAAGCTCTGTTTCAAATGTGCTCTCCTTGTGACATCACAGTGGGATTCTGGTAAAAAAAAATACCTGGTATCTTCACCCATTGACTCCACTCCCAGCCTAGAGCAAAACTTCTGCACAGGTCTGCCATTTTTATTCTCGTTAGCAAAGGAGTGATGTCTACCGGGAAAACTCAGGGGGGTCTCATTGCGTTGAAAGAGACACACACACCAAAACAGAGCGTTCTGAGAGAGCTGGTTTATACAGGGTCACAAACCTCCTCTGATGCTTGATTCATGTTATATTTTGACCAAAGCACAGCACAGATGTTTCATTTAGACCACAGGGGACTGTTTGAAAAGAGGGATAATATGTCCTCTTTAAAATGATCAAATCCCTTCAAACAAAAGTTACTAAAGTTACAACATTAGTAACCTAAAGTTACTAATGTTGCTGCTGTTGTTCCATATGTTTGTAGTGCCTATCAGTCTAGCAATGCATTTGAAGTTGTGTCTGAGGGAAGTGTTAGTCTGAATGCTAAGGATGTAACAACACCTCCTGCAGCTTCTCCTTTTGTCACAGGGCCCCTAAACTCTGTTAAGACCTGTGGAGGATGTTGAGATGAATGAGGGGGCTGTTATTGTCACTTCTGGTCTAGCCTGCAGGGGAAGTTAATGGCGTTGATTTCAACACCCTTCCTTCCTCTGTTCCTTCTGATCCCATCTCGGTATGATCCGGTCTCTTTTGATCTAGCCTGTGTAGGGGAAGTTGATGGCGTTGATTTCAACACCCATCCTTCCTCTGATCCTTCCAAACTCATGTTGGAAGATGTTGTAAATGAATGTGTGATGGAATTTCTGTATCTCTCTAGATGTACAGACATTGTTTGATAGACTTAGTGTCTGCTCCCAATTGTCTTAGACATCACATTCAAGTTTTAAGTAGAATAGGTAGGGTAACATAGCCCTGACTTTAGCATTATCTTTAGGATAAATACAAAGCCTATGGGACGGTCTGAAAGAACTGGCTTGGCAAGACACTGTATCACACGTGTGCTGTTAATGTCATTTCTCCTCAGGAGTCATTTATAAACTTCTTCAGCTTAAGCCTCAAGTCCAAGTTTCTACAAATTCCCTCAACATATGCTGATCACGTGGGTGGTTTCAATACCATTCCTTCTACCTCTCAGAGTACTGAAATGATGGGCAGTCGTCATGGACTGCAACAGAATGGTGGAGGTCAATCTAAGACCGGGTCTGATGCAGTATCAGCTAGTGTTCCCACTAACAGATCTCAAATTCACATGTGGGATATACCTGATTTTAAAAGTGTGTCCTCTGTTATTGAGAGGGCATTAGAAGATTCTCCTCCCACCAGTTATGTTAGGTGGGGGTTTGTTTCTGTGTTAAATGGACAATGAGAATATCGTGAAACAGACTGTGGATCATCTTAGATTTATTTAGCCGTGGTCAAACAACATAACAACATAATACATATCACAGACAATTGCTGACAAATACCTGACCATTGCTCACACATGCTAACCAAGATCTCACAATGGTTGGCCCATGCTGACCAGTATTACAATCACTGTTCCATGCGGACCAGGATCTCACGATCACTGGCCAAGTGTTCATCTACACAGAGTTGTTTTATATTCTGCTAGAAAGTTACAGCCCACAAATTCTTTACTATTTGTGTACTTCTCTATAAGGCTAGAATGAAGACATCAACTTGACTCGTAAATCAGACACATACATTTCATCAGTTTCAGAGTCACATTTCCTTTTCAGCTCACAACAGACACTTGGCTCCAATCCAAATATAACTCTGCTGCTGTGAGATGTCTTACACATATGTATTACAGCTTCACAAACCTAAAAGAAGAATTACTCTTAGATGGTTGATACAATTCAAAGATATATCCACAAAATTATCAAGATGCATGAATCCACGAAAATACGTACTAACAAGTTATAAATGCTGACAATGAGCACAATGCAGATTTATTCTTGGAGCAAATTTCCCAGGTTTTACAAAGTCATCAAAATACATCCATGACCGATGATGAATTTGATTCACAGTAGCAAGGGGGGAAAAGTGGGGGTAGCAATCGTTTATAGGAAGAATGTGTAACAGTTTACAAATAAATACAGCAGAAAATCAAGTCTATTCTCTGTAAATGTCTCTCTGAGTCATGACTGTCTACAATGAGTGAGAAGCCTGAGTCCCGCTCACTGTGTTGTTGTCAGAGCTGTGTTTACATCATGTTTACATGGACGGTACGGCCAACTCCTCCCCTTGCATATAAAGCTGTTTAAGACTAGAGAAAAGAAGAATCACATACTCACTGCTGATTTGTATGTCACGTAAACGTTTCACGGATAATCTGTTTCAATTTATATCTAATGTGAAGCTACGGATTAATTAAAGCATGCTAACATTAGCCTGCTAACACAACAATGCAGACCATAGGCAATTGAAGCTCGAGCCAAGGAAAATGTTGTCTGCCTCTTGCGCTTAATGGTTCTTAATTATGGTGCGATCCAATTTATAACTCCTTCGTGTTAACGCGAGGGGAGGGGGGTTGGAGGTGTGGGGGAGAGTGGAGGCTTCACTATGGCGGAGGTGTCTCCAAACAGCTTTTTGTTTTGGTTTAATGCTGGTGCTCAAGGGCGACATCTAGTGGATCAAAAAGTCGCACATTCTTCCTTTAAAGGGGCTATATGTAACTTTCAAAAATACCGCGTTTCTAGTGACACCGCAGGCCGCTAGGCTAACTGCACCAGCAACCTGTTGCTCGCTCTCGCTGGCGTGCTTCATCCAGTCAGGCACAACTGTTGCTCTCTGTAAGGAGAGCTTTGTGAGGAGGACGTCGAGAATGCGCATAGAACGTCACTTTCTGCTGCTTCGCGGAAAATCGAACCCTGGGTTCGTCAAAAAATAAAAAGTTATACAGGCAACACAGATAGACAGTGAATGTCTCATTTTAACACCAGTTAACCGTTCTCTTACTAATGGGCGATAAAACACGATTTAATTATGTGAGAAAGTTACATATAGCCCCTTTAAGGCTGGGTAATGTTCCCTATGATGAGATTCTTGGTTTTTATACAACCCCAAAAATATGGGTGACAACAATCTTTGTTTTTCTGTCTTGCTCATTATGTGAATGTCACCATGTCTCTGTGTGAAAAACACTGTGTGTGATTGTAGAATTGTAGAATTGATACACTCACACAGTTTTTGAGGAACTTGTTAATCTCACCTGTAAAACTTTCATACTCTGGTAGGTTACCAAATAAAATGTTTGTCAAAGAACTACCCCTCTGTGTGTTTTGTTATTTAATAGCCAACAACTGCTCACCAGGCATGTTGGATGGATGTGTGTTTACAATTAACATAGTTGGGAAATTACAGACACAGAGTTTGGGGAGCTGGTTGCATGCTAGGACACCTAGAAAATCTGTCCTATTTATAATTGTGTTTCTAATAATGCTGGTTAGCTCTATAGTATCCATTGTGTTTTAACCGTAGTCCGAGTGAAACACTATACATATAGACATGTAGCTGTCCTGTTCTCGTCTCCCATATGGTCTAACGGCCAGGACGCAGGATTAATCACCCCTAGAGGTCCGGGTTCGATTCCCGGTATGGAATAATATCTTGAGATGTCTTCTTGAGAGATTTAGAAGTAATCAAAAAGGACCTGTCTCCTGTTTGATTTCTCAATTACTGAATCAAATACAGAATAACAAATCAGATTAACTGTGCGGGGGAGAGGTGCTCTGGAACGAGCCTCTATCCTCACATTGCCCGTTTTAATTATTAGAGACATTCCCTGAACATCCTTCGTCGGCTTCTAAATTGAAACTGAATAAGGTACATCCGTTTGCGTAATCTTGGCGTGATATGGCCAGCGATCTGTCTTTTCGATGTCGACCAGTGGTTTCAATCAGCTGGTTATACTCCTTTGTGCACCGTCCTCTCTGAAAAAGCGGCTTAACCCCACTCTGCTGTGCTGTGATTTGCCAGTTCTCCTGCATGGTGGTTTGATGGTTTTCTGTTGTCTTAAAATTCACGTTCAAGTTTTAATTCCGAAAATCATTTCAACCAGGATTACTTGAGCCAGCTGTTTTTGTTAAAAACTCATGTTGACTTATTGTTCTTACCTTATCCCATACTAGAGGTGGCCCCATATAGTCGAATACTTTCAGACTCATATCCCTAAACATGATGAGTTCAGAACACTCCTGGTTGAAATATAAAACTCACAAAATGATTCTATCAGGTAATTGAAGGAGAAATGGAAGCTGACAAAGACAAAATAAACCACATTTGAACAAAGCAGCAGATACTTGAACAAATAGAGAAAGATAAAGGCAATGAAAAATGGGACTTAGTGACTTTTTGAAAACAGAATTCACCATTTGCTTTGTTTGATGTGTCAAATATTCATGTCATGAATGCACCAGATGACCCGTTGAACATGTATTATTCCCTTTGTCACGGCATAGATCAGTGTTCACTAAGGAGATGTGCTCCATTATATCTAATGACATTTTTAGTCTTCTAACAGAATATACGTTTTTAATCTAGCCACCACAGATAGCTCTTAAAAATCATTCATGCATTTCAGAAATAGATAGATAGATATCAGCACACAAGACATCCAGAGGTTTTAATTTGAAACTTTGTTGGTACCGTATCAGGAGGGCAACATGATGCAGAGAGATGAAAAGAATACAATAGAAAATCCCATATTTTAAAGATAAAGCCACCGCCGTCTTCGTTCATGCACGGCCTGCTCCGACCTCCACTTCAGCGGCAAGGAAGTGAGGACAACAGGAACGCTAGGAATACAAAGGAGAAATCCTTCCTGCATATTATCCCATATGCTCTTTTGTAAATGAATGAATTGGTGCTATACAAATAATGATTGATTGATTGATTGATTGATTGATTGATTGATTGATTGATATTGATACTGTCTACATTTGCATGTAAAGGCAAACATGTACAGCCTTTACCTCACTGGGCCTCTATTAATGCAGCAACCTTTTTATTTACCTAATCTATAAAAAAATATATAGATTACCACTACAGCCCGACCGATTAATCAACCAGCCGATAATATCGGCCGATATTAGCCTATCAAGTGACCCATCAGTATCGGCTCATTTTATTGCAGATATCAATGATTTAACTACATTTATTTACCTGTCAAAGGTCATTTAAAGGGATACTTGCATTAAGCTTTGCATCATTAGAAACCTGGTAGTATTTTTGAATGGTCGTGCATCCCGCCCTCATTTTCCCCTGAGATGGGAAAGCTCCTTATTTCTTTTCTGAAAAGGAGCCTCCGATGACGCAAAAATCGTCATTTTGCGTCATCGGAGGCTGCTGTGGTTAAAGGGGGTGAAACTACATCGCTAGTTCCTCATGTTTTCGACCCACTGAAGCTACAGACCTATGACAGATCAGTGGGTGGGACCTCACTCCCAGAATCTAAAAGCAACGTCCGCCATCTTGCTTGGAAGCAATGCTAACAGGCTCTATAGAGAAAGCTGATAAGAACCGACAATGGCGGAAAGTATGTTTCAACTTCAAACTGATATGGATGAAAGGGATTTTGAAGGTCTTGTGCTCGAATCAGATGTTCGTGGCTATCTCTACGAACCGCAATATAGCGACGAGCAGTTGAGGCTGATGGAGGAACAGGAGGCGGCTGCTGCCGCCGAGGCACAATACCTGTGCTGTGCATTCTGGGAGTTGTTGTCTTTCATCCACATGAGCCAAAAAGACACTTTCTGCCTTTTCTCGGTCAAGAAGGCACCAACTTCAAAATGTATTTCACATTTCTACTACATGTATGACCCAATGTCAATACAGATTCATGTTTCAACAGGTGAAGTATAAATATCGGTCTCAAAAATTCCATGTCAGGCAAGCTCTAATTGCCATGTGTATTTTTGTAAGGCTTTTATTTTGGGGCTTTATTTAGGTTGATCTGTTTTTAGATAGGACAGTGGATAGAGAAATCAGAAATCGGGGAAGAGAGAGTGGGGAATGATTTGCAGGAAAGGAGCCCTGGAATTATTACTTTACAAACCACAGATATGGTCGATCATTGAATTAAAAACACAGACATCCTCCGCAGTTATTACAAATGACCAGCGGTCCCCAGGTAATACTAATCCCGTGTGAATAGGGCTTGATTGAACTTTTTGTAAAGATGGTTTTCCTCTCAATCGTTTTGCAAACACTGCGTTTCATTTTCAATAATAATGGTTTATAAAAGAAACGTCTGTATCCTTCTCATTCAAATGTAGTTTCTTAATCTAATCTTTATTGCACTGCTGCTCTGCTCTGTGCAGTCTGAAGCAGAGGACATGTTTCTCAGCAGCACTTGACCAGATGACCTGGCAGCACTCCAGGTGATGACAGACAAAAAAAACGACCACACGTCAATCATCACAGCAGATGGAGCAGATGCAGAACATTTCCTTTGAACTGCGATGAACTTTCCAATCACCAAGACAATGTAATCAACCTGATCAGAGCAGGCCAGCAAATGATCCCATTTGTTTTCACTGTCCTGCTCATCTGATTTTCCATCTATTATATTCCTCTGTAATTCTCCATATTACAGTGTGTGAGCAGGCCACACACATCGTGTCTCTCCGTCTCTGTCTGTTCCATTTACGCACACACCGACACACACACACACACACATCAACATATGCACTCAGTCTGCTTTGCATTACATTAGCATTGCACTCCGTTGGGTATTTTCTGTATATGACTGAGACCCAGACAGAGCCACAGAGGGCTCCATTATATATGAGCACTCCCTGTGATGATCACTTTTCTGTTAAGGAGTAAAGAGTTTTGGGTGATTAGCCAACTGTAAGCTGCCTGCCTGAGACGCTGACCTCGTGGCACTCGGCTTCATCCTCCAGTGGACTAATTGGCCTGTAAATCTTTTAGGAATTCAAACAGTGACAGTCAGTGTCTGCCCGGCCCAGCAGGGAGCTGTGCCGCCGCCGCCTGCTCCACGACAGCACCGTGAAAATATACGCCAACAAGCATGACGTGAATGAATTGCTCAATTTCAGGTGTGCATTAATGTGTGTGTGTTTGGAGGTGTCGGCTCACTAACTCAATGAAAAGTTAAAGATAAATGTGGAAAAATCTCCTCATTACCACACAAACTTGTCATAGCAGTCTGGTTTTTTTTTCCAAGTAGACTAATTTAGAGAAAGTGCCAAGAGATCAAGAGAAGAAGAATATCAGACTGACATCAACAGATACATTCGAAGTAGACCCTGAAAAAAAACAAGCCTGTTCTTTGTGTGTGCCCTCAGAGAGCGCCTTTTTTTTGTTAATGTGTACATTTATAGGACAAATGAAAAGCATTCTAATTCAATTACCCACAATTCACACCTCTACAGACCAGTGTTGGGACTAACACGTTACTGTAACGCCACTACTATTTGTGGTAGCTAGTAACAAATTCCTTGTGGTTTTCCAGAGCCAATAACGCCGTTACAGTTAATGACATTTAAAAGCAGAGAGATAGAAGCATGATTCTTTTCTTTAGTCAGTCTGAGATGAAATGTACAATTGGGAAAGTATCAGGTTTAAAAATCATCAATGTCTTTATTGTATTTATTGTATATGTCAGCAAAACCGACCTGAGAAAGACAATATGTTTACTGACGATGTATCTGAGTATAATTTACATGACGTTTTTATCACAGCAGCACATACAGCAACAGTATGGCAGCTTTCAGTAGCAGCTCCCGCTAGCTTATGCTGCGGTCTTTGACGTAACATCCGGTGTTTCCATGGCAACGATAAACACGCCGTGTCTGTCATGGCGGCTCATCATGGTGGCTGCCGCGACGAGACACGTCCAGTTACAACTATAAAATTACGGATTTCTCTGCCTTTGATAACTTTTGTAAATATTTGAGGTGATGTAAGTACTCAACTAAAAAATATATATAACATGGGTTTAGTAAGATAAGTCAACAACTGTAAACTCCTCCAGGATTCATGATTAATCTTAAACAGTGAAGTCTATTTATAAAGCAGTCGACAATGTGTTCAATAATACAAGTGAGCAATCAGCATGTGCAGTATCTCGCATGTTTAATACTGGGCTTTTTCTACAAAGCTCTATTTACTAAGTACCCTGCCTCTTTTGCACTTATTGCCTGATTTTTTCGTTTGTATTTTTGGATTTAATTCTTATTTATATTTATATGCCTGTGTTTCCTCCTGCTATTCTGTGTATAGGAGCAACTGTAACTGCTGGGATAAATCAAGAATTTCTGATTCTGGTTACACTGGGAATAAAAACCCCCCAGTAAAGATTGAGTGAGTGTCAATTTGTGCATGATTATACTTGAAATGAGTCCTAATTGATCCAATATGTTTTCTTTCTCAGTAAAGATTAGTTGTTTTTTAAATGTACATAATGCTGTGACATTTCTCTGGTCTTTTTTTTTTAACCTTAATGTCTTTGCTTGTTACTCTCAAATCACTGCCATCAATCAGTTACCACGACAACAGGCTTAACGGTCAGAGAGGACTCTCCATCAGATAATTTGCAATGCATGTTATGACCATATTTGACCAATCTGTGTACAGCTTTTAACCCTGTGCCCATAACCGTGAGTACATACGTTCTCCGGAGTTTATGATGTTATTACACTGAAGTCAGTGTGCACTGAGGGATCGAGCCGGGATAATTAGAAGTGTATTTACGGTGGCCGTTACATGCCATTAATTTCCAGTAGCTTTATTGTGCCCGTGCAGTTTCAGAGTGGGGGATGATTGGATTTGTGAGATGAAGGTTGTAAATAAGATCCAGCCATAAAAACAACACAGAGCTGCTCCTCGTGATGAACGCTTGGCTTTAAATATTGTGAAAGTAGTTACTGTAAAGTTTGTATAAGTTATCTCTTCTGCGTAAACTCTTTCCTGTTGTGAAAAAAAAGAATACAAAAATAATAGAACAAGATAAATAAATCCTGCATAAAGAAATGGTGCTCTTGCTGGACTCGTACACCCTGCCAACACATTACTCTAGAATGGTGGCCGGCGAGGATATAACTGTATAGACTGTGCAATGTAAAAAGAACAATTCTGAAATGCCAATTTTAATATAGAAAAAAAAAAAAACACACACAAAAAACACTGCAACTTATATACCGGTGCGACTTATACCAGATTTCACGGTACTCATCATTTCTGAATTTGCTGCAAGTTTCTCTGAATGTACGAGGTCTTGGCTGTAGCAGGTCAGTTTGCTGGTCAGTGCCAGAGCTCTACCCACTTTTAAATTGTATCTTGTCATATTGTAATGTATTTTAATGTATCCTCATATAGGCTAGTGTTATGGGGTTTTATGTAACAGACTGTTGTCCATTTTTACTGTTTGTTTACACAAAGGCCAAACTAGGGACACAAGTTGGAAATCAGCAATAGCTATATACTCTTAATGCAGCACATCAGTTTCATGCTTTGTATTGAAACTATATTATATTGCATTGTCCCTATTAAATAAATAAATTCAAATTCAGTCCGCCGTCTCCCCCCGCCCCCTCCTCCCTAGAGTCGATGTGCATGCAGGCTGTCTTGTCACAGACACTGAAGCTTCACTTTATCTCTTCATCTCCAGTATTGATCCTAGTTTGAGCACGTTTCTGCTCGTGGAGCTTATTAGAAACATGCAGAGGCTTTTTAGGTCGGGTAGAATCAGTTTTATCTGAACCAGTTCTCTGGCCCGCTTCCATCGCTGCAACACCTGTTGGTTTGCTGTTTGCCCGGCAAACTGAGGGGCGTCCAAAACGGCCGTGTGGGGGTGATTTAAAACTGCTTACCTTCTCTGGTCCAAACAAAAACAGACCATTCAGGACCAGAATCTAAACTTAGAAGGAGGTCATACTGGCTGCTGCATTGTTGTCAGAGAAGCCAGCACGTCAACATAGCATGTTTCCTTAATGTCTGATGATACAGTAAGGTCATTTAATGATTCATTCAGTAGATATCTTACATATCGGACCTTTAAAGGTAAAACTACTCAGAGTTTACGTTTTTTATACGGTCAATGAATCCCACGCCGAGACCAAAACAAGCAGTGGATCACTCAGTTTATTGAGACTTTATTGAGACCCTCACAGACCTGACTTGATGTTAATGGATGTTATCTCTGTGTGTACATTTTGAAGTGAATGTTTCTCTAGGCAACTGACAGTCAGCCATTTTGCCATTCCCCGTGTTACAAGACTGCAGTCGTCATGGGAACTGGCTACATGAATACCATCTGTATAATTAGCCCCCCCCCCATGCTCTGGCTCTCTAAGACAGAAAGGCAGAGTGAGATGAATGAAAGAGCAACAGGACGAGAAAAGGGAGGGAGAGGGAGAAAAACGGAGGAGAGAAAAAAGAAAGGGGCCTGGGGGTCCCTCTGCACCTCTCCCTCATTAATGCACGAGAAAAAGATGGAAAATAAAAGGAGAGCCGTGCAGACATATTGCAAAAAAGAAAGTGAGCCAAGGACAAATGGAGAGATAGATCAAGAAGAAGAGGGCGAAGAAATGACAGAAAGTGGGAAGAAATGGGGGTAAAAAAAAGGGGGGGAGATGGGGGGAAGACGGATGACAAAATGTGACAGTTAGCATGCATAACAAAGTCAAAGAGTTTGTGCATGTGGAAGTCAGGAGTAGAGAGTATGAAAGTGCAAACACATCAGAGGATGACAAACGAGAGCTGAGACAGAGATTAAACACAGAAGAGTTTGAGGAAAGGAGAAAGGAGGAAATCCAAGCCCCTGTTTCTGTTGATTTTAAGGGTTAAATAGAGGAAAGTAGAAAAAAAAAAATATAATTTTAGCACCTGTTGTGATTTCAAACTTTCGCGCTACTATTGTCCGTTCATATTTAAAAAAGTTCCGTTTCTTTGAGGATGAAAGATAATACACTGTAATAAATGATTCTGTAGTCATGTACATTTTACTTAATATATCTGATAAAATGTATTAAATATAAATGCGTCCTTGATTTTGTGGCAATTGTTTAAGTAGCTTTCATACAAAAATGTTTGAGATAGTATCTGCTTATTTTGGTTACATTGAATATAATCTTTATGTTCATGTAATTCTAAATCAAGAGAATTTTAAATGAATCCAACTCAATAGAATTAGTCAGTTTTTAACTGACAAGCACTTCCTGTTATTTTGCGCCTTTTTTCTTTTGAATTCAGCAGGCTATCATCTGGTCACAAGACATAAAGACAGTGCGGATGACTGGTGCCCCATACCCTCCATTTAATTCATCAATTTAATTTGGTTGACTAAGGTAAGTTGAGTTATTTTATACTGTAACGTTAATGACGACTTGTGGGTGTATGCTACGTTACAAAACGAAATTAGCAAGCAAAGTAATACAGAGAGACAGAGACACAGTAGTGGCAGAAAGGTAAATTATGCATGTTATGTTAATGTAGGCGATAGTGTGATGGTATTACGCAACGATATCAGAAAGATATCACGAGTATTTACACTGAGAAAACCACAAGCTTTATTTTGAAAGTTACTGAAGAGGAAAGAGGAATCGCTCGCGCGGGCAGGGATGTAAACGTTCAATATGGCGAGCGCGGAGCTACTTTTCTCATTCAGCAGCTAAAGGTATGGTAAAATGTGTTGAATAATGCGAGGGAAGAAATTGGCAATGCAATGACAGTGTCTTGAACCGTAATTTTTCAGCACAGCCGAGCATGACAGCTTTGAGTTTCGTGAACTAACGTCAACGCTCCATTAAAAGACACAAAATTTATCACAGCCGAGAGCTGTTAGCCCAGAGCTGCTAAATCACGCATTGACTGTGACTGTGTCTGTGATACTCATGCAAGCAGTTATCCCGACAAGGTCTCACGCATTATTTTTTTTTGGCACAAATTGCTCCTCTTTATTTAATCCCCTCTAATTTTACTGTATTTCCTCACTCGCTGCTTGCTGACACCGTGCTGTCGCTAGCAGGCTATGCTACATGTTTAAGGTTTTCCTCTGTGTTCATTCTATTATTGTTAATGCAAAGAAGATGTCTTGCTTTTTTTTTTAAACTCTGCATTAACTACTTAATAATTAGAGCTACTTACTTACTTTTTAGATACGTTGATAAGGTAATTTAAAGTGAATTTGTGAATGTTGTTTAAAAACAATACTTTTGTTATACATGAAACATGCAGGAAAAAGTAATATTAGGAGGTTAACCCACTACATTAAGAACATAATTCACTCGTGGAAGTTTAGTTTTGATGTGCGAACACTTTTCATAGGCTCATCTGGCTTCTTTCTCTCTCTGCCTTTGTTAGTTGTGATAAAAAAACATCTATTGATTTTATTCAATGTAAAAATGTAACTTATTTTTACAAATCCGTTTTCCTTGTTGAGTAAAATGCAACATTGATGGTTAAGACTAAAGAAGTCCAATACAAGTCCACAGTCAAATTTGCATTGAAGCCTGTTTTCAAAGACGGCTGCCCACCAATCACTTGTTCTCAGAGTATCAAACTATTTTGGTGCATAATGGTGGAATAACCACAGGATTTCAGAATTTTAAAGATTGTTTTTTTTTCCGCACCGAGCCAATGAACTTTACAAAAAAGACGGCACATTGCTGACAACTCCAAACATCAGGTCTGACATACTTGAAAAGCTAGCTCAGTCCATTTATACATACAGTGCCTATCCATCATCCCTGCAAGTTCTCTCTGTCGCTGAAGCGCTTATCAAGGCACACCCATGTCTGAAGGATCCAGGGAGCTCTTCGGGTCTCAGTGGATGGCAGACTAGCATTAAATATAAAATGAGTAACTACAGAACAAAGCTAAGAGGCTTTGGGATTCCAGATGTTACATGCAATGCACTGAAGCATAAATGTCCTGATGACAGGAAGTCTGCAAAAAATGTTAAAAAGGCAAGAAGAGCAGAGGTCAACTATCTCCCTCCCTACCCTGCTAGTGAAGATGAGCACAGCTTGGAAAAAACAAGAGAAGAACTAATCACTGAGTTAAAGAAGAAGAATAATGAAAAGATGGTCAATGACAAAATGAGCAAAACATTTGCCCTCAGGCGACATGAAGTGATCAACCAATGTCCAAGTGTTCGAGCCATGAAGGACCGTTGGCCTGCCCTGTTTAGTTCTTCCCAGGTGAGTTTACTCTTGTAATTGCTGTTAAGGGACAAGAAGTTAAAATATGAAGACTGTTCAAGTAGTACTCTGTCGAAGCGGCAGAAAATATTGTATGTGAATGTATGAAATGTGTAAGATTTGGTGTGATACCTTTTTCTCTTTTGTTGACTTTTCAGATCAGTGCAGAATTTCAGAGAATCACTACTGTGCCTCTGGAGCCCAGTTTTATGGCCGCGTTGGACCTTCACACTCCCAAGTTGCTCAAGCTGTTTCGTGCCAAAGGAGGAGCACTTGGACATAGCATTGATGCTTCTATAATTTTCCCTGCTCATCCGTTCTACTGTCTACTGACACTCATAATCTGAGTTGTGATGTATGGCAGAGAATGGTGTGTTCAAATGCAGCGAAAGATCTTCAGTGTGTTTTTTTTTCTTTTATGATTGGCTTATTAGTTCTTACATTTCTCGCCAGGCTTCTTCACACTCTTCTGTTGAGAGGACCAGAGAGGCTGTCCTTCGGTGCCTGATAGAATACCTTGGAGAAAATGGGGAACATCTGATCACAGATTTCAATGTAGGTGAACTTAATTTGCATTCAACCAATTGAAGTATTGATATTCCTTGATGAGATGATGCTGTCGATAGATTGACACAGCTGTGTCACAATTTTTTTGTACATATTTTTGATTTTTGCCCCACCGTACAGCTTCAGTGCACAAGGCCTCATTACAAGTGGTGCAAAAACTATTGGCACAGATCTATTGAGATGAGGAAAAGAGTATTTATTTCATGTGAATTGGTCTTCACATTACATGTTTTAGTGTATGTATCTCCTTCCATGTTGCAGGACACAGAGGACTTGGAGGAACTTGGGCAGCTTGTGGTGGCGATCACTGTGATCACAAAGACTGGACATTCCACAAGTGACAACTCAAAGGAAATTGGACTCGTCATTGAGGGCATGGAAGTTATCACAGGACTTGGAGACATAGCCAGAGCTTGCTGTCTCCTCTTTGGCTTGACCTACACACTGAACCTTGATTATCCCAGGCAGCTTAAGTACACCTTTGAGGTATTCCAAAAACTTTTTATGAAACTGGATGCGTCAAAGCTGTCAAAGAAAGTCCAGTCCTTAAAGAGCAAACTTCTGGCTTGAAATAAGGCTGGGTCCACAGTGCACGCTGTTGTGCCACACAATAGTCAGCTCCTGCAGAGCCTGAGAATGGTTTGTACTGATCTGGACTCTAAACCACAAACACTATTGAAATAGAGTACCAGTGCACTTTTTTTGTTTCATGTTATTGCACTAGCACTGCTAGAGGATGTTTCCTCAACCTCAGGTACAATGTTTTCAAGTCACACAGTGTCCTTAAATGATACTCTTGAATTGTATTTTCTTAAAAGCATTTGATTTACTTTTTTACATATTTCTTTAACTTGATGCTTCTGTGTGGCTCAATGTTCAGCCTCCACAGAGCTTAAGAATAGCACATTTGAAAGTGCCAAGTTTGTATTGTAATAACCAAAAATGAAAGTGAAATTGCTGTTGTGATCAGTTCATGGTAAAAAATTTAACTTACTACTAATCAAAGGACTTTTGTTGTTCTTCACAAGAACATTAGTTCACAAGAACTAATGTGAGTTATTGCTGATGAGTTTCTTAAATGTATTTTTGTTGTCCTCTAGATGGATAATTGCACAAAGAGTAAGAGGACGAATATGTTCCTTATATTAAGAACTATTTTGGGTGGATTTTAGGTAAGCTTATATAGTCAGTTCTGCAGTTGTGGTCATCTGTTGTAAAATTATTTTTCTACATTTCATTTATTTTTTATCTTGTGGCACATGCACTTCAGCAAGATTTTTCTTTATGACAGGAAACTATTCTTTGAGTTTATACCAGGACCACAACAGATGTTCTGGGAGTCTCATTTGAGACAGGCATTTTATTTATTTGGAAATGAAAGTTGTGAGAACAGTTTACATAAATCCTAATGTTTCCTGGAATACTTTGCAATAGACCCTTGTGTTTTTACAAAAAAAAAGAGGGTTCAACAGCAGAATCTTCTGTATGTTAAAGCCTCACTGCGTCCCTGCGGAGCGCCCTCTGCTGCCTGTGACTGCTGAGCCCCGTAGTCCCCCTGTTGAAGAGAGGGGGATTTCTGCGGATTCCCTGTCGGCGGTCCGGCCGATTCCTGACGCCCCCTCGGCGGTCCGGCCGACTCCTGACGTCTCTCCTGACGTCGCCTCTGCGGTCCGGCCGATTCCTGACGTTGCCTCGGCGGTCCGGCCGACTCCTGACGTCACCCCTGACGTACCCTCGGCGGTCCGGCCGATTCCTGACG
The DNA here is from genome assembly GCA_020745685.1 of Tautogolabrus adspersus. NCBI lineage: Eukaryota > Metazoa > Chordata > Actinopteri > Labriformes > Labridae > Tautogolabrus > Tautogolabrus adspersus. Next base: position 6,818,102 of record CM036540.1, read on the forward strand.
TACCCTCGGCGGTCCGGCCGATTCCTGACGTACCCTCGGCGGTCCGGCCGATTCCTGACGTACCCTCGGCGGTCCGGCCGACTCCTGACGTACCCTCGGCGGTCCGGCCGACTCCTGACGTACCCTCGGCGGTCCGGCCGACTCCTGACGTCGCCTCGGCGGTCCGGCCGATTCCTGACGTACACTCGGCGGTCCGGCCGATTTCTGACGTCACTCCTGACGTACCCTCGGCGGTCCGGCCGACTCCTGTCGTCACCATGGCGGTCCGGCCGATTCCTGTTTCTCCGTTGGAGGATCTGCCCACTCCTATGTCTCTGTGGGAGGCCCTGCCAACACCCGTTTCTCCGTTGGAGGATCTGCCCACTTCTATGTCTCTGTGGGAGGCCCCGCCAACACCCGTTTCCAAGTTGGAGGTTGTGCCCGCTCCCGTTTCTCCGTTGGAGGATCTGCCCACTGCTATGTCTCTGTGGGAGGCCCTGCCAACACCCGTTTCTCCGTTGGAGGATCTGCCCACTCCTATGTCTCTGTGGGAGGCCCTGCCAACACCCGTTTCTCCGTTGGAGGATCTGCCCACTCCTATGTCTCTGTGGGAGGCCCTGCCAACACCCGTTTCCAAGTTGGAGGTTGTGCCCGCTCCTGTTTCTCCGTTGGAGGATCTGCTCACTCTCGTGTCTCCGTCGGAGGTCCTGCCGACTCCGCAGCTTCCTGAGCACTCGTCTGGGGTCCTGCCGACTCTGCAGCTTCCTGCGCCCTTGTCGGAGGTCCGGCCGACTCCTGCGCCATCATCAGAAGGCTTTCTGACTCCCCCTGAGCTGGTCTCTGTGTTTGGTCGGCCTCCTGGCCGCCCACCTGAACTGTCTCCCGTGTTTGGTCGGTTTTCTGGCTGCCCACCTGACCAGCTCACTGTGTTTGGTAAGCCTCCTGGCCGCCCACCCAAACTGTCCCCTGTGTCTGGTCGGCCTCAGGGCCGCCCTCCTGATCTGCTCTCCGTGTCTGGTCGGCTTCTGGGCCGCCCTCCTGATCTGCTCTCCGTGTCTGGTCGGCCTCCGGGCCGCCCTCCTGATCTACTCTCCGGGTCTGGTCGGCCACCTGGCCGCCCCCCTGAACTGTTCCCCGTGTTTAGTCGGCCACCTGGCCGCCTCCCTGAACTGTTCCCCGTCTTTGGTCGGCCACCTGGCCGCCCCCCTGAACTGTTCCCCGTGTTTGATCGGCCTCCCGGCCGCCCCCCTGAACTGTTCCCCGTGTTTGATCGGCCTCCCGGCCGCCCCCCTGAACTGTTCCCCGTGTTTGATCGGCCTCCCGGCCGCCCCCCTGAACTGTGCACCATGTCTGGTCTGCCTTCGGGCCGTCCACCTGAACTGTTCTCCTTGTTGGGCCGGCCTCCTGGCCGCCCTCCCGAACTGTCCGGGCTATGTGCCCTGCCTCCAGGCCGTCCGCCTGAGAGTCCGGAGTCCCTCCTCCGGACCCCCTCCACCCACCCTGTTTTGGTTTATTGACGTTTTGGAACGTCTGGGATCCGTCCCTTGAGGGGGGGGTTATGTCATGATTTGGTCTTTGTTTAGTTGTAATTTGTATCTGAGTTTAGATTTCTTGTTTCATTTCTGTTTCCCTAGTGTTGCTCGTTTCCCTGTGTGTTTGTTTCCTAGTGTTGATTGTTTAGTCTTTAGCGTTTTCTGTTTTATTTTGTATATTCTTATTCTTGTTTCTCTGTGTTCTGTGTCTTAAGTGGTTCTTGATTTACTTTGTATTTTGTCCTCAGTGTTTCTTTTGCTAATTCCTGTCTGTGTTTCCCCTGTGCTGATTTGCCCTGATTGTTCTCACCTGTGCCTTGTTAGTTTCACCTGTGTCTTTTGTCTCACCTGTGTTTGATTACCCTGTCTATTTAGTCTTTGTGTTTCTTCCCCTCTGTGTCAGTTCATTGTTATGTCAAGCGTCAGTGTTCTATGTTGTATCGTTCCTTGTGGCTACCTGTTTTGGATTTTCTTAGTAAGTTTTGTTTGGCTCTTGCCTTTTTTTTAGTTTAATAAATCATTTTTGTTCATCTGCAATTGGGTCCTCCTCCTCCTCATTCCAACCCATGACACTGAATACAAAGATTAGTATTACTCAATTATATATCATTTATATATTGAATTTAATTATTTATGTGAGTACCTTTTACTAATTTAGACATTTCTCTTATTGATATCTACTTAATATTTTTGTTTAAATTTGGTTGATTTATTTTTGTGCTTTATTTGAATCTACTCAATTTAAACAGGTAATTCTTAAGGGTCTGATTTGAGTTATATTAACTCAACTTTTAACATAGTTAGATTTAATTAATAATATTGCGTGCAATCTGTTGCCTCAATTTTATTGAGTAGTTACTGTGTATCTTTTTTTACAGTGTAAGCATTGCCTTATACCCACCAAATCCCACTCAAACATGACACGCATGAGAGAAATGAGGGAGGCGACGCTTTGTTTGAACCCGTTCCACATATCCAGTTGGAAAGGTCTGGGTCGATTGGGACTTTCTAAGCCATTGCGTATCCAACAAGCACTTGTGATGCACTTGTACACAAGCGGATGAAATGGTACTTTCCTGGTTCTCAGTTATGCTCTGAAGTTTTTAGAACTTTTTTTGAGTGTGGTTCAGTTCTTTAATTTCTCCACCAGGTTCTGAGCAATATGCTTGGGTGGAGCACCAGCTGTGTCTATGGTGTCAATGTCACCTGCTCCTTTCTCAGGGGTTTCGCGCGCCCAAGGCCACGCCTCCAGACGAAGCCTGAGTGACATCACCCGTCTGTTACGGCAGGGTGCTCCGGAAGGTCATCGGCAGCAGCCGCCATGCTGGAAATCCTGCCTCAGCTTAACTTTCAGTCAACCTAACGACAGGCTGAGAGCTGGAGCTGAGGCAGGTTATAAGCCTCTTGACGAACAGTTACATCGCGCCCACCTGTCAATCAGGTCAGCTACGTGCCTAACTATGGATAACACGTATCGTTTATAAAATCAAAACTCCCACAACCCCCACACAGTATGTACTCATGATGACAATGACTAATCAGGTCTATTTCGTTTAGTGTACCAGGCTGTAAACATGTTAATATATGCTGTAATAACGGCTTTTTTGGCTGTGGTGTGTATGTGACTTCTGGGGCTCCTGGAGACAGCCTCAAGTGGACACTCGATGAACTGCAGGATTTTGCACTTCCGCATTGGCTTCATTGCCACCTTCCCCAGACTGATCACCTCTCCAACCAGTCATCCGGCACTCCCAGTTCTGCCTTCTTCGAACCTCTTGCTTCCCTCCAATCATCTCGGATCACCTGCCACCTGGTTCCTTTTTGTCCTCTTCACTCGACTGTGGCGTCTGTGATTTTAAAATTGAACCAAACATTTGTCTCACTTATTTGTATGTTGACCTGTTTTCTATAGGAAGCTCTGGTAACAGATTTCTGTGTGCACTGATTAATGTTAACAAGGAAAGAGGCCCTTTATTTGTAGGCATTCGTTTGGCTTGTATTATTTTCATTTCTCATACCACATGGAGGTAACTTCCTTTGTTATTTTAACACTAATGTATGGGCGGATGCTTCTGGGTTTCTTTGTGGTAAACATACGTGTAGTGCTGCTGGAACGCATTGGAACGGCACAGTCAGGGGCATAAATGTCAGTGAAAAGGCGGTAATATTCTGCAGAAGTTAACACAATACTTTGATGGTAGAAATGGGAGAAGTTTGTTCACAAAGGCAGCAGCTGAGGCCGATTACTATTCCATACGGTGCAGGCGTAGAAAGCCTTTATTGCCCACCATGGGGGCTGATCCATTAGTGTGTGACATCACATGAAAGCTATGAATTTACTTGTCCTGACTCTGACATGAAAAGTGGATCGCTGGATTGGTGTCTGACAGTTGTTGGTTTAAGTTCAATTCAAGGAACAGCAGAAGCTGAAGGGGAATGTCTTTTCTTTTGCAGGTATCCTTAAAGCAAAGTATAGGAACAATGAAACATTTTGAACAGGTGCCTTAGATGAAAGGTCATTTGGATAAATCTTTGGGAAGCATGGATTAAATCTATTGATCATCATGCAAATTATTTCAGAAAACCACTATAGGTGTTCTGAGTTTTACAGGTCTGAAAGGAAGAGTCATCAAGTGTCATGATGCCGCTGAGACCATGTGCACTTCCATCCCTGTGAAAAGCTAAGATGGAGAACGATAATGAAAGACAGAACATTTTGAAGGGATAATAAAACCTAGAAATAATACCCGGAATGGTTGATTTCTATTGTTTCAAGTTCAACATGACATAAAAAGGGAGCCTGTCAGAATACATTGAAGAAACTAAGAAAGAAAACTGAAAGCTTCCCTCTCTGTTTCTACGAGACCAAGCTTACCGAGCTTGTGACATAAGAGCGTGCGCTGGGTGTGCAATTACTCTATTACAGACGTATCTGGAACAGAGCTTGAGGGAAGTGTCACACACTAGTGTGAACTGGTTGTGAAATATGAATCCAAATCGAAAGAGGTGCTAATTGAGGTGCTTATAATGGGCAATGATGCACAGCGGGTGTCTGAAAGGAGCAGTAATGGATTCTGACAATTTCAATATTATGACTGTGAATGGAAACTATTTGAGAGATTTTTTAATAAGTATATTACAACGTCTAATAGTGTTGTAGTCAAGGCCACACTAACCGAGACCAAGACATACCCGAGACCAGAGTGCTCCGAGGCCGAGACAAGACCAAGACATTAAGGGATCCAGACCGAGTAGAGACCAAGACCAAGGCAGGGCGAGACCGAGATAAGACCAAGACCATAAATATCACTGAAAAATCATCTTATGTGCAGGGGACGTGTCACTCACTTAGACCATAACACCGGAAAGATTGGTCTTAAGATCGGTCTTAAGACCAAGACCGATTTCAAGTAGTAGAACACAAAGGACTAATACAAGTAGCAGCCATTGTCTTCATTTTTTTCTCCACTTTGTTAGCATTTTCTACTTAAAGGTGTGGAGTCAGTAGCAATGTTCGTTGCAGCTTGTAAAGACAACATTCAAACTGGGCCCCTCATCGCTATCAGAAACACTCGCCCACTGCAGGGTTAGCATATACGTTTACTGCTTGTACCTGCACTGCGAGCTAGCTGAGAATATTACATTTGCTGTAACAAATGTCCAACAAAAAGCAGGCCAACACAGTGCATGGGTCAAAGCCAACCCAAGGTTCACCCCCGTTTTAGAACGAGATTTATCCACTTTGCATTTCACCTCACTATGACTATTATGTTCTCTTCTTTGACGCTACATCTGTGTCCGAAATATTCGCCAATTTGAAAGGCATCCAATCGCCCAAGATCACAATAACAGTCTTATGTGATCTTTTTACGTTGCCATAAAAAGCAGTTACTCCGAGCGTCTGATAATACTTGGATGGTTTATATTGAACTTAGTAGAAGCCTTGAGCCATGGCAAAGCCTCCGTATTTGACGACATGGGAAAAAGAACACGCTGGTGTGTGTGTGTGTGTGTGTGTGTGTGTGTGTGTGTGTGTGTGTGTGTGTGTGTGTGTGTGTGTGTGTGTGTGTGTGCAGACAGCACAGAGACTGCAGTCACCTCCAGCATGAAACAGCTGTCACCAGCTCCTGCTCTGCTCCTCCTCTATTTTCATATTTATCCCTCTTCCCCCTCTCTCTCCCACAGCTCTCCACTTTCAGACATATGGAGCAGTTCAAACTCTTTAAGACGGTCTCCTCTGGGCAGGTAAGTACGACGTCATTTACATATTCTTGATTTTTTTTCTTCTCCTTTTTTTTTTTAAATTCCAGTGTGAAACTGAAGTATCATTTTGTGCTGGAGCAAACATGACAGAGGTTAGAAGAGGACAGGGCTTAATAAAATAAGCTCAGTTTGTCATGTCAGCAGTGCAAACAGTATGAGTAATGTGTACACTAGAACTTAACTCTTGGCCTCCGGCTTAATATCCCACGGCTTGAACTTGAAACAGAACTTGTTTAAGGACAGCAAAGGACAGTGACAACCACCCATAATCCAATCCAATATCCAACGACAGACTCGCTTAGTCTTTTGTATCACAGGACTGGAGTTAAAGCTGTTTACAAGCCTGTTTCCAGTGATCAACAATAACACCTCTAATCCCCAGTGTGCCCCAGGGTCCCTTTCCAGCTGTGGAGCCCCCCCCCTTAAACATCCAGCCTCCCTAATGGGATCCACTGTGAGGGGAAATAACAGACTCTGCTTTGTGCGTGGTAATTAATCCAAGCACTGTGACACTAGTCTAATGTGTTCCCTGCTCTATCTGTAATAATTAAAACGAATAAATAACTAAATAGCTAAACCAATAAAGTGGATTTAGGGATCTGAGAACAATGCAGTTAATCAAAGCTGTGTCTCCCTATAATGCACAAGTGACACTGTTTAGAAGAACTTGTTCTAATAAATAAATTAAACATTGTTTGATAGAATGCTTTATAATTAACGCATCTAAGTCTGAAAAGCCTGAAAAAAATCTACAGAATTTCAGAAGGACTGCCCCTGAAATACTAAACATCAGGGTGTTCACACATGCACCTCACAACGGGAGTCTATCTCTGTCGGACGAGAGGGCGGTCAGACGGGATATCCTGAGGCAGGAGATGATGTAAAAAAGAGCTACGCAGGAGTGGGGGATGAAGCAACAGTGTCACCTTTACGACGCTAAAAAGAGAATATTTGCTACGTGTAGTTCAACAGAATTACAATATCAACAAAATAGCAGAAGAGAACATACTGACGAACAGAAAACATAACGCAGCAGTTTAATTACATACACACAGATCGCACTGGTCGCATGCAAGACAGTCCATGGTCGTGCACCGATCACAGGGGTGAAACCTCAACAAGGGGCGGCAGATGCTCAGTCTGTAGGGACGTGGGTTGGGAACCGGAGGGTCGCTGGTTCAAGTTTCGGTGCGGGCCGAGTCTGGAAATTGGTCTGATAATAAAGTACACCTTCTTGTATATTCTTCTTCCCATCTTCTTCCCCTTCCTTCCCACTCACTCGCAAAAGGTGATTTCTACTGATCATATCCAGCTCACCCTGACTTCATGCAGAAAAAATACTAGGGGGCTGGCAGGAGCAAAATGCGGCTGTTTGCATTAACACATAACATAAGTGTGAACAAGACTTTAGAGAACTATGTTCCGGCCCCTTGAGGTCTAACTCGGCCAATAAGATCGTGTCTCCATGTATGACGTATATGGTAGTACACCTAAATCAGTTAGCTTCAGCGTATGTTTGTGATCTTCACTGTCTTCCTGGCTCTTAGTCTCCCAAATAGTCATATTGCTTGAGGACACCCAGACACTGAGGTATACAGTATAGGCCCAGGGACAACAAGAGAGGAGGTATAAAAAGAAAAAAGAGAAGGATAAGAAAAGGGGAAAAAGAATAAAGAGGAGGAAGATAGAAAGTGGATGGGGGAGAAAGAGGAGAAATGAAGAAGGGCGAGAGACGGGGAGCCTCCAAAGTGGCTCTTAAACTGCTTCAAATTGGTCATTAGTGTAATCAGGGGGAAAAGCATTGTGGAAGCCTGCTCCATTAGGGGGAATGGTGACTCCCTGTCCCTCACTCCTTTTCTCCCTCTTTCTGTCACTTCCTCTCTCATCATTTCTTCTCTGCTTCCTCTCTGGTGCTTCTCTAAAGACCCGTCCATCTTCTAATGCAGCTAATGCAGAAAAAAAAAAAGCCCACATGTCTCTCCTCTGATGTGACAGCCTGAATAAGTTGTAAACCTCTGCAGGATGGATCATTTCCAAAAATCACTGTATTGAAAAATTAAGTCAAAGAAAGTTCATACATGCATGCAATATTTAGTGAAACATTAGTGGAGCAGAAACGACGTCAAACAATCTAACATGAAAAAGATTACTGTTTGCTTTTAACGAGACTCTGTTGCCCTGTTCACAATACAAACAGCATAACTGAGTTTATCTGTGCGTGTGAAATAGATGCTATACCGCTAACTATAAGACATTTTTACCCTAAAGGAAAACTGTTATCCAACAGTGATGGTAAAAAGTAGAAGAGTGTTTATAACATGCTAAACTTAATGCAAGAGGAAGGATTATCAGTAAGGTGCAAAAAAAAAAGTAAAAAATGCCCCCAAAAATGAAATGTTTAACAGTATGTTTGGCTAACTGTCAGTGCAAATGCAAATGCAAACAGAAATAATGCACAGGGTCATTAGCAGCAAAGCACAAGATCAGAATTTGAACTTTTTTTAAATTTCGGGCACTTCTTAATATCAACATCAGCAGATTTTTCCTTCAAACAATGTACTCCTCTTCATTTCTGCCTTAATTAGATAGGACAGCTGAAGAGAGGCAGGACATGTTGGGAGGAGAAAGTGGGGGATGACATGCTGCAAAGGGCCGAGGTCGGATGTTTATTGAACTTATTTATGCTGACTGCTGATAATTATAGTTTTACTTCAAACACTTAACACAGTGCCACTGGTCTAATAATTAGTCCTAAACATAGTCATCCATCCACCTCGCCCCAATGCTTTTCTGTCATCGCATCTTATTGGTTGCACGGCACACACATTAACACAGCATTGAATGAGTGCCTGGTGTGCCTGTATCCGGGCAGTGAGGAGGAAAAATCGTCTCTGTATTCTGTCGTTTATTAAAGGCAGGGTTGATAATTTTCTCCAGATACACTTTTTAAGATTTTGGTTGAACTTGTCTTTAGGTCAGAAATTAATAATTCATATCCTCTAAAAAAGGAAAGAAGAAAATCCGTCATCTGTAGCAGTTGTAAGCCTGTAAAAACTTTGACCAATGTCTGCTACGAGGTACCAATCTGATTAACCAATCACGCCTCCCTGTCTCCCTGCTCGTTCTCTACCCCTTGCGTGCACGAGCCCACACTCAAAGCACGTCACCGATGACGGAGTTTATACTGTGAGTTTGTCGTTGGCCGTTGTGGGTAGTAAAATAGTGTTTACTTACTGCTGAATGAGACATGAGACGACGTAGTTTCTACACAATGCAAGCGATGAGCTGAGGTCCGCTTCAGGACAAAAGGCGCTTGTGCATATAAGTGAGGGGCGTGGCTTTTGAGGAAGCACAGAGGGGAGGGGGTGGGTGTAGACGGAGCACTGAGGGAATGCTACTTTCAGAATCATGCTAGTTTTCGAAAATTACCAACCCTGCAGGAAATCAGTTCTCATACGGAAGCCGGCACATAGAGCTAACTCATTCGTGAAAGAGAAATCAACTCACTTGAAAAGTGTGGAGCCATGAGTTTTCTATTTTTTTATTCATTCATATTTGCAGAGACCCTGCCTTCTGCCTATGTTGTCTCATGTTCCTGTGTTCTAGAGGTTTCTGGGTGTTAAGCCTGGCTCACACTGTAGGATAATCGGGCCGATTCCTCCTCCCCGACAATCGCAGGGTCGCTCCCGACTCGAGGCTGCTCGGAACCGATTCTCTGCCCAGATTATCTTGTAGTGTGAGTGGTACAAAGTTCCAATCTTAACGTCCCCGATCTGCTCGCCGATCGTCGGGGACGCTCCGATTTATTTCAAACATGTTTGATATTTAGAATGTAAAATCTTGACAATTAGCCTACGTCATAAGCGCGTCTGGCAGAAGTCGCGCATGACTACAATATAATCACAATATTATATAACCTCTAATTATCTCTGCAAAACGCAGAAACCTACAGTCCTCGGTGGCTGCGGAGACGAGGACTCCTCCATCTCCGCAGCCACCTGCATGCGAGTCCATATACGCCGGCTTTTTTTTTTTTTTTTTTAGGTTTCAGTTCACAGGACGGCACAGATCATCAGTGCAGCACTTTTCTGAAACATTTTATCCATAGGCTATATCTACGTTTGTATCAACTTTCCTATGTCCTACAACAACTTCCACTTCATTCTCTGCCGTCCCCTGGAGTCCGTTGGAGTTTTAAATGAAACTTTATTAACAATTGTCAACGCTGCGTCCCGATTTTCACTCGTACAGTGTGAGCTCTCAGGACGTGCCCGACAATCGGGTCGTACAGTGTGAGCACATAAATCTTAAGGTCTGGTTGTGCGTCGTAAACGATTCAGTCGTACAGTGTGAGCTGACGTTCCACCCCGACTTTTATACAATCGGGGGAATATCGTACAGTGTGAGCCCGGCTTTAGCCTTTGGGCAGTGGATTTGAAGCCGCTGTCCGATGACAGCAAGCAGGACGTGAGGACAGGACTTCATCAAAACAAGAGATCCAGGAGCCAGACAGTAAGCCAACATTCATGGGGAAGCTACTGAAGTTGTTTAGCAAGGGTGGAGCCAATGTTGGATGTAAGGATGTAAAGTACAACAAAACCTACAGTACAACACTTTGCTTGACATTCGTGAAAAGCCTTTATACAAACATATTATCGTACCTCAAATGCTCCTTAGGTTCTTAGTCATCCAGGTCATGGTTAATTGAAGCTTAACTAGTCTTGGGCCTGGCAAAACACTAAAATATTTTGAAAATGTGAGAGAGCCCACACATGACGACAGATCATGACAGATTTAACAGTTCAGTTCTTATAGTGTGTGGTGTGCAACAAGACGACCAACTCAGCACACCACACTAATTAATTCACCAACAACCAGAGTCTCCACTATCTAAACACAGTCAAACGCGTCTTCAGAGTAAACATGGTCAAGCTAAATGTAGCTAGCTGTAAGCTGGTACATCCATTACGTTAAACATTTCAGTCCAACTCCTTTCCTCGTCAGTTGGATTGTGGTTTGTTTTAAAAACTTGTGTTGTTGCCACAAATTAAAAAAGGTTGGTCCTGAACTTATGACGTCCATCTTACTTTATGCTTCGCATTTGCTGTTGTCGCCTTGGTAATGTTTGTTGTGCTTCCTGCTTTAGTCAGCTTGGTTCCTTATTGGCTATTGTTTCGTTCTATGTGGCAATTCACAGAGTGTTCTCCCCACACAACGGGATTTCAGATTGTCAAAATTGAACACGTTTAATATTTACGATTTCAAAGCGGGGCGGCCCCCTTTGATGACTCTGGTCGGAAGATCAGAAAACGTTTTACCTCTCCTCCGGAAGGCTTCTTCAGTTCTCAGATTTGTACGTTGGGAGCCTGCTTCTGTTCACTGACTCACTGCTCAGAACTGACGAATCCTTTCGGAGGAGAGGTGAAACGTCTCCAACAAGTTCAGCTAAGGCCAGTTGTCTTACTTCCACAGCGTCTATTTGTACGGCTGTAAACAGAACGAGGCTATTTACTTCAAGTTTAATCCCATTACTTACCTCTCCCTTGTGACTGACAAGTTATTCTAGCACGACTGATGTTGTTACCCTTCTCCAAATGATGATACTTAAGTCAGCTCCATTTTCTGTAAGACTACTAGAAGAGACTCTAAGAGACTTTACACTTTTTCATCTATTTTGCTCTTTGTTCATAAAGTCTGACATGAATCAGAGCATTTCAGGGTCAGTGTGAGGCTAATGGATGTGTTCAATAAAGACTTTAAAATGTGTTTATTAATGGAGACTCAGTGAGTTCGGATAAGGGCTTTTTGCCAAAAGTATATAAAAGGTGAAACTAGATCACTTTAATAGGGAGGTGTTTAAAGGTGGTATAAAAGAAAATGTTTTTCATCCTAAATGTCATATTATGTAGCAGACAATTAGTCTTTCTGACTTTTTATGCCTTTTTACCCATTGCCAAGATCTTCTCGCTTTTCATTATGGCCTGGACACTCTCTCCTCTCCCCCTCCTCATCGCTCCTCTCCTTTCTTCTCTTTTTGACACTTTCTCCCATTACTTCCTCTTTTCTGTATTTCTTCCTCTTTTCAGACCAAGCCAGTGATTCAGTGCAGCTCAAGTTGTTGAAAGGAGGACCTGCACATCTTTTTCCCACCTCTTTCAAAATCTGCTATTCCCCTTTCACCATGTCTTCTAAAGCTCGACCACCCCTCTTCTTTCTCTTTTCCCCTTTCTTCCCCAAGTCTTCCCTGTAGAGTCAAGCCAAATGGAGCAAATCCTTCAAAAGACGGTTTTGATGATGAAACAAATAAGGCAGCCATCGGAGAATGCCTCGTAGCTTCAGCGAGGCGTGCTGGGCAAGATTAGCAGCCAAAAGGCCTTTTTCTGCCTGCCTCTCACTCCAAGGCTCCAAAGTGAATCTTCTGTGGCAACCGTCCAAAGAAGACGGATTTTACCCATGACTTCTTGTTCAGAAGACTGAAATAAAAACAGAGGATGGGCAATGGATCGAAGCCCAGTGTCTTCAAAGTTCATCAGTTCATGAAGTGAACACATTTTGCCTTCTTGAGGGCTCATTTCAGGTCAGCCAGTATGATGCTTCCATTTGTCAATTGTGCTACACTACCAACCAAATATAATACGCTTTTTTTTTCGTTTTTTTTGCCCTCGTCATTGTTTTTTTTTTTCATTAATGGTGATAATTATTATTATATACTGCCAGGAGCAGCAGTAGCTCAGCCTGCAGGGACTTGAGTTGGGAACCAGAGGGTCGCCCGTTCAAGTCTGGAAATTGGTCTGGTACCTTCCTGAGCACTTGTTGAGTTGAGGTGCCCTTGAGCAAGGCACGGAACCCACCATCACCACCTCAGGAGCGATGGATGTTCTTGCAGTGGGCTCTGTTATTAAATAACAAAGAGTAAAGTCTTTGACCTGCTTTTTGTAAAGCGTCTTGAGATGACATTTGTTATAAATTGGTGCTATACAAATAATGATTGATTGATTGTTGAAATATGGGCCCGGTGCTGTGGGCACGCACCAGGGGCGGACTTCGACCTGTACAGTGGAAACATGAGCATAGACGGACGATTGAGGACGGACACTGATCCTGTGAAAACTGTCCATTGCAGGCAAGGAAGTGCAGTTAGTTCACAACTGAATGTAAACGTTTTCGCCGTCTGCGCCGACGCGAGTGGCCGCATATCCAGTAGCTCCGTCCCTGTCGTATTTGTTTTTAGTTTTTTTAGTATTTTATTGGTTGTTTTATGCCGACTTTAACTTTGTAGTACACTTTACGGTGTAGAACTTTGTATATCCTATGGATACGTTTTCTCCTTTTCGGGAATATAGCAGTGGAAAACTTGTTTATTCAAGGGAGAAGCTGCTCTCACTCCGAACAACGGGACAAGCCGGCATCGTTCACCCCATACCGGAGGAGCTGAGGCGGAGGTACAGAGGCTGCAGAGCCGGAGCCAAGGTGAAGGCTAGGCTAGCGGCTAAGCGCTGGAAATACAAGCCCTCTGTTCCGGCGATAGTTATGGGGAACGTGAACTGTTTAACCAACAAGACAGATGAGCTGGCTGCCCTTGTGAGGAATGACCGGACATTTAGAGAGTGCAGTTTAATGTGCTTCACAGAAACCTGGCTGACCCAAAACACCCCGGACGCTAACGTGGATCTACCGGGCTTCACAACAGTGAGAGCGGACCGAGACACCAAACGCAGTGGCAAACGGAAAGGAGGAGGGCTGGCGCTGTTTATTAACACCAGATGGTGCCACCAGGGACATGTTACTGTGAAGGAGGCAACGTGCAGCAGGGATATCGAGCTGCTAGCGGTAGGTCTCCGACCATACTACATGCCCAGAGAATTCTCCCACGCCATTGTTGTTTGTTGCTACGTCCCTCCGCGGGCGCACGCTGACACCGCGTGTGACGTCATCCACTCCACGATCGCAAGACTACAAACACAGCACCCTGAAGCATTCATAGCCATCTCTGGGGACTTTAATCATGTTACATTGGACTCAACACTACCGGACTTTCACCAGTTTGTAAGCTGTCCTACCAGGAAGAACAGGACAATAGACCTCCTGTATGTAAATGTGAAGGACGCTTACACTGCCACCCCCCTACCACCTCTGGGGAAGTCTGACCACAACCTGGTCCTTCTGAAACCACAGTACAAGCCACAGATTCAAAGGCAACCAGTAACCACACGCACCTTCAGGAAGTGGTCTCCTGAGGCAGAAGAGGCACTCAGAGACTGCTTTGAGACCACTGACTGGAGTGCCTTGCAGGAGCCACACGGTGAGGATATTGAGGGGGTCACACACTGCACTACTGACTACATGAACTTCTGTATGGATGTTGTGGTCCCCACAAAAACTGTACGCTGCTTCCCGAACAACAAGCCCTGGATTACCAGTGAAGTCAAGGACATCCTCAACAGGAAGAAGAGGGCATTCAAGGAGGGAGACCAGGCAGAGCTGAAGCGCGTGCAGGGGGAACTCAAGGTCCGACTCAGAGAGGCAAAGGAGGAGTACAGAAGGAAGGTGGAGCAGAAGCTGCAGAACAACAACATGAGGGAGGTCTGGGAGGGCATGAAAACCATCACAGGCTGCAAGAAGAAAAACAACAACACAGAAGATGGGGACACTGTGAGAGCCAACCAGCTCAACCTGTTTTTTAACAGGTTTGACTGCCCAGCCGTTGCAGCAGGTAACTGCCCACTCAGCACCCCTCCTCACTCCCCCACCCTGACCTTCATCCCCCCCAATAACAACAACAACGGTAACTGCCCACTCAGCACCCCTCCTCACACCCCCACCCTGACCTACATTCCCCCCAACAACAACAACAACGGTAACTGCCCACTCAGCACCTCTCTTCACACCCCCACCCTGACCTACATCCCCCCCAACAACAACAACAACAGTAACTGCCCACTCAGCACCTCTCCTCACACCCCCACCCTGACCTTCATCCCCCCCAACAACAACAACAACACCCCCACTGCCACCAGGACAAATACAACACCACCCCCCTCCATCTCCACAGACAATTCAACCCCCCTCCCCTCCACCATCACCAGGGATCAGGTGAGCATAGAGCTGAGAAGACTCCGTCCCAGGAAGGCAGCGGGCCCGGACAGGGTGTGTCCTAGGATGCTTAAGGCCTGTGCTGCTGAGTTGGGGGAGCCGCTTCAGCATGTCTTCAACTTGAGCCTGCGGCTTGGGAAGGTCCCTGTGCTCTGGAAGACCTCGTGCCTCACCCCGGTCCCTAAGAAGAAAAACCCCAGTGAACCAGGCGACTTCAGGCCAATTGCACTGACATCCCACGTCATGAAGACCTTTGAACGGCTGCTGCTCCATCACCTCAGACCCCAGGTCGACCACGCGCAGGATCCACTGCAGTTTGCGTACCAGGCGAAGGTGGGCGTGGACGATGCCATCCTCTATCTGCTACACAGGGCGTACTCTCATCTGGACAAGGGGAGCAGCGCGATGAGAATCATGTTCTTTGATTTCTCAAGCGCCTTTGACACCATCCACCCCCTCCTACTGAGAGACAAGCTGACTGAGATGAGGGTGGACTCGTACCTGGTGAGATGGATCACTGACTACCTCACAGAGAGACCACAGTACGTCAGACTGAAGAACTGCACATCTGACACTGTGGTCAGCAGCACCGGAGCACCACAGGGGACTGTGCTCTCTCCTGTCTTGTTCACCCTGTATACCTCTGACTTCCAGTATAACTCCGAGCTCTGCCACATGCAGAAATACTCAGATGACACTGCGATAGTTGGTTGTGTCAGGGATGGACAGGAGGAGGAGTACAGGAGCCTGATTGAGGACTTTGTGACGTGGTGCAGTTCGAACCATCTGCAGCTGAACACCTCCAAGACCAAGGAGATGGTGGTGGACTTCAGAAGGAACAAGCCACATCTGCAACCTGTTTCCATCGGGGGGGTCGACGTGGAGGTGGTCAGGACCTACAGATATCTGGGGCTGCAGTTGGATGACAAACTGGACTGGTCACCAAACATGGACACTACCTGCAGGAAGGGACAAAGCCGTCTGTACTTCCTGAGAAGGCTGGGGTCCTTCAACATCTGCAAAAAGCTGCTGCAGATGTTTTACCAGTCTGTGGTGGCCAGTGTCCTCTTCTACGCTGTGGTGTGCTGGGGAGGAAGCAGCAAGAAGAGAGATGCAGCACGGCTGGACAGACTGGTGAGGAAGGCTGGCTCTGTGGTGGGCACAGAGCTGGACTCTCTGGTGACGGTGGCAGAGAGAAGGTCTTTGGACAAAATGCTCTCCATCATGGACAACACCCACCACCCTCTGCACAGCACCTTCACCAAGCAGAGGAGCATGTTCAGTGGCAGACTGCTGTCACAAGCGTGCTCCACGGACAGACTTAAGAACTCTTTTGTCCCCCTGGCCATAAGACTGTACAACATCTCACTGTCACGGCAAGGATAAAGCACTCAGTGACTCATGGACACATTTTTTCATCTGTACTGCTGTCCTAAGAGTCAGCCTCTAGTTGGACACTTTAATGCTCATCTGACAATCACTTTAATGTTTGCACTGACTGTTTAATAACTGTTTAATGTCTGCTTTCACATATTTTTGCTTTTCACATTTGACCATCACTTTATTTATTTATTTTTTTGCACCTTAAATGTCTGCACTGACTGTTTTTCACACTCCTTGCACTACCTCCATCTTAAACACTACTGTAACACATACCCTCAGAAGGTCAACACTCTCCATCTCTTATGTACAGGTCTAACTACAGATGCTCTTTAACTGTTTATAGGTTTCTTTTAAATTGCACATATATTTCTATTCCTGCACAGGTTTGTACATTTCATTATATAAGTTGTATAGGTCTATTTTTAATTGCACAGGTTTAATTTTATAGGGGCTCCTTAAATCTTTGTTGTCGGGTTAATATATGTATGGGAGGGGGGACAGCGGGTGTTTATGGTAACAATTGCTATGTGTCTTACATGTTTGTATACTGCTACTGGATGCCTTGAATTTCCCTCGGGATCAATAAAGTATCTATCTATCTATCTATCTATCTATCTATCTTATAATGTTGTTTTTTTCTCTGTGAACACATACTTGAATAAACACCATTATGATTAACATTTACTTCAGTGGCTACGTTTACATGCACACCATATTCCTGTATTTATCGGAATAATGACAATATTCCGATTGCGTAGGAGTCATGTAAACACCTTATTCCAATTGTCATAACCCGATTAAGCTCATATTCCGATTATTAAAAACCCGAATAAGACCCCTGGCATATGCCTGTATCAACCCGAATATTGGGTCATGTAAACGCGTTAGTCGGAATATGCTCCTGAATATCCTACTTCAAGGATTTTGTTATACAAGTAGCGTATGTCTGTCTGTGAAGGAGCTCAGTGCGCATGTGTGTGGGTGGTGGAGCGAGTGAGGAGAGAGAGAAAACGAGGCGAGTGTGTGTGTTCTGCCAGTGTGTGCGAGAGGCGCGTTATGATGCCGGGGACCGGAGCAGAATTAGGCAGAGAAACGTTTAGCTCAATGGTACTGTTATACAAGTTCGATGTGTGCGAAATAAACGGCCCGACACCTCAAGCTACCAGTCGGACTCTCCTAGTCTGTTTTACAACTTGCTGCACCCCAGTCAAAGTGACGGGGGTTAGCCCCGAAGTTGAGAGATACTTCGGCCCTGGAGCAGACAAATAAGTCTCCCCTGTGCGCTCTGACCACTGTCGGAACGCCGAAGCAGGACAGGTTAACAATTTGTTTACGACCCTAGATGACGTCTTGTCATGACGCTACTACTACTACGGTTTATTCGGAATATGCTGATTAACATGTAAACAGGAATATTCCAGTAGCTCAGCACTCTGCGGAGCATGTAAACACCTTTTTCGGAATATTGCCTTAACCAGAATATGGACCTTAATCGGAATATGGTGTGCATGTAAACGTAGCCACTGTCTTAACTTCTTATAAACGACCCAGTTTGTTGATTTTAGTGGCCTTGTATTCATCTGGTTGTTTTAACAATGTGTTGTCTGTCTTTCATTTGATACTGTAATGACTCGATGTCATCGTAAATGAGGGTTCTCCTCAATGATCTGTTGAGTATAAATACTGGCACAAGATCTAAAAACATAAAACAAGATCTTCACTGTGGGTATTGACCATTGGCACTGCCTCCAGTTATGCCCACAAGACTTATACAATGTGTATGAATCTGGTTTAGCATGCCATGGGGTCATGCCATCTGATGAGCCAATGAAAGCTCGTGTAAACATGATAGATTTTTTCTGCTACGGGAAGCTGCAGCTGTGTGGGCGACTTCAGCAGCATTCAACAGGAAACAATCATTTGATTGTGGAAACTTGAGACAAGGACAAGCCACACGCATGGATGAAGAAGCTATTTTAGGAATAACAAAGAATAGCAACAGATATATATGAATCCCTGTCATATTATGTGAGATTATACTGTGTACTTCATGGCTGTACAGACGTTAATTTTCTTAGAGCAGGGTGAACGCCACAAGACATTAGGGCTGAATTTAGGCCTGATTTCCCCCTTAAGCAATGTCACAATTTTCCCTTGACATATTTCCCTTTGGAGTCAGGTGTGTTAAGACTTCCGATCTGCTGGGAAGGATGCCAGGGCCATCCCGATTTGGCAAATTCCTCCTGTCCATCGTCTGCTATGTTTGTTCACTCTAAAACGTGTTTGACCACTGTAGAGATTTGGTGAGATTTTCAGTTTTGAGAGTCAGGACTGTGGTCGTGGTTAAAGAAACCGATGTGCGTGTGTGGTGTGCGGTTCTCTCCACACACTATGGGAACACAACGATTTAATCTCTGATTGTTTGTTGTCATGTGTGGGGTCCCTCACATCTACAAAATCTTTTACGAGTTTTAAAATCTTTCAGTATGGGCAAGACATTGAGCGAACAATGAGCTGAATGGACGGCATCCTTTCATACTCTCATTGGCTGAACTCAAGGTCTCTGCCTCTGAAAAGGAAGTGTTTTCTTGCCACTGTAATTTTGCTAAATGTTACTTTAGTGCTCATGGTGGATTAATGTTGGGTCTTTGTAACAAAGAGTAAGGTCTTTTACCTGGAAAGTGTCTTGAGAAAACATTTTGTTATGAATTGGCGCTATACAAATTAATGTTGAGAATGAGAAATCGGTCTAATGGTTATGAAAGACTAAACATGTTTTCCCCTGTCATTTATTTCAACGCACATGGGTTAAATAAAAGTGACTAGGCACCCTCAGAAATGTAAGGTTCAAGTGTTTTAGGAAACCAAAGGGTAACTCAGGATCAGCAGTATGAAATAGTAATAAAAATGCCACATTAAGTGCCCTGAAGGCCAAACAGTTAAGGTCACGCCCCATGTACAGAGGCTGTAGTCCTTGTTGCCCAGGCACAGGTTCTGGTCCAACATGGGCTCCTTTCCCGCATATCATTCCCATATACTGTTAATGTTAATGGAGGAAGCCTGAGTGACGTCAGCCATCTGTTACTGCAGGGGGCTTTGGAAGCTCATCGGCGGCAGCCGCCACGATGAAAATGCTGTCTCAGCCTAACTTTCAGTCAACCTAATGACAGGCTGAGAGCTGGAGCTGAGGCGGGTTTTAAGCCTCTTGACGAACCGTTACATCGCGCCCACTTGTCAATCATGTCAGCTACACACCGATAAGACGTATTGTTTATAAAATCTAACTGGTCGTGTTACAAAGAAATTCACCCTCAGTACAGTGTGTGCCCATGAGGACAATAACTAATCAGATCTATTTAGTTTTTTGTACCAGGCTGTAAACATGTTAATATATGCTGTAGGCCTTTTTGAATGTGGTGTGTATGTGACATCCGGGGCTCCTGGAGCCAGCGTCAAGATGACCCTCGACGAACTGCAGGATTTTGCACTTCCGCATTGGCTTTATTTTTCAACCCCGGAGGTTGGCGCCCAGTCATTCCCCAATCCCCTTTCATAAAGACATGTTACTTTATGTCAACAACAGCACAAGAAGTGAATTCTACCTCTTAAAATTAAACTTTCAGCTCCCTGCTGACACCTAAAACTTTCAGAAAGATTAGTAGAATCAGAATGAGCAGTTACCAAAAGCCCCCAGTGAACTCTGGAGCCTGAATTAATGTCTTCTGAGTACAGTAACATTTTGTTTATGTGTCTCTATTAGATATCTCTGCCAGCTCCCAGTATTTCCTTCTGCTCTACTGTCTGGAGACTGTAGACAGAAGGAGAAGATAAGACAGAGAGAGGGACAAGAGGGAGACGGACAAAGCCAAAGAGGTCGAAAGTAATGCAGAGGGAGGGAGGCGGACAGAGTAGTAGTGAGGTGGGTGGATGTCTAGACAGAGAGATAGACAGATACAAGAAGACACAGGACACCCGGAGGCAATCAGCAGGGAAGTAACTTAAAATGGACAAGCAAGGACAAAGCGAGAGGTAGAAATAGAAAGCTGGAAACTGTAAAACAACAACTGAAAGACAGAAAAAGGCAAGAGGAGGAAGCAGGAGTGACAGAGAAGGACAGAAGAAGAGACGCATCAAGCAACAAAAACAAGTAAAGGGCCACGCAGGAACCAGAGTGAGGGAGTCATTCATTTAACGGGGTTGCCATTGGGAACAGCATCTCTGAAGAATGTGTGGGTTGATTACGCAACCAATTGACTATAATTCACCCGGCTGACAGAACATCATGACCGATGATCCAAGGGGAGGGCAGACATCACTGAAAAGGAAATATAGGCTGTGTAATGTTGTAAATATCCATATGTTGGCAAACACTGATGGCTACTGACCAACAGCTATGACACACAGAGACGGGGCTTATCAGGAAAACACAGCAGCAGGGTAAATACCAAACCGCCTCATTTAAATACATGGCTAAAAACTGTAACATGTATTTCAGATGACTGTAAATATGTCGGCCTTGCCAGTCGCTATGGTGTTAAAAAGCAGTTGTATAATATCCATTGGAGTTAAAAAAAAATACCCCTGATGATCTCACTGTTCAGGATTGGAAATATAAAACATAATGTTTTCCAAACATGGATGTGACTTGGGTTACTAACTGGGTTTTTGGAGAGCTGACAAACTATATTTGGTAGCCAGTTGTAGCATGTTCTTTTTCCATGCAAAAAAAATCTATTTTTTCACATTGGGCACGTTTGTCTCGTACCTTGCCAGAGCACAATGCTCCCCCCTCTCCCCTCTCCCCCCTCTGGTCTGTATTCACATTAGTAAAATCATCCTGTGCCCAAGTACACTTGTGAATGTACATAGTTCGATACAGCAGCTGGCAGTATGCACGTAGTTGGTTTGCCCCAGACAGCAGAAAGAAGAAGAAGCAAGCATGGCAACCACTCACGAGTCCATCCTGCTAACTGTGGATGTTATTGTTATTTCTGAGCCGCCAATGACCCTTTACCTTCTTCCACATACGTCCTGCAGCTCAGAGGATGAAACGGGCCTGTGCTGCATGGATACGGCGGTTTATGAAGTGACAGGAGTCTTTTAGAATATCGTCATATAGCGGTCCACTTCCTTGTTTGAGCACGGTCGCGTTCACATCTCCCGCGGACCGCACTTGAATACACACAAATCATGCCTGAGACCACTTCTTCAAGCAGACTTGGGCACGGTACCCGAGTACAGTACGTTTGTGTCCATACTGATCAGATGAACCAGACTATGGGGTCAAGTGCACTCGGATCTGGGCCCGGGTCCCTAGTGTGAAACCAACCTAAGACAGTACACCAAAATGACGAAACATCTGGAACACAATGATGGCGTCATTACTTCCTGGTAGATTTGACTGTTAATGATCGATGTGCAACTTTTCTGTTTATTGTAAGCCGACATTAGCTTGAATGTGCATCTCACTGGTGCCGATGCATTTGGCACCATGTATGGTCGGCTAGCTTTAACATGATATATCATAAACAGAAAGCCCCCTTCTCCATTGAGCTCATTTAGGGGCAAATTTAGGATCATACCTAGATCAGGGGTGCTCACCTCCCAACAAATTGTAACGTGCAACCCAGACTTCCTTGAAAGTGTTCAATCCTCCTGCTTAACCACTCGTTTCATGAACATCAAGACATATTATCCTGCATTGAGAGATATTTACTACAAACTACAGTATTACCAGTGCCTCCTTGTCACTTGTTTTACCTAGCAAGCTGCTGTGTGATTTGATACACAACCAACAGGGTAAAGTTAAGTTTTTATAAGCTGCTCTCAGCAAAAAAAATTGCCAGCTTTTTTTCCTGCATCTGGCAGCTGCAGCTGTCTTTGCTTTTAGCCTGGATTATGTGTTTGACTCCTTTGTATTCGTCTCATATTAAATATTGCTCTTTGGTAACGGAAATCTGCTGCACTGCGTGAAATGCTCCCAACATAGCCCCAGTTATGTGAACATTAAATAACCACCATCGTGATTGAATAAATAACCACCATCGTGTAACTGCTCAGCGGGATTGCTTTGGTTACTTATTGAAGCCAGTTAATAAATATACACATGAATGTAGAATGTACCTCTTAGTAAAGTCTAAGGAGCATTGTTTGAGGTTTAAGCTGATACATGTTTTTGGTTTAGGTGTGGCAGATTTGTCATTGCTGGTATTTGACAAATAATTAATCAGCCGCTTCTTTTCAAGGCTGTGTTACAAAACAGCGCTGAGTGATCAAACAGACAGTGCACAAAAAGATTCATTCCATCATTTACTTTTAATGCCCCGGATGGAAAATGTGAATGATGCAACGGTTAATATGTAATGTTACTTCTATTTAAAGTAGCTCCAGATTGTCAGACGTTTCTGTGTCATGCTCTTCAGATTTTTTTTTAGGATACTTCTCTGATCCCTAAAAGGAAATCGGTGTCTTTTGTAAGCCATCATCCTCAGCAGTGTCAAAGCACATTGGATCACAGAGGATTGAACCTGGGATTTAACCAGCACAGGATGTCGTACCCACTTTTGAGTTTCTCTGAGTCATTCTGACAAAGACTATGGTGCTATGAAGGAAACTTCAGAGACGTTAAAGATATGTGTTTTTACTACATCTCTTATACCTTTTCTTGTCAATGTATTTACCATTGACTTGTAAGCTAAGTACTATTGTTGGCTGGTAATTAAATTCAGTGTAAAACTTTAAATTAAGGTCACAATATTCTCTATTAACTAGTTGCTTATTAGCATGCTACTTAGCATGATGGTAGAAGAGCTGTTGCTGAATATTCCAGGACAAAATATAAAACACTCATGGTTCTCTGCTCTATCTGGTCAAGTCGTCCTCATTGTCAAATAAGGACACCTTGTCAAACCTTTGTGTATTATTAAGAAATAAGCTAGTAGCTTTTGTTTCTGTCCAACACGGGATGGAAATCAAACACTCTGAATGATTGGTTTTGGAAACAAAGAAACTACTCTAAGAATACTGCCCAAATATTAAAACAAATGAAACTGGTAACACACACCTGGACTAGAACTCAGATCCAACGAGTCAATGTCCAGTGTTTTTTGGCGCTTCCATCCACTCCCACCGCCAACCCAAGCAAACTTCTGTTGTGCTTCAGATGCAGGTTCTCCAAGCATCCAATATTGCTAAACTTAAGTTTAAACTACAGATAAGAGCCTGGTACATCTCGTAAGGATGCTGAACAGCATTTTGCGAGTCTGTACAAGATGCCGAAGGCCATGACAGTGTATCTGTATTTGCTGCATTTGGAATAACAACAGGGCCTGCAGGTAAAGTTTGCAGGGTTAAGATGTTAATTGAAACTTCTTCATCCAGTCCCAGATGCTCAGATACTTAACACCAGTGGAGGAAAACCACCAACCGAAACCTCCCTTCGCTCAGAAATAATGGTGACAGAGTTTGAGCAGTGAAGAATTCACAGTGTCTGAGGCTTCCAGATAAGACTCTATCAGGCTTTATAGCTTCTTTCTGACACCGAGCTGCCAAAAGCAGTTCATCTTCAACGACGAAGATAGCTTTGGAGCAGTAGTGTGATTTTTGAGGTAGTTTGGCGGTGGTGGAGAGACGACAGTGTTTTGCCAGGAGGGTTTAGGGGGGAGGACGAAGATGTTAAAAATGCTGAATAGTGTCTCTTTTAAGTTCTTCGGAAAGTGCTGTCCCAAAGATTTAGGTTGGAGAGTCGTATCTGTGATGTGAAGATTTAAAAATAAAAAGCAATAAAAGACTTTGTACCTGTGGAATAATGAGATAGTTGATGCTATGCACAATCTATGATCTAATGAATGCACCAAGCCTGGATGTATCCTTGATATCGCTCCAAAGTACAATAGGTGCCTTTGTAATAAAACATAACCCATCCTATGACTGAGGGCCAAACTGCAGTCTGGATACAGAATGTACTTATTAAAGACCCAGCAGCAGAGATATACAGTATAGAGGTGGTCCTCTCTACAATAAAGGCTCTCTAGTTTTAACATTAATGGAAGCACATCTGCAGCTTTTGTAAGTGAATGTGGAGCAGGTCATTGTTGACGAAGAGTTACGACAATGCGTAGAGATGTAAGGTCGCTGCTGATGTTAAAGGGGACCGGTGCCATGGCAACCGGATGGGCATTGAGAGCATTAGCAATTCATGTTATAGACCATTTCTAGAAAACTGATTGGTTTAAATGGAAACATTAGAAATTCACTGAATCTCTGATTATGTTCAATATTCACTGTGTGATCTGGGAAACCGGTTTGTAATTTGTGTTGAAGAAATTCTCCCAACCTTTATCTGTTCAATTAAAAAAAAAGGTATTAGAATATTTCTGATTACACACCAGGCCATGCTTCTTTTTATGTTTGTTCAGTGTTTCCAAGTGAAACATATTTATATGATGGGCGTGATTTGATGCGGCTGCACATGCAAAGCAAAATATACTCCGAAGGTTAATGGATTCTTATATCAGCAGTTTATGGAAAAAATGAGATTATATTGCGGTGGGTTGACGCTGCAGGCAAACAACGCATGGTAAGATGATGAATGCTCATCTCAATCAGAAATGGATATCTTTTCATTTTGTCTGTTTGCTCTGAGCCCCTTTGTGTCATCAACAGAAGGTTAGCATGACACTACTGGAGTGAAAGGGAAGAAGCAGAATGCAGGTTATAGAGAAACGTTGTATCAGAAAAGGATTTTCAATGTACAACATGTAGAATTGTATTGCAATGTTTACACTAAAATATCTAAATTAATAAAAAAATAAGACTAAACCCATGTTATGTTTTTAGAACTTACATTACATTAAATATCTCCAACAGCTTTCAAAGCCAGAGAAATCCGTAATTTTATAGTCGTAACAGGACGTGGCGGCCACCATGACAGAGCCGCCATGACTGAAACCACATGTTTATCTTTGCCGTTACGTCAAAGACCGCTACACAAGGAAGTGGGAGCTGCTACTGCAAGCTGCCGTACTGTTGCTGTATGTGCTGCTGTGATAAAAAACGTCATGTAAATTATACTCGGATACATCGTCGATAAACATATTCTCTTCTTCAGGTCTGTTTCGCCCGTTCGTCTTGACTACGGTCAACTCGGAGTTTGTTTTCATCAGGGGTGGGGTCAGAGAGAATCCCTCCCATGATTCCCCGCCAGCCTCAACGTCATCTTTTGTTATTGTTTTGATGAGAGCCCCCTGGCAGCGGAATCTACACACTGTAGCATTGAAATAAGACTTTTATTTAAATGTGATTTATTTGTGTATTAAATTGATGTGCTCTTTTTGTTTTTCCTGTATTGTGCCCTTTAGGGGTACAGCCGGCAGTGTCTTGGAATGTATTTTCTCATTATCAGAATAATTTACACAATTGCTATACATGTATATAATTATTACTCTTTCCATACATCGCTAGAAAGCTATGATTCCTGTGATTCCGACCGTGTAAACCATTTCAAGATCCAACCACCTGTCATGATTTGTTCTTCTTTAGTTTTACATTTCCTTTATTTCAGTGTTTAGAAATTCATTTCCTGTTTTATTTTGTATTCAACCCTCGTGTTGCTTTAATCCCTGTGTAAATCTCTCGTATGGGATTTCTAGTGCTTCCTGTTTTATTTTCTAATCTGTATCCTCGTGTTTCTCTTTTTCCTTTGTGTGCATTTCCCTAGTTAAGTCTTTAATGTATCCTGATTTATTTTTTCATTTCTTATCCTTGTGTTTCTCTATTTCCTGTATCCTCCCTTTGTCTTGTTTCCCTCAAGTTTTGATCACCCTGATTGTCTTCACCTGTGTCGTTAGTCTCACCTGTGTCTGATTACCCCAGTGTCTATTTAGTCTCTGTGTTCCTTCACTTCTGTGTCAGTTCATACATCTTACTACCCGTGTTCGTGGCTCCTGTGATGTGTATTTATTTCCTGGTGGCTCCTTCCACAGCAGCCACCATTTTTGGGTCTGTCACCTCCAGTCCTCCAAGCAGACGGCCCAGGTACCAGTCTGACCCGTGGCTCCTGTCCTGCATGACATCTCTCCCCAATATCCTACTCTATCCACAGTCCTGCTAAATAAAGACAGAAAAGCCCCCTAAAAAAAACCTCTTTTACAAACGTTTATGCACATAAATGATCTGGTAATTCTTAAGAAAAGATAATAAATTGCTTTTAAATAAGTATTAAAGTAACTACACTTGGTATGTCTTTAGCATAACTAACACAACAGAGGTGTCTATTGGAAAGGTCCTGTGTTTGACCCTCCCTTTACCACCAACCACTCCCAGGTACTTTTTTTGTGTGTGTGCATATTATATGACATCGACGGACTTCAAAGGCTCTCCAATACAGCAAGCTAGAGGACGAGTCCAGAGTGATGGCAGTGAAGTACCTATACAGCATTAATCATTTCATGCACTGGTCCACTCACTGACCTGAAGAATTTGACAGGTTGGAGGTAGATCATGCTGTTCCAGGTCATGACGCATGTTCTGCATGTTTAGAGGAAAAGACGCCCAAGATGTTGTGTATATAGGAATTCCATACCACACATCCTCATCCTCACTCAGACACACCCAGCAACCTTTTTTCTTTGTCCCATATACCAGAAAAATAAATCAGCAGACGTGCCTTTAAATATAAAGCTCCTTCTGACTGGAGTCATTTGCCAGATAAACTCAGAACAATCAACTATTTTCTTACCTTTAAAAACTCATTATTGTGTTTTCTTAAAATCGCCCTGACAACAGAGATGTCTTCCTGCTCCCTTAATTATGAGGCTTCTGCTTGTAACCTTTGTTATTACCACTTGTGTCAATACTCTGTGTTATTAGTGTAATGTGTGATGTGAAATCTCGTGCCTGTTTAACATTGTGTGGGTGTGGAGGCATGATGGGAATAAAGTGCTGGTGTGTTGGTATATGAGCCTTTGGTGTATGTGTTGTTAAATGTGTCTGCCTCACTTGTGTTGAATGTTTTGTGTTGGACCCCCCCCCCCCTCGAAAAAGGGGCTTTCCGTCAATATATTTAAAAATTTACAAATTCATCTGACTAGTGACAAGCAGAGAGAAGTGACCCCAGTGATTAGAACAAAATGGAGATGAAGAATTCATCCACCCAAATAGATAGATGACAAATTCACTTAAAAAAAAAGAAGCAATACAGTGATTGGGTGCATTTAGCTGACCTTTGCTTGAATTACACTTAAGTTATTTATTATTTATATGTTAGTCTGAGGTAATTTCAAACGAAGATTTTTCCAGCTTTGAGAAACAACATTGATTGTTCTGCATGGCCGATCTGAGGAAGTCAAAAAAAAGTTGCAGGGATGAACTTCCTGGAGAAAGGACACAGTTGATACTGTCATGTCCATAATTTACCTTGATAACAACTAATGCAGCACTGGATTCTCTGCCTTTTTCAACTTCAGGTATAGCTTCTAACCTACAACAGCAAGCAACTGAGTTTTGAAAGTACCACATGAAGGGAGACTGACAGCCTGTCCTAACAGAAGCGACAAAATCAGCCTGATTCTATTGTTTCCTATTGGAGTGTCCTAACCAGTGGCGTTTCTATGTGTGAAAAATTGGTGGGGCACAACCCCTTTATGATATGCTAAACAAGGAAATCGACAATACTCTCTGGACTGATGTCATTTTTTAAATTGTATACATCTCAAGGGGTCATTTATGGTTTAACAAAATACTATGCAGAGTGCAAACTCTCTCTCTCTCTCTCTCACACACACACACACACACACACACACACACACACGCACACACACACACACACACACACACACACACACACACACACACACACACACACACACACAGCCTCTAATCGCCCTCACTCATGGTCTCAAAATGCACCAGAAAATGCCTGGGTTAAGGGAGTCCGCCGACTCGTCATGGCCCCGCAGTGCAGTTTCACATTTTCCACAAAGTTTAATACAGGTGATGATCCGATTGAGCACGTACCTGTTTTCCTCCACCTGTCGGTTATGCTGCTCAATGGATCACCTGTAAGCGCTGTCAATTTGAGCGGCGACATTTACTTAGTAAGCCCAGTTTCACAGCACAGTCCAGGTGACTCCCGTGCTCTCATGTTTTGAGATCCTCTCAGAAAGATGTTTTAGATCTTTGAAACCCATCCTCGACCAAGTAACATCTTCGCCGAATAGCAGAAACGGAAAACAGAAGAGTGCCTTCTTCTCGGCGCTAACCGTTAACCACTTGTTCTTGGAGAACCACTCCACATTAAATCCGCGGTTTGTTTTACCGGCAGCTGGGTGATGACAATATCCATCGGCTGGTGTGCTCCAATGCGCTTTACCTCCAACTTCTCCTGCAAATTCTGGGTTTCAAACCTGTGCTCCAGTTACAAATCCACTTCATTCATTTTCACAACTCCGCTAGCTTTCAAATCCTCCCGCTTCTTGCCGACTAATTCATTGCTACAGTCACAGACAGACAGCCAATCATCCGGTCCCCTCTGAATAATCAGCCAATCAACTCTAAAAGAACGCATGACGTTTCACTGGGGCTACGAGCTGTGAGCCCCACTTGTCATATTTTCATCTGATTTACATTACATATACTAACACTCTGAGCATGCGTAGTAGCACTTTCCCCCGTGCAATACACATTGCACTGTGCCGGTGGGGCTGGCCCGAGCCGGCCCCTCCGGCCAGCGTAGTTCTACCGCAGACACAAACCGGAGACAAGGACAAACAAACATGAACTAAAATCGTTTTTAAACTTTAGTTTTAGTATATTTTTTTTTTTCAAAAAATAGAAATAATCCAATGCAAATTACGAACATGCTTATCATAGCTAATACTTTATGAGAGATAATATGTGACAATTAACGATAACTTGATTTGTTTGCGACGAGCCTCTGTGTTGTGATTTGAGTCAGCTGCTCGTTAATACAAAGCACCACACATCCGTTTGTCCACCTTCAGTGGAAAAGCACTAGATGTTATTCTCTTTGAAAGGGGGGATACTGAAATTTACAGAGCAGAGAATTCAATATTTAACGCATGCATTGTGGACAGCGAGCACGTGATCAAATGCGACGCGACGCAACATATAACGCTTGCATGCTGGACACGGTGTGAGTCCAAGTAGGTCTGATTGCAAGAATCCGTCAATGACATGCAGAGCTACAGCCCTGCTGGGCAAAAAGTCTGATCTTAATATTCTTTTCTCTCCTCTGTGATTTTTTTCTTTCTTCCCTTGTGAAACATAATAAAGGTTTTTAAAGGAGTGAATTTTAAGCGTGTAACAATCGCCTTTTAGTCTTCTCTGACATTTTATTTGTAAGAGATATGAATATTTATGCTGATACGCCTGCTGATGTATTGAAATAGTTGTTGTCTTTTCCAGCTGTTCTCTATTTGTAAGTAGCAGCTGTGTTGCTTTGAGTCTCATCTAATATTTGGCTCATGAAATACGATCCTCTTCTTCCAGTAGACTTGTCGATGTTCACAACTTCTCATATGCTGCAAACATCGCCTCCTCTATATAAACACACTCATTGCAAGACTGGGAAGCCCTCCAGCTGATTAGTGTTGTGTGATTCATTTGTGTAACTGTGTTTTTTAAGTTTACTGTTTTTTCTTTAAGGTTTTAAAGGAACAGTATGTACATTTTGCCACCAGGGCGCTTCTAATCAAAATGATAACAGAAGATGATGTCCAGGCTGGCGGGGAATCATAGGAGTGATTCTCTCTGATACTCCCGCCCCACCCTCGATAAAAAACAACTCTGAGTTAACCATAGTCAAGACTAACGGGCAAAACAGACCTGAACCCCAATCTCCCACATACTCTGTGTGTGCCGCAGTCTGTCGGATCACATTTAAGGCCTATAGCGTTAGCTGAAATGCCTCTTCGTCCTTCCTCCGACCCACCTCGTTTTTTTTTTTGTCTCAGAAAATGCTTCATAAAAATCAGAGATTATTTTCGTGAAGGCTGCTGTCTTTCACCCCAGGCATGCGATACAGGATTATCCCCCTCTGAAGGTCACCACTTCTGTATTACCTACTACCTACCTGCTCCTTCTCTTTTCACATGATGGACAGATTGGAGCTGGGCCATTTTTTCTAAAAAAAAAAACCATGGTGCTCAGTCTTCATGTGGACATCCTGCTGCAAACATAGATCACTTTCCTCTTCACTTATAGAAGCTTGGGTTGTTGTTTTTTTGTGTTATAGACCTAATGCATGTCTTTGATGCTGATGCTGGATGACAACTATATCATCAATTTGTAGCAGGCTGTCTTCTGTAATGACTGCTTGTTGGAGTCAGTGACTTGATGTGCTTTGAGTCATGTCGATTGTATTGGCAGATGTGAGTGAAGACCCCATCCTCATCATCATCATCATCCTCATCACTTCAATCTTCTTTAGTG
Source organism: Tautogolabrus adspersus (assembly GCA_020745685.1). NCBI lineage: Eukaryota > Metazoa > Chordata > Actinopteri > Labriformes > Labridae > Tautogolabrus > Tautogolabrus adspersus. The sequence continues at coordinate 6,848,803 of CM036540.1, forward strand.
TATCAATGCAAAAATCCAGATAGAGATCAAGTGTATGATTGGATGTCACCATGAATGACCGAAATAATCACACTTATGTACATCTCTTCAGCTTGTCTTTGAAACTGTGTGTGTGTGTGTGTGTGTGTGTGTGTGTGTGTGTGTGTGTGTGTGTGTGTGTGTGCGCGTACATGCGTGCGTACATGTGTGTGTGTGTGTGTGTGTGTGTGTGTGTGTGTGTGTGTGTGTGCGTCTGTGTTTGTGTATCTCAGGTTGTTTTACTACTGTTTTGTCAATGATTCTTAAATTGCTTTAGGGAACTCCTGGATTCCCTTTCTTAACTTTGGTGCCATTGAGCCAGCCTCCTATAAAAACTTAGACTCTATCAAACTTTAAAAAATAAAGTTACACTTTTTTTAACCTCCTGTACAGTGTTTCCTGATTTGGGCGGCAGTAGTTCAGTCTGTAGGGACTTGGGTTGGGAACCTGAGGGTTCTAGCCCTGATACGGACCACAGTATGGATGCTGGTCTAGTGGCGGGAGAGGTGCCAGGTCACTTCCCACGTGCTGCAGAGGTGCCCTTGAGCAAGGAACCGAACCCCGAACAGCTCTGGCGACAGGATTTGTTTGTGGATGTGTGTATTCAGTCTTATGTGTGTGACAAGCATGTTTCTTAATTACAAACCAGAATCTCCCCTCAGGGATTAATGAGGTATGTGAAATTAAAAATAACTTTTAAAAGACATCACGTAATCAGACCAATGATGTTTTTTGTACCAGACTGTAAACATTTTAATTTCTGCTGTCAATACAGACATCTTAATATGGAGTGTGTGTGGGACTTCCGGGTCTTTTGGAGCCAGCCTCAAGTGGATACTCGCTGAACTGCAATTTATTTTTTACTTCCCCATTAGATTCCATCAGTGGACGTTGCTGCTTTGCTCAAATACATGTTTTGTGGAGAGGGAGAAAGCAAGCTGTTGCCCAGGTGACCACGGTAATTCCATACGAGAATTACTAAACGCTACGGACGCGATGGATCGCCCTCAGTATCCGAACCTATCAAAAGGACCGACAGCCTTCAGAACTTTACGTCATTGTTACAACAAATTCCATCAAAAACAGAGAAAAATGGTTAACTCAACCCCAGTTTAATTCAGTCTGCGAAGCAATGCACCTTACTGACACACTCATTTAATTTCTGTTACACGTGAGTTAGGAGTGACATTTGCAGAGTCTTTTTAAGACACCAGCATTCCAGTGAGGCATAAAGATATTGTCACATTTAATGGGATGGAAATGCTCTTCTGCAAGGCAGCTTTGAGTTTTGATTCAGGCTAAGAAATAATTGTATTTTGAACACAATAACCTTTGTAGCCTGCAGCTTCACTTTATCTGCATTTTGAACTGATAAAGAATCAACTTTTATTATGGAAACAAGCCACCTGTCACCCTCAAGGAGGCAGCGCTCTCATCAAAATGTCACTTTTTGATGGTGCTGTTTTCTTTATCAGTCACAAAGTATGCAGCATCTCTTTTAAGTCGTAAATAACTGGTGGAAGGCAACAACCAAAATACTCCACCTTCCTGTAATCCCCTCCATCAATCCCTGCTTCTGTGCACATCTATTTATCTCAACCCCTGTGGAAGAGAAGAAAGAAAGAAAGCACCACACAGCAAAAATAAAACCTCAATGAGACATAGTTCAAATACAGCAACACACACCGCTACAGTAGTTATAAGCATGGTGTGAAGATGAAAGGTAGCATCGCCCCTCACATGTATAGAAAAGGATTCCAGCCAGCCCAGTGGTAATGATTTGTAAAATACCACCATTTCTGAGGCGTCAGTGGGAGGGAAAAATGGTTGTTTTTTCACCATTTCTGATTTTTCTTCTCTGGATAAAAGATTTTGCTGAGTTCCTGTTTTGTTGGACCGTCTGTCTATAGCTATCTTCCCACCTATCTATTTCCAGCTGCACATCTCATGGTAGCAGTGCTTTGCTGGAAAATGGCATGAATGCTCAGTCAAAGTACCTTTGGCAAAAAAAATAAAAAGTAGCAGACAGTAACAAAACCCAACTTCTCTCCGATTCCCTTCCTTTTTTGTGTACGTCATCTCCACACAAAGACAGGGAGACCGAGCGACAGAGCAGACAAGTTAAGAAAATGGAGGGAAAAAGTCTCCAGAGACTGCAAGTCAGTTTCACCAATTCAAACCAGAAAACTGTACCTCGACTGTACCTCGACTGTTCCTCCGCTCATCCTTGAAAGGATAAGTGTTCACTTCTCTCCTGGTCTATGTTTCTCATCCTCCTACACAGTGAGGTCAGGGGTCATGGTCAGCTATGGAACTGCAGAGAAGGAATCTCAAGCATTCAAGGACACTTCATTAGGATGGATGCTTCTGTTGTGCTTCTAGTCATGTAACCTGTAATACAATAATACATCACCTATTATGTTAGCTATCCTGCCAAAGGCACCATAACCCAGATAAAGTTGCATTTACATGTTTACTTCATTATTTCCATATAACCTTTCAGCTCCAAAGGCAGAGCCGGAGGGGGTGTTGGCACGATATGTAGAACTTCCATGAACTCACTGACTGACTATAAAACAGTATGCTCTCATCTCTCAGTATCATTACTTAAACAGGGCTGTTGAACCCAACCCAGTAGGTGATTGGTACTTTTTTAACAGGAGGGATAACGGGATAAACCCACCCAAAAATGTTCTTCTTGAGATGTAATTTCCATCTAAAACAGACATGCGGCTGTGGCTCAGTTGGTAGATTCGGTTGTCGCGCTGCTTCGTCAGCGGCGTATGCATGTGCATGAATGGGATTAGTAACTTCTGATGGTTATTACATAGCAACATCTGCCATCAGTGTGTGAATGGGTAGGTGTGACATGCATTGTGAAAGTGCTTTGAGTAGTTAGAAGACTAGAACAGCGCTATACAAGCTTAGGTCCATTTACCATTTCATTGGATACTGGACCAAAGGGCCTTTCAACTAGAACGCAACGTGTGCTGTGCTCCCCGCGGTGCAGAGCGTAGAGCAGTAGGGATGCACACGCGAGTAAAAAGCAACGCCTCACCTTGCTTTCTGACCGAAATAATAGTTGGGAAAATAGTTACTTTTTAGATGCAAAGTATGCTTGAAACTGTCCACTATTTAGAAGAAAGCCCTGATCTTTCTACTGCTGAGGAGGAGGCGATGAGCAGCAAAAAGGGAGAGAGTGTGTGTTCATGAAATCCTCAGGGCACGACAGGATTTGAGGGAGTTTAAGCTCGTCCAGAAGCTGCAGCTCTATGATAACCGCTTCACAAGCACGACACACATTTCTGCTTCTTTTTTAAACACATCAGGTACGCCCAAACTGTTGGAAAGATCTTTTCAAACAAGAGCTTTCTTGCCGATGTCCTGGTAGGCCTTTACACTACAGCTCAGGAAAGTGACATTCCGTTTGTTGTGATCTGAGCTACCCTCCTATTGGACACGCGGAGGTGATGTAACTTCTGCGCAGCGCGCACTGACAGCAAGCTGTGCTCAGCTCGGTCAATCCTGCGTGGTGCTACACATAGACAATGAATGGGCTTGACAGCGACTTGCAGCGCCCACCGCGTCCTATTTGAAGGCCCTTTAGATAGGATTCTAAACTGTGATTAAGAATTATCAGACCACTGTTATCTTTGATATTTTGCCCGTTTTAGTGTTGGTTGAATTTAGAGTTGACACTTTTGTAAACCAGTGATCATTTCTTTAACAGAAATTACAGCTAACAACCTTTTATTTTCCCATGATTAAGATTGAATGAAGACGAGCTAAAAAATAGATGCAAGTGTTGCGTGTGTGCGCATGCGTGTGTGTGCAAGTGAAGCAGAGCGACAGATAGAGCACGAGCTGACACGATAATGAGCGTTAAAGAGCTAACAAGACCAAGCAGCAAGTGTCTGAGGTCTGTACCTGTTTGGAAGGTTGAATCTGTCGCTCTACTGTGTTCAAATGTATGCTCATCATAATGTCAAAGTATCCCACTTCTAGTAAAAAGTCCTCCATGCAAAGAATGTCAGCATTTTCATCAGTTTGAAGTTAAAGTACTTAAATAATGATAGTGTAGAAATGTGTTTCTGGATTCTTTTTAAGGCTACTTGTGTATATTTTCTTCCCACTTAAGTTTAAACATCTTGCAAACTGGTGCATACAAGGTCATCCTGTTTTATAACAGCTTTTGATTAGCCCAGCCTGAGTGCGACATCAAGGGAACATGACCTTAGTGTGATTAAGGTTAATTGTTGTGTATCAGGAACAACATTGGTATGCAGATGATGAACAGGTTTATATGCGTCTGTCAAACCAAATACACCTCCATTAAGACATCTTTCCTGAGTACCGTCAGGCTCTTGTGTTGTCTGTTCAGAAGAATGTCAGGACTGAAGTTACACAAGGAAACTAAACCTGTACCATGACAAACCAAAGGAGAAACTGTCATGAAAGATGGCAAGCTGGAGGGAGCTTGTGTCTGACAGACCCCATTTTAGCATCCTCTGAAGAGATGAACTCAAACAATGTGACACTGACAAACAGAAACAACAAACAAAACCAAACAATGTGTTAAGAGAAACATTCTGAGAGACAGCATCCCAGTGCCTCTTACACATTTCATTTTATACTTAAAATAAAGTAAACATGTTGCACTGCATGTGATAGGGGGACAAAAAGCATGTCAGGATTTTAATGAAGTAAGCCAAGGGAATGATGCAACTCTGTACGTGCACTTGCTTGCATGTGTTTCCAGGCCAACAAAGCAGTTGGAAAAATAAAGTTTCAAAGCAGTTTCAGATCATGAGGTTAATGTATGTTGGAGTAATCCCAGGATAAGTCCGCAGAGGGCACTGAACAGCTTGTCCTGCGCAAGAATTTCACGAGACGGCTTCAAGCCTCTATGTGGGCCGGTGAAGCCGTCTTCATAGGCTCTCTTCTCCCAGCACCTGACAGCAGCCCTCCCATAGCATCTGCAGTGTTCTGCCAGAATGTTCCAGAGAGCTGACCAATCAGAGGAAAGAAAAATAAAGTGGCCGGGGGGGCAGTGTAAGATAAATAAGGAGGGTTTTTTTTGCTGAAATCATGCAAAGCTACTCTATAGGTTTCACAGCCTGAGAACATAAGAGATGACAGTGAGGATAATATGGGATCTTTAACCTTTAATAACAATGTCCAGGACAGCAGGAAGAACCTGTGGAGTTCTCAGCTGCTCTAACAGTCGTCACAAACTGGAACTTTGTAAAAAAAACAGGGGCTGTGTCCGAAATCACTCCCTATTCACTATATAGAGGACACGCCATTTTGTAGTGCTATCCGAAGTCTGAGTGAACTTCGTCATACCCTATATAGTCCACTCAATGTATCCCACAATGCATTTTAAAAAAGAAAAAGTAGTGTACGAGCGATGGTCACTATCCGAGCAATATATACCATCATGCATTGCAGTTCAAACGATTTTTACAAGCGTTTGACTCGGCTGCTCTCAGACGGACGAGAGGAGCGACCTGTGTGAACACAGAAACACAATAAAGTTCATATTTGGAGCGTTTTGACTGAAATCTTTGATCTGTTTAAATAAAGAGTAAAATATCTTCAACGTTAGTGACGGTAGTTTGTCCTAATGATGATGATAGACTCTGTGAGCATGAATAATTGAGTTTTGGTCCGAAAATATGTTTCATTTTATCTCAAATTCAATATCTTATATGTATTTATCATTTGTAAATGTTTCGTGAAAATACACTCAGTATAATAGAAGTTATCACTGAAATTCATGCCGTTATTCACCGTTATTATTGATCCTCGGCCGTCGTTAAGCTGCACGTTTTAGTTGAGCGACAACAATGACGTCACTGTCAGCAGCCGGCAAGTGAACGAGTAGTGTCCGAAATGTTTTTTAATTTTTCTGAGTGAGTGCACGAGATAGTCTACTGCATTAACCCTCTGGGGTCTGAGCCCATTTTGGCCGATTTTGAATACTTTTGATTTTGCCTTTATATACCACACTAAAAATGTTTACCATACCCATGTTTGGTATCATTATTTTCAGCACAACTTCATCTATATGATCTGACCATTATTTCTTCACTTTAACCTACTTTATTAACAAATTGGGCCCAAAAATACACAAAAATCATCAAATCCGAGTTGAAAAATTGAACTATTTATTGAAATAAAAGCCACAAACATGCTCAACGAACTGTTTTGGGACTTGAAAATGTTTGCAGAGGTTGCAGATATGAACATTAAATGGTAAAATTGAAATATACTAAAACTTTATACCAAATATTTTACATAAAAACATGTATATTTACAGGCGTTTTTTTCCTTGCTAGCTGCAACTCTTCAAAACCAACTATGTTCAAAATCACACACCAACTACATCAGTGCTTTGAATTCCCAGAGTTCCAGATAGTGCAAATGTAACATATAATGGGTAAAAATGAAATATAATAAAACTATATACAATATATATATATATATATATATATATATATATAGCAGGAAACGGCACAGAGGTTATTTTGTTCTGTTTCCAGTAGTCCACAATACTGGGCAGTGACACCAGTGACATGTAGAGGAGTAGCCCAAGGAACTTATAGAGCTCCTCAACTTCTACATCATCCCATTTATACTTTTTCCCCATTTCCTGGTTTGCTGCTGCATACTTATTGGTGTTTCTGCAGAGGGTCCGCATTGTGATAGGGGAGAAGTACAACTTGAACAGGTGCAGAGGTGAATAGGCTGCATGGCTGTCCACCTGGGCTCCTGGTGTTCTCCGTGGTGTGAACCGGCTAATTTGAGGGGCAGTATCAGGGTCATTTTCCCTTCTCCACGGCTCCAAGCGATGGTGTGGCTGCGTGTGTGGAGATCTGGACCTCATCTGACTCCTCCTCCAACGCACTCTCCCGTGCCCTCTCTGAGTACGCCTCAGTGTAGAGGGTACAGGCTCCTCATCTCTGTATGTGCATGACAATAATACAGTATTTGTAAAAATTAGAGATTGTTCTGGTCATTTTTCATATGCACATGATGGACAGTGAAAAAGTTTAGTTGGCACTAAAATACTCAGTTTACAAAAGATAACCAACCAAGTAATATTACAAGAGGCAAGGAGTAAAATATAGAAATAAAGAACATAAGATATAATCCAAAAGAAACACTAGGAAATCACTTTATCCATCTCTTTGAAACGAGTATGATAGTTTACTCATCTATGTTCAGATAAAGGGGGAAATAAAAGGCTGAACATTTACCCATCTGTATTTATTATTTCCTATTTATTCTGTAAACATCAGTGTTTCCCACAGAATGACACGATACCTGTGCGGGGGAGTTCGCGGGGGAGGGAGGGGGCAAGGGATCGATATTCTAATCTGAGTGAAGATGTAAACAGAGGCTGTGAGATGGATCACGGATCAACTGTGTGGTGTTGCACTAAAAGTAAAACAGGTGCACGTGGTGGCTGGCGCTCCAGTTTGTGTGTGTGCGTTTGTGCGCGTTGATATGTTGGTGTCTCAACTTGCCCCGCGATGCTCACAGTCATGACAGCAGAGAGAAGAACATGGTAAAAAGCTGCATGTGCGTGGTGGCTGGCGCTCCAGTGTGTGTGCGTGCGTTTGTGTGTGTGCTTTAGTGCCTGATGCATGTTGGTGTGTCTCACCGTGACCCGTGATGCTCACAGTCATGACAGCAGAAAGAGGAGCAGGGAAAAGTAGCGGCACAAAACGCGCTAAGGTCCTCACGCGCCTGCATTCTCTCGCGCACTCTTTCACAGCAATTTTATGAATAAATGAAAAAATTAACTAAACATAGGTCGGAAATATATTACTATGGCGGCCAGAAATATACTTGGGGGAGGCCCAGTTATCGTTTATGTGTGGGAAACACTGCACATGACCTACACATATATATATATGCATATAAAACAGGTTTATAAAGTTTGCAATAGCACAATAAACAAACCAAAGCCATAAATATTCATGATAAGTTTGCCTTACCTCTCATCGCCGGCGACAAAAGACGGATCAGTCTTCATCCTCTGTGCTCTCCTCAGATGATGAACTAGAAGTAGGCTCACCCTCAGCCTCGTCCAGTTCATAAACCAGCCCGAGAGCTTGATGGACATTCAGTGAACGCATTTTCAACTTGAAACTCTTCTTCGTCTTGTTCTTCTTCTTCTATCTTCTTCTTATTATTATTATTACTATCAAACTCCGCTTCTCTTTACTCAAACACTCCGTCGTCAATACACAATAAAGTTCATATTTGGAGCGTTTTGACTGAAATCTTTGATCTGTTTAAATAAAGAGTAAAATATCTTCAACGTTAGTGACGGTAGTTTGTCCTAATGATGATGATAGACTCTGTGAGCATGAATAATTGAGTTTTGGTCCGAAAATATGTTTCATTTTATCTCAAATTCAATATTTTATATGTATTTATCATTTGTAAATGTTTCGTGAAAATACACTCAGTATAATAGAAGTTATCACTGAAATTCATGCCGTTATTCACCGTTATTATTGATCCTCGGCCGTCGTTAAGCTGCACGTTTTAGTTGAGCGACAACAATGACGCTATCAAACTCCGCTTCTCTTTACTCAAACACTCCGTCGTCTCGCTCGCTCCCGCCCCGCTTTTCCCGCTGTTGACTTCAGGTTCCGGGTGGCCTCAGCTGATTCGACTACTTTTTTCTATTTTGTAAAAATATTTTTTACTATCAAATTAAAACTATCATATCTCCGGTTTTACATGACATAGAAACGTCAAATAAAAACTGGGAGGAAGTTTGAAGCGTGCAATTTCGAGTTTTCAGATCACATGATGTAAACAAAGCGCGTTTTTTTTTTTTACATCGAGTTGATGACGTCACACGCCATAATCACGCCGGCGCGATCATAGATCCCAGAGGGTTAAACTCACTATATAGTGAGTATGGGAATGAGTGAGTGATTTCGGACACAGCCAGGGAGTGTACAATACCCACGCCTTTACTTCCTGTAGAGTGCCTCTGTATGTGAGCGGACACTTTACATACATTCCCTGGCCATACAGAAGAATTTAAATGTAAAATAATCTCTTATTTAAAGTTCTTTTTTAGCTAGCGAGCATAATCATGTAAGATCCATGTTTAATCATTCCTGACCAGCTGCATTTCAGAAAAAGAAATAAATGCTCAATTAATATTTATTGAAAAAAAGTTTTGCCAACACTTTACTTACTAGTATAGCTTTTAATCATCACAGTTATTAAGCTAGCTAATTGAATACTGTTAGATACTGCTGGAATATCAAACCGCACCTATTTCACAAACACGTAGCGGACGGTCAAGAGTTTTCTTTCAAATCAGGCTGTTGTTGTAATCGATGTCTAATATCTTCAAAAAGTTTTAGAGATTGTCTAATTATGATACCTCTATCAGCAGCTGTCTAAGGTTTTAAAAAGTTCTAAAAAGTCCCACAACCGACTCCTTATGAGAAAGATTTTTTAAATAAAAAATATTTCAGTTTAGACCTAAGACGGTGCAAAAAAGCGTGACAGAACAAAGACACGAAACAAAACAAGCACATTTTAAAAGTGCTTCATCTGCTTTTTAACACATTTTTTCGCGGCCCACTGAAAACGGCTCTGCGACCCACTTTTGGGTCCCGACCCACCAGTTGAGAACCACTGGTATAAACATTAGAACTTGCCGAGATCACATTTATATACACAGTGGCTTTGTGGGCCTTCAGGCAGAGCAGTACTCGAGCACTGCGAGCACAACCAAACATGCTGACTGACCACCCACGGGTGCTCTGTGTGTTTGTGCACGCTTTCCTGTTCATGTGAGCATTGCTGTACTTGTATGCGTGCTTGTTTGTGTGTCTATGAGTGGGTGGTTGGATGGCTGGAGTTGACATAACATGACTCTGCACAGCACATTTAATGAGGGAAACGGCGAAGAGCTGCTGGCGTTTTGAGATGCGTCACCAATCTGAACGTCTCCCCAATGGAGCTCCATAAAGTGCAGATGCTGTTGTTTACCCATGAAACACAGTGAATACATTGACATGACCTATTTTAATCACTCCTAAATATATACTCCCCACTCTGTATATCTACTGTATGATACCCTGAAAGGCAGATTTACATGCATGAATATTACATCATATCAATCCTTCCTCCCATAAATAAAAACAGCTGCAGCCTAGAAAAGGTGTCAAGAGTACTTTGTTCAAGCTATTTATACATCCTCTCATCTCTCTGATGTTAATAAATTAACATAATGGCGGCGGCTGTGTCTCAGTTGGTAGAGTCAGTCATCTCTCAACCGGACGGTTGGGGGTTTGATTCCCAGCTCGTGCGGCAACATGTCCGATGTGTCCTTGGGCGAGACACTTAACATCGAATTGCTCCTGCTGCTTCGTCAGCGGCGTATGCATATGGAACACTAGAAAAGTGCCTAAGTCCATTTACCATATTAAGGTTTTCAGTTTGCACCTTTTCCCTTCAAATACCTTTTGTGACGGTCCCTCTGCATCGATGAGTTTACTGGTGCTTGCTGTCTGTCTGCAGGGCTGCAGAACCTGGTGAGCAGGCATTCAGGAGATGAGACACACATGTGCCCGGTGTGCCTGGTGCTTAAATCAGAGCAGCAGTCAGTCTTTGGGAGACCTTTTGAGAGAGACTTGTCTAACCACACATCTTTTATTTTTGGTTTCTTCATCTTCGGTTTTACAGAACATTTCCACACACCCACACCTTACACAACTGACGTCACAGATTCTTCAAATCGACAGGTTTTTGTAAGTTTTGATCATTTTCCTTTTTTTTAAAAATGACTTTCTTAATTAGTCTACTCTAAGAGCCGGGCTGTGAAACTGTGTATTGGGACAATTTCAAGCAAGAGCATCATATTGCTGGACTGTACAGCCCCCCCTTATTAGCGCTGCTTTGAATTTAAGTTGTTAATTACTCTTATAAAGCACCTCAAGCTGTACATTATGTTGTTGTTTTATTGGGAGTCATTTGGAAAAGCTGGTAAGAATAAATTAAGATAGTGTGAAGAGTTTCAGGGCATCGTGGCTCACTTATTTATATAAAAAAATAAATACACACATCGCCTGACAACCTTTAAATATCTCTTTTTTTAGGAGCCTGAAATATTATAAGTAGCAAAAGTAATATGTGAATCATTTAACAGGATTGAAATGAACATAGTCTGTACACATAATATTATCCAAAGGTGCCATAAAAAGCTGTCCTCTAACAATCAATGTGTTAATTAATAAAGTGAACATATTTTTCAGACAACTCCACAACATCAAACGTGTGTTCGTATGGACTTTAAGACTTTTGTTCTTACACAATTAGAAGTACTACACGAATGCACTGTACTAAATGAACTAAAGGGTGTTTTCAGTTTTCTATCGCTGTAAGATTACTGACGTCATCCTCAACTTTGGCCTTGGTTCGCTGCTTCTCTTCAATATTTTACTTGTCTGTGATAAAAACTGCTGAATTCTGTCTTCACTTAAATGCATCCTCTTCATAACATCCAGATTCCTCAGGATCTGCATTGTTAAAAAAACTAGCATGATTTTGAAAGTAGCATTCCCTCAGTGCTCCGTCTGCACCCACCCCCTCTCCTCTGTGCTCCCTCAAAAGCAGGGTGCGAAATACAGGGGGTCTAGGGGGGTCTGAGACCCCTCGATTGACACTTGAAACCCCCTGAAAGCCTCAAAAGCAAAAGTTTGGGGGGTCTCTGAAAAAAAAAAAATCACCTGCAATTGACTTTATACTCTGCAGTGGACCAGAGAGAGAGAGAGAGAAAAAGAGAGCGATGTCCGCTGTTAGGTCTTTGAAAGCAAAGCAAACAACTACAAACGATGTATTTCCCCGTTTTGTGCAGCTGCTTGCTGGAGATGTGATTCGGCGCTCTTTTGGGTTTGCTGCATCTTGATAAGAAATCTCCCCACACGCGGGTTCGGGATCGGAACTTTTTAAAACGGGAGTGCTGTTGTCTTGCCACCGGAGACACTCGGGGCGCTCAGTGCGGCCGTCCAGACCGTTGGCAATTATTTCTGTGCAGCGTACTGTATCAGCGCTCAGTGCAGGCAGGTGTGAGTGAAAAGGCACAAATTGGTGAATAAAAACTGATCAGAATGCAGGAAAATGAATGTTAGGTGTCCAAAAAAAAGTTCAGGCACACGATTTTTTTTTACTTTAAGCCCTGAAGGGGGGCCCCCCCGATTGCCACCGGGTATTTCGCACCCTGCTAAAAAGCCACGCCCCTCGCTTACATGCACAAGCACCGTTGCTCCAGAAGCGAACCTCAGCTCATCGCTTGCATTGTGTAGAAACTACATCGTCTCATGTCTCATTCTTTGGTAAATAAACACTAAACTTTATCATAAAACATGTTAAAAAAACCTTTGACGGCCAACGACAAACTCACAGTATAAACTCTGTCATCGCTGACGCACTTTGAGTGTGGGCTCGTGCACGCAAGGGGTAGAGAACGAGCAGGGAGACAGGGAGGCTGTGATTGGTTCATGAGATTGGTCCCTCGTGGCAGACATTGGTCGAAGTTTTTACAGGCTTACAACTGCTACAGATGACGGTTTTTCTTCGTTCCTTTTTCAGAGCACATGAGTTATTAATTTCTGTCAGGACCTAAAGACAATTTCAACCATAATTTTAAAAAGTGTATCTGGAGAAAATGACCAACTCTGCCTTTAACTAGCCTCCAAATAGTTAAGGACAATTCTAGGCCTTATGTAGATGTACATTATGGTTTTTCTGTTGTTCATACACATTTCTGCTCACTTGAGCTACAGTATACACATTTACGTGAAATGACAGACTGTGTTTACTCAGACAGGTTCTATTGTTGTCTCACTGGGCTCTGATGAAGAAAGCTCTGATGAGTTATTATGAACAACAGACATTTGTACGTTGCTTGCACTTATTAGCAAAGAGCTGTTCCTCAGAGATAGTGATCCTCGTGCAGAAACCTTGCTGAACAAACACACTGTGTGTGTGTCCGAGTACAGGGCTTAGCTCGGATAATGTGCTGCTGGAAATGAACACACCTTGATGAATTGGGACAGGTAGGCCCAGAAGGCATTTACAGATTAAATAAAAAGCAGTTTATAATTATCGTATTTTTTATTTTACTCTGAGGAGCATCCAGAGTTCGTAAGAGGACAATGTTGAAGCCAAACACAGGCGTGGTCTAGTTTCTTTACACACAAGTTCTAAATTTGTATCTTACATTAAAAGAAACATATTTAAAGTCACTACTTCTTTCATAGCATTCATAACATGAACCTGCCTGATTCTGAACTGACTTCTTACTATCATTAGAAGGTCAAGGAACGTGTAGTGTGATGAAAATCCAAGGCCTCCCCTTTATGGACTGGATGTACCGACTTTCTCAAATGTTGTCACCTCACGAGGAAATTTGCCGTGCAAGCATTTAGTCTAAAATACATTAAATATGTTCAAACACGTGCTAGATCATTTTTGCCACGATAGGGATCACTAACCAGAGATAAGAACAGTTTTCTTTAGTTAATTTGATTTTAAGGACCTCAGGGCAGAAAAAACCCCATGGACCCCCTGGGATCTTTTGCAGCTCTTCCTAGGCGGGCCCTGACCCCAGGTTGGGACCCAATAATCTAACACACCATCATTGATTATTTAGCGATACAGTGGTTTAGTAGAAACTCCTGCTATGGATATTCTGTCCTGAATGAATGAGTCAGTGTGTGGCCACAGTTTGCTAGGCTGCAGCACTGCTCTTTGGAGCCAATCATGTGATGTTTAACACAGTCATCAATACAAAATCAATGACTGCTCATTTCTGAGCCAGCCTGTGCAATACAAGTACATCTACCAACATCCACCTTTAGGGCAGGCAGAAGTAATTGTGTCATCGATTTGATGAGTATGAGGCATGTTCCATCTTCCTCTCCTGAAAAGGAAACATCTTCGAAGCCTGGATTCATTCTGAGAAAGATAATTACTCACAGTTCTCAATACCTCTAGATACAATTATGGATGATATCTTAAGTCTAAATGATGGAGTCTCTAGCTCAGCAAGCGTCTCTGTGAGGTTAAACAGGTCGGTAGGCTGTTAACATGTTCTCAATGCAGTAACCCCCTCACAATGAGACCCCTCTGGTTTGTGTCGGGGTCCTGCTTACACTGTTAGGGTTCCATCCCGCCATACCACCCCCAGCTTATTACATGGCTACTTTTTAAATGTTATTTAGCCAGGTTAGTCCCATTGAGATCAGAGATCCATTTTTCAAAGGAGACCTGTCCCCATAATTGCATCGATGCATGACTCACTTGCCTCCTCCACTTGTTTGTTAGTCTCTTCCCCCAGAGATGCATGGAGAGACCCGAGGAAACAAAGGGTTAGGGGAAACGAGTTATTGAAGAGACATGAGACGTCCTTTTACTGTAGTGTCACTCGAATCGATGTCCGTTTGTGACGATGACATCAGCTGGTCCATTGAGCGTCTTTACTAATGTCCGTCTTTTCTCCGTTATTAAACTCAGCTGATGTTACATTTCAATGAAGTCAGATCCACTGCAGCGTCCAATCAATGAATTCTATTCAATAACGGGGCGTGTCTGTCAGTAAAAAGACTTCTGTGAAATCTGATCTTTTGTATTCTCGCTCATCGCCCCTCAGATATCCGTCCTTTTCACTCAATCCTCTCTCCTTCTTTCAGTTACAAGAGCCTTAGGACGCCCATTAACATGGCGGGTCTGGAACTACTTCCTGTTTGACCGGGGAGCGAGGAGACATTTAAAAGAACTGAGATGCAGGTCAAGACGAAGTTTCAACAACAACACTCAAACTCATTCAGTTACACACCACATAATAAGATAATAATGAAATAATCAGCTAAAACAGTGGCATACCTTACTTACTATCTTACTTAAGAATGTGAAAGATATTGATTTGGAGATTACTTCACTGGTTGAAAAATGATTTCTTTCTTTGCTAAACAAATAGTCCATTGAAATCTACAATTCATGATTTCCACTGATGGTGAAAGTGGGACAGGGTGAAAAGATCCTCATAAATCAAGTGTTTCTGCCTCGTCATGTTGGAGTCTGTTTCCATTTTATTTTCATTCACCAGTATTTAACCACCATTGTATCCCAAAGAACTCCCCTTTATGTGTTTACCTCATGTGCCATCTTCAGGTTTGTAGATTTCAGTGTCACAGTGTGCAGTTTTTACGTCTCTTATTCTCCTTTCTCTTTTTCCCACAGTAAACGGGCCAATTCCAAATAAACTGCACTTCATTCTGCGGATTGCTTCGATTACACTTAGTCTACATTTATATTAAGAGCAGCATCCCTAGCAACCCATCTGCACTTCTTGGTAATGGTTTGGCCTCCTTAACAACGGTGATCGATAATGGGATAGCAGACTGTCGCAATGCCTAATTGGCCAATCACAATCAAGCATTTTCTAGTAAGACAATGATATCATGTGGTTTAATGTTTCACATATTGAACATCTTATTAAAGCATCCCAACATTTAACAGTCAGCATAAAACACATAAAGCTCACATGAGGCCTGTTTTGGGACCATTAACAATTCAATAGTGAATCACTACATCATGATGTTATTGGAACAACAGGATATACACATTACCACCACCAGTGTTTGGAGTATAGATCTACAATCATAAAAGCACCAGTTATTATGTGCTGAAACTAATCCCAGCAGGGATATGCTGTCTACTGAGGTGTACCAATTCTCTACAAATGGACAAACAAACAGTGATGCTGACTGAGCTAAATATGCATCTGCGAATTACTCAGCAGGGAAATCACTCCGGGGTGGATCCAGCGTTCTTTGTTATTATAGTAAGAACACATGGTTACATCCAGAGCAGGGCACACAACTGTTAATCATTTATCTGCTTTAATATTTTTTAGATGTTAGTTTGAAAAAGGAATGATTACATCCTTTGACTTCTGTTCAATTTGTTCTGCTCTTACGTGGTAAGATCGCTTGCAGGCAACCTGTGCAAAAGTATACAACCTCCTGTACTTTAAAGAGCTTTTGGAATAATGAGCCAAAATGAAGCAGCAACCTATGGTGTTGAAAAATGGAGCCAGTAGAGGATTGCAAAATCCTGCAGTTTGTCGAGTGTCCATTTGAAACTGGCTGCAGAAGCACAAGAAGTCACATTCACACCCATTTAAAATAACATGTTTACAGCTTGGTTCAAGAACCGAAAAATTGGTCTGATTAGCTCATTTCTCGATTGGCACACACTGTATGGGGGAGGAATTGATTGATAACTCATCAGTTTTGATTTAATGAATGTTAAGCTTTATTCACAACAAGGCGCGTATCTGACCTTGTGGTTGTAATGGATTGCCAAGAGGCTTAAAACCTACCTCAGCTCTCAGCCTGTCGTTAGGTTGACTGTAAGTTTAGACAGCATTTGGGTGACGTCACTCAGGCTTCGTCCAGTATGGCCAAAAGGCCTGTTTCTGCCCCAGACGCTTATATTAATGATAAATGGATTTGAGCTTGTACTGCGCTTTTCTAGTCGGACGTGTGGCTGCAAGAGCTGAGGATCAAACCCCTGACTCTCCGATTAATAGATGACCAACTCTACCAACTGTGCTTACGTTCCAGAATCGGACCCAGTGGGGCAGGGCCTGCGCCGTCCGACAGAGCAAAACAGTGGCGCTGATGGACCGCGATGCGCACAGAGTATGTGGAAATGAGAAGTAACACATCGGTTCTGTCCAAGTCTCGTGAAGTCCTCGTGAAGTCTCGTTCAGAGCAGCAGGAAACCACGTCCAGGGATTACACTAACAGCTGTCTATATTGTGTTTTACAAAATTTCGCTTAGGTTACGTATGGACATCCAACATCCTAACATGATATGCATGTATTTAAATATGGATCAGCAAAATAGATCTCCAACAAGGTCCATGCTATGGGTTATAAAATAACATTTAAATGAACTAAGATAGATGTAATCCAGGTTTGTAAGTCAGTAAATTAAATGTGTGTGGTGCTTTAATAAACACATTTAAGAATCTGGCAGCAGCTTCAGTTACATTGTTTAAGGAGTCTATAAACTCCTGACACTTTCTTATTGCTTCTGCATGTCTTTGTAACGTGTTGGTAATGCCATTAACAAGTACAGTCTCATTCCCTCTGCTCACTTTTTGAATGTTATTCAAATGATTGACTGAAAATGTCTGTCTGTAAAATGTTCTGTATAGTACAGTCGGATAGGATGGTGTAACTGTCTGGGCTTTTGTGAAATGTGTTGAGAGGAAAGAACAGAGCCTCAGTGTTTTGTACAGACTGTAAATGAAACACCGTATAGAACGGTACCATGCTTTAGACACTGACAAAGTCGTCTGAGAAATTGAAAGCATACAGTATGAGTCATCCCATAAAGGTCTCCATTAGAGCAAATGTTACATACAGTTCTATTTCCTTTACTGCACTTCACTTCTTTTTTTTTTACAGATAAGGTCTGGGGAAGTTATATATCTTATCAAAAAGTTGTGGTGCTAAGAAAAACTGGTGTAGTTTGTCTCTATGATGAACACAATCTATCGTACATGCCAATGACGTCCTTTAATAATCACCCTGCAGACTAAGTGAATGACAAATATAACTGGACACTACCCTGTTCCCAATTATTTTCTGTCATAGGTTTGATATTTACCTTTAAAGGAGTATTCATTTCAGCCCTTAGCTTTAGCTTGCTTACACATCAGGGTGAAGAACCATAGAAGCAAACAAGACACAGGCATATTCAATCAATATCACTTGTGTGTTTTAATCCTGTTACGTCGGAGCCGTGGAGCTGTTAAACAACAACTGCTGAAAATAGGATTCTGAATATTTCCTCCAAAATTGTCACTGTAGCAGCTCAACAATGACAACCATGGAATTATTCTCCTCTTACAAAGACCATGTGCTTCAACCCTTATAAGGAGATTTTTCAGCCTTTCAGAAATGCTCCCACCATGACTACTGTACATCTGCTAAAAATCTAAGTGACTGCACTAAAGATTGGCGAGGAAGAATTGGCTCTTCAGCCTTTGATGAGTACGGCACCTTAGGTGTCTTTGGAAGATAATGCATGGTTGTCTAGATTAGTGGGCCTGAATTCTTGGCATAGCAGTATCAGACCTTAACCCTCACGTAACTATTGTATTGACCTTTCATGCTACAACAAAGTCAGTTTGACTCACAACTGAAGCACAGTTACCTGCAGATTCCACAGGATCCGTGTGTGCCATGCTCTACCATGGTTTTACTGAATCAGACAGCAAGCGCCCTACCCCATAAGATCTGTTTCTCAAGAGTGGCACAGCGGAGCACAGACCTAAGCAGCTGGATTTTGCGTCTTCACAAGATCACCGGGATATATGATTGGGAGTCTGTCCATGGTGTTTTATTTTCAAATTGACCGTAAACTCTATGCGTTTCCATGACAAGACTGCCTTGTCCGTGTTAATCTGCTCTGTTTAGAATGACGCGAGCTGGCAGCTGGCTCAGTCGAAAATAGATGGGGCAAGTGGAGCTTCTCCTGTGAGAGGCATTCGACAGGAACATCTCCATGGTTCATCTGCGCGTTCACGAGCATTGAGGAGAGAGGGCTCCGGAGCGTGGGGCGTGAAGGGTGCATTGCGCACGGATCCTGTGGAAACGGCGGGTAACGGTCACGGCTAAGTGGAGTAGAAAAGTTACATTATAATGATCGATATTTTGGCTGATCCGAAAAACAATCCAATCTGTGATCAGAGATTTGTGACGGTTGCAACCTGACTTAAAACCCATGTCGTCTGTAAACCATATTGTCTGAATTTATGTAAATTGTGCAAAGAGTTTCCGTTCTATTAGATGTTGCACTGTGAAACACTTCTTCAGTTCAAGTAGTAACCGAGCTAAAAACACCATTATGTCGTTTTTCGTTCAGGAGAGGTCAAGTAGCATCAGCCTTAATATCTAATATCTCCCATCAGGCAAAAATAAGCCACCTTGAGCTCTAAAGATGTGAGAGGAGCTTCACACTTTTTCAAGTGTAAAGTAATGGACTCATTTGGCTTTGACCACTACATCAAAAGAATTTGATGCATTGCAGAGAGGCATATTATCTGAGAGGGAGCCACGCTATTTTAGATTGCTATAATTCAGCTCATGCTGGAGTACCCTAAAAGGATAATGCTTCATTCCATGATCCTCTGATGGCTCTCTGGCCTGAGAGCTGGTATGAAGCACTCAGAAAAAAAAAGGGATCTGTATTTGCTTCCACAAAATAAACTTTCAAACGGTGATGCTCACCTTGCAGGGTTTAATTTTTCAGGTCATGCTGCTTAATGTTGTATATGAAGACTGCTACATTTTAGTTTTGAATATTCGCACAAAGCTTCATAGACAGCTTTACTAGCTTGACTCTTTTTCTTTCTTTTTTTTTTTTTACAAAACACAGCTTTAAGACAATCTGATTAGTTTGAGCTAATTCCCTTCACATCACTGCAGCAAGTAAAGAAGCCTTCTGTGGGTCAAAGAAAACTTTTTTCATATGGGGTTTGTCTTAAAGCTGTACAGAAAATGTTTTTTAAATGAGTTCTTTTAAAAAAACAACACATTTTTAGGGACACACTTTTTGTCTTTATGGAGTCAAACCTGCAGTCGATACATCAACGTTGACAAGGGTCAACCTTATTAAGGTCATGTTTTGGTTTTGTATTTTACTATTATTTCCTGATTATGTGTGTTTTTGTATTCACCCTTGTCTCTGTCTTTCAGATCCTCCTCTTGTGCCTGCCCTGTGCGTCAGCCCCGCCCTGATTACCCTCACCTGTGTCTTGTTGTTCCCTGATTGTCTGTGTATTTAATCCAAGTGTGTCCTCCCTCATGTTGCCAGTTCGTAGTGTTTCGTCATGATCTCTAGTCCTAGCGTTTTTTGTATCAGCCTTGTGTATGACTTCTGCTTGACTTCTGACCCTGCCTTTTGCCTGCTCCTTGGATTTGTTTGCCTTTCTGCCTACCCGTGTACCGAACCTATTTTTGAATTAAAGGACTGCCTTTTGAACGGAACCCTTGGAGTCTGCGTATGTATCCATAGCCTACATTGTTTGTCGTTGTGTCAAACGTATGTGCAGGTATGTGGGGTACCAGTCCCGCTCTACCGAACAAGCGACCTCCCAATTTCCACTATACTATGTGCGCACCGCTGTACGTCAGCGCCGCGCACTACGCCCCTGTTCGCTGCCACTCTAGTCAATTATTGTGTTTCCACATCGAGCGCCGCGGTCTGTCTCCGGAGCGTGCCAGGAGACCCACTACGCTCTTCTCCGCCTCAAATACGCTGCGAGTCTGTTTTCAAAAGTACGTTTTGCACACCCGTCTAGCTGGACAGATAAAATGACTCGGAACAGGAAGTCAGACAAGAAAACTCACAAAGAATCCGGTCAATTTAAAAAAAAAAATCTGCGGCTGCTCGGAGCACTTCAAGGTTGAAAATCTTTGACCTTTTCAGAAAGTAACTGTTGACGTCAGCGGCGCTCTCATCAAAATGCATGACATTCCACATATTTTTGTCTCCTACGGACATCCTCATCGCTCCAAGTTCAGTAAAACTAGGAATACAAATGTCCCTCGTTTGAGGCTCATAGTGGAGGGGAAAAAAACGACCTCAAACATAAAACATACAGTAAAAAGCAACGGAGTAGTGTCGGTCATACAACGGCTGTTTTTTTTTCATGTCATAGAGTGTACAAGGCTTTTATTCTCAGTGCACAATCACTTTATCCAAGCGCTCCAGAGCGCACAGACAGCGCTTTTCTGCATGAAAAAAATAATGCCAGGTAGACACAGCCCCTAAGAGCGCAGATATCCCCATCAGTGCTGCTTCCAAGCCCAGAAGATTCAGATATTTTCCTCACACAGCAGCAAACATCCACGATATGTGCTACCTCAGCTTCTCCAGGAGACGTCGGCTTTATTCAAGCTGAGGAGCTAAAAAAGTGGGACTGAATCTGTCAAACTAAATATCAAGCAGGCTAGAGTCAAGCTCAGTAGTGACTTTTACTTCCACTTTTCTCTGGAAAAGCTTTCATGGAATATGACACTACAGTACATTGTTACCAAGATTTAGCTAGTGGTTGCTTTTAAGGCAAGATAAAGGTGTCCAACACGCACTGGAATGGTTCCTGTGTGTACTATGAAATGATATCCTGGCGGCACCACTGGCTTCATCAAGCATTTTAACAAAGGATCGTTACTGAACAGCTGTGTACTTCCCTGAACGGGACAATGCTGAATCTGAGAAGGCGCTATTTCAAAGAAGATGGGGAATTTTTTCTGTTTACTATTCCCTTGTTTCTTTTTCATTCAACCTCAAACAACAAACTGTTAGTATTCTGCCACATATATCTACCTTTTCAGCCAAGGGGGAAATCAAAGAGGGAACTCCATTCCAATGCCGCAATTATGTTTCCCTGCATGCAGCACGTAGAGGGAATAAAAAGGATAAGGGGGTAACAGATTAAAACACAAACAGGAGGAATTGTGAGAAATGGGAATGAGGTATGTGGAGGCACACAGGGGGGTGGGGGTTGGGAAATACATGAGATGACCTGTTAAGAAACACATAAAGGGGATGAGGAGATTGGGAGGGCATGGATCAAGGTAGAGCCAATGGAGGGAGGAGAGAAAGAAGGAGAGCTTAGAGAGATGCCCTGCAAGTAATTTAAGGATCACCTAGCAAGTGCAATATGCTCAGGAGATGCATTTTTCTCCTCCATTATATGCTGCTTCGATGAGAACGGCTCCCATGGATCTTCAATTCTCTGTAGCCCCTGTATATACAGTATACAGTATACTGCATACTGTGATTGCTTGTAGACATTGCTGAAAAGCTATTCCATCCAAAAGATTTAGAGATAGATTTGGGAACTTGGTGCTTTTTGAAACTGCCTAAGATCAGAAAGGTAAATGGTAAGTGTACTGCATTCATTTAGTGCCTTTCCAGTCTCCTGAGCACTCAAAATGCTTTACACTGCATTTCTTCCCCCACACTGACGGCACAGCTTCAGGAGAAGTTTTGAATTCAGGAGTGGTCAGAGAACACTTGGATATGCTAAGTGGAGAAACCAAGAACCAAACATCCACATTTATTGGATGTCCTGATGCACAACATATTTCCTGAGTCATCATGAAAACTAGTGTTGTAGTACTTGAAATTGGTCTTGGTCTTAAGACCGATCTGGAAACCACTTTTTGAAGGTCTCGGTCTTGTCTCGGTCTCAGACTGTTCGGATTCGGATTTCAAATAAAGACCAGTCAAGACCACCACTGACTATTTTTCCACGTCATCACTGTGATTAGAAGGTAAACGCCCCTTTCTAAAAGAACAAATGATTAATTTAATTTAATCCCCTGGTTACGTCCACAACCTTCCCGGTGTTACGGTCTAAGTGATTGACACGCCCCCTGCGCCAAGATTATGATTTTTCATTGATATTAATGGTGATGGTCTCGGTCTTGTCTCGGTCACTCTGTCTGGGTCTTGGTCTTGAGCCGTTCTCATCGAAGCAGCATGTAATGGGGGGAAAAATGCATCTCCTGAGCATATTGCACTTGCTAGGTGATCCTTAAATTACTTGCAAGCATCTCTCTAAGCTCTCCTTTCTCTCCTCCCTCCATTGGCTCTACCTTCATCCATGCCCTCCCAATCTCCTCATCCCCTTTATGTGTTTCTTAACAGGTCATCTCATGTATTCCCCAGCCCCCACCCCCTGTGTATCTCCACATACCTCATTCCCATATCCATTTCTCACCATTCCCCCTGTTTTTGTTTTAATCTGTTACCCCATTATCCTCTTTATGTCTCGTCTCTTTCTCAGAGCACTCTGTCTCGGGTGGTTAGTGTGGTCTTGACTGAAACACTAATAAACACAGTCAGATAAAAGGTTCTGAATTTCAGCTCGCTTCGCTAAATGAGTCTCTTTTGCTATTTGTAATTTTTTTAACTTTTCTGTTGTCTTGATTATGCCTTAAATGATGTCTTGTGAAACCAAAATGTGACCTCACACTAATTGTTGTTGTGTCAAGAGTGCACTCACTTTTAGTATATATACATATAGTATATAATCAGTCCTCTTATTTTCACATATTCATTCTAGATGGTAACCATTTTTACTGCACAGCATCCCTCCCTATACATGTTGTTTATGGATACATAAGATGTTCATCCTTGTGCTCTCGCCAATGATAATCTCAATGATACTTGTTGTGTTAAACCCCGGCTACATGATTACAAATATTTATTCAGGCCAATGAAATACACTCTCAATGAACTTCTGCATTTCCATCACAGCAGCTAGCATAGAACTGGACTATGGTAATAATCTATTATTGGCAGGACTTGGGCCCTCTGATAGTAGTGGGTCTTTAAATGCCTCAGAACCTGCTGGTTTGGTTGGTCAAATTGGGAGGGTGTGGGGGCAGGCAAAAACTGTTTTTTTTTTAATTGTATTTACATGTTTGGAAGTATTTGTGTATGCAATTTAAAAAACTGCACCTGTAATTACTGTCAAGAAAATGATACCATATCCAAGAAAATTGCTACCCCGAATTCTCTTTAACTGTTCCTGTGCTCATTCCAAAAAACACCCACAGCACACCTGCTTTCCTGTCTAGAATTGCTAAGCCAGGCATATTTTGCTTCAATATGATAAACATTTTGGTATTTATACATTTTTATTTTTTTCAATAGATTACTTTTTTGACTTTCTTGCAATTAATTAATATGAGACAAAGGAAATGTGGGTAGAGGGAGTGGGTAGGACTTGCACTTAATAGCATCTGGACCAGAAGTCAAACCTCGGACCAGAACAATGAGGACTGTAGTCTACGTTCATGGGGGGTCTGCTTAACCAGCGTCTGTGGACAGATACTTACACACCCTGCTCCAAGACCTGAACTCTGCTACACTGCCTCTGACTCTGAAGACTGGAGAAACTGAAGAACCAGACACCAGAACCCAGCTCTGACACCTCCGACCTCCCAGCCAGTATCCAAAGTGACTGACTTTGTACAATAAATAACTTCTCAACTTCACTCCAAAACTGTTTGTGTTTGTATTGTGGGTCCGTCTGCGTTCTTTATTACAAAAGCTGTAACTTTAGAACACACAATCACATACATTACAATCGTTTTGCTTCGAAAGGAAATCATTTCTTGTGTTATTTATTTTATTTTGGTGAACAATGTAAAAAAAAAATCACTCAGTTAGGTTACATGCAGTTAGAAAAAGTTGATTTATTGTGTAATTACGAATAAAACTGGACTTTTAAAAGGCATTTACACGTTAGTCCGGCTGAAATGGTACTGAATCGAATTTCTTGGAGTCTGACTAACACATCTAGATAATGCAGTTGGGGATCAATTAACTCTTTCATGTATGTATTAGCCTAAATCATATGTATTAGCCTAAATCATACCAAAGCTGGACTAGGCGTTCTGCAAATGCTCCATGGCCCCCGCGCTGGGCTTTGACCAGGTTGTTCGAACTGCGTAAGTGCGTAGCATAGCAGAAGTTGCGTTTTCGTCTGCCGTCTGATATCACCGTAAGATAGTGATAGCGTGCATCGCATTTCAAGATTCAAGATTCAAGAGATTCAAAGTGTTTATTGTCATGTGCACAGTAGGAAACATGTTTCCCTGTACAATGAAATTCTTACTTTGCTGTCCACAATGAATGCCAACAATAAAGTATTAAAAGTTTAAAATAGCAAAATAATAATAATATATACAAATATACAAAAATAAGGCAATGTGAAGGCAGTATAGAGTACAAAAAAAAAGAATTTAAACTGTGCAAAAAATGAATGTAATATGTGCAAACTGAGCATGAGGTAGATTGTGATTGTTATAATGTCAGTTGTTTAGGAGTCGGATGGCAGCGGGAAAGAAAGAGTTCTGGAGTCTGGAGGTCCTTCATTTCGGGGTGGGTGGGGTCTTTGAGGATGGAGGCAAGGATTTGAACAAATAGTTAAGTGTAGAGCATGAATTGAATGAACAGAGCTGTAAAGTTGTCTATGTTTGCATCTAACTTGGTAGCAAGGTCAATCGGAAGAAGGTCAAAAAACAAGCTGCCACCTACTGTAGCAGAGTCAGACATATTTAGTTGATACATGTATTCTCCCTGAGTGCATGTATACTGAGACACGGACAGTATTCCAACGTTAATTGAGCTGTAACTGTAGCTGGATTTAACTGTGCATGTAAACGTAGTGACACTATAGAAGCTTGCAGTTGGAGTTTAATGATCCTGATTGTTGGAGCAATAAAGCTACAATATATTTAAAAAAAATAGGATGTTGGTAAAATAATGCCCATACCTATTATGATCTCAGCACCTTTCTTCTCTGTAAGCACCTGTGGGTCAGCAGTACATACCTTCTTTTTTTCTTCTCTTTTCTCGCCTTGCATTGATTCGAGGTTGAATCCTCAGTGTTTGCGAGCTAATTAGCCATAACTGCAACAATTACAGTAAGCCCCGAGCAGCGGGGCTATTGAGCTGCCAGTATAGTAACAGGCCTGTGTAAATGTAATCCAATATTTGTTGTATGAATATGCAGGTTACAATGGACCCATGTGCTGCTGCAAAGAAGCAAAATCCAGGTTAAAGCACGTGGACTCAATAGACTTATTTTTACACTGATTTAAGGGCTTAAACGTGCGTTATCACAAACACACACATAAAAACACATATCTGATGCGCAATTCATGGCTTTCTCTCTTTGTCTCTGCTGCTGTCTAGCTCACACACAGAAATTAACACCCACACAAACACACACATTCACATCAACACAGACAGCTAAACCCAGCTGAGATATAAGGCACTTTGCTTGTTGCTAAGGTAATAACATAACCAGGCAGTGTGGTGATGCTTTGTACTGCACAAAATATGAGCAACATACAGTGTGTGTGTGTGTGTGTGTGTGTGTGTGTGTGTGTGTGTGTGTGTGTGTGTGCGTGTGTGTGTGTGTGTGTGTGTGTGTGTGTGTGCGTGCTTATTGTCTGGTTTGAAGGAGTCTTTTCCCCAAGAGTGACTGTTAATGTGTTGTGTTTGCTTCTTATCAATTTGCCTCTGATGAAGAGTGTGTTTGTCTTCATGAATTTGTATGATGTTCTACAATTTCCATGTAGAATCCGAGAGAAAAGGCAGTGCGCCGCCTGAGTGGCTTACAGGCAGAAAAATGCTCAATTTCATTTGCCGAGCTGTCAACATGTCACTCATAGCAGCCGGATTCCTTAGACTTTGCACGGTGACAGGTTACTTAATCAGTCTCACTAACTCACTTAGCCAAGCAGGAGACATGCATTTTGTTTTCAATGATGCTGCTTTTCAGATGCCACCTTGGATTTTCCAAAATGTAAGCCTTTTCAGCGGCTGAAAACTAAGCCCTTGTTTTGCCAATTGATTTTCCTCCCCACCGTTTACAATTTTTAAGTGGGTTTGTAATGAGTCTGAGGATTACAGAACTTACTCAGCACATTGAAGGCTATGTAAACTTCCCATTCAAGTGAGAAAATGTGGGGGGGAAATCAGAGTTACAAGCTTGCCATGCATCATCATTAATATATTCATACACTGTGGCTCTGAGCCAACTGTTAACGCTACTCCACGGTTGAATGCAAAAGCAGCACAGCTTTGTTAATAATCTCAGCGCACTTGGCAATGCAATTTCAAACAGCATGGCTTTGCAATAATCTTTAAGAGGCTCTTGAGTCCAACTTGTCAACAGAACAAAACAGT
Source organism: Tautogolabrus adspersus (assembly GCA_020745685.1). Taxonomy (NCBI): domain Eukaryota; kingdom Metazoa; phylum Chordata; class Actinopteri; order Labriformes; family Labridae; genus Tautogolabrus; species Tautogolabrus adspersus. The sequence goes on from CM036540.1 coordinate 6,875,665, forward strand.
GCAGTACTGCATGGGACAGACTATTAAAAAAACGGTAAACTGTGTTGCTGAAAGCTGCCGTCTCTGTCCACACTAGTGATGGGTACCAAAGAAGTCTTGAGGAGAACCCAAAATCAGTTGAATGGAATGGGTTCAGTGAGTTCCTGTAACTTTTAGCAGCCTACTTTGAACACCTTCGAGGTCTGCGTGACAATTCTGTACAACAGATGTATTTAATCAGACATAAGATTTGATGCAAATCCAATGTTTCAATATGTTGTGCTCCATTCAAAGTGAAGCAAAAGAACATTAGCTCTGCTCTGAGGAAGCTGAGCTTTGATTACTTGTATTCTCTTCATTGTTCCTTCCATCAACACCCAAAGCCTTTGACCGGGAAAGATTGTTGGAACGCATATGGATGGTGAATTGAAGGTTTTTCAGGTCAGCATCCGAAACAGCATGACAGTTCAGTCCAATGTTGAGTCACTGCTTCAAGCTTCACTCATGAACAAGGTCCTATGAGACTTAAACTCCTTAGCTCGAGGCATTAACTCACTCCCAACCCAAAAAGAGCAATCCACTGTACCTAGCACAGCATCATGGCTTCAAATTTGGATCCGTTGACTCTCATCCCAACCACCTTAAACTCATTGGCAATCCTAGAGTCTGTTTTGGCCCCAGGCAAAAAATCACAAGGGTCCCTCCAATGGTGAGTTTGGCTCCCAGTAGCACCCACTTGACTAGATAACAGCCAGCAGAGCACATGCATAGAGAAACAGTTTTATGCTCTGCTAGCTAAGTTAACTAATGTTTAACATCAGAGAACAAACGCCGTAATGTAATGCCAGTGGAAGTTATATTATTTGAGGGTCTTTCCCCCGTAGTTGGAGCTAGACTAGCAGCATTTAGTCATTAACATCCGTACTCCCATACAGATTACTTCCCTTCATTTTCCTATGGCGACTTTCATTGACAAACTTTGGTTTTCACAAGAATAAAGCACTCAATGCTAAGTAGCCCAACAAGAGTGAACACTGTCAGACGGGGCCCCTTAGGGAGGTATCCTGCAGTCATTGCCAACTGCACATTTTAAGCCATTGCTGTTGTTTGAAGTTTGTCAGCCCTTGGGGACCCCCCTGTTGCCTGTTGACAGCGCCTCTGCTTACACTCTGCTGCAAACTGCTCAGTGCCTGTTGGAGTGGAACGTTTGATGAAGCCTACATAACTACATTATTCTCCCCCAGCTACACTGTGAGATCCTGTCCATGAAAATCCCAATCAGTGATAAGGGACAACCCTGACAGAAGCCAACACCCAGCAGAAAGGTGTTTTGAGTTTGTGCCTTCACTTTGGCTATACAAGGACTGAATGGCTCATATGAATGGCCTTGGTACCTCATAATCCAGAAATACCCTCCTCAGGAACCAAATGGGGAAATGGTAATAATCTTAAACAGCTGAGCAAACTCCCGCGACAGCTTCCAGCAACCCTGTTATGATAAATAGCTGGTTCTCGGTCGAAAGCATTCCACTTTGTTCCTCTTGGGTATGAGGCTCACAAACACCTGATCCTCCTTAAAAGTTTCCCCAGGGGAAGTGCAATACCCTTTGTTATATACAGTGGAACCACCATTATTCTCTGCCACTCCACAAGCACTGTCCAAGACCAACACGCAACTTTGAAGGAGCATGTCAGCAAGACAGCCAAACAATTTCCTCAGCCACTTAGGGCAAACTAATCCACAATGGTCACCCTACCACAGAGAAGCTTCTTAACTACCCTTGTGTCCTCTGCCAAGCATACAGGTAAGGCTTTCCCTTGATTCTCAAATATCCTCATTGGAGGGATGTGTTGATTGGGTCTATGAATTGCCACAATCAGCAGTTCTTCTCTACAGCCTAAGCCCCCTCCTGAGTATTTTTGGTAAGCCAGAACTTCTTTGAAACCATTTGAAAGTCTTCCCACAGCCCGGCCTCAGGGTACATGTCTGCGTTTTCCAGGAACTCCCGGTTTGATCAAGATCCAGAGGCCTTCTTCTTAAGCCTTGATTCCTTCATGATTGGTGTGGTTACGACCACAGCAGGCACAAACCACCTTAATAAAGGCTTTAAACAAGGCCCACTCAGATCCCATGTTCTCAACACCCCTGGGGACGCACAAGAAATCCTGCCTACAATGTGTTCACAGAAAATGTAGTGTAATATTAGAACACATATCACAATAGAGAACTTACAGTAGATGGCTTTAGGGACCTATAGAGGTATATGTTGCATTATCAAACTAAATTATAACAGAGAAATGGAAGGAATGGACAGATTTACCCTCCAATCAGTGGGCCAAAGAGAGTGTTGATTTATCTTGAATGTTCTTTTTTTACAAGCCATGGGTCGCTTGCTGATAGCAGAGTTTATATTCACATTTCCAATTGCGTGAAGACAAGAACACAGTTGTTAACCAGTTTGTTAATTGTTTAGGTGTCAAAGAGTCAAAACATAGTGCTTCATGTGTGCTTTTTGGCCACTGACGTTCTCTAAGCCTGGGTCTTTGTGGAGTTTTATCAGATCTGTGGAATGCTTAGTAGGACTATACCATGCCTATCTGAACCCCAAACACACAGTAAATGTCAAGTTTATTGACATTGTGGTTGTTCTATATGATAAAAATTAATTAAAGTGATGTTACAACAGAACATAAAAATTCCCATTATCCATTAGAATTAAAGGATATGTTCACTCCATGACAGTATATTGTGAGAAAGATCTCAACATGGATTTTAGCAGCAAGCCTTTATTTCTGTCCCTCCTAATCTCCTTCCCGAGAGGCCTGTTCCAAACCCAGATAAGACAGGGAGGGAGGAAACAACCTCGGCTTACATTTTATCAAGACAGAGGGGGGGTAACTAATCACTGTTTCCACATTTAAAAAAAAGCCACATGTAAAAAATAAGTAGATTAAATCTGCAATTCTTTTTTCACAACTGCAGCAAAAATCTGTAATTAACCGAAGGTTACGCAGGTCAAGTATGCCACTTGTGCTTTTTTTTTTTTTGGCCACACATATAGTCTGTTGAATTAATGATATATTCAATCAATAAAAAGAGCTATTTCACAAAGGCAGACACAGAAAGAGATTAGTGGTATTGATTTTACACAACTAATTTATCAAGCCAGCCAATGAAGCAGAAGCCATAATACAGTCTGAGTCACAAGCATGAATTGTTGTTTATGCAAACAGAGAATCTTTGTACTTCCCACATATTCATCAGCCATACATTTTTATTTAAGGTTTTCTACTTAAATCATAGACTGTAAATATTAATGGATGAAGCCTGAGTGACGTCAGCCATCTGTTACAGCAGGGGGCTCTGGAGGCTCATCGGCAGCAGCCGCCATGTTGGAAATCCTGTCTCAGCCTAACTTTCAGTCGACCTAACTACAGGCTGAGAGCTGGAGCTGAGGCGGGTTTTAAACCTCTTGACGAACTGTTACACCGCGCCCACCTTCCAATCAGGGCAGCTACGTGCCTAACTATGGATAACACGTATCGTGATATCCAACATTAGCGTGCTGTTAGAACAAGGTGTTAATTAAAAAGACAAGCACTTTAATTCAAAGTAGTGTCTGACACCTTAAATGTAGTTTGCATTGTCATCCCTCATACTGAAATATGAATACTGAAATGAAACAGTTTCCACAAAAGGAGGTTTTGGTTATGTAGTTGGATATTGCTAATAAATTCAAAGTGTGGAGTAGCTGGGATAAGCTAACGGGCAAAGACTGTTTGGATGCTGTATACAAACTAAAAAACATTCAGAATACTGTTGTTGAAATACGTCTTTCCTTTGATTCCTTGTGATAGTGGAGGAAGAGACTGTGATTTAGTCGATCTAGGTGTTAAGAGACAGTGAAGAAAAGGAGCTGACATGTCGTCTAACAAGGAGGATGCAGGAGGAGGGGGAGGAAGAACGGGCTGCTCCAGTAAAGATGTTTGGACTACAATGATCTGTCAAAAGCACTTTCCTACTTACACTTCAAACTAATTTTCTCATACTCTGCCTTCCTCTCTCTTCCCCTGATCTGTCACAACTGTCAGTACATATCTCTTATATATCGTTTTCTTCTCTCTGCACCTCTGGCACTTCATGTTCCAGCACTCGCCACAAATTCAGAGCACAGACAAGTAAAGCAGCATCTCACTGTGGAGGCAGCTTTCATTTTAATCATGCCCCCTTAAAAAAAAACGACTTTTATCAAGGATGTGACGACATTTTCCGGCACTTTTAGAAACTTGGTCACATCATCAATCTTAGATGAAAGACTGTGTATCAAACATTTGGTGCGGACAAAATGAAATCTCGCCAATATTAAAGTTCTCAAACTGTCTCTGGATACACAAGATGAATGTTCATGATAGTTTAGATCAGTCAGCAGTTTGTTTACAAGCCACAGGAGTTTATCTAATAACCCTGGAAGCAGTCAGATCATCACAGTAGATGATGTGCCAAAACCCTGAGCATATTTGGCATTTTATACAAATAGGGAGTCGGAACCAAGCGGCAACCTCCGGTGTCGAAAAATGAAGCGGAGGTGCAAAATCCTGCAGTTCGTCGAGGGTCTGCTTGAGCTGGAAGTCACGTAAACATCACATTCATTCTGTGTGTTTCTCTGTTCATATTACTGGGTTTAGTGTTTCCTGTTTAATTTTCTCATTTGTATCCTCGTGTTTCTCTTTCACCCTGAGTGTGTGCTTTTCCCTAATCTTGTTTTTAGTGTTTCCTTTTGTGTTTTACTTTGTAGTTCTTGTCCCCAGTGTTTCTTGTCTTACTTCCTCCCTTTGTCTGCTTTCCTTCCATTTTGATTGCCCTCACCAGTTCCACCTGTGTCTTCATGTCACACCTGTGTCCAATCACTCCTAGTCTATTTAGTGTCTGGCTGCTTTCTCTTCTTTGTCAGTTTGTCATATGTCAAACCTTCTCTGTGGCTCCTTGTGAATGTTTCTGGGCTCCATAGTGTCTTTTTTTTTCTCCCTGTGTTTGCACTTTTACGTTGGCCCTTGTTCCTTTTTGGAATTTGGACTTTGATAAGGAAGTATTTCTTCCCCTCTGTTAAGATAAATCATATTTTGGTTAAATCTGTAGTTTGGTCCGGTTACTTGTTCATCCATAACTGTGACAAGGTTGGAATTTAAAAGGATGTTTGGGTTTTGCCAACAGATAGGAGGGGGCTAATTCACTCCTTGCAGCCCCTCTGGCATTTACTTTGCTGGCCAAAATTAGGACCATGTATAGCAGTCCATTTCTGGGTATGTTACACCCACCCAAACCTGCCATGACTTCTCCCAAGAGTGTAACTCTTGAGTACAATATCCCCCATTTACAACGCATTAAACAACAAAAAGACAGCAGTCATTAATGGGCCGGAATACGCTGATATTTGATACAAGATAATTCAATAGTTTGATTAGTCAACACTTCACAAAAACAGGCCCCAAATTAGCTGCCTTTAGATACTTCTGCTGTACAGTGGAGGAGTGGAGGGGAGCAGTGTCGTGCACTGGAACAGATTTTTCTATTAACGTTGCAATTCCTGCCCTAGCCCGTTAAAGGTCAATGAAGGTCATAGATTAATTAATACTGCTTTAAGTCTTGGCTATCAGCGCAGCGTCCTTGGTGCAACAGTCAGTATGCAGCAGCTCTAATCAGACAGACAGCAGCTCAGTGATGTTGTTGCTAGAGGTCAGAACACAGTTAATCTCTGTCTTACTCGGTTTCATTCTCCTCTTTGCTCTTTCTCCCCTCAGTGTCTATATATCCGCCCCCCCCCCCCCCCCCCCCCCCCCCCCCCCCTTTTTCCTAGTTCTGCTATTCTTATTCTATCTATTCCTTTATTCCATATTCATCTTTTCCCTTCACATTTCCACGATCCTTCCTGAGCCTCGAAAATGTCTCCATGTCACCTTATTATTTACTATGAAAACCCCTCTTTCTTTAGACTTTATCCTAGAGACTTTCTTCACCATTACAGTGAACAGCATTACTTTTTAATTACTTAAAATATCCAACCTTCTGTATTAGCTTGACGAGCAAAACGTTTAACATGAAAGCTGTACACCAGTAAATCCTTGTCTCTGCATTCCTCCTCGAATCAAAAGTCCTGTTGGTTTCTTTCAAGGCGTGATCTTGTCTTTAAGGACTGGTTTAAAGATCACTTGTGTGCATTACCTGTAAAATGGAGCCAGACCTAGAGTAGCTTTGAACTAAAACTAAAGGCAGAGGACAACAGATTTGGATAAAGATGAATAAATGCCAACCTGCCTGTCTCTGATTTGTAAAGAGTACCTACTCTGTGAGAGATTCTTTGAGATATGACAATGCAGAGCCTCAACCTTCTGTATCTTCACAGCAGAGGTCCAGTGGTCTTCTGTTACGGCTGTATGTTTCCCTGTGCTGTTTGTCCCTTATCCCCTTCTGTTGTCTCCAGCTCTGCACAGGTGAAGATTACTCAGCGAGGTCCACCTGGCCTCAGTGCTTTCAGAGTCACTGGTTAAAAGTCCGGGGGCAGACAAGTCTGGAAATTGATCTGGTAGCTGGAGATGTGCTAGTTCACCTTACTGAGAACTGCCGAGATGCCCTAGAGCAAGGCACCGAACCCCCAACTGCTCTGTGTGCAGCCACCTCACTCTGACATCTCTCCATTAGTGCATGTCCATGGGATTCTGTTTGTGCATGTGTGTGTTTTTCAGCCTATGTGTGTGTAACATGCTCAGTAACAAGGTATAAAAGTACTTTCCCCTTGTGGGATTATATGAAGTATAATAAAACAAATCTGTCAAGTTCAGAGGCACGGAGGACTGCACTCAGCGTTAAAACCAAAACAATTATTTTCATAATTGTCATCTTCTCATCTTCCTCTTCCTTCAGCTGCTTCTCATTATTCAATGTTGTCATAGTTTCCAAATAGTCTAAAGGAAATGTAACAATCGTAAACGAGTTGCACAGTTTAATTAGCGCAGTTTACAGGAACTACTTCTGTGTCTAAATATCAGTGATTCATTGACAATCTGCAGCCAATCAGAAACTTTAATTGTTTTCACAAAGCAGCTGTGGCAATCACTTACACAGTACGGGGTACTTGTGGGTACATATGACATGTGTTTTTTCTATTTTCATTTATACTGTTTTTACTCTGAATCACTTGCGTCCAAATACAAAAACACAACACAAGCTTAAAACAAATATTGTCCCTTCTGATCCCCCTCCCCCATCCATCCATCGCACTGAACACGAGGCCCTGGTCCCTGCCCTTCCACTAACTCAGCTGATACGTCTCCTTTTAAAGAGGACATCTGAATGTGTCACAGTGTGGCCTCCCTCCCCGTCTCCACCTCCTTTCCTCACCCTCTGTCCTCCTTCACCCTTCATCCCGTCACTCTCCTGTCCGCGCTCTCTCTCCCTCCCCGCTGCGGACGTCAATGGAACATCACTGTCACGCTGCGCTGTGATGCATCCACCCGTTCGGAAGAACTCACTCTCTCCTCTTCTGGTGTTTCTGTATTTACTCCTCCTCTTCCCTCACTCTTGTTTAGTCAGATATTGAGGGTTTGGAGGCTTCTCTCTGTGGGGGTTGGGGTCGGGACAAGGGGCCAATTAAATATTTATGGATCAACATCCATTCAAATGTTTGGCAATGGAGAGAGTCTGTGACCGGAAAACTGACATGACTTGTTTGTGCACAACATGCAGCAGGGGAGGTGCAGAGCTTGTCCTCAGCATGTGTCACAGTGTGTGTTTGTGTGTGTGTGTGTGTGTAGTGGCTGTTGGCAGATGTTGTTGTTGTGGTGGGCATATTTTTAGACTGTGGGCTTTTCTACTAGAATCCTATTCATATGATCTTATTGACCAAATTCTGGTTGCAGCCAGTGTGCAAACAAAGCAGAATAGACATGGAATTTAGGATGAAATAGGAGTCAAAATGAGACGATTGAAAGCAGAGTGGCTTAACTTGCATAAATGGCATATGCATGTATTTAGTCCAAGCTGATGGATGCTGGGACAAAGAAAATCCTGAATGTCTTAAACCTTTCTGTGACAACCTCGGTAACCATTCAGAAACTGTCCATTAGCAGAGTGTGACCTGTGCAGATAACTCAGTCTGAACCGCCTGAAGTAGTTTCTGCAATATATTTGCATATATTTGCATTCTGAGTCTGCGTGACCCTTTCACATCCTGACCTGTGGATTTCTTAATCTCAGAGTACGTTGGGCAAAAAAGTGAAAGCGTACCCCTCAGACGCAACACATTCCTGAGGCCGTGTGGACTATCTGATCACTCAAAAGCCTTTCTGCTGACACTCTTTTTGTCTCCAAAGTTCAGACTTTTGTTCAACAAACACGGCAAACTCGTTTTTTTTTCTTTAGCAGAATTTTTTTAATTTTAATTTAACCATTATTTATTCAGGAAGGAGTGTCCTGACCAAGACAGGCAGCAGCACAATTAACACAACTTTCACACAAACAAGGAGCAGCCAAACATACGAATACAAAAATGGACATTATTAGACATTAAAAGACACACATAACAAATTTAAACATCAAATGTCCGTCAAGATCATCCACAAACACATCACGGAGAACATCTACAGCCAGATGTGTGTGCCTCCAAGTCATTCAACATCCTCTTAAAAGCATCCAACAGGACCAGCTCTTTAAGTTTGATCTCCTTTTTTTTTTGCAGAATGGAACCCCAACAGAGTGAGCAAGGTCCTGATGCAAAGCGGCGGCTCACTAATTAAGATTTAAAAAAAACACAGCTGCACAAACTGTCTGCATCATGAACCACAGAAAACATGAAACAACCAAGTGGGGCATGAGAACAGAGCAGACTTTAACCTGATGCTTTAGTGTCTCTTCTGACTCAGCGTGCTGTCCTGAGCAGGTTGGAGGCACACTGAGAGGCGATCAGAGGGGGGCCTCACAGCAGATGTAGGCCCCCCCCATGTTGCACCTATGCAGAGTTCAACCAGTGATGATCATTTACACTGATGTAGAGGCCGCCGTTAGAGAGGCCACATTTTTGTTGACATGGTAAAAGATTGAATTACCATGGCAGGGAGGATCAGCATGTTACGTTTAAAACATTCATCTGCTGTAAGACATCGCTTTATGATTTATCAGCCAGGTCTTTGTGCTGACCAGCCATATTAACCAGCTGATGCTGCTGACATCCAGAACCACATGCATGCATGCAGAGGCAGGTGTGACTAAATGGCTCCAAACAGGGAGCATTACAATCACACAGATGGCTGACATTTACTCTCAACTGTCCAAAACTCCTCAGGGACAATATTATCCTGAACCATCAAAGGTATGAGCACGGCAGTGGAATGTAACAACTCTGCTGTTGTTTTATTCCACGCTAACTAATGCTCCCACTCTGTTTCCAAAGCATCCCAGCATCCTGATGTCAGCTTCATGAATACTGCACATCAAACGCGTCCCATCGAGGCCTGAGAGTCTGCTGGTTTTCATTCCAGCCCAGCACTCCAGCAGCTGGTTTCTCTGATTTACATAACCGAACAAAAAGTGGAGGAGCCAACAGTGAAATTAGTTGCTGCGGTGTTCAAGTGGAGTCAAAATCTGCAAAATCTTCAACCTTGAGGGTGCACAACAAGGAGCGCGTGTAAAGTAAGCATCTCAAGTGGGCTGCTTCAGAGGAAACAAATATCCCTGACTATAGCTGTGCCACACACTCCTTTTCTGTTTGTGTTTTGTGGAAAGAATTCATAGGATTATGGCAGGGCCGGAGTAGGACTCCACAGTGGCTGCTGCTGAGCGGCTGCATGGCACAGTATCACACTTCATATCTCCACATAGTTCATTCATTTGATTCATTAACTTGAATGGTGGTTTGCACGTCTTATGTTATGTTTTGTTTTGCACATCTGGCATCTTGATCTTGCACTGCTAGTTTACCTATGGCATCTCCACCTGGTGCGTTTATAGCAAGTGGCGAGTTTGTTTAAAATTCATCCGTCGCATCACCTTTTGACTTGCTGTAGGGGGAATCTCGGAATTGAAAAAAAATGCAAGTTTTCCTGACTGTCAAATATTTACCAAAGATAGTATTGAGCTATTATTGTGGCAAAACTATTTGAATATGCGTACACAGATCCACAAATGTGTGAATAGATCCACAAATGCATGTACTGATCTGCAAATATACCAATTATTGCCAATGTTTACTGATTTAATAATGGCAGAAAAGTTTGCTCTTTTTGCTGTAAGTCCTGAAAATACACACAAATCATTGCTTACAACTGTGGCGGGCCTCTCCATTGGCCGTCATTTTGCATTCTGCAGGCTGCAGCCTGGAGACCTCTCGTCTGGTAGCCTAGTGTATTAATTGTCATTTTCAGGAGACCGGTGATTTACCAATGCCATCATTTTTCTGGTAGCCTAGACTGTGAGCCTGAGCTCAGGGTAACAAACCCCCAACAGCTGTGTTTGCAGATCGTCAGACACGCATTTGTGGATATGTGTACGCATTTATAGATCTTGCACGGCAGGAGTATTGCAAAAGTCACTTGTAAAATGACGGCCAATGGAGAGGCCCGCCTCAGTTGTAAGCGATGATTTGTGTATATTTTCAGGACAGCTGAAAAAGCTCACTGCCATTATTAAATCAGTAAACATTTCGAAATTGGTGTACATATCTGCAGATTAGTAAACGCATTTTTGGATCTGTGTGTGCATTTGTGGATTAGTGCAAGCATTTGTGGATCTTTTTACACATTTGTGGATCTGTGTGTGCATATTCAAATATTTTGTTTTGTTTTGCCACAATAACAGCTCCAAGATAGTATTTAGTTTATGAGAACAATGTTCTTATGCAAATGCTCTTTCTTTTTCCTATTTCTTCTGTTTATCGTAATTTTTTGTCCAGAAAAAGGAAGGAAAAAAAAGTGCAGGTTTTGGAGACAGAGCTGACAGGTAAAGCTTTGATGAACCAATCCATCAGGCGCCCTCCCTCCTGTCCAGGGGCGGGTCCAGACCTTTTTTGACTGGGGTGGCTCAACTGGGGAACTGACTTATGCATGAGTGGCATGAAGTATGTGTGAGCACACACAAATGAAAATCAAGTATCAATCTCTTCCATTCCCACAAATCATATCAACTTGAATTATTAACATTAGTATCATACAGCTGTTATCTTCCTGCATATATATGTTTAGCTTTGAAAGTAACAAAACGGAGTAGTAGCAAATAAATCTTCTTAGCTCAGTTCTTTGAGAATTGTAAAAGTAAGTCACTTTTTAAATACTGTAAGAAATCTCCTGCACAGATACACTTGCATAAACACACCCTTCTAGACACACCCCTGCTCCTGTCTAACCCACACCTCAGTGCTCCCTACCTGCAGACCTACAACAAAGATCCACACAACAGACAGGAGCACTTTCTCGTGCAGAAACACACAAAACAAGAGGACAAACATAGATGCACACAAATCTGTACAACTTGTCCAAAAAATACAAGATGACTGCAAAATACTGCCAGGGCTGTAAAACCACATGCTAAACAGTTATTTGGTTGGACTCTTCAAAAGATGGAGGAATGTTTTCATGTTCTTTGATTTTTCTTCCCTTAGCTTTACATTAACTTGAATTTTCTAACCTTGCTGCAGAAAAGTACATCAGAATCCGTTCAGGCAGTGATGTGGCAGCAGAGGAGAGGTCTCAGACGTGTACAGAGACAGGGAAGGAATTGCAAATGCAAATTTTCAGTGTTGGGATTCCGACTCTACACACTGTTCTGCTGCACAGGGGAAACAGATCTTTAGCACATTAGTAAAGAGTTGAGAGGAGGTGTTAATGCAGGTGACAAAAGCAACTTTAAACCCTTTTTGTTTCAGCTTGTCCAACATTTAAAGCTTGAAAAATGTTCAGACTCATTTAAAACTATATCTGCAGAACACTTTGCTTACATTTTTCATGGAAAAAAAACTCATGCTTAGAAATCTGTTAGATAGGTAGATACATAAAAGGAGATTAAAGGATTAAAGGGTGCATTTATTCAGAGCTGCTTCTCATCACATGAGGCCGTGTTGTGATCTCCTGTGCTGCTCCTGCAGAATAATCGAGGAAACAGCAGAGTGCAAAAAGCCTGATTTATTGATGACAAAGGTTATTTCTCAAGCAAACAAGATCTTGTTGCTCAGCAAAATGGATTGTTGGCTTGTGACTGGTTGCCATGAGTGCATGTATGTGTGTGTGTGTGTGTGTGTGTGTGTGTGTGTGTGTGTGTGTGTGTGTGTGTGTGTGTGTGTGTGTGTGTGTGTGTGTGTGTGCGTGCGTGCGTGCGTGCGTGCGTGCGTGCGTGCGTGCGTGCGTGCGTGCGTGCGTGCGTGCGTGCGTGCGTGCGTGTGCGTGTTTGTGTGTGCGCGTGTACTTTGCCTTTGAGATGTCGACAAAAAACGCTAAATAGGGCAACCCACATGACCCAAAAATACTCACTTCCTCTCTCCAGTTCTGTCTGTTTCCCTTCATCTCTCCCTCCCTGTGTGTCTCTCTATCTCAAATGGGAACATTGTATGTGGCCTATCTACAGCCCAACAACCTCCTCTGGGCATTATGGCACACACACACACACACACACACACACACACACAGGGCCACACGTCATCCGGTGCTCTAGGCATACAGCAGACCGGCAGCAACTTTCAAACTGGCTTAGCGGGGCTTACTACGGCTTAGAAAGGCAGATTGGTTACAGAGTGTCCCTGAACCAAAAAGGCACTCATCCAGCCCCCAATATGGTCAACATTTCCATCAACAGCTGATAAGCAGCTATGCAAATGACATTAAACGCACACTTACACTCTCCTGCCAACTGTCAAGTTTTTTCATAAATGCTGCATTGTCATTGCTGGACGGAATCAGAGGAAGTTCAGCCAGAGTCTGACTATGAGACCCAGACTCGTCAAAACGCACCACTGCTCTTTTCTCATGGGGCTGCACACACACTCGGCCCATGACCTATATAGCCTGGGCTCACTGCAGTCTGGATGGTTTACAGACACCATCTCCAATGTTTGCTGTGAGCTGGCTGAGCTGCTGATGGTTCAGTCACATTTCCCACAAAGCCAGATTTGGTTAAAGCTATTAGCTAGCTCCCTCATGAAGATGGGATTGTGTAATGTTTTTCACTCATTCTCCAAAAAAAAAAAAAAACACAATGTGGGGAGTTTGTGTAGCTGTAGGTACAAAAAAAAAAGTCAGTTTCTTTACCCATTTTTGGTCACAAAATATTGTACAAATTGTGATGAAGAATGTTTTTAAAATCAAATAATGAAAACTCAGATTATATTCTGTGTGTTTTTAGTGAGTAGGACTGTAACTATTTGACCTTAATCCTTACTTTGCTAAACAAAAATCCGCTTTTTTAGCTTCAGCGCATTAACCATTTGCTCTAAGCAGGAGGTGTGACTCGCAGCAGGGGTTAAAATCCGATTTTGTGATGGGGTCGAGTCCTCTGGTTTTAGGGTTGTTAGGTGAGTGAGCATAGACAACCAAATCTCATTAAAATCATTCCACACACTCAAAATGACAACATGGGACAATCCCTCAGCTCTGAACACTCAGAAGATCTGTTATGTTGTGTTTACGTTAAAAGGCCCTATCGTTGGCCTGGTACAAAGTATCTTGAGCTGGCAGCGCAGGTGTCTTTCCTCCTCACAGTGTTGTCATTTTTACGCCCAGTGCTCACGTTGTTTAAATAAGAAATTAACTTTCACCACCCTTAGCGCCCAGGGGTGTGTTTCTTTTAGAACGAGGTGTCATCAGGCCCAAAGCTAGGGTGTTCCTATGTTTAGGACACATAAAAGACTACATGCTTTCAAAATAGGGGCCCAAGGTTGTTGTTTTTTGTTGTAAAACCAGGAGATAGTCAGGTGGATGTATTTGATACCTTACGATTTCATATCTATTCTGTCCAGCTAACGCACTGATGTTAAAGCTCCCTTTTGGGGTTTGTGTTGATTTTGGCGCCCCCTGTTGACATCTAATCTCTTTTCTGAAAATGTCCTTTCCATGCGTAGCTTGTGTTTTATGACAACAATCTTACACTCGTTTCTTTTAAAAAGTCAAATGTATCTCTTATAGTAGATATTTGCAGTGGAAACTGTAAAAAAAAAAAAAAAGATGGCTGTTTCTTCAGTGCCCTTTAAGTTGTCTCTCTGTGACCCCTTACCCCGCGGCACGGGTTATAGGTGTTAAAACTTACAATCTAGAAACAGCCTGGTCTGATTTTCGTTTGTACGTCATACAGAAGCATCATTATTGATTTCAGTCAACTTAAAAACTCCTCAGGAGCTTTAAGCCTTTTAAGGAGACATGTAAACAAACCCTGTGAAAGTTGTAATGTTTGCAAGTTCTTACATCAGCCCATGAAGGCCTATTTTCCACATCTTTGAAAAAAACACTGTTTAATCATTGTCTGAACCCTAAAAAAAAACATGGCTGGCATTAGGCTAGTTGTAGCGATACTGAAGCTACATGCTATAGGACAGCGGTTCTCAAACTTTGCACAGTGAGTACCACCACAGAGAATGTTTAGCTCCATACCACCATTACGGCCAACATTAAAATACAGTAGCGTAGGGCTATTTAACTACATATACAGTGTACACAGGAGGCAATTTTATTCCTGATATGCAAATGATTTATTATTGACCGCACACCACCCACTGCGACCTGGGCTCATTCTCTGTGACACTGGAAAAGAATCCAAATCAGACTCGAGTCATATGTCGTCGTCTTCAGTTTCTACTGCACTGCTCGACGTATCCGCCGCACTTTACCAACTTATATTTCCCGTTTGGAGCCACAAATGCAAAAAATGGTTACTGTCATATTTGCTTGCCATTCCAGCTTTGCTTGTCAACCATTTGATTTTTACATTTTTATGTAAACTTGTACCACAGTTTGAGAACGAATGCTATACGAGGTTACAGAAACAACAATCTTAGATGTTTTTAAAGTGTTACCTTTTTCAAAGTTTTAAAGCAAAAATAACAATAAGTAGGAATTTGGTTTGGTGCGTTTGGCACAATCGAGGGTCTCTGTGAGCGTATCATGTGTGTTTCCATGATATGGGCTGTGGCTAAAATGTGTCAAAAAGGAGGATAATACGTGATCTTTAAAACGTATTAAACATGATTAAATTAAAAATAAATTAAAACTGGTATGATGCATCGTGTTGAAAAAGGAACCCAGCAGAAAAGAGAAACTCTTCCAACAGCTCAACCTCCCCTCTGGCTGCGGATACAGACAAGTAATCTTCAAAAAAGCACATTTTAGAAAGACGTGTTGTCTGATACCGCTGTCTGTTTTGAATGTTCTCTGTGTGTACTGACTATGAATACAAATCCTCTCTGTAGAGGACAATCAAAAATTAAGTGAGCAATAAACCTCAACCAAAGCAAATTAAAGATGCAAATGTTCTTTTTTTCCCCAGTTATGCTCACTTTCCAATATTCACTCCTAAAAATGCCTACAGCCTAACTGGTGGAAGGATTTAATTCCCCCTTGACCTCCAGTTCTGCAAATCTGTACACATCCACTGCAGAGGTGCTTTGGATAAAACAGCAAAAGTTCTGCATGGCAGCACTGAAAGGTTAAACACACTCTTCTCTGCTCGTTCTCATCCTTTCTCTCCACTCTGTTCCTCAGTGGATGTCACACAATATATCTTTCTCTTTTCACCTTTTTCTCCTTGGGGTTTTTTTTCTCTCGAGCTTCCCTTTCTTTTGCATAGTCCGACCCATATTGATTTCCCCCCCCCCTTTGTCTTTGTACAGGGCGTCTTACACTTAATTTTTCATGCTGCACTTCTCCTTCCTCTCATCCCTTTTGGTTTTTTTCAGCTCCTTTTTTCCTTCACACAGAAAGGATTTCCTTCTCTTTCCTCTCATTTCTTATGATTTCCTCTCATTTCCAGAATGCTGCACGCTTTCCTCTCCGACACCTCTCCCTGTCTCACCCCCTCACTCCTTCTTCATCAAACAAACAGCTACATTATTCAGCACGGGAATGAGAGAGTCAGGGAGGCCCTGTGGGTTAATCCGTCGCTTGTATCTACCAATCACAGTGCTGCCCTGTCCTTATCTCCTTGCCCTGGTTGGGCAGAGGAGCTGTCTGTTAAACTATATTGGGGTCCTGATGATTGTGCATGCAGACTAGCAAGCCTGCAACACCCTCTCCCTCTCAATCACACAGGCTTAGAGAGTAAACACACACACACACACACACACATATATGTACACACATGCACACACAAACAAGAAGCATGCACAAAACACTCACTCTTGATTTTCTGACACACACACTCACACACTCTGAAAGGGACTTGGGAAGCTAACGAGCATGTGACATTGAGAAGGGTGAATAAGACACACACACACACACACGGACACACAACACACACACTCACTCACGCATACACACACTACATCTGTATGCATAAATCAATAGCTGTTCTATGGCTGCATTTACTAAGGTCAACTGGGGCTCGGGCTGACGGGAAATAAGAGGACAGTGTGTGTGTGTGTGTGTGTGTGTGTGCGTGTGTGGCTATGTGGGTGGTATAACAGACAGAGAGAATAATGAAAGTATCTCTGAAAGGAGAGGTTGGGAGGCTGAGGTAGAGGAGGCGAGAAAAGCACAAAAAGGCAAATGAAAGGAGAGATGGGATGAGACAAAAGGGATGAAGAGAAGGAGACCCGGTGGATGGATGAAGGTGGAGGAGAAGAGGAGGCAGGCGTGGAAGATGAGGAAGAGCTAAATGGAGGCTGGAGAGAGCTGAGGTCAATAGGGGAGATGATGGAGAGATGAGTGGGAGGAGGGAAGGAAGGACGAGAGAGGGCAAGGAAGGGTCCGTGAACCCATTTGCTGAGCTCAGGTGTTTTGGTGGCACTGTCATGTCTCTAAAACAACAGACTATTTGATTTCTCAACTGCTCTGAGAGGCCGGTCTGGGTCAGGGCATGTGGCTGCCATTTATTTTTCTACTCCTGCCCAGAACTGTTTTTTTTTTTCTGACAGGGAATGAATTAGCTGTCATGACACTCACGTCCACATTTCAGGTTCCAGGAGGTAAAAATCAAGTCATTTAAATCTAGGGTTAGGACACAGTAGTGAAGAGTTCAAGGCGATGTTGTCATGAGAACTGCATTCATTCCCACCACATGCACCCAGGTTCCTGCAGAGACGGGCACCTGTTGAGGAATGATCGTATATGGTGCACGTAAAGAGCAAAAGTCAGATAGAGGTCAGAGGGTCTCTTGACACAGTTTCAAATCTGCGCCTGCAAGCATAAGCACCTGCAATATAACCTGAAAGTAAACAAGTCGGAATGCATGGATTCTGAGCTGAGTGAGATCAAAACAGAGGTCAAAAGACGGGTTTGGGATTATAAAGATAAGATTATAAAGGTACCTGAGCTGCTATTTTATTGACTCAGGGCCTGATTCACAAATGTATTGTGCTGCTCTTGTGCGCGTTTAACCTGCAAAAATGAATCAAAAAGACACCGTCTACTTTACAAAACACAGGCAAAGGTTTAAAGGTAATTATGCTGTGCGTCAGTGATGGTTGCACATATTTGTCCTATGAGCCACTATGTTTGGGGCAAAACTGTCTCCTTTCAGCATCTAATTCACAAACACCAGAGCTAACAGCCACAGGCAGATGGAGTGGAGAAAAAAAACGAAGAAAGCAAAAAGCGAAAACAATTCTGCCTCTGTATGACTTTAAAATAAATTATCTGTATTTGAGGTCTGTAAACATTACTTTGAAATTATTATTATTAATACAACCAGGAGTTAAATGTCACAAATTATCCTCCTTTTCAACAAGTTTAAATAAGTCTCAGAGCTCCCCAATTTGATCATACCTATAAACCCCTCTATTTCAGCCCTGCTCAGAACAGGCTGTTTCTGTGTCTGTAGCTTTAACACTAGGACCGCCAACATTCTAGACCCCCCTCCAAGCGCCCCAGCCGTCTATCAGACGGCATATGTAATTTCATAGTTTGTACACAAATAAAGCATTTTTTTGATGACGTTATGAGAAATAATTATAAATACAACTTACTTAAACCAGGCAGGATTGTAACCTTTTAAATGTCTCATGTTAATTTACGATATTTTTCGGCTTTTGTAGAGCGCCGTTTTTTACTGCTGCTCTACGTCTCCCGTTGCTAAAACACATTCTTCAAAAATGGAAAATGCATAACTTTTAGTCTATTATATTGTTGGCTATATTAGGCTATGCATTTTAATAAAAAACACTGCATAAAGAGAGATAAACGCCGCCGCCCCCCCCCCCCACACACACACACACACGCACACACACGCACGCACGCACTCACACACACGCGAACGATTGAATGAACAGGTTGTCGCCACAAGGCTCTGGCAAACAACAAAAACAACAACAAAAACAAGGCTATATATTGGCATGACAAACTATATACAAAAATAAGTGCAGAACTCCATAACAGGCGAACAAACAAACAAAGGCACGATCAGCACCTCGGACAGCGGCGCGGCACCTGAGGCACACACCTCGGGCAAAAGTGCTCAACCTTTACGGTGCACTTCCCACACACGGGGCGCTTGCATCCCTTGCAGGAGACAACGGTCATATTTTTTTGCAGTGCGTGTTTGTCTGACACTGCCTCCTTTCTAACTAATAGAAGATTAAAAAAGACGCGGGAGGGAAATGTATCATTTTCAGCTGCCGTCTGTATGACGGCGGCGGCGGTCATAGGTATAAATGCGCAGAAATCTTGTGTGTTTTATTTTAGTAACACATAAGCTTCAGAAAACATACAAGACACATATTTAGGAAAAGTCATAGCATGAGAGGCTTTTAGGTTTTATTTTAACAGAGTTATTTGTATTATAAAAACCCAAACCGTTTGTCAGACGGTCTTGGCGGTTCTAGTGTTAAATGCAAATGAACTGTGTCTGACCACGCCCCTCTCTGGAAGGGCTTGGGTGTTAAAGGTTTTCTCACTCCATTCCCAATTGTTTATGGTTAAAAAGCAGACTCAGAGGGCAGAACAAACACCTAGCTGTGGGAGTGTCACCCATCTGGGGGAGGGGTTACTGCCCTTTGTGATGTCATGAAGGGAACATCTCTAAACGGCCTGTTTGAGCACACATTTTCTGAAAAGTGGAGCAGGCAGAAGACGGAGAGGATGGACTTTTGTCATAATTGGGGGGGTTTGTAGACAGACTAGGAACACATTATAGTGTTAGAGACACATGGTGAAGTGTATTTTGCATAATATGTGACCTTTAAATAATTATTTGGCCCTATGCTAAAATTCACACCATTGTTATTGTACCTTTTCATATTGTCTCCCAATGTTACTTGGATTCTTTTTTGGATTCTTTTGTTGTTTTAGTGTCAGACTTGTATTGCTAATGGGCCTCATTCACCAATATTTAGTTGTTATCTTCCAGAGGAGTTTCTTTAATGTGTTCTCAATAAGATCCCAAGGAAAGTCTTGAACTGGATAATCGCACCTCTCGTCAAAAATTGATGAATGCCATGTCTTGGTAAGATTGTGCATGATTTCCCTAAGAAGCATACAAAAACACCAATTTAATGCCCATATAAGGTCATGAGACTGCTGGGGCATGTGCAACTGCTGAAGTCACACAATGTTTCTAAGATGTGCAATGTGCTCTTTATGTAAAAAGAATCTGGGGAAGTTCTTACATGGAGGTAGTGCTGCTGGAGGTGAAACACAAACGGGCTGATTTATTATACTTGGTGGCATCAGTGATGACCATAAAATATCAACCTCAAGCATAGATTGGTTGATATCACTCGTTCAGAGAACGCTGTCATCATAAAAGGGCCCACACCAGATGAGGTGAAATAACAAATCCCGATGAGATCTGAAGAATACTAGACACACTGACCACATCTCATTAGATATAGGTATTCTAACATATGCTGCTGTAAAGGTTGGATGAGTAACAGATTTGTCATGTAAACACCATAAAGTACTATTGTTGTTTTCTCTTTCCAACATACATTTAACAATTGTTGCCTAACTCCCGATTTCCAAACATTGAATTGTTTTATTGTCCACATACTCTGTGAGCGCCGTGGTTCGTCTGTGCCACGGTTTTGCTCCGCCGGACAGCATGCGCCACGCCCCACTGATGATGATTTGTTGTTCATTAGGTGCCTGTTTTGACGTAATGTTGATGAAGTGATGAAAAATACGATCGTGTGTTTTATTTTGAAATTGACTGGACACTCTGTGTGTTTCCTCGACTGACTTCCTGCCCGGGTCGTTCAATTTTGTCCAGTTTGACACATGCTTGCAGCGAGCTCAGTGGAAAATGGACCTGCAGCGTATTTGAAATGAAGCTAAACGTAGTGGCGCTGCTGGCCCGCTCCGGAGACGGACCGAGGCGCTTGCTGTGGAAACACAATCATTGATCAATACAGTGGCAGCGGATGGCGGCGTAGTGCGCAGCGCTGACGGGCCGCGGCGCGCATGGAGTATGTGGAAATTGGGAACAAGTGAGGAGGTTTGGTGCTTAGTTTGTGTTCATAGTTGAATATTTTGCAGTTAAGATGAAACATTTCAAAGCTGAAATAAACGCTGATTATGTATAAATCATGTATCTATGTATCAGAACAAATTTACCTTGAAGAACTGTTGGTGAATGAGGCCCAATATCTTTGACTTTTCTATCCTTACTTATACATAAATATATTTATACTTACTTTTAAGGTGGCTCCTTCTGTACGTACTTATTTCTGTCATTGTGCGGCTGCACCATCCAAATTCCCCACTGGGGATCAATAAAGGTTTATCTCATTGTATGTCTTATCTTGAATTCTTGAGACCACCAGGGGGAGAGAAATATACACACACACTTATCGTAATCTCATTCCCTGGATGCTGCTCGGAGTATAGTCTCAGTCAGCGGCTTCTCTCCCAGCAGCACAACATCTCTCCCTCATTCACAGTATGCTGGCCAGAGTGACTGTGGGTTACTATGGTTACAAAGAGACAACACTTTGGGTTTATGTTTCATGCTTGGCCTAGTCATTATAAGATAATGATACATATTTTTTTAACACCATTTGTTTTCTTTTGATGTCTCTTTTGCTGCTATAGATGAAATAAATCAAAGGTCTATTGACTTTAAAAGATGCAGTAAATAGTGTGGTGTATGGTGTTGTGTATGCTTTTGTGTCCTTGGCACTGGGTTTAGATGGATTCTTTGTCATTTGTGTACCTCTCTGGTTGTGAGTGACTGTGTGTGTGTCGAAAAAGACCAAGTACTTTGAGTTTCCTGTTGTATCTTTTATCACTAGAAGTACACTGATTTACACAAGTCACAAGGGTGGGTGTGTTCTGGGGTGGGGGTGGGGGTGTATATCCATGGGTTGGGTTGCAGGTTTTCATTTTTGTTTGGATTGTGTTGTCCACTATATATATCAATAAAAAAAGGAAAAAATACAGTAAATAGTAAGAGCAATTTAATCCTTGCTTTCCACCAGGGGAAACCAGGGGAAGGATTGATGAGTGTCCTCGAGTACACATGATTTGTGCCCAAGATCACCTCCTCAAGCTGACTTTTGCACAGTACCTGAGTACAGTACAACAACATGACTGTCTTGTCTCCCTCTCTCGTTAATAATATATCAATACGTTTGTAGTACTTCCTTTGTGATGAAAGGCTTTGTTTTGTTTTTTATAGCATGTGTTTTGGTTGTTCAACTTTGCACAGCATTAGGGATGTAATGATTCACTAAACTCACGATACGATACGATTCCCGATACGATTCTCTCACGATTTATTTTACAAAATGAGACTGAAGACAAACGATGACTGAAAAAGATTCCTTTAGGGGCTGCTAACCCGCTTGTCAGTGTGGTTTGGCCTTTTAATGTTTTTTTTCTCTCAACAAGGGGAGGTGATTGGAGCTTCTCATTGTGGTGTTGATTAAATGCTGCATCGTGTTGGTTGTGCTATTTGTGTAGTTCTCTGTCTTCTTGCAATATTTGTCAGTTTTTGTCTCGTGTGTTATCTTCTCACCTCTTTTATTTTCTGTCTTGGGGAAGCCAAAATGCTTCCACACCTCCGATTTAAAAGACAGTGGTGCGTCCTCAATTTCAACATCTTGCTCTACAGCTGCTGACGCTCACCATATTATTGTGATTCATTTTTCAGAGTACCGATGTGAAAATTGACACCTTTGAAACGATTAATCACGATTTCACAATTCAGCTTTACATCCCTACACAGCATGTTTGCTTAATATATGTGTTTTATTTCCTCAAATGTTTTTAAGAAACGATGACAGCGTGTCTCCAGTCTTATCAGGACAGCTTGACTCAACACCTTAATAGGCATGTCCTTCATAGTCTCTTGTGTTTACTATGCAAATATGACACCAGCATGTCACTCAGCAGGTGAACTGTTGGCGCCGTTACAGAGACTTTAGGAGAGGGACAGACAGCAAACAGAGACTTTACTTATGCATTTACAAGCTTGTTTTTGCCTTTGCGTTGTTGAAAGAAATGCTGGGTATTTATAACGGCAACACGGCAAAGCAATCAACACCTGCAGCAGCCAGTGGAAAATTGTGAGACCACAAAATTATTTGGTAAACATTGGCAGAAACTGATGTAGTCTTGCCCAAGAACACATCGGACATGTGGCTGCAGGAGCTGGGGATCGAAACCCCGACCGTCCAGTTGGGGGTTGACAGCATCTACCAACTAAGCCACAGCTACTTCAGAGTCTTCAGAGATCCAGAGAGACAAAATGGAACAATAATCGTTTTGGGAGTTCGAATTGTTCAATTAGGTTATGATGGAACTCCATGACTAAACTGTTCTGAGAGTATTTCTGCTCTGCTACATACAGTCATTGGGACTAATGTTTAGCCAAGGCCCTGTCATCTATTAACGATGCAAATGAATCCACAGTAGCATGTGTTATAGGAATAATTCATTAAGCTGCTTGTCTAATGAATATGTCCTTAACAGACTGGCTGCTGCTAGTATTGGTTTCCTATTGGTTGACATGTAAGCCTTGGGGATTTTGTGCTGCATTAAGACTCCTTTAATTGTGCTGGTGCTTGAGCCAATAACCAATTTAAGGAGGTGTATTACAACACTGCTTGTGGGGGCATTATTTAAACTCATACAGACTCACATACAGTATCATAACATCTGGAATATAAGTCACACTGGTAATAAAGACACAGGCTGTTTTAGGGTCACTTAGACGGAAAAAGGGTTTAAACCATCTTCCTGCGTGAGGATTTCCATTGTGTTCAGCAAAGTCCACGACGAGCAGTTTCTAAGCAGCTGTGTGGCTCTTATTTGTACCGTCTGTTTTCACCATGTGGAGTTTGTCACCTGTGGTAACACTGATAGAGACCCACAGTCTGCGAGTCACGCTGCTCACCTCCGCTGGTTGCCTGTTGTCCTTACTCGAGGAGTCTTTTCAATCAAACCACCACTCTGCAAGGTTTCTTTACTTAACGGTATACCAGCCTGTTTCTTTAAATGCAGGATGTGGGAGAAAAGCTGGTAAAAAGCAGAGCATGCAGAATCGTTATGTCGTTATGTATCCCAGCATGCAGTCTCTTGCAATACACAATAAATTGGGAGTGTGTTTTCTCTTGTGTCAGGTGGTGATGTTCTCGTAACTCAAGTTGCTGCTTTACTTTCCATCCACAGAGCACTTTGTTGGATGCAACAGTGGGATTTGTAGATTTTGCACTTGCAGTCATGATGGCACGTCTCAGCATTTTATACTGGTTTATTGGCCGCAGCCCACTTTTTACATTTAATACATGGTATTAAAAAGTATGGATGCACGGTGGTGCAGTGGTTAGGTTCCTGGTTCAAATTCCCGTCGGACAGGAGCCTCTCTGTTCTCCCCGTGCATGCGTGGGTTCCCTCTGGGTATTCCGGCTTCCTCCCACAGTCCAAAGACATGCTGGTTAGGTCAATTGGTTACTCTAAATTGCCCGTAGGTGTGAATGTGAGTGCGTGTCTCTACATGTGAACCCTGTAATTGACTGGCTAACAGTCCAGGGTGTACCCCGCTTCTCGCCCAATGACAGCTGGGCAGCTCGGCTTCTGCCCCACTGCGACCCCAAACGGGAAAAGAGGTAAAGATGGCGGATGGACGGATGTATAAAGTGTGTCTTATTCACCGTAATTTATGGTGCTCTCATCTCAAATGTTCTCATCCTTTTTGGATTAAAGGGAAAATTCTAAACCTCACGTCTTATAGAGCTGTTTCTTCTGCTTTTTATTTAACAATAAATATAAATCAAGCCAATTTGCAGGCCACAATAGATCTTATTTGTACCATTCTGCACTCGACTCTGTCAAATCTAGTAAACTGTTGCCTCGAAGAAGGTTTCTAAGGCAACAGAAGACTTGCATTTCATGCTTTTGGTGCCTGGTGACTGACAGTAAGAAGACAGAAAAGTGAATACAGCATTTATATAAAAAGTGCTTCAACTCTGACACAGTCAAACAAGAAGCACAGTTCTGCTGCTATGATCTACGAGCTTGCACTGCAAAAGGGGAAGACAATAACAACCGCGTTGAAATGGAAAACTGACAACACAAACATTAACATTCAATATCAGACCTGCTGTGGTTTTCAAACACTGATATGGAGCCATCTCACCAAATGTGAAGCATATACCATGAAGACTTTGAAACTCCAGCACCAGGGCACCTACACATCAGTGCAGGGGAATCTAAATCTCTTTGGCCCACTTTGAGAGTTATAATTTTAGATGCAGCACTGCAGCGAGGTGCTAAAGCCAAAGGCCTCTTCAAGTGCCGGTGAGAGGCAGATGAAAAAGCTGCATTGAGCAGAAAATAAAGATTAGACTGGAACAGGATTGAAAATTCTGTCAAAAATGTTTTGTAATCAAACTGAAAACAGTATTTTGGCTGTGTTTATGAATACTATTGAGGATTTTCCTCCTAAAGGTGTAGAATTTTTACACGACAATAGCTAAATTAATGTCTAAACCTATGTTTTTGTTGTTGTTGAGTACTTACATTACCTCTAATATTTCCAACAGTTATCACAGCCAGACAAATCCTTCATTTTATAGTTGTAACGGGACGTGTCTTACGTGGTGGCTGCCATGGCAGAGCCGCCATGTTTATCGCGTGATGCCCGATCCACATCTATTAGGGCTGTGCTCAAAACATCGATATGGCAATATATCGTCATGTGCACCTGGTGAATACATGTATCGATGCAGATGTTACAGAATCAATACAGCTGCAAAGCTGTGATGACAGTTTTTTATAGACAATCGACCTACGGTGCAGTTCACAATAACACCATAGCCATCGCTCTGGGATTAAAATAGTTCAATGTTTTCCTAGAAAAAAAAAACTTGAATTGAATTGTTTTAAGTCATAGATCCTTAATATGCCTCTGCTGTTATTCTGAACTATAAAGAACAGCTGTTAGTGAATTCTGTGTAGGACATGTTCATTATCCAATATCACGATATGTATCGTATCGTGGCCTCTGTATTGTGATATGTATCGTATCGTGGCCTCTGTATTGTGATGTGTATCGTATCGTGGCCTCTGTATTGTGATACGTATCGTATCGTGGCCTCTGTATTGTGATGTGTATCGTATCGTGGCCTCTGTATTGTGATATGTATCGTATCGTGGCCTCTGTATTGTGATGTGTATCGTATCGTGGCCTCTGTATTGTGATATGTATTGTATCGTGGCCTCTGTATTGTGATGTGTATCGTATCGTGGCCTCTGTATTGTGATACGTATCGTATCGTGGCCTCTGTATTGTGATATGTATCGTATTGTGGCCTCTGTATTGTGATACGTATCGTATCATGGGTTTGTGGGAAATACCCAGCCCTAACACCTGTAGGTATTCCCGTGCTGCTGGTTCTTCTTTCTGTTGTAGGTTCCGGTCAAAGCAGGGTCGCCATTAGCAGAAGAGCTACACCTGGGCCCGGTGTAGTCCTCACCCTTATATTCCTCCTCTCCAGACAGACGTGCTCTCTCCTCTTGTTCTCACACCCTGTGTGAACATCGCAGTGCGGCCGTTTACTTTTTTGTTTCACTCTTATTTAATTATGTTGTTAATACATTTCCGTGTTATTTTTTTATATACCTCGTCTTTGACTCCTATTTTTGTTGCAGCCTAGGAGCCGTGTTTTAACAATCGTTGCCATGGAAACACCAGATCAAAGGCCGCTGCGAAAGGAAGCCGGACCTGCTACTGAAAGCTGCCGTACTGTTGCTGTATGTGATAAAAACGTCATGTAAATTATAATTGGATACATGAGCTCGTCAGTAAACATATTCTCTTCCTCAGGTCTGATTCGCCCGTTCGTCTTGACTACGGTCAACTCGTAGTTCGTTTTCATCGGGGTTGGGGAGGGAGTAACAGAGAGAATCAACCCCATGATTCCCCGCCAGCCTCGACGTCATCTTTAGTTATTGTTTTGATTGAGAGCCCCCTGGTGGTGGAATTTACAAACTGTGTGTTTAAACTACTTGTTGGATCTATTGGTTCTCTTTGCAATGATGCTGCATGTGTCTAAACTTCCCGACTAACAAGTTTTGTAAATATGTCTTCCCACATACATACATTAGCCCTGCTATATTTTGCAATGACATATTTCCAACACCATAAATAACCCTTCAGAGGACACGACAACTCCATATGTAAATACAACACTATTTTTGCCCACTATGTCTAAGAAGTTTTTGACTGACTGCGACTCTGGTGTCAAAAAGATTAACCCTGGAGTGCCTCCGCATCTAGTTTGTGAATAATGAAAATGCTGCTTGACACTGACTGCACCGATAATGACTTATTTGGCATACTGGGACATTTTGTGCAGCTGCTAGCCTGGGGTTCATCTATAACTGATTTGGATGGATTATCTCAAATTGAAATACTGGGAGCCAAACGGAATCTGTCACTAATTCACTGAGAAAGTCGGACTCCAGCGGATGTCTCTGCATGATATGATCTGTTTATGTCTCCATGCTTGATAAGCAGCTTATATCTCTCTGATATCTGCTTAAAGTGTTTTGATTGAGAAGAACGCACTTTAATTGAGACCAATGTAGACCCCAGTTCTAATTTTATCTACCATAAGTCTAATTATTTTCATTCTTCATTTTCCCTGAGGAAGCAGCAGTGTTATGGATTTGAGACTCAACCAAAGACCTGGTGATCTGCAACCTCCTTCTCATCAAGAACATACACAATGTCAAGTTCACTCTTCAGCTCTCTGCAGTCATGGAGCCTGGGAAGTTAAAGAAACTGATGTTTGAGCTTTTATTTTGGTAATTTTACTAAAAGCAATTCACAAATGTTGCCCAGTGAAGTCTCCTTTTTTTCCCCGTTACTGCAGTCAATAACAAAAAGGGATTTTTATGATGATGAAGGTAAACAATGACGGGATGATTTTTTTTTTGTATCACTCATTGTTTTTCCTGATTGATTTGTGTCTGGCACAGGGAGGTAAACTACACACCATGCATTTCCATTTCATGCATTTAAAATTCATGACTTAAAAAGAAAAGAGCTTTGCTTGTAATGAAAAGTTCTCTCATATAGCTTAATGAAAATGATTCAATATTTAAAAGAGAATGCAATGCAAGAGTAACTCTATAAAATATTTATATTTTCAATCATTCAGAGGAGAGAGAGGGGGGGACACAAACAGAGAGAGAGAGAGAGAAAGAGAGAGAGAGGGGAGGGACACACACACAGAGAGAGAGAGAGGAGGGAGGGACACACACAAAGAGAGAGAGAGAGAGAGAGAGAGAGAGAGAGGGGAGGGACACACAGAGAGAGAGAGAGAGAGAGAGAGAGAGAGAGAGAGAGAAGAGGGAGGGACACACAAAGAGAGAGAGAGAGAGAGAGAGAGAGAGAATACATTTCAGGAATGTGAGAAAGTCAAACATTGACACTTCAAATTAATTACAAACACACTGCGGCTTTACATAAACACAATCTTGTTCTTAGCCACATGCTAACATCAGCCTGCTAATATGCTCAGAACCACACACGTGATGTTTAACATGCATAATGTTGCAGGGGCTGATGGGATTGTTATTTTTGCAGCAATGTGAAAAAAGAGGCAACACCAAGGAATCAAACGTATACAAGTCTTTATCTGGGGACCTTGAGTGTATGTACAAGCGTTAGCATCAATCCTGTTGATTATTGTTCAGCTGTTTTAATTAAAACTGGGGGAAAAAACTGTGCATGACTATCAACAAGGCCTGTATGATGAGATATTTCAGTAAAGGAGAGAAAACTCACTTTTGGGTGAGATTGAGGAAAACCCTGTAAACTAGCAGACTCAGAATAATGAATCATGTTAGGACATTGACTGTATGAAATGTCAGTGATGAGGTGGTGATGTTGGAAAATTAAGATCATCACTGAGGTCTGTACAATTCATCTGGGGACGTCTTTAATAAGTTTTCACGATATCCATCCAGTGTTTATGCATTCATTCATTCATTCATTCTTTTAATGATTTTGATGTTGAGTGTTTTTCCAGGATATTGAGTTGTTCGGCACGTTCATTCAGATTTAGATTCAGATGACTTTATGAATCCCAGAAGGGCAATTCAGTTCCACAGCCTACCGAGTCATTGAGAGAAGCCCAGACAATATAAAAGAAACAAACACAGTCACAGCAGCATTCAGATGATTACATTCAACAGAGGAACAGGTCGCCAAATGAGAAGCCAGAGCTAGCAAATCTACAAATCCATAAATACAACACCAGAAATGTATCTAACAAATAGATACATAAATGAATGAACCTTACAGGTTACCTAACATCACCGTCAACAAGTAGGAAGCGCAGACTGTCGACTGAAAGAGCCATGTTAGATTACAAAATAAACTTTGAGGGGACATTAATTCAAGTCAAATATACAGTTTGTACTTACAATGTCATTCGTTCCCTCTGTCTTGTCATTGGGTGAATTAACTTGACTTAAGAGAACTGTGTACAGGATTGTATGCTAACATCCCAGATTTATCAACTTGGCACTCAGAGGATGCTAACATTTGTAGTGTCGTCTGGCAGTCAATATTGGTCGCGTTGCTTAGTTAATATTGGCTAGTTGCTATCAAGGCCAAACCTGTTTGTTGACAGAACTTAATGCTCCCAGTCTACTTCTGCTATGAATGCAAATGACACACTTTGAATGTTCAGCTGATCTGGATGTTATCAGGCCTTTAAACGACCATTATCAGTTGTTTTCTCGGGCACTGATTTGACGTCCATACTCTGCATTTTAGTCCAGACTCAAACAACTGACAGTGGAAAACATTTACTACTAGGAAGTCTGTAGAACCAGATTTTTAAGTATTTTAACCAAATCATATTAGGTCACGTTATGTACACAATGCAACTTTAAATCTGTATTTATAGATTCAATATGGGACTATACCTAAGTGAAACCGACAAAGGTCCAACATCATTCATTGTTTTGCAGTCTGCGTCACCTGAAGCATTCTATGGCCAGAGATGAACTCGCTTTTTATCCTTTTTTCCCGTACACAGCGGGCTGCGTCATGAACATAATTGTTCACATACTTGGGTGTGTCTAACATTTACCCTCTTTGCATGGATGCACAGGTAACGCTAACAGACTTGTTTTCCGTCACCATCGTACAGATGTAGGTAATTGCAGGTCTATCAGCTTCTTTTCCAAAATGTTCTGACATTGCTTCTGCTGTCATATCTCCTCCGCCTCCACACTGCCCCTACTGTTCATGTGCATATAGACTGCATCTTAAGCAGCTGCAGGACATACGTGTGCTCGGCCCCTGGTGCAAATATACATGTATATATTTTTTGGGGTCCATCCACTTGCCCAAAACAGATGTGCAGGCTTGTTTGCACAAACACACACAAACGCACACAACCACTTCAGGCAACTTCACAACAGACGACTTTATGCCACCATGAAACAGCCATCCAAACCAGCCTCTGATCAGCACCACGGACAGCAGCCGGAGCGACACATTTATCCACGCTGATTAACTGACTGCTCATACTTCACAGAGCGCTCGCTTACCATCGGAGATAATGATACATCTACTGAAAGTTGCTATAGACCCCCAAAGAGTGCATGTGCCCCTGTGCATTGCTTATTTCCATTCACACTGAAACAAAACAAAAAGCTGCCTTCAAACATTGAAAGAGCACTCTGACTTTCATCACCATTGAAAATGTAGCAATAAGATGCTGAGGTCACAGCTAACGGCCTCCACTGTACTACTGCATGGCTGAGAGAGGGGCTGCAGTCATCATCACTGAGTGGAGTATGTTTATACAGTCCAACATGCATCCCACTGAATCACTACGCTTTGACTTTGAGGGCTGAGTGCACAACATTCATTTATATGGAAATGTGTCATTTAGATTGCTCTCCATACGGTATCATGAATCCTGGAGATTAATTCATGATTTATATCAGTACTGTGTGCATGCTTCCATATTTACTCTACAGATCGGTCGTCTCTCTCTCTCTCTCTCTCTCTCTCTCTCTCTCTCTCTCTCTCTCTCTCTCACACACACACACACACACATTCCCTCTGTTGATGTGATTCATCTGCATTCACATGTAAAAAACGGATTACTTTCTTTTAAAGAAACCCAATTATGCCTTCATTTTTAATCACATTAGTAACAAGGATGACTTCATCTGGGGCTGTTGTGTTTGTTTTTTGTTATTTTTTGATGGCATGATAAACACATGTGCACACACACACACACGCGCGCGCGCACACACAGAAAACACACAAGGGAGGAATTAGTGTTGGCTCATGTGGATGACTCAGTGTTTTGTCCTGCATATGCTCGTTCATCATCTTCCATATGAAAAGACTTTGACAGATATGTACACAGATATTCAGACCTTTCCGAGAAGACGAACACAGTCCACAAAGCTCAGAAAAACATGCGTGCACTATCACGTGCATTCCTGCATACAGACTTAAACACACACATCCTTGAGCAAACACATCTCCACAGGATTACCTAAGGTCATAAGCTTATTGATTTTACCACATCGTCTGCATATTCCAGGATGAAAAACACACAGACTATGAAGTCGATTTAATCACGCATGAAAGTGCTCTCCCTGGGCTGTAAAAGGCAATAAGGCAGCAGCACAGAGATAAAAAGGAGGATTAAACATATGCTGCGATTTACTGTAGATCATCTTTGTCTGGCTACATTGCGTATGATTATGTGTACGGGGATTTATGCACGCAGAGAGATCCGATCCTTGTAATAAGTGATTATCTGTGTGTGTTTGCATTTAAGAGGTAAATGTGTAGTCTAGGCTGGATTAAATGCTCCTCAATATACTTCTATTAATTCTGTAAAAAAAACACAGCTCGGGGGCGCCAGATAGCCTAAGGGTTATGTTGCACGCCTCATGTATGGAGGCTTTAGTCCTCATTGCATCGGCCGTGGGTTCGAATCCGACTTTGGCCCTTTGCTGCATGTCATCCCTCTCTCTCTTATCCTAACACTTCCTGTCTCTATTCAGCTGTCTTATCCAATAAACGCAAAAAGGCCCCAAAAAATAATAACAAAAAAAAAAAAGCACAGCTAGGAGGACACTTGTACTTTTGTTCTTTAAACGTACAGTATGTAAAATCCGCCGCTAGGGGGCTCTCACAATCAAAACAATAACAAAAGATGACGTCGAGATTCTCAGGGTATTATGGGAGAAAACAAACGAACTCCGTGTTGAATCAATACTAACGGGTGAAACCGACCTGAGAAAGACAATATGTGTACTGACGATGTATCTAAGTATAATTTACATGACGTTTTATATCACAGCAGCACATACAGCAACAGAACGGCAGCTTTCAGTAGCAGCTAGCGCTAGCTTATGCAGCAGTCTTTGACGTAACATCCGGTGTTTCCTTGACAACAATCAACATTTCCTGTCTATCATGGCGGCTCATGATGGCGGCCGCCTACAAGACACGGCATGTTACAATTATAAAATTACGGATTTCTCTGGCTTTGATAACTTTTGGAAATATTTGAGGCAATGTAAGTACTCAACTAATAAATATATATAACATGGGTTTAGTCCATTTTTTATTTAAGTTAGATATTTTAATGTAAACATTAGCATGCAATTCTACATACTGTACCTTTAAAGGCAGGGTTGGTAATTTTTGAAACCTAGCATGATTTTGAAAGAAGCATTCTCTCAGTGCTCCGTCTGCACCCACCCCCTCCCTTCTGTGCTCCCTCAAAAGCCACGCCCCTCATTTACATGCACAAGCGGCATGCTTTGAGTGTGGGCTCGTGCATGCATGGGGTCGAGAACGAGCAGGAAAACAGGGAGGCGTGATTGATGATGATTCATAAAAATGGAACCGAATGCAGACATTGGTCGAAGTTTTTACAGGCTTACAACTGCTACAGATGACAGATTTTCTTTGTTCCTTTTTCAGAGCACATGAGTTATAAATTTCTAGCAGGACCTAAAGACAATTTCAACCAAAATCTTACAAAGTGTATCTGGAGAAAATGACCAACCCTGCCTTTAATTTTATGACATTTGAAAGCGACAGATCATGATAGTGTTAACCTGACAGCTGTTCATTATAAATCTCACAGATTAATAATAGGATGATTTATTACACAATGTCATTTATGTTAATGTTATACATAATAAACTGTATCATATATTTGATATCATAGTGTCTGTATACTTTAAATGTAAACCCATAACATCCAGAGCTTGGAGAGCAGATCAGATCACTCTTAACACACATCTTATGCCACATGAAAAACTGACAGGAAAGTCTTTAGAACCGTTCAAAAATCTGGACTTTGCGTAGGATCGTCGGAAAGGGGGAATCAGGTCCATCATCAACCCGATTATCTTTTAAATGGTAAATGGACTTGGGCTTGTATCATTCTTTTGTCTTCTGACTACTCAAAGCTCTTTTATGCAACAAGTCACACCTACACATTCACACCCTGATGGAAGAGGCTGCTAAAGTGTCCATCAGCATCAACTAATCCATTCATGCATGGGAAGCACTTTGGGGTTAAGTATCTTGCCCAAGGACACATCAGCCATGTGGCTTCATGAGCTGGGGATCGAACCCCCGACTTTACGGTTGAGAGACGACGACTCTACCAACTGAGCCACAACCGCCTTGTAGTGTGTAGACCCACTGTACCGCAGAAGTTTATGTTTGTAATTTTAAACAAACTAACATTTCCAGGTTCAACACACAAAAGAGAAAATGTACTAAAGGTTATTGTGACACCAAATGAAAGAAAGAGAGAAAACAGACCCTGAAAAAAGTGCCATCAAATCCTCCCTTCTGTTTCCAGAGTAGAGCCACGGGCCCCTGAAAGTTGACTTTGATGCCCTGAGATGACAGTGGATCCAAGTTCTAAGTTCGCACGACCCATGTTCAGAGACTGTAGTCCTCGAAGTAGGTGGCCTGGGTTGGAATCTGCCCTGTGGCTGCTTTTCCTGCATGTCATTCCCCACTCTCTCTCTCTCCCTCTCTCTCTCTCTCTCTCTCCCAAATGTCTGACTCGGGCACAACACCTGCCTGCTGAGACTTAAAGTGATGGCACATTTAAGGTTAGAGTGAACCAAAAGATCCTAATCACAGAGCTGAAAATGAAAAACACCAGACCAGAAAGATGAGAACAACTGTTGCATTTGAAGATTATTCTCTTTGGTGATTTGAATGATTTGTAACTCCTTCTATAATGCAGTGGATACTAACTCACACTAAACACTGCTTAAACAAAAACACAATCAATGAAAGATCCTCTCATGTGCAGCACTAACATGAATGCAGATGCATATTGAATCTCAAAGGGCCGTGGCAGGAAGATAACAGCTTGCAGGATGTGTTGTAATTCCCTGAGTTTGTATTGCAGCATGTTGTGAAAAGACAACACATGAAAGATCTTCATTTCACATCAGAGCAGGAGCTTCAACTCAGAGGAGATAAAGAGGAATACAGAACAAAATGGAATAAAAGATGAAATGGAGAAGTGAAAGAGAAAGAGAAAGACAACGAGGTGGGAGAGCGCTGAAGGACACAAGAGTAACAGTACAATGAACTGTCTGCAAAAACAGAGAAAAAACACTCTTCATGCACACTCGAAGCCCTGATCACATGCACACTGAATTCATGGGTGGGCATGAGCTTTCACAAACACACACAGATGCAGAAAAATATTAAACACACACGCACTGAGAGAGAGTGAGAGAGCATTTGGAAGCTTGTATAATTCTCTCTGTGGGTGTCAATTAAATCTCTCAGCTCTGTCAACAACACACACATACACGCACACACAAACACACACGCTCTCTTTCAACAGCTAGTGCATCGTCAACACCGGCTGGCTTGGCAAGCAAGAGAGAAAGAGAGGGAGGGAGGGAGGGAGAGAGAGATAGAGAGAAGAGAGAGGGAGAGAGAGAAGAGGTGTTGGTGAGGGAAAAAGAGATAATAGATAGAGGACTGGTAATATGAGTGCATGAAAGCACTGCAGGTAAGAAGAGGAAACACAGCGGCTGCTACACACACACACACACACACACACACACACACACAAATACAGTTGCACAAACACACATCCACTGAGGTTGAAAAGCTGCACAGGCCGGCCCTGATTCTGGCAAATTAGCTGTAGGTGCTGTTTGCAAAAGCATCGACTCCTATGCACATAGATAAACAGAACACTTCCATCACCTGATGCAAACTGAAGCATGTATGATAACAGAAAACTTCCATCCTATTCAGTAAAGACTTACTGGATCAGCTGCATGTTGAATGTGAAACAGATAGAGACATAGTGCACCCTGCACAACTACAGTCTTGAACTACTTCAGCTGGTGTGTGTTTTTGTTTCTGAGACACATTTAAACAAAGTAACACAAAGCAAAACACTTTTGCAAAGAGTGTGTCATTAAAGCTGGCGCTCAAGCCCAGCAGAGTGATAACAGGCGATGTGTTTGGAGAACCAGATGGACACTTAAATCTCACATTGACTTGGTCAGTGATGTCACTTCGAAATGTAGCAGAACAAAAATGCTCTTTTTCCAACCACATATTCATTTCTGTCGTATTGACTTCTGATTTTCTTTTTCAGAATAACCCGTCATGATTATTATTATTTTTTTATTTTTTTATTTTTTTTTGGGGGAGGCTTTTTATGTCTTTACTTAAAGATAGGAAAGAAATCAGAATGTCGGTAGAGAGAGAGAGAGCGGGGCAACACGTGCGAGAAAGCAGCAACAGTTTAGACTCAAACTGTGCCCGACCGCTCTAGAGGATTTAAGCCTCTGTACATGGGACGCACACACTAACTGCTAGGCTACCACAACGCGCCCCGACCCATCAAGATGGACCCTTAAATCGAACATAGACTTGTTCAGCGATGTCACTCAGCGAAACATCACAATCATAGAAGAAAACACAGAAATGCTCTTTTTTCAAACCACATAATCATCTCTTAGGTCTTTTTCAGGATAACCCAGCATGATTTTTTGGGGCTTTTTATGCCTTTATTTTTACAGACAGGAGAGTGGATAAAGTCAGAAACTAGGGAGATAGAGAGTGGGGAACCACATGAGGGAAAGGAGCCACAGTTCGGATTCAAATCTTGGCCGCCCGCTACAGAGGATTTAAGCCTTTGAACTAGAGGCGTGCGCACTAACTGCTGGTTTGTTTTTGCTTGGTTTGATGCATATTGGTTGTTTTCTGTTTCATTCCTGGGTGTATTGTAACTGTTACCTGTAACCTCTCCAGTATCCTCTTGTATTTACCACATGGGAAAGAACGGGAACACTTCATCCAACTGACTTGATCATCAGACTTGATCCAAAAACTAAATCCAGTCAGAGTTAAAGTTGCTGGGAGTTTTATTGTAAATAAATGTAAACCAAAAAAAAACTGTAGTGGCTCCACTGACCTAAAAAATGTTCATGTGTATCATTGACATGACAGCTGAGCCTGCGGTCGATGACGTTGTAGGCTGTGAGTCGTCTTCCTCCCAGGTGCGTTCTGCACTCTAACTTATTTACCACATTTACCACTGAAATGCAGGAAAAATGAAGTCATGATGCAAATAAAATAAACTTAAGTGCGGCTCCTAAGTTTATATTCTTGAGTTCTCTGTTGGTCTTTAGGGTTTCCTCTTTTATTTTGAAGTTCTTGTCCCCACTGTCACTTGTTTAGTTTGACTTCCTCTTTGTGTAGTTTCCCCTCTTCTATGATTGCCCATTACTTTCACCTGTGTCTTGTTCCTCACACCTGTGCATGATTAGCTCCTGTGTATTTAGTTTCTGTGAACCGTCCCTCTTGTTGTCACTTCATTACGTGTTCATGTGAGGATTTCTCTGTGTGTTTCTGGTCAAGACTTCCTCAGATGTTGTCTCCCGTTTGACAGATTGTTATAGTTGAACTTTTCATGGACATTTGTTGGAAGAAGCTTTTATTTGTTCCCCTTCTAGTCTTTTGTTTTAATAAATAATTTAGTTTTAGTCTACACTTGGGTCCTCTTCTTAGCTTTTTAAACACATCCTGACATAACCGACCCATTTCCTTATTGAACATTTCCTTAAGTTTAACTCGTCACCTGATATCACTGTCCTGTTTCAAATGAGCTAAAGGGGAAACTGTATCCTATTTGTTTCTAAGTTAGGAGGCTCTGTTTTCAGCTGCACATCCTTACACCCTGACTGGGTAAATATGAACAGTTAGTCTGTGGCTCTGTGCTTTAAAATATGACAATCAAGATAACACTCGTGTCAGAATGTAAATGAAGGGGTCGTCAAACTAGCAATAACTAATAAAATGTTTAACATTGATAAACATGTCACCAAAGATGTGAAAAGAAGTTTGTTTAGGCCATGGCACCGAAAAAGACTTAAATGGGTAAAGGACTAATATGACAGTTTGGGTTTGAATGAGTTACTAAAATAAAAACAATATGTCACATGACATTGATTCATAGTTTTCATGACAAGGTGCTGCTTGTCAACAGGCAGGGCGGGCAACTGCTTGGGGCCCCTGGTAGATAGGGGCCCCCCCAAGGGCTGACAAACTTTAAACCACAGCAGTGGCATAAAATGTGCAAAGTTTGCAATGACAGTCGGAAACCTCCCTGAGGGTGCCCCATCTGACATCTTGCTGCACTACCAAGCATCACACGCCCTATTGCTGTGAAAAAGTCACTAAAATAAAGTGAAGAGGAATTATATGAATACTTGAGACATCATAGAGATGAACGCTGGTTGGAGGGGCCCCCTGTTAGTTATTGCCTATCGGGCCCCACCAGACTCTAGAGCCGCCCCTGACTTCATGGTAATATGATGGTGGTGTTAGTGCAAGGTGTTTCAATCTGGCCTGACATTTACATTACATTACATTATATACCACAGATGTTTTGGATCAATTGTTCTTTAAAGTCACACAACACAGCCTCTGATTACAATACAAAAAAATCATGAAAAGGATGTAGTTTTATGTACATCATGTAGGTGCAGGGCAGTGCAAAAACAGCAGACTGAGTAACCCCCAATCCCCACATACTCGCCGCGGTCCGTCAGCAGCACGGTCTTGTTCCCTCGGACGGCATGCGCCCTGCCCCACTGGATCCGTTTCTGGAACATGATCGCAGCTGTACAAACATCACAGGAGAACTACAAGATCACGCGAGAATAAAGATAAAAATGTGCAAACATGTTGCTTTGTCTTTCTGAGGTTGCCTTGTTGTTCCTTTGGTGCCTGTTTTGACGTTATGTTGATAAAGTGATGAAAAATACGATTGCGAGTCCGTATATTGTTTTTTATTTGAAATGTACCTGACGCTCTGTGCGTTTCCTTGTCTGACTTCCTGTCCAGGTCGTTCTATTCTTTCCAGCTTGATGCGTGCCTGCAGCGTACTCCGTCGAAAACAGACTCACAGCGTATTTGAAACGGAGCAGAGCGACGTGGCGCTGGTGGTACGCTCCGGAGACAGACCGCGGCGCCCGCTGTGTGAACACAATGGTTGACTAGAGTGGCAGCGAACTACGGCGTAGTGCGTGGCACTGACGGACCGCGGCACGCACTGAGTATGTGTGAATTGGGCGTGAGAAGATTTGCCTGTACGCTTGCTCAATTGCCACAAAAAGGGTTTATTCTGTCCAAATCACATTTGAGCAAGTGTGCGGGCAAATCTTCAGCCTGAGTACGAAATATTCACCCATGAGGATATTTCAAACAGAAAATAAAAAAGATATGAACTAATAGTCGACTGTAGTTTTGCTCCTATTCCAAGGAGGGTGATGTTTGTGTGCCAGACTTTCTCTGCACAAATCAATACTGTCCCCCTTGGTTTTTATTAATGTGACATTCTGAATATGAAAAGCAAATAATGATTATAGACCGAGAGCAGAAACAAATCTTGAAGGTGCTGCAAACTTTTAATGAAAAACCTTCTCTCTTCCTGCCTCGACCCCGTGAATCATAAAACTCACACACACAAAAAAAGGCCAACACATTGACATTAAACTTTCAGTAAGATCGAGTTGAAGCTGATTTTTATCTTGATTTTCTTCGGTCTGCTCAGATCCATATGCCTCGTCATGGTTTGAAAAATAGTTCATCAAGACTTGGCAGCTTGTGTCGGTGCTGGTTTAAATGATACTGGACTATAAAACCAGTATGGATTGACCAACCTTTTACAATGTTTTTTACGGTGGCTGGGAAGTGCAAACCAAAATTACAAAGTGTGAAACACTTTTACCAAGGACATAACACATTTACATTTCAGGAAACACATTTACAAGATGCTAAACACTTTTACGAGCGCTGAGACAAATTTACAAGCGACAGAACACTTTCACAAGTCTCAAAACAAATTTACAGATGACAGAATCTTCCTGGAAAGGGGGGCACATAGTGGGGGAGTGGTTAGTGCGCGCACCCAATGTACAGAGACCATTCCTCCGGGCGGGCGGCTTGGGCTCGAGTCCGACCTGTGGCTCCTCTCCCGCATGTCGTTCCCCATTCTCTCTCTCCCTGATTTCCGACTATGTCTGCTGTCCTATTTTCCAATAAAAGCACACAAAAAAGCCCAAAAATAAATCTTAAAGAAAACATTTTTATAATCTTGCCGGAAAGAGATATCAAATGTAGGAATTGATCCAGAATTGATCCGGAAGTGACTGAGTGAGCGGTCAAGTAGTTTGTTTTTGCGTCTGTGCAAAATGTGTTTAATGG
Organism: Tautogolabrus adspersus; assembly: GCA_020745685.1. Lineage (NCBI taxonomy): Eukaryota > Metazoa > Chordata > Actinopteri > Labriformes > Labridae > Tautogolabrus > Tautogolabrus adspersus. The sequence continues at coordinate 6,915,038 of CM036540.1, forward strand.
AGTTTATGGTGAACCAATGATGTTTTGTCCGTTTTACAGAACTCACGTTAGACAGTTAACGCAGACTTTCCGTCAAAACAAATTAATTCACCGCTCACTCAGTCACTTCAGGGGCATTTCTGACATTTGGTTCATTCCCTTTTCCGGTAAGATTCTGTTTGTAAATTTGTCTCTGCGCTCGTAAGTGTGAATGTGTTTTATAAAATGTACATTTGTTTTGTCCTCTGTAAAAGTTTTTTGCTTTTTAGGAAGGAGTATTAGGGACACATTAAGGGGAATTTTTTTTATATATTTCATGATTAAAGTCATAAATTCACCAGATTTAACTCGTACATTTATGAGAAAAAATTCAAAAGAGAATAAAGTCATAAATTTACGGGAATAAAGTCTTAAATAATAAGGTCATACATTTACGAGATTAATGTTGTTATTTTAGTCTTTGGTTATATCAGAAGAGCAGCAGCCGCCTGTTTGTGAATGACAAATGTGTGAAGTCTTGTAAAGTTATACTTCAGTAAAGGTTTCACAAATAAGGAAATACTTTCTTGTGTAGTCTGTAAAAACAGTTTGAGAAAAATATCCGATTAGTTGTGTTTGGGGCTTTACTTATGCAGTTATGAAACTACACATGCTTTTGGCACATCAGCGTCACATTGTCATGAGTATCAGGACCCTGAAAACATGCTGCAAGAAACTGTGGCTGTCCTGAAGAAAGATCCAAACTGACTTGGAGGAAATTGTCTCTTTTGTGGCAGAGGTTAGGCTTTGAGGGTTCCCCTTTCATCATTTGTTTTACGAGGCCTTAATATCCATCGTAGCTTTTGTCCTTTTTTTTATTATTAATTTAAAAATGTTTTCCAAAATGTAAGTGTGTCTCAAGCTTTGTAAAAGTTTTTCACACTTTTTAATTTTGGTTTGTACTTCCCAGCCACCGTAGTTTTTGGACATAAAACAACAGACAAACCTTACAATAACATCAATAAAAGCAAATGTGCCATTTGTTTCCTGCATTACACCATTAAGCTGTCATTTATTGAAAAGCAGAAGGACACAATGTGTTCCCACATCAGCTCCCTTTAAATGACTGAAATGCATTCACTCTTCACAGGTTTTTTTTAGACCCACAGGCTTGTTTTTGCATGACCAACCATCACAGCAGGTGCTGATTCGCTTTGCGCTCTGGAAATGAGATAAACACATAGAAGCAGATGATGAATGCATCAAATATTTTGATGTATCACAGCAGCATAGGGTAAACAGGCAGTTCAGGGAAGCTTGAATAATATTCAAGTGACTCATTTCTTTTACATTTTGCAGTCATGTTTCAGAATGCTTGGTCTGTCTTTGGATGAGGATGAGCTCTTTGTGAATGTCAATGATGCAGATCCACTTGGGACAGGCAGGACTTGGTTTGTATACTGGTATATGACTCATGGGTCGTCTATCTCCTCCATAATGCAAATGGTGTGTGACCAGTTCTAGTTATGAGCCACCAATGGACATGTTACGAGCTAGCACCAGCTACACATATAAATACAACAAAAAGCTAGCCCTAACCTGACGTGTAACAGAAGGTCAAGAGATGACAGTGACAGAAAGGACTGGATACGGCTGATATCAAAAACAAATTCATGGTTGTGGGTCGGCTGTCAAGTCCGGTAGCTTCCAAGTCGGCGTCCATACGGATCTCCTCCCAGCTGCTGCTTCACCTGAGTCTTATTACGTCGTTTTGTGGCAACACAGCACCGCTCTGTGCGCACCTCAGGAATGGTGCGTTTAAGACAATCGGACAATCCAGAATAAACACAGCTTAAACAATTTCTCTGTTATCCCCATGAAAACCAGTCCAAAGTCATTTACAAAAGAGAAAGATAAGGACGAAGAAGAAGAACCTTACTGTTCCCTAACAGACATCATGATGTTGGCTGTCCTGTCAACAAGTTCATTGTTGAGTTTTGTGTTCTCATAAATAAATATTCATAATGTGATGTATAGTTTGAATTACAGTGTTCCTTTATATATGTTTTAACTTGTATTTCATATGCACTTGAAGAACTGTATACATGTTCAGGTTTTATTTTATTATTCATGACGTGACTTCCTGTCGTGATGCGTTATTTTGCGACCTACTTTTATGTGAAGATGAAAGAGCGGGAGATTGGTTGTTGTTCTCCATGGCTGCTGATGAGATGCTGTTCCAGTTTCTGTGATGAATGGAATGAATACACGTGACGTGATAGCATACAAAGTGTGATTGTTGGTAACATGGCTGACGAAGGAGCCGACCCACCAGTCGAAGCAGTCAACAGAACAGTAACCAATGGACCAAATCCATGATGGACTTTTTGCTTACCTTGATTTATTTTTGACATGTGTGTGGGAGACAAATGACATTGAACACATATTGTACGCACATTTTTACTAGCGATCAGGGCTGGATTACCCATTGATGAAACCACATTTTGTCTGACGTGAAATGAATGCAACATGGACCTACATTTGGACGATTGGCTTTCTCCATCAAAAGTTGTAAACTCTGGAACACATTACCACCTGCAAAAAAAAGTAATCCCAGATTTAAAGTCTTTAACTACAAAAAAGGTGAAATGCTGGCAAGCTAACCACAGCTGTACCCACTTTAACATGATGTCTTAAATCTGTCATTTAAATTGGTTTATAAGATGTTGTATTGTCATATTGGTGTTTATGTATTTGAATACATCCTCATATATGATATGTGGTTTTATGTGATTGAACTTTTTACTCTGTTTGTTTAACCAAAGGCCTAAGTGTTGGAAATCAGCCCCTCTTTAAACTCTCTGTGCACCAACATCAGTTTCATGCTTTTTAATGACACTATGTTCAATCGCATTGTCCCTGTCAAATAAATACATTCAATTCAATTCAATGTAACAACAAAAAATCTTTTATAAAGATTATAAAGTTTTTGTAATATTATTTCCAGAGAGCCAAATTCCCACCGCGAGTGCGCAATTTGACTCAACAGCGAGGTAAAACTTCTTACTGTGCGACTTCCAGGGGACCGATCAAAACAAATCCTCTCTTCAGACACACCTCCTTCTTCCCTCAGCTCCCTCCTCCCCTCCTGTCTCCACACTTCCCCCGCCCCTCTGGTCCTGTTTCACCAACAGGGTTCTGTAAGGCAGAGACATCAGTGGCCAAAAAAATCTGAAAACAAGATTCTACCATCAATTTCAAGTACTGACATGCACCTCAAAGTAGATTCTGTTGTTATATTTTTAAGGTCAAATAAGGTCTTTTCATTGGTTTTGGAAGTCTGTTGGTTCTCCTCCGGTTGTACTCTTGCAACAACACTCTGTCATAATGCCCCTAGAAACATCGCCTCTGAGTGGGCGGGGCCATCTCTCTTCGTCAACGTAGAGGAGAGGGACGGCTTCACTCAGAAAAACAACAACATTTAAAAACATGTTTTAGCCTCTGAGCGAAACATAAACAAGCTGAAGGAAGCTCCGCCCTGTCAATGTGAACACAAAGCAGAGGACAACAAATCGGCAGGGAGTTTGAGTCCACTCTCTTTTTTAGGAAATAACATAGAGTAGATTAGATTTTTTGTATAAAAAGTCAGAATGTCACATATTGTACCATTAATGGGAATAAATAAAATGTTAAGCATTAAACATTGGTCGCTACCAACTCTTGGGAAGGCTATCTGGCTCTTAAGTGCATCATTGCTTTTGCAACCTAGAGGCTCTATCTGTTTATTTATCTGCGTGTTGCAGAGAGCAGGGAGCCTGAATCTAAACAGAAGGTCGAGGCCTGTAAATGGTGAGGTTAAAGATGAGAACAAGCTTTGAAAACACACAGCGGTAAGTAAAGTAGGGAAGCATTTTCCTATCATGAGATACCATACCCAGCATCAGATACACACACAGCACATCAACCATTTTGCTTTTAAAGAGAGAGAGAGTGAGGAATAATACCCATGTTGAAATGATTGTTTGTAAAGCATGCTCCACAGGGACTGCTGTGCATTATCATACGTATGCTGCATTACCTGTGTATTCATATGAGATTTGTCACGCCATCTGCACAAAAAAAAAGAAACACCATCATTCTGTGCTGCATGTCACCATCAGACAATATGCAGAAAGCCATTAGAAATGCAATTTGTAGCTATTTAAAAATTAAACCCAACACACTCCCTGCTAAAGCCAAATCCAAACAAACAGTGTAAGCGCTAAATCTGTGGTGTCAGGAGTCTTTGAGCTGCCTTCAGCACAGTCCACATTAATACCAGAGCTGGCCCGCTACACGTCCTTGAGGGGCCAATTCATTAGTTAGCTGGAAAGCCCAATCAATCACAATGTATCAGTGCAAGAAGGAAGGATCATAATTCAGCTCAGGTACAGGAAAGAGAAAAGACAGGAAAATGGGAGGATGGATGGATAGAAAGAAAGGCAAACAAGACAGATTAGCATGCAGCGAGGAGGGAAGACGGATGATTGCAGCTGTAACCACAGACAGTTTAAGGTGGTTTTGCATGAGTTACCTGGTGTTGCAGTCATTAGACATCACCTGTCAGTCATCAAATCTGCAGTACACTGTTGACGTTTTAAGATTTTTTTAAATGGGCCACAAAAACACTCAGTATTTAACATCTATAGAGACACACTTTAATCACCTGAATAGGGTTGAAAGAAGCAAAAATTACACGTCCTCTATCAGTTACATTTTTAAATCCTATAGCAGGTTGTTCAAGAGAGCTCGTGTTTTTTTTTTATAATATAAGAGCTATTCATTAGCGAGAGATTGCACAAAGAGGAAGCCTCCATGTTCCCCTTCGCCTTCCGGGAGATCTGCAGGAGAAAACATGTTCACACACATACACACAACTGAGTGCGTAACCTCCAGGGGGCCGACCCAAAAGGTCCGTCTCCTCCACTTGGCTTCAATTGTTCCCTCGCCTTCATTGATCTCGCATAGATCAATGTAATAAAATAGAAACAGGTGTAGGTTTGCACCCAGAGGAAACGGCGGCACATTAATCACATCCCCGTGCTCGGGCACGATACAGAATCAGCTGCAGCACGGACGAGAATTGGTTTAACAACGATTTCCAAGGCTCATCTGTCAAATTATGAGGGTCTTAATGACCTTCAAGGCTGCTTAAATGTGAGGATTCAAAAGGACTGTGATTTAAAGCTTTTGACATGCTAAGTAGCTAAGTACATTAGTCAGCTTCTTTGCCAAAGTGTCATTTAGAGTCAATGATACTTTGCTGAAGTATTTATAGAAAAGCAAACTTAAGCCCAATTTACCACCCAGGGGTCACCGCGGATAGCTGGGGGGGGGGGGGGGGGGTTGAGTCACACATAATAAAGACATTATGTGTGACAATAACACTTTAATATGCATCTTTTAAGATGGTATTAATCATTGAATATTGAAATCTTAGTCTTCTTTTTCTATGCCAATGTATTCAATTACAACAATAACAACAGACACCGACCCGGCCAATCAGAATGGAGTAGCCGTCTTGTGTTTCACTCATGTATCAAACACATATTAAGAAGTATGTTTCATTTTTTCTATTTGTCTTTGTGCAAATAATTTCTGACATTTTGCCAGAGCTCGGACACCTTCATCTTTAAAGGTCCCATATTATGCTTTTTCTGGTTTTATATGCTCTTTAGTGTGTTTCCAGGTGTCTTGTGCATGTTTAAGCACATCTATGTGCAAAAATTCAAAGTCCGCGGAAACGCGGCTTCTCCTACCTCCTCCTGTTAGCTGTAGCAGTAGCTGCATGTAACGCTGGGTTCTAGCCCCCCTCGTTGAAAAGTGCAGTGTGATATCACACTGCGATGATGTCACTGATCCAAGCCCATTTGCTCGTTGTAGCAAGCACAAGCTCATGCTGCGCATTAGCTACATTCCCAATATGGTAAAAGGGGCGTAACATTTCCGAGAATTGTCCGAACGACTGACCAATTACAACAGAGCAGATCGGCCAACCAATCAGGTCAGACTTGGCACACGTGGGGACCCTGCTTGGGGGGGATTCAGAGCGTTGCAAACACAGGCAGATGAGACGGGCTGCATCGATCGTCAGTACATGAAAACAGACACTTTTTTCGAACATTAGCGATTGTGAACTTACTTTAGTAGGCACATAAATTAAATATACGAACCCCAAAAAGGGCATAATATGGGATCTTTAACATCCATCCCAAACATGCGACAGAAAACTCCCTTTTTTGATTTATATTTTAAAGCAGAAAACAACAGTACTAGTGTTTCCAAATACTACATACCAATGTCCCCTCATTCTGCAGTTTATTTTTAAAAAAGCATGTGCTTCATATACAGTATTTGTAGTAACAGGATGTTATGCAGAGCATTTAGTAAATGTTCAAGACATTGGCATTCTACTCATTTATTCGAAGCCGGTTAGGAGCAGTCGTAGTTGTATATTTACATCATAAACGTGACAAAAACAAGCATACTCTAAGGAGGTTATGTACGTAAACTCAGAATGTGTTTTAAGGGCTCTGTTCTTTAAGGTTTGTTTTTGGGCTTGTTGTGTCTTTATTTAGAGACAGGACAGTGGATAGAGTCAGAAATCAGGGAGAGAAAGAGAGAGAGAGAGTGAGTGGGGAATGACATGTAGGAAAGGAGCCACAGGTCGGATTCAAACCCAGAACTATAGCCTCCATACATAGGGCGTGCCCAATAACCACTAGGCTACCGGCGTCTGTTTTTTTGTTATTGTGCTGTTTAGGAGTCCAGTGAGATTGACAAAGTAATTCTGACTCTGGTTCTGAAGTTGTCGGGACAGGAATTTACAATAACTTTGTCAAGTGTAATTGGTAGAGACTTTGTACAGTCACAGCGAGAGTAAAACACATATTTTTCTTTACAGTGCTTGAGCTGATAAATAATTAAGATGGATTCTGTTTTAGCAGGTTGTTTACAGTTGACCTTTTTCACAGCACAAATGTTGGCATATCATAGCAGGAAAATCAAAGGGTTGTTCAGACAGAAAATAACAAAACCGTACACGAGCTTCTTAACTCAATCACTTGATGGAAACGAGCGTAATTAACAGAATGATTTTCACCTTTTCCTGCTATGAAAAATCAAAATCTCTCCGCTGTGATAAAGATGAGGGAGACGTCAATCAAGCGTAGTTTGCACACACACACGCACACAGTGTTGCTAAGAGATCCAATCAGGCAACATAAGTGGAGAACACACGTGTGGGTGGACCGTGGGTGTGAAGCAGCTTTGAGGTTAATGTTGACGTGTTATAGGGAGTCAGATTCATACCTCTTGGCACGGTGTAAGCGCCGGGGGCAGGAGTGAGTGTGCTGAATTAATGCTGTATCATGATTAAAACTTCACCTTAAACTTAACCTTGAAAATCAGGATGGTGAGGTTAACTCCCCAACTATTACTACGGGCAGTCTTTCTGTTTGATAAATAACCTTTAAGATCCACAATGGCATGGTCCAGTTTTACCATCCTCACGTAATGACATAATGGGTGTTCAGTCTCAATATCTTAGTAATATGTGTGTGTGGTGATTGGACATTTTTTGTGAATTTTTCCTGGTCTTTTTTTTGTTGGGTCTTGTGTTTTTTCTTTCAGAGGCTGGGCGTGGCTGATAGGCTGCTGGAGCTCTCTGCAATCACACACCTGATCGTCAGTAATCACCAGCTGCTGCATTTATACCCTGCTTCACCTCTCCCGAGCTGCCAGATTATTTCCGCCTACGCCGTGGTAGATCGGCTAGATTTTCAGATTCAGTCAAACTTCTGTGCTTTGGAATTTTTACCTGTGACTAATTATCCTTGTCTTCTTTTATTCCCAGTGCCTCCGACCAATGAGCTCCAGGGCCTCACCACCCAGCCTCTCACTCTAGTCTAACCAGCCCTCACCAGCCTCTCACTCTAGTCTCACCAGCCTCTCACTCTAGTCTCACCAGCCTCTCACTCTAGTCTCACCAGCCTCTCACTCTAGTCTCACCAGCCCTCACCAGCCTCACCAACCGTCACCAGCCCTCACCAGCCTCTCACTCTAGTCTCACCAGCCTTCACCAGCCCTCACCAGCCTTCACCAGCTTTCACCAGCCCTCACCAGCCTTCACCAGCCCTCACCAGCCTTCACCAGCTTTCACCAGCCCTCACCAGCCCTCACCAGCCTTCACCAGCTTTCACCAGCCCTCACCAGCCTTCACCAGCCCTCACCAGCCTTCACCAGCTTTCACCAGCCCTCACCAGCCCTCACCAGCCTTCACCAGCTTTCACCAGCCCTTACCAGCTTTCACCAGCCTTCACCAGCTTTCACCAGCCCTCACCAGCTTTCACCAGCCCTCACCAGCCTCTCACTCTACTCTCACCGGCCCTCACCAGCCTCTCACTCTAGTCTCACCAGCCTCTCACTCTAGTCTCACCAGCCCTCACCAACCGTCACCAGCCCTCACCAGCCTCTCACTCTAGTCTCACCAGCCCTCACCAGCCTTCACCAGCTTTCACCAGCCCTCACCAGCCTTCACCAGCTTTCACCAGCCCTCACCAGCCCTCACCAGCCCTCACCAGCCTTCACCAGCCCTCACCAGCCCTCACCAGCTTTCACCAGCCCTCACCAGCCCTCACCAGCCTTCACCAGCTTTCACCAGCCCTCACCAGCTTTCACCAGCCCTCACCAGCCTTCACCAGCCCTCACCAGCCTTCACCAGCTTTCACCAGCCCTCACCAGCCCTCACCAGCCTTCACCAGCTTTCACCAGCCCTCACCAGCCTTCACCAGCCCTCACCAGCCTTCACCAGCTTTCACCAGCCCTCACCAGCCCTCACCAGCCTTCACCAGCTTTCACCAGCCCTTACCAGCCTTCACCAGCTTTCACCAGCTTTCACCAGCTTTCACCAGCCCTCACCAGCCCTCACCAGCTTTCACCAGCCCTCACCAGCCCTCACCAGCCTTCACCAGCCTTCACCAGCTTTCACCAGCCTTCACCAGCCCTCACCAGCTTTCACCAGCCTTCACCAGCCTTCACCAGCCCTCACCAGCTTTCACCAGCCCTCACCAGCTTTCACCAGCTTTCACCAGCCCTCACCAGCCTTCACCAGCCTCACTACAATAAATACCCCTGTTACCCACCAACCTGTCTCCCAGTCTTGCTTTTAAGTCCACTTAAAAACCTTTAGACTATAACAATATGAGAACCTTTCACTACCATGACACAATATGAACCCTTAGTAACACTTTACATTAAGGTACACATCTAAACCAATAATAAGATTCTCATTCGCATGCTTGTTGGTGCCATATTGGCTCTTGATTGGTTATTTTAATGCCCTTATTAATGCCTTTTTTTTATTATGGACCACAAAATAAGAGTTTTTCCCCTTCAGGAACTTTCTGATTATACATTTTGATAGTATATGAATCACCTATGCCTTGTGTGTTATGGCCAGTATGGGCCATACACTGTGAATATTAATGGAAGACGCCTGAGTGACGTCACCCATCTGTTACTGCAGGGGGCTTTGGAGGCCCGTTGGTTGGTTGGTTATGCTGGAAATGTTTTCTCTTCCTAAATTTCAGTCAACCTAACGACAGGCTGAGAGCTGGAGCTGAGGCGAGTTTTAAGCCTCTTGACAAACCGACAAACACTCGAGGAACTGCAGGATTTTGCACTTCCTCATTGGCTACATTTTTTAACACCAGAGGTTGCCGCGTGGTGTGGGCTTTATAAGGTGGCAATAACACAATAATAAGCTATGCATATGGGTCAAAAATGACCTGGTGAGTGGTTTTCTGTCAATAGTTATGAACAATATTGAACAATCAGTCACTGCACAATAACTGTTTACCTCCTTTGGTCGCTGCAATATGAAAGTGTAGGGTCCAATCACTTGTGTGGGTTAAGATTGTATTTCATGTACATCAACCTTTGTTTCTACTATGGACGGGCATTTAGTTTGAAAGTGGCAGTGGAAACATCCTGGTTATTAGGAGAATATCAGGGGGAAACATTTGTGGTGGTTGTTGCAGACAATTGCAATACAGAATAAGTTTAGAAAATGGCTTTATATATGACTGATATAAAGCCAACACGCATGCTGCTAATATGCATGCAAAAGAGCAAATAGTTGTTTTTGTGTACCTTACATATAAAGTGTTGCCAACCCTGTAATGTATGGTTTTAAAGTTAACACTCCAAACATGACCAGTAATTAAGCAAAAGCAATTCCACAGTTATCAAAATAAATGACAGTGAACCCTGCATAAAAAAAGCTCTGATTACCCATGTGCAAGAGGATCATGCAAAAGGAGTACAACTGTGTGTATTAGCCTTGCAGACAGGTCACAGTAGTATCATTGAAAAGTGACTTTTACAATTATTTTGTGAGAACAGGTGTCATTTTTTTATTTGAAGGAGGATTTCTCATTGTGGTCAGGAACTCATTATCCTTTTCAGGACATTCCGGTGCAGAAAAAAAAAAAGATTCCTAGGGCAGAATTTGAATGAGAAATGAAATTAATTTTTATGGTATGGCCCTGCAGGTGCTTTGAAAATCCACCAGTGCTGTCCTTTAATACCTAGCTACCAGGAAAGCCAGAAAAAAAAGGAAGAATGGATGACTAACATGAAGTGACACACTTTTCTGCCTTCTTGTCAAAACGTTTTGTGACTCTTAAAGGTCTGCACAGTGTTTGCACAATGTTCAACGTCTGTGCTTTTTTATTCCTCTTCAGAAGTTGACCCCATGTGGCTGTGACGGCCTCAGCAGGCGGGTGACAAAAATTGATGCTAATGTTCTGCTATGAATGTCACTAAAAGGTGTGAAATGAGCAGCCAAGTAGCTTCGACGGGGCACCTCTGGTGGATTTGTCCACGTTTAATGAGGCAGCCAGTGGGGAGGAGAGGCATTGTTTTCCTCTCATTGGGGATGCATCCAGTAATTTGCGGTAACCAGGGAGATGCCATCCCCTTTCATCCCTCCTCAGATGGCTGCCTTGCCGCAGAGAGTGCCAAAATGATACGGTACCATTCCTGAGCACATTGTTGGCAATGTGCAAACATGGGCCACCGCTGCGGCAAATATGCCCCCATAGCTGAATAATGTGTCATACAGAAAATGACAGTGTAATTAACGCAAATAACACAGCAGCACGACCAAGAGTGCAAAGGTTGATAATGACTCCGACATGATATAGACAGTTATGCAAAAACCAACAAAGGAACCAGTGGTGATAGATGTACAATGTTCACCCCAACAAATCTTAGACACTAGCATAGTAAAACATTTACTTTGGACATCAACGTAACCTTTTAAAGGTCTCATTTCAAAGAACTAACCATGGACACATCATGACAGATGATATATTTTACAGGAACCAATCCCAATGAGCAGTGGACTAACATGATGCCTGTTCATTAAAAACTGACATCCAACCTGAACATCTTGCAAACCATGCTTCTGCATTTAGCATTTAGCTTGTGGATTCATGATGGGTGGAGGTCTCTGGAGAATGTATTCATTGATTTTATATTTTATTATTAATCCATATCTCACTACAATATGACTTCTTTGCCTTTTTTTGGATGACCAAGCCTGGTCCTCAGCTTGATAAACACGCAGTATTTAGATGCTATTACACGCAATCTTTGTGCTGCATTTACACTGAAAGTGTCTTAACCCTTAAAAAATTGTCACTGAAAATGTATTAAACAGACTTGAAATAAGAGGAAAAATCAAGGGGACCAAAGATAAATGTTGGCAGAGAAGTTGTCATTATCAGTAAAAAAAAAAAGAAGACATTTTACATTGGGTGCTACATCCCAAAACATCCCAAAACCTTTGACGCTCTTGTCAAAATCCACCAGAAGGTTACAAGACAGCCATGTTTCCCCCTTCTCTGTTTGTTAGTCTCTATCCATCTCTTTGTTTTCTGCATCTCCCTCTATCACCAATCAAGCTCAACACAGTCTCAGCAGACGACTGTTCAACATGAGTCTGGTTCTGCTCGAGGTTTCTGCCTCTTAAAGGATGTTTTTATTTGCCACTTTATCTATGTTGCTAAGTGCCCATAATGGAATAATGCTGGGTCTTTGTAGATAATATAACAGAGTACAGTCTCGACCTGTATTCACAAACATTCTGAGAATCCTCTCAGAGCTCCTCATTTAGCTTATAAAATCCTAGCAACGAGTCTTAGCCTCGGATTGATTTAGGAACATTGTCAGAGCAACTCTGAGCGAGGAAGAGACAGAAACCTTTATCTCAGTGAGGAGGCGTGGTTGACCCCGTTGCTAGGTATGACACATTTTCTCAGAAGCTGTGATTGGTTGATCCAAAACAATGGAGAAAAAAAGTCAATTATAGAATCTAGTCAGACATTGTGTAATAATGAACACTGTGGAATTAGTGTCTGTGTGATAATTTGTAATATAACCTTCAAGATGTTTGAAATAACATGCCCGCTTGTGCAGCAGCTTCTTCACATACTGATCGTTATATCGTCATGTGAAGAGCCTTAATCAGTGATTGGATGCACCTGTGGAGGTAACCACATGTAGAGAAACTCAACATGCATGTGTCACTTTGTACTGAAAAAAGTCAGAGATGGATTGAAATGTCTGCACAAATCATTTTTGTCTGTTCAGCCCGACTATGATTCAAAATGATTCTTCTTCATGTCGTGTTTGGAGAATATTTCTCTGTTTTCTCCTCAGCTTGAGAAACTCTTCATCCTGTTAAAAGTCCTCCTCACTCTTCCTAACGGTTTGACACCTGAGGAGCTCTCTTAAGGGCTAAGACACTTTGTCAATAACTTTCATCTTTACCAGGTTCTAGTCTTAACTTTGAGGGGAAATTCTTAGAAAATGTTGCGATTCTAAACATTTGGGAGAATTTTGTCAGTAGGAGCAACTCTTAGTACTTAAGAAGCTTTGTGAATACGGCCCCCTGCTCTTTTTGTTAAGTGTCTTGAGATAACCTTTGTTACGAGTTGGTGCTATACAAATAAAGATTGATTGATCCCTAGATTCACTGACTTCAGCTTATTGAAAAATCTATCTGTCTTCATTACTGAACACCATGTCTGCATGAGTTTGTGTTATTTTGTCAGTGTTGCATTAATGTTATTTGATAAATGTGTGCAGTTTTTTTAACAGTATGCAGATTGAGCCCTGAAATCACTGAATTAAAGCTGCTTAAGAAGGGAAGTTTATTTTTTTTGTCCTTTGTTTAATCATGCTGCTTGAGTCTCGTTCACTCCAGGGGAGGTGAGATTAATTACACCTGGAGTCAATCTGGCACTGATTGAAGCTCCTCTCTGATTGGCCCAAGAGGACAGGTAACATAGTGTTTAATGTGTGTGAGATCAGCAGACTGGTTGGTGTGTCGTTTTGAGAAAGGCTGTGAGGAGAGCCAGTTTTTTGGTTTAAATAAATGTTGGTTTCAACGGGTAAATCTACAATGTGCTTGTCAAGTTTTTTTCCACTCACACAGCCTGCCATCCAGAAGAACAACACTCAATGTTCAGCTGAGGAACATAGTAGTGTTGTAGTACTCGAGTTTGGTCTTGGTGTAAAGACCACTTTTTGAAGGTCTCGGAATCAAAAGCATTTTTACTCGGTCTTGTCTCGGTCTCTGACTGGGCGGACTCTGGATTTTACATCTAGACCGGTCAGGACCACCACTTCCAAGTCTTTACTGTGATTAGAAGGTAAACGCCCATTTATAAAAGAACTAATAACTTCAATTGTAGTTATTTAAATTCATATGTAGTTATTTTATATATATTCCCCATTACAGCTGCAACCTTCCCGGTGTTACGGTCTACTCTTTTTAATTTTTTTAATCTATTTTGTAATTTAACTTTTGTATTTGAACTGACACTTTATATTTTTGGTTTACATTTTTTGTCTACCTGCATTGTTGTTAATTTACTGCTCTGTGTGCCTTTGAATTGCACACAAGATGATGAATTTTTATTATTTATGGTCTTGGTCTTGTCTTGGTTTGCCCTGCCTCGGTCTCAGTCTTGACTTGGTCTCGATCCCTAAATGTCTTGTCTTGGAGTACTCTGGTCCCAGGTATGTCTTGGTCTCGGTTAGTGTGGTCTTGACTACAACACTAGAACGTAGGCAAGTGTTTAAATATAACTGATGGATGTCTTTAAAATGTCTTTCAAACTCCCACATGTCCAAAATTGCACAACTAAAGTCTTACATCCAATTTGAGATAACTCCAATGACATCATCAGGGTTATTTGTGTACAAAGCTTAAATACATTATACAACTGTTGGATTAGGTGAGGTGGAATAGAGCTGCATTGCACTCATTTTCATTCATAACATTGGTAGGTTGGACCTGGAAACTCTCTGTGTGACACAAAGAGATTTCAGCTTTAAGAAAATCAAATTCCCCACAGCAATGACTTAAAATAATGACTTTGTGACACAGAAGCTTTTTGGTTGGCAATCATGCTTGAAGAGGTCATTGAGCTTAACACAGCAGAGGAAGAGATCTTTAACAAGGATATCCTGAGAATAAACATAAAAAACTTTTTAGCAGCTCTTCAGGCATAGCAGGTTTTCAGAATGTATCCATTCAATAACTCAACAAAAGAGTACTCGCTGTTAAAACAGAAACAGAAAGCCTAACAAACAGCAGCGGGGAAAAGTAAGAGACCACTGCAGAAACATATTTTTCTCTGGTTCTAATATTTAAAGGTTTGACTTTGAAAAAAATGAACATTTCATGTTTTATTATATGCAACATTTCTCCCTACGTCCAAACTAAATATTCAGTAACACTTAATGTGAACCCACACTTATAATGCACCTCTGAAAAAGTTTATTTAAATGTTTTGAAACATAGAGACATTGGTTTTGATAATTGCTCTGAAGTATTTTTGTCCTACAATTTACTTACAGCCACAAAATACTGCTTATAAGTTCATAAAAATGTTACGGGGTCAAATAATTGTTAATAACCTCCTACAGTGCTGTCACTTTACTTAAAGGTCACATATTCTCCTCCTTTATTACAAGTTTAAATAAGTCTCAGAGCTCCCCAAAACATGTCTGTGAAGTTTCTTGTTCTAAATCCACTCTGATCCTGTATTTGATCATACCTATAAACCCCTCTATTTCAGCCCTGCTCAGAACAGGCTGTTTCTGTGTCTGTAGCTTTAAATGTAAATGAGCTGTGTCTGTCCACGCCCCTCTGGAAGGGCTTGGGTGCCTCGGTCTTTCTCGCTCCATGCCCTATTGTTTACGGTGAGAAGGCAGACTCAGAGGGCAGAACAAACACCTAGCTGTGGGAGTGTCACCCACCTGGGGGAGGGGTCACTGCCCTTTGTGATGTCATGAAGGGAAAATCTCCAAAAAACATTTAGTGTGTAGCCCTGCTAAAGAAGAGTTAAGAAATCAATATTTGGTGAAATAAACCAGATTTTTAGGTACAGCCTTCAGGCATGCTCTCCATTACTCTTTCACATCGCTGTTGGGTGATGTTATGCCACTCGTCATGAACAATTTCAAGCAGCTTAGTTTGTTTGATGGTTTATCACGTGATCACTAAATTAGAAAAGGGTGTACCTGAGTTGAAATTCAACACAGACTGAAATAAAATGCCACCCATGCATGTGAAGATGCTGAATTTTAGAATTTTCTCATACATTTTTGAGAGACTGGGTGCCAGTGGCGTAGTGGTTTGTGTGCGTTACCCATGTGCAGAGACTGTGGACCTCCAGGTGGGCGGTTTGAATCCGACCTGTGGCTCTTTTCCCGCATGTCATTCCCAACTCTCTCTCTCTCCCTGATTTCTGACTCTATCAACCGTCTCTATTATAGGCATAACAAGCCCCTTCCTCCCCCCACCCAAAAAAACAAAATCAAATACCTTTAAAACAACTTAAAAAATATTCCACCAGATATCGATTTCTGTATTCTTTGTCACTTTCTCCAAAAACCTAAATGAGATGATCTTATTTTGAAGTCGAACAAAACAGAGTTCTTCTATAAATAGTAGGACAAAAAAAACAAACATTTTTTTTTACAGTGGTCTCTTAATTTGTGTCCGAAGCTGCTTTTGTTCTGTTGTAATAGATACAGGAAGTAGTCCGGGAACCAATAGGATGAGAGATGTTTGATTAGCACTAATATTAAAGTGAAGTTCCTGTTAAGACACATACTACTTTGTGAGGATGAATCACATCGACTCTTTGAGAAACAACATCCTCATGAATGCATTATCTGTGTTCCTTATAACTGATTTAAAACCAAACACTCGCAGCAGAGAGACGACATGAGATGAAAAAAGGTGAGGATGACAGTGAAGGAAAATATAAAACAAAATGTTCTAAAGGGAAAAACTCCCTCCAGAAAATGTGATACACGGATGTAATACAGAGGAGACAAAATCTGAGATAGTGTATTTAAGTCGGCACTTTTCAACAGACACAGACGATCTCCCCCCCCCCCCCCCCTCTTTTTATATTACTAGAGTGACTATAAAACTCTTATGGGGTGACAATCCAATTTCAAAAGACGTACATTTAATAGATGAAAAGTTTGAAAGTTTTGCTCAAACTGTCACGCTGCGTTCAAGTGCTATTAAAGGGGTTTGAGATCCAAGACTATCAGGGGCCATTTATAGCAGACTATAGTAACGTTAACTGTTCTCCGATTGATTTGATCATCCTACAAACACTTTCTTTTCAATTTCTTCTGTTGTTTTTCAAGCACCTGGGAAGAATTCAAATCATCATCATTATTTGATGTGTGGCTTCAAAACAGACAGATTATCAGAAGCTTTGAGACAATAAGGATGGGGCCAAATAAAAAAGAAAATCTTGCAAATGAAGTAGAATTTTGCAATGTGTGCAAATGAAGACAACAAGAAGATGGTCAAATATTGGGAATGAGGACATGTTTGGTGATATTCCATGTTTGAAATCTGACTGTCTGACGTGTTAACAGAATCAGAAGGAGAACCTGAACCAGAAGAAGATCACCAAATTGAGTTTAAATGATTCAAATAATAGAAAAGTGTAAAAAAATAAATGCTCTTGTTCTCTGTCGTCCTTGGATCGGTTTGTGAATGCTTTTCTGTTACTTCTATTTTCATCATCATCAAAAACCTCTTATGCAGACTCTGAAAAATTCACAGACAAAGGGGCAAAGTTAAAACAAAACTTCAACTAAAATGAATAAAAAGTCGATATTTCTTTCTGATTTTCTTTTCTTTTTGATTTTAAAAGCCTTCAAAGATCAGTAGAACCTGCTGCAGCCCATCTTACACTCTCTCCTGTGTTCTTAGCTCACAGCGCCCCTAGTGGCCAATTCCACACTTCATGCATGCTACTCTCCTGATCCAGCAACACTTCTCTCTGCAGTTTCCCCCACCCCTCTAAAAAAGGTTGTGTTTTCCGCCAGAAAGCCTATCAGATGAGATGATTGTACAGTTGAGAGACAGCAAAGACTTGCCGAAGTGTCTCTGCAGCAGGTGAGATTAGAACAGCAGGGAGGAGAGAGGGCAAAACAACCATCGGGCTGCTGGTACATTTTTCATTATACCAGTGTCTAGTGGTTACATTACAGGGGAAAAGAGAATTCTATGATCTGGAGCTGCTATTGTAGCCCCTCAAGGACCCCTGAAGCTTCCAGGAACAAACTCTGCACGGGAGCCAAGTGACTGCAGCAAAAATGTTGGGTTTGAAAAAAATTAACTTTTTCCAGCCAATTTGACTCTTTTATTAAAGTATCCAAATGATTTCTCTGCTCTGCTGAAGTACGGCATGATTGGAAATATGGGAGAGGAAACAGAGAAAGGGAGAGTTTGGAAGGGAGTGGACATATCAGATTCACCTCCCCTCCACCCCCACATCCCTTTTTTTAGTTCATAACTGCCAAGGGTATTAATAATTAATGAGGACAATTCTCAGGCGTCTGGGTGAGTCATACTTCCTGCTACTTGGTTTCCTAAAAGCCCCATAGGTTGGATTAACAAAGACAAAAAAAAGGGAAATCTAAGTTCTTTAACCCTAAAAATGGAATGGGTATGAATGTTTGATAGGTTCCTAAAAACAGATGGAGCGATGATACCTGTCGGGGGAACAGTGCCAGATGCTTCAAGAGTACGAGCGAAATTTAGGACGTTTGGCCCCGAAAAAACAACCCAAAGGCGGACAAAAAAAACAATAAGAAAGAGAATGAGAATGCTGCTACATCCATAAAAGAGAAAAATGTGTTAATAATACATATTTGAAGCTTGATTTGTGACGCTTTTGAGCTTTGCAAGAACATCAAAACCGCGATACAGCACAATCTTTAGGCTGCAAATGTTAGCTTTTGAGCTTCACTGAGAACTGTAGCTTTCATTTTATGCAACAACTCAACAAAAGCGGTGGGTTTCACAACAAAGATGCAACTCTCAACTGTGTGACAAAGCAAGAAGAAAAAGGGTCTCGTGGTCTTAAGTGAAACAAGCAGCAGTTTCCTCAAACGAAACCGCAGAGCAAACACGTTCAGTAAAATGCTTGAAGGGCAGCCAGTGTTTGTACATGAACAAAACAAGTACAGCAGTCTGTCACTCGAGCTGGAGACTGTCCAGGCTACCCAAACTTTGTTCTGTATAAAACTCGAAGCAGAGGGTGTAAAGGAATTGGCAATTTCAGCGTAAGTCAGAGCAGTTGTTTTCTGCACTTAAAGCACCCTTGTGAAGCTGCAAAGAAATAGGGGGGACACAGTGCAAAGAGGTGCTGATTTTAATACCTTGATTTCAACATGATTATACAAGAGAAAATTAACCAATATACAGGAGATTTATGACCGATAGAAAAATTGTATTTATTATACTTTCCAAGATACATTCTATTCATTTGTAATGTCAAGAAACACTCATAGTTTGAACGTAACAATACTTTTAAATAAGGACCGGATAGAGTTAGGTTGATCAAAAGAATTTCCAAATAGAGCCTTCCTTGACAATATAACCTCAAACTAAATAAATTAAACAGAGTTATTTGAAGCCATCATGACTGAGCGTGGTTTTTTTTTTCTTACTAATATTGCACATGATGTTTTTTATGATATGATTCTGCCCGAGGCTAACAATTTTTAGAGCTTCAATTAGCAAGCCTTCCTCACCCCCCCGCAAACATCTCCACACACACATCCCCCCCCCCCCCCCCCCCATACTCCCCATCATCCCAACAATTCTGGAACCATATCAAGTTTAATGCACATTTATTTTGGTTGCATAATGTTAATAAGAAACCTTTTACAAGATACTGTGGGAGATATAAGAATAAGGAAACTGCTTGAAAACTTCACAGACTCTATCAGGCCTCGGCTTTTTGTCGTGCGACACAATAAAAAGGAAACATCACAGACACATTTTTCGCAACCCCCTTCGTCCAGCGGGTCGAGTTCTTCAGAAAAACTGAGAGAAACCAAAACAAAAAAACCCCCAACAACCTCGAAATCGACTCAGCAGTCACTTCTGGTGGCCTGAATAAGCTCTGATGCATCGTTCTATCAAGTCCTTTCCACTCTTTGTGTATTATTCTTTTTTTTTTTAAATAATACCAATAACTCTTTAAATAATCCTGCATAGAAAAATAAATTAACTATGTTAAATTCTTTTGACTACGAATTGAGAGCTGACAAAGGGAGTGTAATCACCGATTGGATTCTATTCGCGGTTTGTTTGACATTTCTGGCTTGTAGTCTCTTGATGATGATGCTCCATCGCACAGTATTTGTGTGTGTGTGTGTGTGTGTGTGTTCGTGTAGAGGTGTTTGTCCTTCCTTGTAATTTACAAACCAGTCCCACAGATACAAATAATGTAAGACTTACAAAATAAATTCCAGGTTACGCTTACATAGCAAGCAGCTTTGTAAATTTGATATATCCTTGGGTTTTTCACTTTTCAGAAACAACGTCCTCTGACAGTGTATGTGCCGTTAGATTTCACCCAAAAAAACATACAGTAACTGTAAGTAGCAACTTTAAAGAGGAACACAACTCCATTCAGAAGACACTATATTTAACATGGCTCTTTACACAAAGAGAACAAGTCAGGAAATCATTCCACAAAAAGAGTTTTTGCAGTGCCTCAGGTTACCGTGAATTGGAGAAAAAAAAAAAAAAAAAGCCTCCCGGTAAAGAGCAGGTGTATACTGCCACACTCGGGTAATCCAGACAACATGGCAGAGATTCTGCATTGGAATCCTGAAAGCATCCCCCAAGAATAAAAAAAAAAGATATCCTTGCAACAACAACGAAAAAAGTTCAAAGTAGCATCCATTGAGTCACCAACTCTGTTAATCTCATCCCAGCTGTAGTGATACTGGAGACTTTCCAAAGCAAAAGAACAACAACCAAAGTGACCTCCTTTTTTCTCTCTCTCTCTTTGTCTTAAAGAGGGGTGGGAGATGGACGGGTATTCTCTCAAGCACTGTCTTCAAGACCCTTTGATTCAGTTGGAAAAAAAAAACAAAAGGAGAGGGAAAAACAACGACAGGAACCAACAAAAAAAAAGGTGAAAAGTACCCATTTCAAATGCAGCAAAAACACTACGACTGTTTGGTTGCTTTTTAGGGTGCTATCGTACGTATGTGGGGTTCATACATGTAGTGGCATGAATAATCCAAAAGGGTCTTTAACTGTTATATAGATCCACGCTGAATTTAGTTATAGCATTTGTTCTGTGGAGCCATTTTGTCCATCTCTGCATTGGTCATTAAGGGTTTCCAGAAGGCACTTTTTTTTGCTGTGTGTGGGAGTGTGTGTATGCGTGTGTGGCTGCAGAGAGGGAGATGAGGACAGAAAGCGTGAGATCTAGTGGTGTTTGGATGGTTTGTGAAGGCCAGATTCAAACAAAGAAAGGTACACGTGTTTGGCTGTCTGTCTATCTGCCTGTATGTGTGTCTGACTTCCCTGTATATGTGTAATCAATGCACAAAATGGAACAGAAGAATCCCTACATTTTACTCAGCGCAGTCTGCTCCTCAAGCACCTGCAGGTAATCAGGCGTTCCTTGGAGCTTGGCTTTGAGCTCATAATACTCACTTTTTCTCTGCTCCACCACGATCTTACTGTGGTTCCCACCTATCAGCGATGACTTCTTCATCTTTTTATCCAGTGTTTTTTCTGGGTAGCGGATCTCGTAACCACCCATCCCTATACTGTTGAAATCTCTTTTGCCGTCCAGGAAGTTTTGGATGAACATGCTGGGCTCTCGGTGAGGAAGGAACTCCTCCAGTTCATCGATGGTGCTGAGACGCTTGTTGCGCTCCAGGGTGGATAGCGAGTCTTTATCCTTGTCGGCACTGTTCCGGAGGATGATCTTCTGCCTCTGTGAATCTGCAAACTTGAAACCAGCGTCCATGTCTGAGGAGCGGCCGATTCCACATGTGTGGCTCTTGCCAATGTGCTCGATGGTCTGGGGGATAAAAGTCTCAGCTCCCAAGTCGTCTCCCGGGATGGAGCCTTTTTTGCCAGATTTGTGTCCGTGCCTGCGGAGCTGCAGCGACATAGAGCCGCACTCTTGATTGCCGAGCCCCTCCTGCCTGCCAACTGGTTTTTTATTCCTCCTCAAGACAAAGACCAGAAGGCAGAAGGCCACAAACACAGTAAGGATAAGCACTACGAGAATGCTGAGAATCATGATGGAGAGAGGCACAGGCCCTCCTGGTGGTGCTTTTCCAACTCCAGCAGGCGACACTGAGGTCAAAAGAGGGGTGGCGCTGGTGAGAATTAACGGTGGTCTCGCAATAAGTTTAGGACACAAGATCTCGTTTTTCAAGAGGCGCAGCTCAATGTTGGAGAACTGCACAGGGGATGCACATTTCACCTCTTTGGCAGCCACTCCATCACTCAGCTTCTCTAGCCAGAGTTTGAGGGCTACAAGATCGCAGGAACACTCCCACGGGTTCCCTTCCAGGTCTATTTGGGTCAACGATCGCAGCTGGTCCAGGACGCCACTCACTGGCAGGGTCATGAAGTGATTGTTTTTCAGATTGAGCCTGGCTAAGGAGACACCCGCGAACACATAGGCTGGGAGACTCCGCAGGACGTTGTTGTTGAGATACAGAAGTTGAAGGTTTGGCATGGAGTCAAATGTGCCCGCTAGGATTTCTTTAATGGCATTGTATTCCAAATATAGGTACTGCAGATTTGCAAGGCCCAGAAACATCTCTGGGTGTAACTGTTCTAGTTGGTTACCATTCAAATACAGTCTCCTCAGGTTAGTGAGGTTAGCGAACACACCTTTCTGGACCGTAACAATTTGATTGCTGCCAAGATGTAGCAAATCCAAACCTTCAAACCCTTGAAAATCAGTTGGGCTAATGTCACGGATGTAATTCCCACTTAGGTGAAGTTTCTTGGCATTTGGGGGTTTGGGAATGAGATCAGCTAAATTTTTAATATTTCTCTCCTGACAGCTGACACTGATGCCGAAGTCAGAAGGGTGGGCTTTACAGCTACAAGGCTGTGGACACAACAGTGGAGGGGTTCGTGTCTGAAAAGAAACAATCTGACTATTTCTTCCAAAGGGGGGCAAACCAGCCACGATCCCGTTACCGTAAATCTTTGATGAGTCAGTGGTTTTTGGCGCTTTTGTGGCTAGAGGAGACACTGTGGTTGGGGACGTTTTGGAGGGTGGCTGCCCATTATCAGGCGGTACAGGCGGCATCCGTACATCAAAGTCACTTCCTGTCCCCATGGGACAAAGCTCCTGTTTGTTGGTTTCTTTTAGGAGTCTCCCGTACAAGTCACTTGGTGTTTCACATATGGCCTCGCCAATAAAAATATTATATGGCATGTTTTCTAGCCATGCCTTCAGAGGTGCTAAATCACAGGTACAATTCCAGGGGTTGTCATCCAGCTGCAGCTCTACAATGCGCCCAATATGCTCCAGAACTCCCAAATACGGAAGCTTCTGGATCCTGTTCCCCCTTATATCCAGGTGTGTGAGCGAGGCAAAGCGAAATATGTTGTCAGGAAGGGCCTGAATTAGGTTATCATTCAGGATGAGCACTTTTAGTCTGTGCAGTTTATTAAACGCTCCCTTTTCAATGTATTTTATCAAGTTGTAGTCAGCCTGGAGATATTCCAAGTTTTCTATCCCTTGGAAAGTGTCCGCTCGCAGCACCTTTAGCTCATTATTGTTCAGGTGCAGCTGTTTCAACGCGCTCATCCCCAAGAACGCTCCACCTTCAATGTTCTGCAGTTTATTGTTTCCCAGCTGCAGTGACACAGCGTGGGTGAAGTTGAGGAACGAGTTCGGGTAGAGGATTATTAAGAAGTTGTTCTGAAAGTTCAGGTGGTAGAGTGACGAGGCCGGCGGGATGAGCTGCGTAGGCCGGTAGACAGTGATCTTCTCGCAGTTGACGTACAGCACGTTTTCCACAGACATGCAGGAGCAGGCGCTGCAGGTCTCCGCCATCAAGTCCGAGGCGGACGGGTCTGGCATCTGGGGTCCGTCCGACATGGAGGGGGAGGAGAGGGAGGAGGAGAGGGAGCCGGTGATGGAAGAAGAAAAGGCTGCCAGCAGGAATACGAGCAGCATCTCGCCGGTTAGAAATCCTCCCCCAGAAAACCATTTAGTAACCTTTGGAGAAAAAAAAAAGTTGCATGCACCAACATTCACACACACACACACACACACACACACACACACACACACGCACACACATACACACACACACAGGAATACACATGTGCAAACAAGCCCACACACACACACACACACACACACACACACACACACACACACACACACACACACATACACACACACACACACACACACACACAAAGAAAAACACAAAGACACACACAGAAAGCAAACCATCAAAATGTATACTTGATATAAATTATACTGGTAATTCAATATGTCTTTTTTCTCCTATTTTTAATCACAACAAAAAACCTCAAGGGTTCCCCTTCACTGACAAAATGAGAATTTTCAAATTACAAATATTTATACGCACAATACAAATTATTGATCATTTTATTAGATCAGTTCACATCATCATCAAACACTGATGCAGATTTTTTCGATACTGCAGCGGAGCATTGTACTACTCAAACCCTGAACTGCTGCACATCTCTGCATCTTATTTGACACCCAAAGCATCATGTTGGAAAATGACTCAAACTGTGGAACATCTACTGTATGTTGTCCCCTCCTCTCAGCTTATTCAACATAATCATATCAAACATTTGTTTATATTTGTTTAAAAGCTAGCAGCAGCAACAACTCTTAGCAGCACAGTCTGGTTATTTAGGAAAGCAACTGTGAGAGCAAGGGGAAGATGAAGACTTGGGACTGTGCCCATCGCTGACATATTGAGAGGGTTTGAGCGGCATGCATATACCACACAGAACCTTTTTTTTTGTACACACCAAATCGAGAGAGAGGGACGTTTTTTTTTAAATCTAGTAATGAAATGAATAATTAAATAAATTAGTAAATGCTGGTCACCATTAATGAAGAAGGATGCAATGTATTAAAATTGAGACTTACCCAAAGCTGAGGCGGTAATGAATGCGGCTCCCTCCGGAGACACGGGGCAGCTATGGTGAGACATGGATGGAGATGTGCGCAAACAGTTCTCCCAGCTGAAGTCAGACGCACGTAGTTAGAGGGGCGCAACAAGGTTTCTCCAGCTCCTATATCCCCATGCAGGCTACTGTATATCAACTCGAGCCAGGCAAACTGGAGGGGGATGCGGTGGAGATGGAGAGAAACGGAGAGGGGTGGGAGGGGGGGAGCTCCGATTTCACCCGATGCGTCTTTTACTGACGGGCTCCTCTTGCTTGGAAAAATCACCCCTCTGGTCGTTCGGTCCCCAAGGTGGTTGTACTACCTCCATGGGAGAGCATTCATTTGGTTGCAGGAGAGAAAAGAGAGAGACTTCGAAAAGGGAGAGAGGGCAGAAAGAGAGAGAGTGAGTGAGAGAGAGAGAGAGAGAGAGAGAGAGAGAGAAAGAGAGAGCTTTTAGAGATCTTGAAGGCGCGTCCGGCGACTCCAAGGCGTGAAAAAAGGCGCAAGGTGGTCAGTGATGCGGTGAAAGAAGTCCGTCATTTTATTGGCGTTGTTGTAGGGAGACACTGAAGAAGGACTACTTGCAGAGGAGAGGGCTTCGGCTCAGCTCAGCAACCCCCCAACGATCCTACGGAATAAATGCTGGTTTGTTTCGGACGAAGTTGCGCACAGGGATAACGCTCTCGATGGCGGCAGCAGCCAAAAAGCTCCCATTAGGTCATGTATACATTTTTGTCACTCATAAATCCAACAGTTATTGTCTTAAGCGATCAGTTTATTTACGCACACACAGGCGGATAATATGTCTTTGTCAGTGTCCATCCAACGGGAGTTATTAAAAAAAATGTATACCAATGAAAAAAATATGGGCTTTGGTGATATCGACGCTTTTTTTCCTGGATGAAAATGAATCAGAAAAGTACAGAAAAGAGCGAGAGACAAGTGAGGGACAAAACAAAAACCGGAGCGTAAAAAATGAATAATGCAGTTATTCAGCCTTTTAGTCCGCTGCAGTGCAAGAGAGGAGCCGCTGGAAACTCTGCGCTTTCTCCCGCTCCCATCGGTCCACACAAGAATGTCATCAAAATAAACTTGCAGAGATAAATTATTGTTATTTCTTAAAGGCAAAAAAAAGATATCCAGTTTGAGGAAAATGGTGTGAGTTGAAGGAGAGGAAGGCAGGTTTGTTTTCCCCTCCTGTAAAGACAGAGCAGTATCCGTGTCAGGCGCATAAGTATGCTGGCTCCTTCTGCAGCCGCATTCACTGAGCTTCCCACACGACTAAAAGAGGCGAATGCAGAGATGTAGAGAGGGAGGGGAGAGAGTTGAGAGAGAGAGAGAGAGAGAGAGAGAGAGAGAGAGAGAGAGAGAGAGAGAGTTGGAGGCGGGGGTCTGTCACATACACCGAAAAGCGACAATAAAACAGTTCAGACCTTCAAGCAGGTCCACTTTTTGACCCTGTTTCTGTCATTGTGATCCTCTTTTTATCCTGTATTTTTATTATTATTATAGCACAGGGAAGCTCTTACATTTTTTTTTCTATCCGTGTAACCTCTTCCAAGAGGATGGAGATGAAAAGCGGATGAAAAGAAAGGAGGAGGTGTATATGTATGAGTGTGTTTGCCGGTGGTAAAAAAAAAAAGGGAGGAAAAGCGCTTTACCTGCCAAATCGTCGCATTGGACTTGACTTGCGCGACACGACCTGAGCGCGTCCCCGAGGTCCGATTGGAGAGATGTTAGGAAAGGAGCGACAGAGGGTGCGTGTGTGCTTAAAACCTGGCACGGGAGCGCGCCTGTGAGCGGCATTTTAAACAGAGAGCAGAGAGAGAGCTAAAGAGAGAGAGGAGGAGAGGAAAGGAGGAGGAGGAGAGGGGTTATTATTCAAGAGTGCTGCAGTCAGACGGGCTGCAAGAGGGAAAAAGGGAGAAGGAGGTGGGAAAATCAGTCAATCAGGAGCTTACGCGGTTCACATTTCCTCCTCATTTTGTGTGTTTTGCAGGAGAGACGGGATCGGAGAGGAGAGGATGGATGAGATGGATGCAACTGTGGAAAGGTGCAGATAGGAGGAGTAGAGCGCCAAAAGGTACGGCTACACCCAGTCTTCTTTTATTTCTTTCTAAAATTATTTGTCTCTGTAGAGTCTCTGACAAAAACTCTATCTATCTATCTATCTATCTATCTATCTATCTATCTATCTATCTATCTATCTATCTATCTATCTATCTATCTATCTATCTATCTATCTATCTATCTATCTATCTATCTATCTGTTCATTTATTCATGGGAGGTGACTTCGGGCTGAGTTAAGTGGCAGCGTGGCGCAGCGCCCTCGCTCTTGTCTGTAAAACTGACACCCATGGGAGAAAAGGGAGTCGGACCTGAAACCTGACAAGTGTCCGCGGCCTCACCGGAAGCCTCACCTCTGGTTTACTCTTGCAACAGGTGCCTTAGCCAAGTGACGCACACGTAACACAGGCAGGAGAAAGGGAAGATGGGAAGTATGGATTTCACAGAAGCAGAGGTGTGTTTGCTGCGGAGGGGATGGGTGACATGTTTTTTTTTTTATTAGATTTAAAGTTTCCTTCATCTGATAAAAATGGAAACCTTTTTTTTTGCAGGAGGAATTAAGCTTCAGAACCTTTTTAAAAAATTCAAAATAAAGTATGGTGCAAGTCATGATTTGGTTCGTGTGTCTTTATTATACCTTCTAACATCTTTTGACTATTTGATTTCTGAAGAAGTACCTGTGTCCTAAAGTCTTTATTTTATTTCTCTATTGTAAATTATAACCATTATCCACATGGAATACGTTATTGATTAGCATTCAAATACACAGAAACAGATCTTTTTCTCTCATATTCATTTTATGGGGAGGGAAAAAGTCCACATTTCAGAACTAGTAGTTCTTTATGCATCATTAGCATAATGACTCATTATTAGCTTTTAAAATATGAAAGTGCATTTTTTATAATTAATGTTTGGCTTATCACTGTTTCAAAGTAGTCAAATATAATTGATCATGCTTTCACATGCCTGCTTCATTACATGAATTGTTCCAAACTTAAAAAAAAAAAGGATTTGTCAGACTAATCCAAAAGTGAAATCATCTCACTGCAGCTTCAACAAGAATTTAAGAAAAAGAGAATACGTTACCAATGAGCAGGATGCTATTTCTAACGGGGAAACAATCACCTCTCCATCTTACAGTGGAAGAAATAGTTAACAATATGCAACATGTTGTGTGGAAAAGCTTCAAAGGGAAATGATGTACGGGAGCTCTAAGAGGACATGCATCTATACATTTCATTTAGCTTCATTTGTCTTCCATAATAAAGTACAATTGGCTTGTTTTCTCAATAGTTCAATTTATTTATCTAACTCTCTTGAGGTAACAAAGCAGATTTTAACCAAGATAATGATTCAATTCAGCTGTTTTTCTACAGATCTTGAGAATGTAATTCTTCATCACAGGAGAACCGGCGTTGAGAACCTGAGGTAACGAGATAAATAAGCCGAGATCTGGAGAAAACAACCCAAATGTACTCGTTATCACTGCGAGCAAATGGAGCAAAATAAAAATGTTTGTCAGCTCAGAGCTTCTGTATCGATGTCATGCTCAGTTTTTATGTTAACAGTAACAGTGTATGGTATTATGTTATTACAAACTCGGATTATTCAACATATAACTGCATAGAAAAAATACATCTTGCAACCCTTTTAGGAAAAAGCTCAATTCGTGCTTTCTAAAATCCGTCATAGATTGTAATGTGTAGTTTAGAGCTGCATTCACTTCACAGTTGACTGACATATTATGACAAAGAGTAAATACGTTCTATTGTGTTGTTTGAATAGTGAATTGTTAACATGTTTCTGCTGCTTCTGTAGTCGTCTCCCTTTGACACATTCCCCCCTCCGCTCCACAAAGCCAGCTGTTAATTAAGAACCCTTCAAACTGTAACTTATCGTGTTTTGATAGAACATTCACTCTCAATTATTCCTCATCCAGCTTCAATGCAGTCGCCTTCTCGTGCAATTCATCCTCGGATATTTATTCAAAAAAAAGAGCCCACTCACTCAATCGATTGATTCGCAGTAATGCATGCAAGCAGGGGTGTGGTTGAGTTCTCACAAGCTGCTTCACAAGCGACCCTGCCACCTGCATGAAAAAGAGCAAATCAAGCATTCCTCTTCAGCGTGAAGATTAAAATGTGAGCCTGTGTGTGTATGAGTGTGCTGATATTTGACAGTCTTGGACATGTTCCTGCACTGGCTGTGAGTGGCCTGAGGGAAGCAGGCCTACTAGAGAACGAGCCAGACAGTTGGCAAGGCCTCTGCTTCCGTCTCAGCTGTCGTTGGTAGTCTGGCCATGTGGCTGAGACTCTGCTTCCTGTGTCCAAACACTGGAAAAAGCTTGCAATCTTGAGCGCTCTAATCCCATTTGTTGGATTAAAATAAAGCATCTTAATATGTGTTTAAAGGGATTCAGTGTCACACCCCTCATTTGCTCTTTGTTTGCTCCCTTTTTGTCCCACTGTGAATGTGCTGGGAATGTGGCATGTGCTGAGGATTTAGTGTTTGATGTGTCACCCCCATCTGGACAGAGATGTAATTGCACTGCACTCATAAAACAAGCAGATAGTGCAGCACAGGAGAGGCCTGTTCTCTCTCTGTGTCCTGGTTTGAAGTAACGTTTGATGGATTTTGTTTTTACAGGGTGGCAGCTCGCCATGCACACCGATCAATGGCCTTGGCCTGTTTGCATCACAGAGACCTGTTGTCCTGTAGCAGATGTTTGCATGCAGCAGCACTGATGCAAAACTAATACAGATGCAGAGATGATTTCAGCAAGAAATCTACTTTTTTTTCATCTCTCCTTTTTTTATTCTATTTGATAAAAAGCTCTTCTCCAAAGACAGGAAGTCCTTTGGAAATAGGATGTGATATTACCCACCAGACCTTTTTTTTGTCCCCTTCACTCATATCATTTCGGGTTGAAATGTACTCTTACTTATTTGTCTCCAACCCAGATCTCCTTACTGACTGTTAAAGTCACTATAAGAATCAGATGGCACAATCAGTAAAGATTCTGCATGTGTGTGAACAACCAGCGAGGACCCTGATCGTTTTAGGAGAGCACTACTTCCTCAATCTTCACTTAGCTTTAGCCTGGCTCGTAGCTTCTACAGAGCTAACTCATTATATAATAAGGAGTGGTCATGTGACATCGTAGTAACCTTGTGTAATCCAAATGCATTATTTAGTCAGAGCAGGAAACACACAACACAACCCTTTTTCACAACCACTATGTGTGAACCTGAGCTTCTACCTGGACACTTTCTGCTGTGCAGCATGAGCTGGAATGTGTCCGAGGGTGATCCTCGTACTTCTCTTTAAATCACACACGAGCATACTACAGTATATCACATGCATGCATTAACCACAAGGCCAGCTTCCATGAAGCAGTAGCTCAGTCTGTAGGGACTTGGGTTGGGAACTGGAGGGTCGCCAGTTCAAGTCCTGGTGCAGACCAAGTCTGGAAATTGGTCTGGTAGCTGGAGAGATGCCAGTTCATTTCCTGAGCATCGCGAAGGGCCCTTGAGTAAGGCACCCAACTCTTCTAAGCTACTGTGATGCAGAGTTTGTCTTTCTTTTCTTTTTTTTAACCCTGAGTTTCGTCTTTCAGGCTAAATAAAGACTTTTGCCCAAGGGAGAAGGACACTTGTCAGTCAAAAAAAATCTAAAAACACACGCTGTATTGTTTGTTTGTTCACTATGCAACATATGACACATAACATCAATCGAATACCCAGTAGAATAAACAGAGCAGGAAAAGGCAGCGCTCCTTGTGGAGAAGATGTATCAAATCTCATGCCATGGCACCTAACGTAAAAAATGTGATTTTTCAGTCCTATAAGTGTACTGATAGTCCTGTACAGTAATAAAGTGTACAAGGAAAAATGAGGAACAGAGTGGGTGGAAGGCGTCCTCGACAGTCTTTTAGCCTGCAGTAAATCTCGTCTCAGTACAAGACGCATCACGTGACGATCCACAGAGAAGAGGCCTGCAGTCCTTCACTGAGAAGCCCCGCTCTGCAGTTTATGAAAGTCTAATGTATGCTGTAAAAAAAAAAGGGCCTGAACATGATTTAGTATTAAGATCACTGAGATTTTACTGCTCCAAGCTGTAAATTCTAACACTGGTGTCTGTGCTGTATGCGAGTGAAGAACACAGTGTTCCCTCACAGAGGTGAATGTAGGATCACTGAAGATAAGACGTGCAGGCTCGCTCCAGACCTCCAAACATCATCGTCACATAAGTTTGAAGAAACTCTTTGTCTTCAGTTGTATGAAGATGAGAGTCCTCTTAAAAGGACAAAGAATTCAGTATTATGAATCATCTCATTGACCAATCTCTGTCGACACTTTCTGGCTCACACTGGGCCCCTTTTTTTTTTCTCCTGATGATCAAGATCAGTTCATAAAAACACATCGCTTTATGATGTCCAAGAGCAACACCTCTCAGAGGAATAAAACCTTGAAAGGAAATGTGTTGTTCCAGCCAGGAAGCATTAAAGTTTGTAACAAGAAGTTTACAAAGTTACAAAAAAATAAAACAGAGACTTTTAGAAACATAAAGCTGCTCAATCATCACTTCCGGGCCTCCATACATGGGTGGTGGTGACTGTGGCTGCAGAGACTCATCTGTCCATTGCATGGATTTTCATGTTTTGTTTTGGCTGACTCAGGATGTTTCTGGGCGGGGGAGCTGGTGTGTTTCCCACTAGCCAATGACAGCATGCAGGTGAGTTATATCATGGACACAATTCAGCGATTGGACGCGATTCAAACCGGCAAATAATATGGATGTGGAAGTAGCAGTAAAGAAGAGAAAACTTAATCACAGCGAGGGGGAAACGCAGCTCTTTCCAAAACGAGGTTGAACCTTGTGTTGATTTTCACCCACAGACGCTGAGTTGGTCTGCTCTCGGGGATAGTTTTCTTACTTCATTCAAAATTGTATTTTGAAAATGTTTTTGTTGAAATTACTTAAACTGCATAAATGAATATAAAATATAAGTAAAAGAAAACGGAGGGGGGTTGATAAAGGCTTACGCTACGGCTCCACTGCTTCAGGCGAGGACGCTACGGATCACGCCGGAGCACTCAACTCGCCGCTTGATTGGCGTATACCCGTTTTATGGCCATTGGCACACGTTTTTACTTCATTTTCCCTCCTTTTTGCTGTAGGTTACGCAATAAGTGAAAAAGCCTCAATGAATGCACCTGATTGGATATACGCCTTATCCCCTTAACCCCTTATCGAAACGCGCCGCAAAGATCCCATAATGCATTGTGCGACTGCCTCTCCGGCTCTCCATAGGAAATGAATAGAAAGCATCGAGACGCTATCCGTCGTCAGAACCAGTGGAGCCGTACCGTTAGGCCCTGTTTTACCCCTAGTGTTTATTTCTGAGCGCCACCGTCTTTTTTCAGTTGTTTTCAATGAGGAGAGAGCGTTCAGTCGCTCCGAGCGCTCAAGGTGAAAGGTTTTGCCTCCTACAGATCGTGTCTTGTACCTGCATCCTCTTTGCCGTTGTCAACAGACTGTTGCCATGGAGACAGGATGGACATGCAGCGCTTTTCTTCTTAGCTCACAAACGTTTCATGCAAACACTCCCGAGAGCACAGCCAGCGCTTTTCTGCCCGGATAAAACGTTAGGTGTACACACGGGCCTTAATGCTGTTAAACTGAGATTTCCTCCTCGGTGAGTGTGTTCCTCTGGGGTACGTTGTGCAGCTGTCAGAGTTGGAAACATTGTCATGTTTTCTTTAGGGAGACAAGTTGTCCATAACTTATATCTGCAGAGGGCCTTTCTTCAGGTTTATTCATACAGCCTAGTACTACATCGAAGTTTACCAACATTAACGACATAATCATCTAGTGCTGATGGTTATCGACCCAACCAGCGAATTCTATTAACCACATGCCCTGGGAAACATATCATATATATCAGTGCACAGTTTAAAGGGTGTCACTTCTCTGCTATTGTGCAGCAAAGTCATGAGCAAAAAAAGATAAGGATAAGAAGCACTAAGAGGCAAAACAACCAGGATCATAATCCTCTCGAGGTCTAAAGGCAGATCCGTGTGTTGTATTTTGATTCAGCGACACTACAGTGGAAGACAAGATCTGAAATGAAGGCTTTGTCCCTGTGGAATATTTGTACCAGGATCCTCAAAAACAGGAGATCAGCCGGCTGTATGGTTTCTTCGCTATCAGGAATTGTCATCAGTACGAGCATAGATGACTGCTCTTATAGTCTAGACCTGTGGTTACAGTTTCAAGGAGGGCCACAACATCAGGACGAGCTCTAGGTGTTGTGACGGCCCCTCTGCATCGATGAGTTTACTGGTGCTTGCTGTCTGTCTGCAGGGCTGCAGAACCTGGTGAGCAGGCAATCAGGATATGAGACACACCTGTGCCCGGTGTGCCTGGTGCTTAAATGAGAGCAGCAGTCAGTCTGTGGGAGTCCTTTTGAGAGAGACTTGCCTGACGACACATCTTTGCTTTTTGTTTTTTTCATCTTTGATTTTACAAAACATTTCCACACACCAGCACCTTACACAACTGACGCCACAGACTCTTCAAATCTGGACGTTTTTGTTCGTTTTGATAATTTTATACCAGTGTGTGTCTCCCATCTTTGTCACAGTCTATAAGAGACTTGAAGCAGAGTTTCACTAAGTCTACCCCTTAATGACGGCATGAAAACATGCAAACACTGGCTGGGTCAGTGTGTCATGAAATTTGACAGTCTCCTCAGCTACAGTGTGGTCCAACTGAAGAAAAGGACATAATAAGCAAGCAGCAACCTCTGGTGTTGAAAAATGAAGTCAGACCTGCAGTTCATAGAGTGTCCACTTGAGGCTGGCTGCAGAGGTATGGTAGTGACATACAACCCATTCAAAAAAGACATTTCTTACAGGAGAAATATTTACAGCCTGGTAAAAAACATTGACATTGGTGACATTTTTTATAACATATCTATTTAGATTTTAAGACGGATAAGACTTATTCATAATAAGACACGTGGCTGACCTGATTAATGGCTCTAGAACAAGGGTTATGTTGGGTCTGTGCATGTGTGTATTTCTGCCTGTGTGTGTGTATCATGTATCAATAACATGTACAAAGTCATTAATAAAGTATATCTATAAAAAAGCATTACAAACATTGTCTTTATTTCTTCATTGTTAAACCTCATTAGGCCTTCAAGTCAAAGTTAAAAATCAGTATTTGTTTTAAGCATTATTTATTTCTAATATGTCATGCATCATTTGTTATGGCTGACAAGCTTCACTCACTCAGGATGCTCTGATTGAACTTTGGATGTTGATATGTGATGTGTGTGTGTGTGTGTGTGTGTGTGTGTGTGTGTGTGTGTGTGTGTGTGTGTGTGTGTGTGTGTGTGTGTGTGTGTGTGTGTGTGTGTGTGGTTTGTTTTTTGTGCTGTGCTTTTTTACACAACTGAAGTTCCTACCAGATAAATAGTTATTAAAGTTATTTGAATTAAATTGAATCTAAGAAAAAAACGTCCTTTGGTTGAGCTGCTCTCCCCTGACAGGGTCTCAGTCTTACATTATTTAAAAAAAAAAAAAAAAAAAAGGTAAGAAACTTCTGTCCAATGGTCACATTCCCTAAATCGAATGGGACGGGCTCACCCCATGTCTGTGCGGACCATGTGGAATCACATCCATGTAAATATGAATACTATGTACCAAAAATCAGTGTCTGATTTACAGCCACAGAAAGTTCTACACATCAGATATTTCCCCCTTCCTTTAACAAACATTAAAAACAAGGTCACAGTGAAAGAAACAAAACATGTTAGATAGTAACGATAGCATGGTTAAAAATAACACTTAGTCACTTTATTTGGCTGGTCTTTGTTTTGTCTAGTATTAGGTCGCTCAAATTAAATGTTTAACAATTCCACATTTGCTGCACCGCTACAGGCTTTGTAACCAAACTCTTGAAAATCAGATCAGCCTTCACAAGCACTCTGAATCTTTCCACATCAATCTGACACGTTAAAATCAGTTAAATATAATTTGAGCATCCTTTTCTTGGCGAGCCAAATAAATGGTGACACTTATTTTGGGCGTGATAATCCAGGCAGAATGAATGCGTGTTATCGGCACTGCGGGACAGCTTTAACCCTGATAGTGACACCCCGCTCTGAGCCGAGTGTGCAGCCCATTACTCTCTCAGCCAGCGATGAAAGGAAAATAAATGCTTACAATGCCGGTTGGTTTTACATAAATCGGCAGTGTTTGATAGCTCATTATTTATTTAGCAGCATGCACCGTGGCGCGAGGTGCTCCACTATTTATTACAAACAGCTGAGGTGTACGGAGCATGTGGAAATATGCAAATGCAGAGTCACTGAGGCTCAGGGCAGCTTAGAGAGAGGGAGTGTTTAGAGTCCAACAGAAAGGCAGGAGCTTCTTTGTCTGTACTAAACTTAAATACACACAAGATACGCTATAAAAAAAAAAGGTCCATGCATTCAGTTTTCTGAGGTGTGTTTTCAGGGTTCTGCACTCGCCATGTGAGCCTGTCATGGTTCAGTCCTGGGCTCGTCTACAGCGCCTGCAGAGACACACAAAGATATAGACAGAGGTTAATTGGGCTCAGATGCACCTCGCTGTCCCAACGGGCTCGGCCTGCCTCACAGCCAAGACTCAGACCAAGCCCCAGTTTCCACATGAGCACACAGGGGCTATGTTTACATGTGCACTGTGCTCTGATAGTGGGTCACAGTCTGGTGCAGGCCTGTTTCTGAAAAGTCTGTTATTAGCATATCTAGCATACAGCTCTGGGCGACTACTCAGCAAATATGAACTCTTAGTCATGATATTTCAACCTGCCTTCTTAAATATTGAACTACTTTGTGCTTTTTTCTTGGTTGTACAGTATATTGGAAAAACAAGTAGGACAGCACTCCAAAATTGGATTTTAATTGCCACACGGACGTTTCGAGCAGACGCTCTTCCTCAGCGTGTAACAAGCAATTTTCTCAAATGTACGCAGGTGGGACTAATTTATACCTGCCAAAAATAGGTACTAGTCCATCCCAGCAGAGGGAGTCTCCACCATACATCTTTCAACACCGAAGTAATGAGCTTCTTTAACTCGAGGCCATGACTGTCTACAAAGACTGAGAAGCGTGAGTCCCACCAGCTGTGTTGTTGTCAGAGCCGTGTTTACATCATGTTCACATGGACAGGACGGCCTTTTGTATAAAGCTGTTTTAGTCAAGGACTAGAGAAAAGAAGAATAACAGTGTAGTCAGTGGTTATTTGGATGTTGATCACTATAGCCACCTTCTCAGGGGGCAGCTCCGCCCCCACGGAAGAGTTCAAATCAGATGGCATGTAAACATGCATGCTCAGGGCCATATGACACACCATTTTAATCCTTAAAAGCTCAGCTAACTAGCTAGCAAGAAAAATTCCACCAAAACAAAACACAACTCAAACCCCAAGCAACAGCCTGAAGAAATGTCAAAAAGCATTTTTCGTCTAAACACAGTTATTGTCTAAAACACAGCAACCTAACTATCTTACATTACATGCCAGATGCACAAATGACCACTTGAATGAGAGCTGAGACTCAACAGATTCTAACAGCATCTTGTTTTCACTCAGAAACAAAATCTCACTGAGTAAACAGCAAAAAAACAGAAAAAGCTAAATTCACTTTTTCCGGTTACAACCAAAATTTCTGTCTTACCTTTGTTGTTTTTGCAATCAAACGTTTTCCTGGTCCAATAAATCCACATGTAATTGATAGTACAATGTCTCCCGGTCAATTTGAGACTATTCAAGCCTCTCTACCTTGATTTGTCACGGCATAAGGGAGGAATTGCTGCATATCTAGCTACATGCGCTCGCTTGGAAAAGGCAGTCTTTGTCTCCATCTAGTGGTTCAATAGTTGTAATGACATGTATTTACTCAGTTGCATTTGCTTCTACAGTTCTGGAGCTTTCCATAGGGGGGCTGGGCTTCTGAATCGACCAATAGGATGCAGAGATAGCATTCTGCGTATTGGTTGTGTTGCTAAGGCTCACAGGCAGACTGTCACACTCCAGAACGCATAGCGCACGGCAGCTACAGCGAATTTATTACACACCGCGAACTTTGAGCAACAGTATTTTAAAAATTGAAAATGTCCGGCCAGAGAGGAAGGAAAAAGTATTATTCTGTACCAGAGATACTGGAAATGCTAACATCTGACAGCGGAGCTGCAAAATTTCCTGTGGATTCGGAGTCGGAGGATGAGGATCTTATTCAAGCTGAGCCTGAACAAGATCTTGACAGAGAGGAGGATGCCTACCTCGTCCTGGATATGAGAGAGGAAGAGTAAGTAATATTTTTTATTGATAACTTATTGATAGTTTATCGATTAGGACTGTGATGTTTTGAACGGGTCATATTCGCGGACTTGTCTCTCTTATTTAGCGGAAACGGGGACAATAGGTATAATATTCGCGGGCTTATTTAGCGCGAAACGGGGCGTCACTGCGTAATGAATTTAGTCTTCTGTTTTTTTCCGTTCCTAGTCAGTCGGAGTAGCTGATGTAATCTTTACATTTTAGTCGTATAAGCTTGATTTGCTGTTGTGTCTTTCGATGATTCTGTGAATTTCATGTACTATTTATTTTATGCTTTGGGTCATCGTTAGAGTCAGTGTTGCTACGTAGATAAACACAGAGAAAAAATGGTGTCTATGAAATCACAGTCTCCGTGAAACGGAGGTAGAAGACAGCGGTTTTTACTGAGTAATGCTTCTTTGAAACTGTTCACTAAAGTTCACTAAAAGTAATATATAACCACTTTATAAATAGTATTTGATAACTGCAGCTTATTAGCTATATTGCAACATTTTACAAGACAAATTAGGGACCATAATAAGCAGTATACTCGCATAAATATCTATGAATCTGTATTGTTACCTTTAGTTACAGTAATTTGAAAGTGAATCAATGACGGTACTATGCTGACTTTATTTCTTCTTCTTTCTGATTTCTAAAGTGAAGATGACGGGGAGAGTGACAATGATGATGACCTTTCCCCCCAGTCAAAGAGGCGCAGGTCAATAAGCAGCACTTCTGCGCATGTTCCTCAGCCACAGCCTCCCCCTCCTGGGTTGACATCCATGCCCAGGTAGGCACAGTATGTCATTTGTGTAATAACACACACCTACCTATAATAATATAGATCAATATCTACTCCACTTTTTCTTGGTGCAGTTATTATGTTTTACCCTATATCTTTATGATTCATGTAATGTAACTTTTATGTTTTTAGCCAAGTTTACACATGCATTGGGCAATAAAAACATACATTTTGATTCTATCCTCATTTTTCTCTCTCCTCTGTCTTTTCTCAAAGGGAAGACAACGATGATGACAACATTCCAGGGCCTTTTTCGTCCTTTTCTGCTCCAACCTTTCGGTCAAAGCGACGCAGCTCTACTCGGTGCACATCTAAGCCTATTGTTCAGCAACTGTCTCCTCCTCCAAGGTTGATGTCCATCCCCAGTCAACCACGGTATGTTGTCTTATATCACATTAGCTCTATTTATTTCTAAGGCATTTACACTATTGTCTCATACTGACTTTTTTCTCTTCTGTCTTGTAGCCAAAGTGAAGATGAGGATGATGAAGAATATACCCCAAGGCCATCTTCAAGATCAAAACGTCCTGTGAAGGGTCGTCGTGAACAGCCTTCCACATCCAGTGTGAGAGAGGAGGAAGACACAGAAGATAGGTGGCATAACAGAGATGAAGAAGATGAAAGACCTGAACCAATCAAGTTCTTGCCCGTAAAGGATCCTGGTCCCACCCTTGACCCGTCCGCCTCATGGTCTCCACTGACCCTCTTTCAGCTTTTTTTCAGCTCCTCTGTTGTGCACACCATTGTTACAAATACAAATGCAAACGCCCAAAAAAGACTGCAGGCTGGGTTGAAGTTTGTTTGGAGGACTCTTACTGTCAGGGAGTTTTACATTGTTCTGGCCATTATACTTTTCTCTGGTCTTGTCAAGGTGCACGAAAGAGGTGATTACTGGAGGAAGGAGTGGCCATACAACTTCCGGTTCCCTAGTGATACCATGGCACGTGATCGCTTTGAAGCCATTTTGTGGTCATTGCATCTAAGTGACCCCGCAGAGGATGAGGACAACAATCGCGAGAAAAACACTGCAGGGTACGACAGGCTGTTCAAAATCAAGCCATTATACACTGACATTGTGAATGCTTGCATGGCAAACTTTCAACCATATCAAAACATTGCAATTGATGAACGAATGGTAGCATCAAAGGCCCGAATCAGCATGAGACAGTACATGAAGGCAAAGCCAACAAAATGGGGATATAAATTGTTTGTACTGGCTGACTCTTCCACTGCCTACACATGGAATTTTTTTGTGTACGAGGGCAAGACTGTACATGTTCCAGGTCAAGGTTTGAGCTTCACTTCTGTAATGGACCTCATGAAGTTCTCTCTCCTCGGTCAGGGTTACACTCTCTTTGTGGACAATTTTTATTCAAGCCCTGCATTGTTTGAAGAACTGGAAAAGCACAATACAGGCGCTTGTGGTACAATTAGGAAAAACCACATTGGTTTTCCTAAAACGAACAATAATGATCTCCCTAAAAATGCACAGCGGGGAGATATCCGCTGGATCAGAAATGACAAATTGTTGTTTGTAAAATGGATGGACACAAGGGAAGTGACTGTTTGCTCCACAGTACATGAAGCATTCAGTGGTAAGACTGCAAAGAGAAAAGTCAAGGAGGCTGGGGCTTGGCAGGTAAAGAATGTGGCAATTCCTGATGCTGTCCAGTCATACAATCAGAGCATGGGTGGGGTGGATTTATCAGACGCTCTGATCGGATATTACAGTGTACACCACAAGACAATGAAGTGGTACAAAACGTTTTTTTACCACTTTATGGACATTGCTGTTGTAAATAGTTTCATAATCCACAAAGAACTCTGTAAAAAACAGACTGACCCCTGAAAAACAAAACCTATGAGACAGAAGCGCTTCAGAGAAGTACTTGCCGCAGAGATGCTTCAGTTTGCGAAGGCCCAAGCACAACCCACCCCACCACCAGCCTATCCCAGATTATTATGGGGACGATGGCACAACATCTAGGAGGTATTGTAAGAGATGCCAGGAGGCTGGGTTCAAAAAGGTAAAAACTCCAATTTACTGTGTTCGGTGCCAGGTCCCTCTCTGCCTTACACCAAAGAGGAACTGCTTCAAAGAGTGGCATGTCAAGTAAACTGGCTTTTTGTCTTGAAATTGCATTTGTTTGTTGTTTCTTGTGCAATTTGATGTATATAGTTTGTTGATTTTTGTAAACTTTTGTACCTATTTTGAACTTTATTTACTAAAGTTTGCAGCAATTGGAATTTTAATATTTACCTTTCAAGTTCGTTTTCAAAACGTAAATGCCTATATTTGATCTTTTCAAGTTTTGTATATGTAAAGTATTCCATTGTTATCTTGTATTTTATCTTGGTACATTTGTTACATTTCATATAAATCTTATCCATTTTGATTCAAACATCATTGTATTTGTATGTTTTTTTCTTCTTCAATTCAAACACATATAGAGGACTGGTGTGGTTTCAAAAAAGTTAATTAAAAAAAGTTGTATTTTACATTAAATACATATCTATAATGACATCTAAGTTAATTAAAATTAGTTTTACAGCTTGATACCTGAAACATTTGAAATGGCACAGATGGTGCCAAACTGTGCCAAAGTGTGCCAAACTGTGCCCAAATGGCA
This sequence comes from Tautogolabrus adspersus, assembly GCA_020745685.1. Taxonomy (NCBI): domain Eukaryota; kingdom Metazoa; phylum Chordata; class Actinopteri; order Labriformes; family Labridae; genus Tautogolabrus; species Tautogolabrus adspersus. The sequence continues at coordinate 6,955,471 of CM036540.1, forward strand.
TAATATAAATTCCGCCTGAACATGCTTGTACTAAAACTTCTGTAATTCTGCTCTACTTCACTTTATTTAGCTCAAACTTTGCACTGGTAATGTCAGGATGTTTATGTATGGTTTCCAATAGAGCTACAGAGGCTGCTGCAGCATTTCACAGGTAATATTTACTCGTAAAATAAAATAAAAATTAAGGCAGACATAAAATCTTACATTTATGCTATGTTCCATCTGTATTTACTCTGGTGGAGTAACAGATATACAGATTATTACACTTTCTAGGTAAATCTCTAAAGAGTTATCTTTATTATGATACCAAGTTTATTCTTATAGACCTTGTGGCTGCAGAGATATACTCTGTTAAGTTTGGGTATGTATTTTTCGAGAATAAACCTAAGAAAAGGGCCTAGTGATCAAGAGGTTGGGTCTTTAGATCACGGTCAATCCGTGTCAATTTATGTGCAATATGAAGCTATGAGTTAACCAAAGTGTGCTAACATTAGCCTGCTAACACAACAATGCAGGCCACTGGAAATTGCAGCTCGAGCAAAGGACTATTTTTTCTGCATTCTAATTTATAACTCCTTTGTGCGAACGCGAGTGGAGAGGGGTTGGAGGTGTGTCGCTGGAGGAGAGCGGAGGCTTCAGAATAGCGGAGGTGTCGCCAAACAGCAGTTTGTTTTGGTTTCATGCTGGTGCTCAAGGGCGACATCTACTGGATCAAAAAGTTGAACATTCTTCCTTTAAATGTCACCAACCCTTCTTGCGTGCTTGCGATTAATTTACCTGAATATCACCTGCTGTGTTCTCACATCAGCTCACCCCCTCTGCATGCAGAAAATGTACTTAAGGGGGGCTGGCGGGAGAAGGTCTGTTGGAAATGTCGGCAACACATGCAGCTCACCCTGAAAATATCATGACGTTTCAGGAGTTTTGTGCCAAGTTTGAAAGCACTAAAGATTCTAAACTGGAACTTTTAGCTCAAAGTTTATTTTTGACCTGTTTATGACCTTCACATGTTGACTGTACTTGAAATTATTTAGTCATAATGTGCATGCTCAGAAAAGAGAAGACACTGAAACAAACTTTTAGACTGAGTTAAGCAGAAAGTTCAGAGTCAGCCAATCACAACAGAGCACCACAGTTTATATCAACACAGAGTGGGGGCTTTGAGGGGCTTTGAGTGACAGCACCACAGACACCTGAGTTCACAAGCTCTCTGTCTGTCTCTTCTTCTTCTTCTTCTTCTTCTTCTTCCTCTTTCCAACATCTTTGGTCTCGTCCTCCCCATGTCTCTGTTTCTGCCCCCTCCCCGCCTCGGTGTCTTTTGATATGCTAAGTAGCGCCCTATTTATAAATCATTGCGAGAGAAAACATAGTTGGTTAGGGGACAAATAACAATTGCCCCACGTCTGAAGCGGGAAAGAGAGGGGTAAAAAGGAAGAGGAGAGAGAGAGAGAGAGCTGGAGAGAGGAGAGGGGATTGTGTGTGCTCAGTGGCTCCCTGCGAGGCATGTCACCCAGGTTGAATAGATGTACATATCATTATCTTTTCCACAGTACATGGCGATAATGATATAAGACAGGGAAGAGAAAAGGAGCCATTGTGCAGTGAGGCTGTGAGCCAGTAAGTGTGGCTTACAGGCCGAGAGCCAATTCTCTAATTCTCTGACGCTGTAGGAAAGACAGTTAACTGGTGCTCAGACATATGGTGGCCAAAATATCATGCCCTCTATTCCACTATTTATTTATTTATTTATTTATTCATTGAATTTATTGAATTAGGACAGTGCACTAAAAGCGACATATCTCTCCTAAGGCTGGTACTTACGAAAAACATAAAACGATTTCTACAACTAGAGGACCTGAAAGGATAGTCACACAGAAAAGCTCTCTGCAAGTGATACCGAGGAACGATGTTATGAATGAACATCATGTTAACGCCCTTTTTACCTGCCGTAGCCGTAGCACAGCTACTGACTCTGCAGCCAGACTTCTAACAAGGACAACGCCCACCTCTCACAGCACCCCTGTTCTAGCTTTACTGCACTGGTTGCCAATTTCTTTTGGAATTGATTTGAAACATTTTACTGACAACTTCCAAAGCCCTACATGGTCTTTGCACCCGAGTCAAGATTGAGGTCAAAGGTTGATTGAGCTTTCTCTGTGATTGCACCTCGGCTCTGGAACAGTCTTCCACTTCCTATCCATTCAGCTGACTCTGTTTCTGCTTCTGACAGATCATTTTATCAGAGCTCCGGTGTTCAGATTTGAACTCTCCTGTTCTATTGTTTTTACCGTAATTTGTCTTTGGCTCTTTTAACGTGGTTCTGTCTTAACTGTGTGTCTGAATTTTTGCTGTTTTTGTGTTTGCAGCTGTGATTGTCTCTTTAAATTACTTCTGTAAAGCATGTTGTGTACATGGCTGGTTTGTTTTTAACCAATGTTTGAGTTTGTTTGTTAAAGGTAGTTTGTAGAAATGTACACTTAAATATGTACATTCATTAAAAATGGACTAAACCTGTCATCTTTTGTTGTTGTTGAGTTCTTACATTACCTCCAATATTTCATACAGTTATCAAAGCCAGAAAAATTGTTCGTTTTATAGTTGTAACCACCAGGATCACGCGAGAAAGAGAAAAACGTGCAAACAAGTTTCTTTGTCTTTGTGAGGAAGATTTGTTATTGGTTTGGTGCCTGTTTGGACGTTATGTTGATAAAGTGATGGAAAATCTGATCGTAAGTCCGTATATTGTGTTTTATTTTGAAATTGACCGGACGCTCTGTGTGTTTCCTTGTCTGACTTCCTGTCCGGGTTGTTATATTCTGTCCTGCTTGACACGTGCTTGCAGCGTTCTCTGTCAAAAATAGACCCGCAGCGTATTTGAAACAGAGCAGAGCGTAGTGGCGCTGCTGGGACACTCTGGAGATGGACCGCGGCTTTCTTGGCAGCGGACGGCGGCGTAGTGCTCAGCACTGATGGACCACGAGCGCACAGAGTATGTGGAAATTGGGAGCAACACGGGAGGTTGCCGCTTGATGTGTATTGAGTAAATGCTCATCTGGATTGTCAGTGAAGGCAATAAAAGTCACTTGTCTGTTAAATATGAGGACTTGATGCATTCTTTTTTTTTTTGTCCGAAATAGTACTACATATAGTTTTTCAAACGCCTCAATCATAACCCATTTCTCTTACATAGGTATTAAAGCATGCCTTTATCACTCCTATTCCTCTGATGCTGATTTCGCATCCCTCCCCCCAAACCCCTCTGTGTTTCTTCACTTCTCTCTTAGTCTCAATAGAGAAACCACGGGGGTCCATACAGACAGCAACGAAGAGGCGGCTCCCCCAACCAGAGTCTCGACCCATCCGGTTTCCTCATATCTTACATTACATCGGCTGACAGAAGTCCATCGTCCTTCTTCCATCCACCTCCCGACCTTACCTTCATCCATTCATCCCTCTACCTTTACCCCCCCACCCACATCTCTCAACCCTCACCTTCATCTGTTCATCCCTTAAATATTACCCCCCCACCTTCATCTCTCGACCCTTACCTTCATCCCTTCTTTCCTCCACCCTCAATCTTCCGATTATCCAACCTCGCTCATCATTTCGATCTCCACCATGCAAATTGTAGTAAACTATTTTAAAACAATTTCTTTCTTGGTGTGGTCTTTGTGAGTGAAATAGTTGAAATGTCAAGTTTTGTATGGGCAATAAATGAATATTAATCAGTTTGGAAAACTGACGAGCGTTAAAATATTTGTATCAACATTGAACTATATCATATTGTTTGATTGACAGGTGTCCTCTGGGAAATAATGTTCAGGTCTACTACTCACATTTAGTGCATGTTTTGAAAATAAATAAAAAAGACCTGAGTGAGACAGTCTATGAAAGCCCTACCTCTGCAAGTATTACATAAATCATCCTCAACCACATCAAATGATACTCTCCTATCCTTCACACAACATTCCTCAAAACTAATTTAGTGACATATTCCTTTTAGGCCAGGATAAGTCGAAGAGCAGCACAGAGAGTGTGTACCTTGTGTGTGTAAGACAGCAAGTGGTACCGATGCACACGTATAGTCTAGTAAAAGTAGAATCTCACCCAGGGAGAAGTCATAACAAAACAATTTCACTGCAGTAAAAGCAGCCAAGTATTGTGGTTATTGGCTCAGTTGCCCTGGAGGATACAACAAAGTGGTGTGGAATTCCAATAGTGGCAAAAAAAAAAGAGAAACAAGCCATTGTGAGAGAGCTCAATAATCACAGAGGAAAGGAAAGGTTGGTTTCTTTTCTATTAGAGAGATTGCTGAAGTCAAGTAATCCGAAGGAGGTTAGATTAGGTCACATGGTAGAGGGAGAGAGGTTTCACTGCAGACTGAGAACAGTGATTTAACTTCCTCTCAGCCAGGGAGAGATATAATCTCTGTAGCATTAGCATGCTGCTACAGTCTGAAAGGTCAGGCCATGTTACATATAGATACAAAGTTTGACCCTTATTGTTCTTTGATTCGAACAACTTTGACATCGGACTGTGTCATCCCCACAGCCACCGCCTAACTCCCAGCGACCACCATCAGACTGTGTCATCCCCACAGCCACCGCCTAACTCCCAGCGACCACCATCAGACTGTGTCATCCCCACAGCCACCGCCTAACTCCCAGCGACCACCATCAGACTGTGTCATCCCCACAGCCACCGCCTAACTCCCAGCGACCACCATCAGACTGTGTCATCCCCACAGCCACCGCCTGATGCCCAGCGACCACCATCAGACTGTGTCATCCCCACAACCACCGCCTGACGCCCAGCGACCACCATCGGACTGTGTCGTCCCCACAACCACCGCCTGACGCCCAGCAACCACCATCAGACTGTGTCGTCCCCACAACCACCGCCTGACGGCCAGCAACCACCATCAGACTGTGTCGTCCCACAACCACCGCTTGATGCCCAGCAACCACCATCAGACTGTGTCGTCCCACAACCACCGCCTGACGCCCAGCAACCACCATCGGACTGTGTCGTCACACAACCACCACCTGACACCCAGCGACCACCATCAGACTGTGTCATCCCCACAGCCACCGCCTAACTCCCAGCGACCACCATCAGACTGTGTCATCCCCACAGCCACCGCCTAACTCCCAGCGACCACCATCAGACTGTGTCATCCCCACAGCCACCGCCTGATGCCCAGCGACCACCATCAGACTGTGTCGTCCCCACAACCACCGCCTGACGCCCAGCGACCACCATCGGACTGTGACGTCCCCACAACCACCGCCTGACGCCCAGCAACCACCATCAGACTGTGTCGTCCCACAACCACCGCTTGATGCCCAGCAACCACCATCAGACTGTGTCGTCCCACAACCACCGCTTGATGCCCAGCAACCACCATCAGACTGTGTCGTCCCACAACCACCGCTTGATGCCCAGCAACCACGATCGGACTGTGTCGTCCCACAACCACCGCCTGACGCCCAGCAACCACCATCGGACTGTGTCGTCACACAACCACCACCTGACACCCAGTGACCACCATCGGACTGTGTCGTCCCCACAACCACCATCAGACTGTGTCGTCCCACAACCACCGCTTGATGCCCAGCAACCACCATCAGACTGTGTCGTCCCACAACCACCGCTTGATGCCCAGCAAACACCATCGGACTGTGTCGTCCCACAACCACCGCCTGACGCCCAGCAACCACCATCGGACTGTGTCATCCACACAACCACCACCTGACGCCCAGCGACCACCATCGGACTGTGTCGTCACACAACCACCGCCTGACACCCAGCAACCACCATCGGACTGTGTCGTCACACAACCACCGCCTGACACCCAGCCACTACCATCGCCTGTCGCTGGGCCCAGAGTTTCAGAACAAGAGGTAAATGTGATGGAGTAATCCTAGGATAAGTCTGCAGAGGGCGCTAAGCGGCTTGTTTTGCAAATCGCGTGAAAGTTCCCTGAGTTGAATCCAAGAAATTCACGAGATGGGTTCAAGCCTCTACGTACGATGTTAAAACCTTTTATATAGGCTCTCTTCTATCAGCCTGTACTAGCCTGCTGGCCTTCAGTGTTTTTGCTTTTTATCTTCCATTACAGAGACATCAAATGTTTTGGCAGCTCCACACAGCCTGTAGCTTCAAACTAAATTAGACTTTCTCCAGTTAAAACCCATCAACTGTTTCTGCAACATGATATATAGTGATTCAGTTTAATCTTCTCACAGCCCACTCCTTGGGTCCAGGCCCAGCTGTCTGATAAGCACTGCTTTGGATCTGCGCTTTCCAGACATTCTCATGATTAAAGAGCCAGAAAAGATGTTATTTTCTAATGTTGTTTTCTTTTCTTCTACGGGATTTTTAAAGTCATTATTTTGTACGTGCATTCTTTAAAGGACCAATATGTAATAAATCTACTGAATAAAATGATATAATTACCTTACTATATTTTATTTATTTTTTATTTATTTGTTTCTTTAACAGGGACACATGCAGTAAACATTGCTTCATATGTTAAATACAAAGTAGATACCATGCATAACAGTTTCTAGCCTTGGCTAATTAGCAACCCCTGTTCCTGGCTCAGCAGACATTGAGGAAACATGCTATGTTGAAGTGCTGGCTTCTCTGACAACAATGCAGCAGTCAGTATGTCCTCCTTCTAAGTTTAGAGTCCGGTCCTAGATGGTCTGTTTTTGCTTTGACCAGAGAAGGTAGGCGGTTTTAAGGCACCTCAACAACGCCGTTTTGGACGTCCCTCGGTTCGCCAGGCAGAGGGCAAACCAACAGGTATTGCAGCGATAAAAGCAGGCACGCGTGGTTCAGATATAACTGATTCTTCCCGACCTAAAGAACTTCCGCATGTTTCTAATAAGCTCCACGAGCAGGAACGTTGTCAAACTAGGATCAATACTGGAGATGCTTTTGAAAAATGGAGAGAGGTCAGAAGGCAGAAAGGTTTCAAGACCGATGCAGAGCTGGCTAAACACTGAAGCTTCAGTGTCTGCGACAAGACATCCTGCATGATCATCGACTCTTGGGAGGAGGGGGCGGGGGGAGACAGCTCTCTCCAATGTTTTGAATTTGGACTGCAGTACCCATTTTAGACGCTAGGTGTCAGAGTTACATATTGCTCCTTTAAATATGCTTGAATTGAATAATGCAAAATACACAATTCTTACCATCACTTTGATATACTGTAGGTTTTTTGTGTAAATTTTTGTGCACAAAGGCACTGAAGGTGACTCTAAACCTTTGAATGGCATGATTACACATGCCCCTCTTACATATTCATGAACACTCAAATGTGCCCTTCTTAATTCTGTGCTCGTCCTCACTCTGTGTGGCTAACTAATATTAGCACATTTTAAAAACATCTTGATCTTAATAACTGACACTGTTTACACGTTCTGTGGCCACAAAAAGGGTCTTCACCACTCTGAATGAGATGTAAAGGGGTCTTCACTGCTAGATGCCACTTAATCCTTCACACTGATCCATTAAATAAAGACTACTATAGTCTTCAGCAGAGGCTTTATCATTTTTGGGGTGGTCACACTTCCTCCAACCTTTTCTCTGACTGGGCAACATATGACCCACGGGCCATTCCATCCATTATTTTCTGTGGCTGGTAACACATTATAAGATTATGAGGCCATTTTATATCCTGACATATTAAAAGGGAATCTTGATCTGTAAAGATTATCTGGTGCTAATGTGTGATGGGGTTCTGGATTCACTCTGAATGAAGTGATCTCAGCATAAAGAAGTGTATAAAACCTGACATCTCCAGTGTCCTGAGCAAGTTCAGAAGAGGAACATCGAATCAGTGAGCAGCTTAGTGAAGTGAATCTGCTGCTTTACTTTCTCATTAGAGAGCAGAGAATGATGACATGTGATCTCTAAAGCCCCTCTGTTAGGGATTTGAACATTTCAGAGGGCAGCGACTGCTGCTAGTATGAAGGCCGGAAAACATCTGCTGTTTTATCATGGATTGTCCCAATGATACTAAAAACAGCATCATTTGATAACCCTAAGAATATTTTTCAACGAAAGCCCTAAGCAGACGTACATCCGACACTTTTTTGAACTCTGTTTTTCCAGGAAAACGAGTACATTTCAGTTGTTTTCTCTCAATCTCGACTTATTTATCTTATTAACTCAGGATAACAACACTGATTCTCCCTCCATAACAAGTTAAGTTATTGAGATCTTGAGAAAATAGCTAAAGTTAATTTGTTTACCAAGGGTTAGGTTTCCTGTGTTAACTGTCACGGGTTGGAATGAGGAGGAGGAGGACCCAATTGCAGATTACTCAAAAAAGATTTATTTAAACTAAAAGCAAAAGGCAAAACTTACAAAATCCAAAAACAGGTAGCCACAAGGAAACACGACAGACATCCAACACCGAAGCTTGACAAAACAATGAACAGACACAGAGGGGAAGAAACACAGAGACTAAATAGACAGGGTAATCAAACACAGGTGAGACAAAAGACACAGGTGAAACTAACAAGGCACAGGTGAGGACAATCAGGGCAAATCAGGACTGAGGGGAAACACAGACTGGAGTAACCAAAAAACACAGAGAGACACAAGGAGAAGAAAATACAACATAAAACAGGAAACACTAAAGACAACACTAGGAAACATTAACACACAGGGAAACAAGCAACACTAGGGAAAAAGAGAAATAAAACCAAAAACTAAACTAAACTCCAAAATACAAACTAAACAAAGACCAAATCATGACATAACCCCCCCCTCAAGGGACGGATCCCAGACGTTCCAAAACGTCAATAAACCAAAACAGGGTGGGTGGAGGGGGTCCGGAGGAGGGACTCCGGACTCTCAGGCGGACGGCCTGGAGGCAGGGCACATAGCCCGGACAGTTCGGGAGGGCGGCCAGGAGGCCGGCCCAACAAGGAGAACAGTTCAGGTGGACGGCCCGAAGGCAGACCAGACATGGTGCACAGTTCAGGGGGCCGGCCGGGAGGCCGATCAAACACGGGGAACAGTTCAGGGGGGCGGCTGGGAGGCCGATCAAACTCGGGGAACAGTTCAGGGGGGCGGCCAGGTGGCCGACCAGACCCGGAGAGCAGATCAGGAGGGCGGCCCGGAGGCTTACCAAACACAGTGAGCTGGTCAGGTGGGCGACCAGGAAGCCGACCAAACACGGGACACAGTTCAGGTGGGCGGCCAGGAGGCCGACCAAACACAGAGACCAGCTCAGGGGGAGTCAGACGGCCTTCTGACGATGGCGCAGGAGTCGGCAGGACCTCTGACAAGGGCGCAGGAAGCTGCAGAGTCGGCAGGACCCCAGACGAGTGCTCAGGAAGCTGCGGAGTCGGCAGGACCTCCGACGGAGACACAAGAGTGGGCAGATCCACCAACGGAGAAACAGGAGCGGGCACAACCTCCAACATGGAAACGGGTGTTGGCAGGGCCTCCCACAGAGACATAGGAGTGGGCAGATCCTCCAACTTGGAAACGGGTGTTGGCAGGACCTCCCACAAAGACAAAGGAGTGGGCCGATCCTCCAACTTGGAAACTGGTGTTGGCAGGGCCTCCCACAGAGACATGAGAGTGGGCAGATCCTCCAACGGAGAAACAGGAGTCGGCCGGACCGCCGAGGGTACGTCAGGAGTGACGTCAGAAATCGGCCGGACCGCCGAGTGTACGTCAGGAATCGGCCGGACCGCCGAGGCGACGTCAGGAGTCGGCCGGACCGCCGAGGGTACGTCAGGGGTGACGTCAGGAATCGGCCGGACCGCCGAGGGTACGTCAGGGGTGACGTCAGGAATCGGCCGGACCGCCGAGGGTACGTCAGGGGTGACGTCAGGAATCGGCCGGACCGCCGAGGGTACGTCTGGAGTCGGCCGGACCGCCGAGGTGACGTCAGGAGTCGGCCGGACCGCCGAGGCGACGGCAGGAGTCGGCCGGACCGCCGAGGGGGCGTCAGGAATCGGCCGGACCGCCGACAGGGAATCCTCAGGAATCGGCCGGACCGCCGACAGGGAATCCGCAGAAATCCCCCTCTCTTCAACAGGGGGACTACGGAGCTCAGCAGTCACAGGCAGCAGAGGGCGCTCTGCAGGGACGCAGTGAGGCTGAGGCCCTGGGGCGCAGAGGGGCAAAGTCACTGGGGAGCACAGGGGCAAAGTCACTGGAGCTCTGGGCAGTGAAGACTCGGGTGAGCTGGGCAGCGTAGACTCGGGTGAGAAGGTCAGCGTAGACTCGGGTGAGCTGGGCAGCGTAGGCTCGGGTGAGCTGGGCAGCGTAGGCTCGGGTGAGCTGGGCAGCGTAGGCTCGGGTGAGCTGGGCAGCGTAGGCTCGGGTGAGCTGGGAAGCGAAGACTCGGGTGCGCTGGGATGCGAAGACTCGGGTTCGCTGGGAAGCGAAGACTCGGGTGCGCTGGGAAGCAACATGGGCTGAGGCCTGAGTTGAGGTTCTTGCTGAGGCTTCGGTTGAGGCCTGGGCTGAGGCCTGGACTGAGGCTGTGGCTTGGGCTGGTAGACAGACTGCTGAGGTTGAGGCTTGAGCTGAGGCTTGAGCTGAGGCTTGAGTTGAGGCTCATGCAGAGGCCTGGACTGAGGCTGTGGCTTGGGCTGGTAGACAGGCTGCTGAGGTTGAGGCTTGAGCTGAGGCTTTAGCTGGCATGGCTGGGAAGAAGAGGAGAAAAAGTCTCTTGTCCACTCAGGGAGAAGGTGCCTGAGCCATGGCCTTGAGAGGATCTCCTCTTGTGCCTCGGAAATGGCTGCCTCCCTTTCCTCATCACAACAAGCCATTTTTAAATCATTCTTTAAACATGTGAGGTTATAAGTAACCTCACGTATTTCTAACAAAAAACATCCATCCGCTGGGTCCATATCTGGTCTGTTCATTCTGTCACGGGTGGAATGAGGAGGAGGAGGACCCAATTGCAGATTACTCAAAAAAGATTTATTTAAACTAAAAGCAAAAGGCAAAACTTACAAAATCCAAAAACAGGTAGCCACAAGGAAACACGACAGACATCCAACACCGAAGCTTGACAAAACAATGAACAGACACAGAGGGGAAGAAACACAGAGACTAAATAGACAGGGTAATCAAACACAGGTGAGACAAAAGACACAGGTGAAACTAACAAGGCACAGGTGAGGACAATCAGGGCAAATCAGGACTGAGGGGAAACACAGACTGGAGTAACCAAAAAACACAGAGAGACACAAGGAGAAGAAAATACAACATAAAACAGGAAACACTAAAGACAACACTAGGAAACATTAACACACAGGGAAACAAGCAACACTAGGGAAAAAGAGAAATAAAACCAAAAACTAAACTAAACTCCAAAATACAAACTAAACAAAGACCAAATCATGACATTAACAAGATAAATAAGTCCAAGTTCAATCAAATGTACCAATGTATTTCCACTAACTGCTTATTTCCACATCCTGCGTGCTGCCTTCCGTCTGCGCAATGGTTTTATTCCGCCCGACGACATGTGCCCTGCCCCACTGGGGTTAATGTTGATAAAGTTATGGGACATACAATCGGGAGTCCGTATATTGTGTTTGATTTTGAAATTGATCGCATGCTCCGTGCGTTCCCGTGCCTGTTTTCCTGTCTGCTCTGCTCAACTTGATGCATGCTTGCAGCGGGCACCTTCGAAAATAGACGCAAAGCATATTTGAATTTGAGCAGAGCGTAGTGGCGCTGCTTGCACATGCCGGAGACGGACCACGGCGGGTGCTGCGGAAACAGGAGCTTTGACTGGAGTTGCAGCGAACAGCGCTGACGGACCTTGGCGTGTGCGGACTATGTGGAATTTTTTTTTTTTTTTTATATACTTTATTAATCCCCTACGGGGAAATTGTGGTTCGCACTCTGTTATTTTTAGACATGCTTCTCACACACACAGGCCTGAATCACACACATGCACAACGAGACCTGTGGACATGCATTAATGGAGAGATGTCAGAGTGCGGTGGCAGCCCCTTGGGAGGCGCCCCCTGAGCTGGTGGGGGTTCGGTGCCTTGCTCAAGGGCACCTCGGCAGTGCTCGAGAAGCACCTCTCCAGCTACCAGACCAACTTCCATATTTTGGTCCGCATCAGGACTTGAACCGGCGACCCTCCGGTTCCCAACCCAAGTCCCTACGGACTGAGCTACTGCCGCCCCTTGGCAGTTAGGCCTTCCATAAAGTGTCTTTGACAGCATGACTGCATTCAAAATGTGACTTGTGACAGAATCCGTAGCACATATGCCTCTGTTGACACAACTTAAATATTTATTCATCCTATAAAATAAAATAATGCATCGTGAGATGGGCTCACATGTCCTTCAAATATTATAAGGATTAAAATGTTCTTTTGTGTGTTTTGTGCAGACTTAACCTAACCAATGAATCAGGTGCCCCTCAGCCGATGACTTGAAAATGTCCCATGTTAATTTAAATGTCACATTAGTAAAAGCAAAGCATGACCAAAGATGGGCTAATATGAGCATTACTTAAAGCTTAGCCTCCAGCAAACAGCAGCATGTGGTGCACCTGACCTGCTGACGTCAGTCTATGTTGACACAAAAGCTAAACGGACTTGCAAGCAGTTCACATCCTTCAAACGAAACATCCGTCAATATGTGGATTTATGAAATATAAAGGCATGAGTTAAGATATTTATTTAGCTAAGTATGACACATGATGACATCCTTATTCCTAATCTTCGCTGTTAGGCTCCGATTGGTTGACTCTTTCCCAAGCACATAACTTTATTTAACCAGGCAAATTCTTATTTAACAAATGCACAAAGTGGGCCGATGAGAATCTTAAAAGAAAGCTAATGCATTATAAAGATGTTTTAAAAAAAAAAACACCCAATCAGGTAGTTACCTTCATGTTAAAAGAGCGCAGACTCATCAGAGTCAGACAGGAGACACAACTCGGCTCTGGCAGTTTCTGTCTGTATCTCCTCAAGCGGCATAAAAACTTAATTTTCAAATTATTCAACTTCACTGTTGACCCCTTTTATTTCTTTCCCTTATTTCCTCCTTGACCTCTGCTCTGGCATGGCACTGCTGAGGATCTCTCTTGGACTCTGAGCAACTCTCAACTGGTACAGAAAAGCACAGCAGAGGATTCACTTCCTCTGGAGGCTGTAGATATTAAGGGTCCCCTCCCCCATCCTCCCCACCTTCTATCTGGTCACTGTTAAGAGTGTCCTGGCAAGCTGCATCACATCCTGGTACGGCTTATGTGGTGCCTCAGACAGGAAGACTTTGCAGAGTGTGGTAAGGATGGCTGCGAGGGTCATAGTGGTCTCCCTCCCATCCATTCAGGACCTGTATGAGGACACATGCAGCAAGAGAGCCCTCTGCTTTGTGAGAGACTATTTCCTCCCTGCAAATGGACTGTTTGATCTTGCGCTGTCTGGTGTGAGATATCGCTCCATTAAAGCTCAGACAGGCAGAATGTGCAACAGCTTCTTCCCACAGGCCATACGACCGTTAAACAGCTTTACACCCTGCTCATGAAATCCACACAACATGTAACTTTTTAAATGATTGCATCCATCCATCCGTTATTTATACCGCTTTTTTCCCATTCGGGTTGCGGCGGGCTGAAGCCGATCTCAGCTGTTATTGGTCAAGAGGCGGGGTTCACCCTGGACTGGTCGCCAGTCAATCACAGGCCTTTTTAAAATAATTTCCATACAATAGCATGCATACAATATGTTTTATATGCCTCATTTTTATTCTTGCACTGATTGCACTTTTGTTTTTATAATTGCGCTGGTCTTTTTTAGCGTTGAATTTAGCTTTTATTGTCTTAAAATCAGAGCTTAATTTGTGCCGGATCCTGCTGCAACAAGATCCAGAACGGGCAACTATTTGATTGGATTCAGCAACTCAATTGTTGCTATCACAATATCTATATGACATGTTTTGTAATATTGAATGTAATCTGTTCTGTCATTCTTTTATTTTTTCATCTAAAAGACTTGGGAATCTCTTGTTTTCCTTAAATGTCTTTTTTGTAAAAAAGAGGGAGTGACAGTCAGGTGATGTAGGGAAGCCTGAAACGGGAGTTTTGTGCAGGTCAAGAGAGCTAGGTTGATGTTAGTGTCTGCAATTTGGTCAAGGCCTTAGAGACCAATAGCTGTTTTCTTGCCAAATCAACAGTTAAGCACATGTTTTCATGTATTGTTCTCTGCTGTGCTGCTGCTGTGTTTATAATTAACTGGAACAGTAAGGTGTGTGATGATGAAGTTGGTGTTTTGGTTTAGGATGCAACATTAAATGCAGACATACTAACTTATACTTACCGCAGGTCTGTTATTTTCTATCATCGCACACACGTAGACCTGTTTCTGAGTTTTTCAACACAATCAAAGAAAACAAAGACGTGTCATCATCCAGCCAGAAAGAGTAGCAGAACTATTAAGGCTTTCATATTTGCATAAAACTCCTGAAAAACTCCAGGAGGAGCTGTATGTGTGAATGCAAACAGACATTTTTTTTGCTCAGACATTACCTGGAGTTTCTCCTGCCAGACCCCTAGTATTTTTTCCTCATCAGGTTCGAGAGAGAACGCAGCAGGATATTCTCTCCGGGGAATTCACCTCAGGCCAATGGGAGGGGGGGAGTGACGTTTATACACTGTGACTGCTGCACGGTGCATAGACAGCTGCATTATATTTCCTGCTCATCAGTGTGTTGTCCTCGAACCATACCGAACCACACTGATGTGGTTCATCCCCCCCCCCCTGTCTGACGGAATAGTCAATAGAGTTGTGAACAGCCAGGTCAGGAGAATATCCGGAGCAGTCCTCCTGAAATTATCTAGATATTTTCAGGAGTGTATATGTGAAAAAAGCTTTGATGTTACCCTTGATTTTGGAGTTTAAGCCGATTATTCAACAATAACCTCTTAGAGGGAGAGAGAGCTTGTAGGGCAGACGGTGCCCTGGTCGGTCTGTTAGTCAGATCTGGGACCCCCCAGACTTAATGAATATCTCTTGGAGAGACATGAAACAGAAAACTAAATTGAGCATCCGTCCTAATGTAACTCAGTTTACCAGCGTTACATGCACTACTGTGCGTCTTTTCTTTTTGTTTTCTCTCTCTCTCTCTCCTGTGCTCCCTCCAGGTGCTGCTCTCAGCCACTGATCAAGCACACCTGTACCCACTCTCCAATCAGGGGCAGAGTATAAAGAGCAGCAGGGAGCTGGCAGTCAGTTGACCATTTGGCTTTGTGTGTCCCTGCAGAAGTGGTTACAATTCTGTGGAAGGAGGATGTGTTCCTCAAGGTGTTCTGCCTTGTTTATTTTTTTATTTTTTCTGGGGGTGGGGGTTAATAGTGTTCCTTTGTGTTCTCTAAAAGAAGCTTGTTTTTGGTTGTGAAAATGTTGCTAGTTTTGTGAAGAAATACTTTAAAAATATGCTTAGACTTCCTTCTTCTTTCCTTCCCTGGGTTTGAATTTAATTGTAACTCCTCTCATCCTCGAGCCATCTCAGGAAACAAAACCACCAGTTAAGTGTGTGAACAACACTTCAGTCTATGTTAACAGACTGATGTTGGCTCCAAAATGTGTTTAGCAAACACAAGTCTGCAAGTGCACTCGTCACCAGCACTGCTCTCTTTTTTTATAAACCATAAACGGGTCAAAGGTCTCGTCTACTTTTGGTGTGAGGTTTGTCGTCTGTTAAAGTGTCAAACAATTTAACATCACTAAAATACTATCAAGTATTAATAATCCTGAATTAAAATTAATTACTATAATGTGAGTTTTCGTAGATGCTATCAAATAAAATGACTTCTCTCAGCACCCCAATGAGAGCAGGCCACTCAGAGAGAGAGAGAGAGCGAGGGAGAGAGATGCACATCCTCAATGGCTGATTCTACGCGCTTCTCTGGCTGATTTTGAGCAATTATTCTGAATTTTGTTATTAAAAACTTAACAAGAACCTCACTGAGATTAAGAATCTCATTTACAAGAGTGTCCTGGAATCTCCCTCTCTCTCTCCATCGCTCTCTCCAGGTGCGTCCAACCTTACTGCCAATTTCCACATACTCCGTGCGTGCCGCGGTCCTTCAGCGCCGCACACTACGCCTCCGTTTGCTGCCACTCTAGTCAATACTCCTGTTTCCACAGCGAGCAACGCGGTTCATCAACGGTATGGTCTATTTTCCGACGGAGCACGCTGCAAGCACGGTTGAGGGGACATTGAAATTGCAAAATGATCTCACATTTGGCCTTTACTGCAATTATTGATCATACATCGTACAGAGGGCAAAATGATGGTACTGGCAACACTGCGCTCCAGAATAGGACCAAGTGGGGCAGGGTGTGCGCCGTCCGACAGAGCAAAATCGTGCAGAGCGCGCACAGGCTATGGAAAATTGGAAGTTACTGCAGCCACTGATCAAACACCTGTATCCACTCTCCAATCAGGTGCAGAGTATAAAGAGCAGAAAGGAGCTGGCAGCCAGTTGTCTGGAATTCTCTGATGTGCAATTTTTGATGCATTCTTGGATATATTCTATATGATGTGGGACCTTCAGGATTTACAAATGAAGCACTGCTTAGATTGGTTTGTAAATGATGTGTACCTTAGATGTGTTATTTATTCATTTGTTCTCTTTTTAGCACACTGGTCCTGTGTAACACAATATCATTCCACTGTATGTTACACAGATGTGGATGGAAGGACAACCAAGTAAAGTTAAATGTGTTCATGGATGGATCCACTAGGGATAGGTTACCATGGTAACGGTTGTTACAGTATAGTAATATTAAGCTGTTGAAAAAGTTGGGTTCTGTATAACCTCTAATCAGATGGGCTGATCCAACATCAGATCAGCTGCTGCCAACAGATCACTTGTCTTACCCACCTTTTTATTTGCCTAAATTGTTGATGGTGGCCCAGTATAGGACAGCTGGCCCATCTGGCATTCGTTAAAATTGCCCGATTTCCAGTCCAAACCTTTGACTGTGATGAGGAGAACTTCAGCTTTTCTCTTTGAGTTACCACTTAGTCGAGGCTTCATCCAAAAGGATGCAGCACTTACGCCTGGAGCTGCAAACGGGCCTAATGATGACAAGTAAATGCATCACACAGCTCGCTGTACATCCTATTTATTTAATCTAAGTGCAAACGTATTTGCACTAAATGCTTCTGTATTCGCCCATTCCTTTTACAGTGGTTAGAAACGAGTTTGCTGCTCGGTAGATTATCCCTCCGGGGGAAGTCTTGAACTTGAAGCATCAGCTCTATTTGAAAGCTGTTATACAGCCCTCAGCCTGTCAAGGAATTTGGAATGAAATATGTTTAATTAAGGCAGTGGGGAAAAAACGTGGCCTAAATGTCTCAGTTAAGTATATTGGACTCGTCACCTCTCTTTCTCTGGCTCTCTCTCTCTCTCTCCGAACCATCAAACACTGTCCTTAATATCTCAATAAAGTGCTCATAACCTATTTTTCTGAGTCAAGTATATCTGTCACTCAGTTAATTAGCCTATCAGTCTCTCCCTCCCTCTCCTTTTACCTCCTGTCAGTCTCCTATCCAGCCCGGTTGTATTCAAATTAAATTTACATTATCACTAAAAATCCCAGTGCTATAATTGTCTTATTTAAGTGCACTGACACCGTTTTTAATCATGCTCCACTCCCCTCTCTCTCTCTCCTAAACTGTTCACATTATGTGTGAATCAAATTTATATCATCCCCAAATGTCTTTTATTAACTGCATCTGCCACCTCTTTAATCAGCCTCTTCCAATCGTCTCTTAACCTAAACAACCACGGAGTGTCTACCTCAGCAGAATCAACGATGGTGTCTGTTTGATTTGTAAGAAGTAGCGCCTCACATCAAATATTAACAACATGCCCGCTGGAGAGGAGTGCGAGCCACTTTGTAGTCGCAGCTTGAAAACGTGAGTGAGGAAATGAAGTTGGAAGGGCCGGTGTTTTCTGTTTGAAGAGGGGCTTGTAATCAGTGTCTCGGTTCATTAGGGTGACGTACGCTCCTGATGAATCACCAATCACAAAGTGCTGTAGTGTTGGGTGGGTACAGTTTAGCATTCAAATGACATCATCACGCCTGTGTTCCGTTTTCTGCAACGCAGGCTGCTCTGATTAATGAGGAGTAAAACATGATGTCCAAAGAAGACTGTCGAATTGATGAGGGCCGCAGGTTGGAAAAGTTTAAAGTAGGAGAGTTTTCGGTCTCTTGTTTTTTATTGTGTTGGATATATATAAGTGCAGCGTGCATACAGAGGATATAATAACAGGTGTAAAGGCGAGAAAGATTAATTTAAGGGATGGACTTGTATGTATTCAAAAAGCAAATAATATCTTTGAAATCAGAGATTCTCTTTTGTTACAAATTACACATATTTTTGTCAGGCATTTTTTGATTTCATGTAACATTCATGCATCTGCCACCTTCTGTGGCTGGGGTCAGCCCTATGTTCCCACAGGGATTAGGGTTAGGTTCAGGGATGGAGTAATGTTTACTTGAACTCAGTGAGTTTCTTGTGCACTGGCCAGGGCGTGTGCCGACAGTTGAGGCCCCCCCAGAGCCTCTCCTCTGAATTCTGTGGAGAGAGAATGGAAGGAGAGGAAGAAAAAGGTAAGTTAACAATCATTAAGACCATATGGTGTATGTGCATTTAGTTTTCTGATCCAGTTTCTCTCCGCCCTTCTTATCTGTCCAACTGTCCAGGGGTCTCATTTATAAAAGAGTGCGTAGAATCCATACTAAAAATGTACGTGCGCCAACAACCCGGAAATGGCGTGCGCACAAAATATTTCAGTTTTATAAAACCGTTCGTACGCACACCTGCACGCAATGTTCCCTTTATAAATCACGATCCACCTGGAAATGTGCGCACGTAGATTAGCACCATGTTCCACCCTCTACACGCCCACATTCAACCATAAACGGTCAAAGCTGCTAGTGAATGAAAATGCATACAAACGAGGGGGCAGATCAAAGGTTTCTAGCGCTGGATCGCGGCGAAAACCGGAAGTTTAGAGGAAGAAAATAAACTTTCTGACCCAGAAATGCAGGAGCTTGTGAATGAAGTAAAGGTTAGAAAGCACATAGCGGTAGATTGCTGCAGCAGGAGGGTCACAAACTTAAGAAAAAAACAGAGAATGACACCACGTTGCTGCTGCATTCACGCTGTCCTCCTGAGTCCTACAGCGCCAAAACATCCACCGTTCATCATTATGCACTGCAATGTTTAAGCTATATGTTTACAGGACCCACTATGATTCATATATTGTCAGAGCGCTCACGTCAGTCAGCAGTCTCCCTCACTGTAGGATATTATTAATCAAAAGTTTGATCAATGAACAGAAACTTTTAATTGTCAACAATTTTTCGTGGGAAACTCCGATCTGCTCTGTGACTAATTATGAGGATATAAAGGCCCCATGATCGTGTCAGAGATGCCCCGATTTAATGTCCACACTTGAACAATTTACACAATAAATACGTGCAGGTGATGAAGATGTGCTGAGTAACAAGAAGGCAAAATGTGTGAAGCCACCGCTGTGTCTCTGAGCGCTCTGTGTGCCTTGCAGCTCAGTCATCTTTATCCAAACAAAAAATCACACTTGATGATAAATGCACAATATTGAAAGATATTAATGAAAACTGGTGGCTCTACGGTTTTTGTGTTAGTTTAAATCTGATTTCTACATCAGTGATTACATTAGTGTACAGTCCGGTCCTCTGAGGTCCGTCCGGGATAATGAAGGCCAGACAGCGCTGATGAAATATGTATGGCGGACTTTTATTTATTCATTTGTTTACGTTTATATCTTGTCATATTTTAAGTAACAATTGATAATGGCTCACTACATGCGCTCGTATAGCCTAGGTAAAACAACGGCCGGTGTTAATGATGTGGATCTGTCATCAAAGTTTGATATTTAGTGAAAGAAAATGTGGAAGAGACATCAATATACAATCTGCAGGCTTCAATTCACCACTTCGCCGTCTGTGTCGCCAATTTCCCCTGCCTCCAAAATGTACGTACGCATGGGTCAGAGTTTGCTTACCGGTGCGCACATTTTACCGTCAGGTTTGTTTTTATAGATCACAAACTTTGCGTGATTAAAGGTGTACGCCAGTTTCAGGGCCCGTTTTGTGCGTACGCAACGGTTATAAATGAGACCCCAGGCCGGGTTGCCCTCCGGTCCGCAGATGGTTAGTTGCCTGACTGGATTCAGCCTGAAGTGACAAGCCACCAGGGTTAAGGATCCGCCTCTCCCAATGCTGTAAAGATGTTGTTTGAGTCTGGTTCTTACGCCGAATTTCCACCAGATCCGTGTGCATTTCGTGTCCGCTCCGGTGCACGACGGCTCTGTGCACCCCTGTCCTTCAACACCCACCGGCTGCGTGCTCCGTCCGCAGCACGGAGGGCACAGCCGGTCAGCTGGGTTGCAGAGACAAAGGAATTCCCGCTGTATTTTAAAGATTAACCCCCGACAGCGCGAGATAATACGGTGTACATTGTATTAAACTCTACTTTATAAACACATAAACAAACACACATACTGTCATGATTTGGTCTGTTTTAGTTAGTAGTTCAGAGTTTAGATTTCTTTATATGGTTTTAGTTCTCATTCTTCCCTGGTGATGTTTCCTAGTGTTCGTTTAGTGTTTCCTGTTTTATTGTGTAATTTCTATGTTCTAGTTGCATTCTTGAGTTTCTTTGTCTTTAGTGTTGCATGTATGTATTTTGTAGTTGTCCTCAGTGTTTCTCGTCGTGTGTTCATTCCTGCCTCTGTGGGTTTCCCTCCAGTGTGATTGCCCTCATTGTCTTCACCTGTGTCATTAGTCTCACCTGTGTTTGATTTCCCCATGTCTATTTAGTCTCTGTGTTCCTTCCCTCTTGTCGTCAGTTCATTGTTGTATCTCAGTGTTAAAGTAAGTCCGTCTTCCTCGGTGTTTTTGTACCCTCAGTGGTTTTTTCAGTTTGGAGTTTTCATAGTAAGTTTGTTTTGCCTTGTGCCTTTTTGTGAAAATAAATCTTATTTTGAGTTATACTGCATTTGGGTCCAGTTCCCTGTTTCCAACCCATGACACATACAGTCAATTTTCTGAACCGTCAAAACAAAGTCTTTTATTCTGAAAATAAACCGGATGTTTTAATGTTGTATCAGTGTCTGACTTCCCGTCCCGCTTGTTCTTTTCTGTGCTGAATTGATTCGTCGTGCTCCGGCATCCGGCAAAAATAGAAGTCTTGCGTATCAGCTCCGAAGGGCTCCGGACTGCCGGAGCTGAGACGCAGCGCAGCGGACCCAGTGGAAGCACACACATTGAATAAAGTGAAACGTATCAGCTCCGCTGCCGGAACGGAGCGGAGACGGACCAAACACGCATCTGGTGGAATTTGGCTGTTATGCTGTTGCCTGTTTCTGCTATATATAGCTTCTGGCACTGATTACACTTGATACAATAAACTGTGTTTGAGGTGTTTAGTGTAAAATTTCCTGTTATGGGAAAGGTGGCTCTGCTGTATGGATTGCTGATGGATATGGATGACCTGAAATGAGCCCGCTGCACATCTCTCTGGCCCTCCTCCCACCTGGTGGACCCCGAGGGAACCAGTAGATCGCTCAGGTTTTTATTTTTCCTGTTGGCTACAATGACATTATGATTTAGAAATGGCTGATATGTGTCTTGAGCCTTCTTGAAGTTCGTTTTGAGTTGTTGATGTAACCTGATGTATTTTTGAGAGAATCTTGTCCCCAGGGGGAGGAGTTTCAGAGGTGCAGTTGGAGAGGTGGAGGTGAGAATCCTGGGAGGGTTAAAAAGGTTAAAAGCAATCAAATGAATAAAACGGAAGGGATAGATTAGTAAAAATCTTTAAAGGTGAGATCACATAAAAGGGAGTCTATAAAAGTGAGTTTTAAGAAGTGATTTAAAAGATGTCACTGACTCTGCCCGCCTTATCTCCTCAGGCAGGTCGTTCCAAAGTCGAGGGGCCCTGATCGCAAAAGCTCGGTATCCTTTCGATTTGAGCCTCGACTTTGGAACGACCAGAAGGGAGCTGCCTGAGGATCTGAGGTCACGAGATGGTTGATAGGGGGTTAAAATTTCACAAATGTAACTCGGGGCAAGGCCGAGACGAGCTTTAAAAGTGGTCAGTAAAATCTTAAAATTAATTCTAAAAGTGACAGGAAGCCAGTGGAGGGAAGCAAGGACAGGAGTGATGTGATGTTGTCTGTTAAAACCAGTAAGAAGCCTAGCTGCTGCGTTGACCAGTTGGAGGCGGGAAAGCGATTTATTAGTTATACCAGAAAGAAGGGAGTTGCAGTAGTCCAGACGAGAAAAGATTAATGACTGAATAAGTTTTTCCAGTTCAGCAGGTGGGAGAATTGATTTGATTTTTTAAATGGATCTTATGTGAAAGAAGCAGGTCTGGACAACTTTCTTGATGTGTTGGTTGAAGGTGAGGTCTAAATCAAAAATTACTCCTAAATTTCTTGGGTGTGATGTTAGCAGAGAGTGGACCGAGGGAACTTTTAACCTGGCTGATGTTTGGGTGTGGATAATTGAAGAGTATAATTTCTGATTTTGACTCGTTAAGTTGTAAAAAAAATGTGGGCCATCCAACATTTAATATCCTTGAGACAGTTAAAAACAGCAACTAGGCTTACTTGGTCACCAGGTCTCAACGTAAGGTATATCTGTGTGTCGTCCGCATAGCAATGAAAAGACAGGTTATGGTGCTGGATAATTTTACCGAGTCGGAGCATATAGATAGAAAATAAAAGAGGACCTAAAATCGAACCTTGCGGTACACCACAGGTAAAACGAGGTGGAGGAAGAGTGCTTACCTATGGTGACCACAAAGGTTCTGTCTTAAAGATAGGAATAAAACCAACTAAGCGCAGTGCCCTTGACACCAACCCACGATTCTAGGCATTCAATTAAAATGGCATGATCTACTGTATCGAGTGCCGCACTTAAATCTAAAAGAATTAAAATTGCACTCTCTCCTCTGTCAGTAGCTAAAAGAAGGTCATTTGTTACTTTGAGGAGGGCTGTTTCTGTACTATGGAGTGCTCTAAAACCAGACTGAAACTTCTCGAAGAGGTCGTTGTCATTCATAAAAGCTAAAATCTGTGTTGAAACAACTTTCTCTAAAACTTTGGATAAAAACGGGAGTTTAGAAATAGGCCTAAAATTACTGAGAACTGTGGGTTCAAGATTTGGTTTCTTTAAAAGAGGTCCACAGCATGTTTAAAAGCAGATGGAAAATGACCAGTTAAAAGTGTGCTGTTAAGAATGGATAAGATACTGGGCCCAACCGAGTCCATAACATCTTCGCCGCTTTGCACCCTCCAGTCAGACGGACGGGTCTGTGACCAGCGCATGATTGGCTGCAGGACCAGATGCCTGATGCCTTGCTGGAGTACTCCACCCCTCCCCTCCCCTACCGTGTTGCCAGTCGGATGTTTTTCATGTTGTAACGTGGACTCTTTATGTGCTTATGTGCTGAGGAGTTTTTTTTATGTTCCCACACTGTGCTCTACAGGAGCATAGTTTGGGGGTTGCTTTTTTCCCTCCTACCCTTCCTCATGTTATGCTGTATTTTTCATAAATTGCCCTGTCTCCTGTCCTGTAAACCCCCTGTTATTGTATGTATGTATATGTATGGAGAGGAGATGGTATGAAATTTCGCTTGGTCTGACTAAGTGACAATAAAGCATTCATCATCATCATCATCATCATCATCATCATCATCTTAGAGAAATTTAGTCAGTATGGTGTCAAGGCTGCACGTAGCTGGATTCATATGAGATAAAATATCTAATAAAACCGGCATAGAAATGGGGTTAAAATTGCTAAAATAATTAGAAACGTTTCTGTGGTAGTGTAAAACAAGGTCAGGGGGGATAATCTGTTGCCTAATGTCGTGAATTTTATTTGTAAAAAACTTAAAAAATGTCTCACATGTCTCATCTGAGGCATCAATAAAATGACAAGGGGAGGGGTTAGTGACGGAGTCTAAGATTTTAAATAAAGTTCTAGGGTTAGAACGGTTAGATAAAATTAGATTAGAATAAATGGATGCTCATGCTTCTTTAATTGTGTTTTGATAATTTTTCATAGCGTCTTTCCAGATTTCAAGAAATACATGTAAACCAGTTTTTTCTTCTACAGTCCCTTTTTAATTCTCGAGTGGCATCATTAAGCCAGGGCTGGTGTGTTTTATTAGAGTCTCTGATTTTCTACGGAGCAACTGAGTCCAAGGTGGTCTTACAGATGTTGTTAAAATTGGAGACCAGCTCCTCTGTATTAAAATTTGGATTAAAAGCATTTAAAGAAGCAGCAATAAAAAACTCTGAAAATTGTCCAGCTGATGTAGGAGTAAAAACACGACGAGAGACTGGTAAACTGTTAAGAACAGGTAAAAAAGATAAAACCATGCTAAATAAAACCAGTTTATGGTCGGACACACAGCAAACATGAATGTTAAAATCACCTAAAATAAGAACATTGTCATACCTGGACATAAAATATGATAAGAAATCAGAAAACTCCTGGATCAGAATCAGAATCAGAATCAGCTTTATTGGCCAGGTATGTTTAACACACAAGGAATTTAACTTCGGTAGACTGTGCTCTCTTTGTACAAAGGTATAACATTAAATATCAACAATAAACTTAAAAATAAACAGAATTAAAGACTAATATGTACAAGACTAAATAAGATAATAGTGCAGTGGTGAGTAGTGCAAAAACGATGCTGAAGTGAACATGAGGTAGATATTTTTACAGCATTTACATTAAAGAGTGAGTGCAGATGGTAATTAAATAAAAATAAAAATAATATATATTTGCGTATATGTACATTCAGTGACAGTTTTGTTCCAGGGTTATTTCACAGCGACAGGTCTGACACTCTGTGACTGATAAGCGTTTAGCGTTCATCAGAGTGACAGCCTGGGGGAAGAAACTGTTCTTATGACGGGTTGTTTTGGCGTACAGTGATCTGTAACGCCTGCCGGAGGGGAGGAGTTTGAAAAATTTGTGTCCGGGGTGTGAGGGGTCTGCAGTGATGTTACCTGCCCGTTTCCTGGCCCTGGACCGGTATAAGTCCTGGATGGGGGGGAAGGTCGACACCGATGATCTTTTCTGCAGTCCTGATGTCCGTTGCAGTCTGTGTCTGTCCAGTTTGGTTGCAGAACCAAACCAGACAGTGATGGAGGTGCAGAGAACGGACTGGATAATGGCGGTGTAAAACATGATCAGCAGCTCCTGGGGCAGGTTGAACTTCCTGAGCTGACGCAGGAAGTACATCCTCTGCTGGGCCTTTTTCCTTAAAGTGTCTATGTGGGAGGTCCACTTCAGGTCCCGAGAGATTGTGGATCCCAGGAACCTGAAAGAGTCCACAGTAGACACTGTGCTGTTCAGAATAGTGAGGGGGGGCTTCTCCTGAAGTCCACTGTCATCTCCACAGTCTTGAGCGGGTTCAGCTCCAGATGGTTCTGACTGCACCAGAGAGCCAGCTGTTCCACCTCCCGTCTGTAGGCAGACTCGTCACCGTCCTGGATGAGACCGATGACGGTGGTGTCGTCTGCGAACTTCAGGAGTTTCACAGAAGGGTCCCCTGAGGCGCAGTCATTGGTGTAGAGGGAGAAGAGCAGTGGGGAGAGAACACACCCCTGGGGGGGCGCCAGTGCTGATTGTCCGGGTGCCGGATGTGATGCTCCCCAGCCTCACCTCCTGCCTTCTGTCAGTCAGGAAGTTGGTGATCCACTGACAGGTGGCTCAACACCAGAGTCCATGTGGGAGTATATATGTAAAATAAAAAGAATCCTTCAAAAACAGGACAGTGTCTCATAAAGAAATAAAATGTGTAAATAATGAACTGAAATACTTGTTTTGTAAAAATGAAATGAAATAATTGCTTTTTCAGCACATGAATATCAAGAAATCTCAGTGAACATTTTTAAAAACACATCACAGCAGAACACTTTATCACACAACAACACCCTGGAACATAGATTTTGTTTTTGTTTTTTGTGGGGTTTTTTTTATTTTTTTGAGTGTTTTTGAGTTCCCCTAAGGTTAGTGCCTTTCTAGTTGTGGTAAATCATCCTGGATCTCTTCTTTTTGAATCCGTTTCGGCTTCTGATGGGCACAATTTGCTGTCTTGCCAGCAATGTGTAGATGGCGTATGCCTCCTGGAGGGTCTTGGAGGGGTCTGTGTCTACTAGACTCTCCTCTTTCTCAGTCCATGTTGTGTTTGAGATCTGGCATCTTGTTGGAGCCATTGCTGATGTACAATGGATCTCTTCAGGATCGACTGCCTGGACATCTTCGTATGGCTGCTGTGCCTGCTTTTGTGGGCCCTGCTCCTTTTCCTCCTCTTCCTCCTTCCTCTTCGTGGGTTGAAAAGCAGGAGCCTTTAGAGCCATCTTAAATGGTAGGCCTTCATGCAGTCTCCACACAATCATGCCAAACATTTTTGGCAGACTGAAGTTTGACAGGAGCTGGATGGTCTGCATCTTTGACCGGGGGAAAGGGAGCTCCTGGAGCAGGGTCTTAAGATGCTCAAAACTGACAAAGTCACCATTCATCAGCATCCCCACTGCACTGAGGAAGGTGAGTACTTTTAAGGCATCGGCATAGGAGATGCCTTTGGGGAGACGGCTGAGGGACACTTCCATCCATGGCATCCCCCATTCCCTGTACCTGAGGACGTTTCTGGCGTAACTTAGCTCTCCAGCTCATTGCACACATCTCCGGTCAGGGCTGCGGCCTTTGCCAGGAGGGAGGGCAACTTGCCTGGCTCCAGAATCTCAACATAGTCACCCTCCTTCCAGTATATGCGCTTCGTTTTGCGCACGTCCCTAAACTTGATGTCAGGGAAGAATAACCGCAAGCAAGTTATTCCAGCTTTCAGGGCCTTATCCACTTTCTCCCCACTCCTTCACACCAGAACCCTGGTCAAGGGGACAGGAAAGGAGTCCTGTATAGCCAGGTTGTGGGTCAGGTTTTGAAGTGTGACAGAGCCCTTGAGGTTGTCATGACACTTGAGTCCCTGCAGCTTGGTCAGGGGGATATTGTCATTCCTCCTGAAAATATCTTTGAGCACCACAAGTACCAGGGCCTCTCCCACCACTGCGGTGGAGGACCCCAGTGACTCGGTCAGGGGGAAGATTTGCTCTATTCTGGAGACCTGCAGGCTGTCCCTTGTCCAATGCTGCAGGGGTGGGGGCAGGTCTTTGCTGCACCACTGTTATATGGGGCTAGCCCTATGAACCCCCGTTGCGAAGTGGCACTGTTTTCATCTGTGGGGCATGTCCCCAGGCTGACAGACAGCTGCAGGTCGCTGGTAGAAAGTGGATGGCCATAAAACATGGTTTCAAAGGCCAGCTCGGCCTGGAAGGATCGCCAAGAGGCAATGAAGCCTCCCTCACCAGCCTTGCTCGCCCACTCTTCTTTGAGAGTGTCCCTGATGTACCCGAGGCAATCCTTCAGGGTGGTGTGGAGGCTTTCACTCCCTGGGTTGTGTACAAAAGGCAGGACAACTGGGAATGTCTTCAGCAGCGAACGGAGTGCACTCTCGCTGAAGAAGGACCTTGAACTGAAGATCTGGGGTATGTTTGTATCCCTGTTAAAAAGTCCCACCTGTTCGATGCGGCACACCAGCTGGCAGACCATCTTCATTGTTTGGTCATCCATGTGGTCCATGTATGTTTTTGCCCTGTGTTCCATGGCCTTGTGATACTGTGGGTGGGACAAGCCAGCTGTCACTATAGTACCAGAGACTGGATGTTTAAATGGAAATGGTTTTTCACCATTTTCACCAATCTTTCAAGACCCACAGAATATTTTGTGCTTTGAATATGTAGCGATATTCAGCAGCTTCAACTGTATTAAACAAAGTTTCTCACACAAACCTATGGTCGGAACTCCCAGTAAATGATTGGGAGACATCTGTAAGTACAAAGACGTATCTGAGACCTTCAAAGATCCACATGCATGAACCATGACACTGTGGATTAACGGATTTACGGTCAGTCAAAACCAAAGGAACTGATTGACGATTTGAAAGCTTTCCTCCCTCAGAAAAGCTGAAGCGAGAGTATATCATCAACTCGTAAAACCTTAGATAAACAACTAACAGGAACCCAAGAGACGTGATATCCATGAACAGAATGACATTTTGAACTGTGGCGCCATAAAACTCCCCAAAGGAGTGAACCATTTGGAGGTCTGGTATGTCTCAAGAAAGCACAGGACTTCAGGACTCTGATCTGAACCAACATGTTTAATTCTTCATCAAATGAACACTTAAATCTGTTTGAGTCCACATATCTGTAAATGTCACATTGAATGTATTGAAATGATCTTTTTCTGCTTAAAATCCGATGTCTATTTAAGAAGTTAGAAGTAAGTCAATTTTAATAGGAAATTGACAATAGATCAACATCGCTCCCTGCTGGCAAAGACATCGAGGATAAGTAAGCTGTTATAATCACATGCTCCATATGTATTACAATCGTATGATGTGTTATTAGCTGTATAAGGTGTTATTTAAAGACACCTATTGCTTTCCATATGTTTATTAATCTGCCTTATTAAGTATGTCAAATGTATAACACTTTTTGATTCACTACAGGCTGACATTTAATGATTCCCTCAGGATGTGCCATATAAACGTATATCTAAATATATGACGTGACTTACATTTACGTGAATTTACAATTTACATAGAGATAAATGTATGGTGACGTATATATGTTTTAGTTCTGATTTGTAATATTATTGAGTAAACTCGGTAATTAAAGCAGCGCCCAGCAACAGGGTGTTGGCCATTTGCCCCCCTCTTCTGCTCCTCATGATAAAGGTCACTTCTGCAGAGCAGGACCTCAGTTGATGTGCAGACGAGTTGAGTGCAGCTCACGAGCACGAGCACACGCTCACCTCAAGGCAAGGAAAGTTTGAGTCAAAAGTCTTCCTCCATCTGAGACTGACTCTTAGTTCCTTAACTTTTAATTTCGTTTTTTATTTCAAGGCAGTACTATTTTCCCTTTTCTTAAACTTTCAAGACTTCGAACCGTAGGAACGACTCCTACTGAACTTTACGCACATTTTTTTAGTTTTCTTTCATTCTTCCTGGCTTAAAGCAAGGCCTTTTCAACTTTTGGGCTCATCTTCACGTTTGACGCCAGTTTCCTGATTTGGATAAATCGAGATGGCCATCAGGTTATTCTAAAGAGGAAATTGAACTGTCAAAAGACTTTCTAAAGAACATTTTCCCGTTTTGATCCACTCGGAGCCTTTGGGAGACGACGCGAACCAACTTCTGCATTCATCATCGAAACTCAACACCTCTGGCTCATCCCGACTTCCCACCTGACTGACTACGGCAGTTTATTGGCTGGTAAAGATAATCTGAAGGACCCGAAGGGCCTAGAGAATCGACGCTAGACCACTGGGGGAAAGTCGACGAGACATCAACAAGTAAAGTGTCTGCTATGAGCTTGTGTTGAGATTAAGATTGGTCGTGTCTCCTTAAACAATCCGAGTCCAAATTTAATCCCAAAATTCGTTAATCACCTTTTTATTCTTTGTTCGTTTAATGGTCAAATCAATTAAACAATACCGCGTTTTATCTCGTTACTAAACATATAATTTCACCATACGAGTTGAGTTATAGAGTTCGAGGTATAACATGTCATGGTCATATTCATCATAATTACATCATCACTGTCATAACCATATTCTTTATATCTGTTTCATTTATATTATTGTTTTATTATTTTCTTTATTAAACTTAAACATAAAATTCAGAACTATTGTCCGTGTCTTTTCCTGATTTAAGCTGCTCTAGAATTCACACGTTCTGATATGAGATTGATTGATTATTAATAAACTAATATCATTTATGTTTATTTTCTTCCGTTAAACCGGAAGTGGTGCCCTTCTTCGAGGTAAATTAGATAAATTCATATCTAATACATTATTTTGCTACAAATATGTAAATAGTGAATACATCAAAAGAAAAATCAGAGCTTCTGTTTTTGTGTTTACATTTTGTTTTTGTTTTCACTTTAATTTGGTAACTAAAGTTATATTTTAAAATAAATAAAAATTATTACATCAAATGATACATTCTGTTTGAATAGCACCACAACATTTACAATCGTGAGACAACTCCCTAACTTTACATATTTACACATTGTTCTTCACTTATACATTCAGAAATCCTTTTTAAACTTCTTTTTTTACAAACACTTAAATATTGGTTATTGTCAACAATAACAAAACATTTGTTGAACAAAAACCTGAGAAAACTGCATCTTCAAACACAGAACACTGACTTCATATTTACATTTGTTTGCATTTCCAACTTCCATATGAAAAAACTTTTTTGTTGAAAAAAGCAAAAACTAAAATTAGGCATTGTAATGTGCCTTTGAGTGGTACACTGTGTAACACTCCCCAAAATGTAAGGGGACACCTCAACCTCTGCAGTAGTATGATGTCTCTTTCCACAACCCCTTTCGTGCACAGACCCTGCACCTTCTAGTTGGGTGCTGCTTTTTGGTAGATGGCAGGATCAGAACTAGTGCATGAGCTGCAAAATGATCTGCCAGCCTTCTCTTGGGTCAGTGTTGTACGGTGCTCTGGGTGTCTTTTGAGGTGGAGAGTCATCTCTTCCTTCCTCACTACTAGCATGTCTCAAAGGCTCTTGGTTCGTCCATGCTTTTACAACACTTTGGATGAACAAGAGCAGAGTGCTGAATTTGCCTTGTGGGTTTTTAGCTTTGTAAATGACAAAAGCGTTGAAGAAACTGATCTCCACAGACATGGGTTTTCAGAGCAAGTAGGCGCTCACACAAGTCTACAGAATTGTAAAAGTTATCCATAAACAATCTGTAGCCATGATCTGCTAAACCATCAAGAAGAAAGACACCTGTGTCTCCCAGGGAAGCGCCTTCTCCACAATAGGGCTTCATGTTGTAACAGTACCCAGTGTCAGAATCACAAAGGATGTAGGATTTGATACCATATTTGACGGGTTTTTGGGGATTGTACACCCTGAACGCTAGCCGCCCACGCCACAGAAGCATACCCTCATCAATGCAAATGTTGGTGTTAGGTTGATACATTTGACTGAATTTAGACACAAGGTAATCTAAGACAGGGCGGACTTTGTATAACCTGTCAGTACTATTTGCTGGCCTTGCTTCATTATCATTGAAGTGAAGAAATCTCAATATCATTTCAAACCGGTTGCGGGACATGACCTTGTTGAAGTAGGGGGTGGCAAACATTTCATCTGTAGACCAGTACATTTCAAGTTCAGGCTTACGAATAATACCTGCGAGAAAAAAAGGGTTTCATTTCTGAAACTGTGACCGGTTTCCATGCATGAATTCTAGCATGTAGGGAAGCACCATTCTCAGCTTGAATACACTGATCTGTATTCAAGTTGGCCCGATCAATAATGATCAGTTCATCAGAAATTAAACTCAATGAAGTCAACTAGTTGTTCTGAATTAAGGGCAGCAGCATCATTGAGAGGTCCAGGATTCTCAGTGAAAGGAAAGTGTTTTGGCTGTCAGTTCATTTCTCTCCACACAGGATTACCTGGACCAGGACCTGCACCCGGCTGGTTTACAGGGATCCTTACTTGGTCACCTGGTACTTGACCTCTGTCACGCCCACGAGGTCCACATGTCCGACCTCTGCCTCTTTTCTGTGATCGACCTGTAAATAATTATATGAATGATTAGAATTACTATAAAAAACATGTACATTTTTTATTCTATAGTGTGACGTGCACAAAGAGAGAAACACTCTTTTTCGCCCTCTTCATCTCATATCTCACCTCTTGCAACTCTGGAAGGTGGGATTGGAGAACAAGACCTGGACCTTGACTCAGTTTCTGAAATATAGTACAGTAAAATATCATATAAACATCAATTTGGTAAATACTTTGTTCACAAAATGAGAAATAAATTATTTCCACTCATCTTTTCTCACAATTTAGCAGATGCTCTCATCTTGTAGCATCTAATAATCCTACAATCTAAGATACTGTCAAACTAAATAAAACACTATGTTGTCATACTCTGGTTTTATAAATAGTTTGTGTACAAAATGAGAGATAAATTATTTCTATTTCATCTTCTCTCATCTTTTAATTTAGATATTTAGCAGATGCTCTCATCCTGTAGCATCTGTCATAACCCGGCTCGTGGGTAATGACAAACAACGGATGGAGCCAGAGTTTAGCAAAAGAAAAGGATTAATTTATTACAAAATAAGTTAAATCAATCCAAACAAGACAAATGAGGTGTGTTAAATCAGTATAGTCAGTGGTGAACGTGTGGGTGAGTGTACAAGCATTATGGTGTGTGGTGTTGAAGAGTGCACTAACAGAAGAACTAAAGCAAAATGGTATTGGCATCAGCCAGGCTCAGGCCGGGGCGAGAGATAGAGAGAGGGCAGATGCGCAGGAAGCTGGGGCTTTATATCCTGGGTGGAGCAATGGGCCCAGGTGCTCCAGATCAGGCAGGATACATCATCATCACCACCTCAAAGACAAGACAAGCATATGAGCACAGACACACACTCTAAGCAGGGGTTGTCACCCCCCCCCCCCCCCATAAAGTCGGTGCTTCTAGGGAAGTCACCGGCACCTAGCCAACAATACACAAACAACAAACAACTTCATTTTAAGTATAATTTTACTCCTAAGTATACAAAGTAACAGCATGAAAATAAATAATAACATGAGTACGACCTTAATTTAAGCCAGCCCACTTGGCAGGCTGAAAACCCCACCCCTTCTCAGCAACCCCGGTACCTGGGAAGCAGATTAAGAGAAACAGCAGAGCAAACAACTATTCAACAAGGCAGCTCAAATGACAGATTTGGGACTCAACAAAACATAATTCATAGCAAGGGTGCATGGGACAAAGCATCCGCTATGACACTATCTGTGCCTTTAATATGTTTAATGTCAAGGTCATAGGCCTGCAAAAACAATGACCACCTCACTAGCCTCTGATTTGGTGACCGAAGAGACTTCAGAAACGTCAAGGGGTTATGGTCAGTGAAGACCAGTAGGGGCGCTGCTCCTACATACACTTCAAAGTGTTGTAGGGCCAAGATCAAAGCCAGTGCCTCTTTTTCGATGACGGAATAGTTAAGCTAGTGACGGTTAAACTTTCTGGAAAAAAAACTGACTGTTCTCACCACACCCTGGTCACCACCTTGAAGAAGGACGGCACCTGCTCCCACCTGGCTGGCATCCACCTGCAGCATCACAGGCAAGTCAAAACGTGGAGCTGCTAAAACAGGAGAGGAGCAGAGCAGGCACTTTACATTTTCAAAGGCTTGTTGACATTCTGAAGACCAGACAAATTTGGCCTTGGCCTTTAGAAGCTCAGTCAACGGGAACACTACCGTGGAAAAGTTTTTGCAAAAACGCCTATAATATCCCACCAACCCCAAAAAACGTTGCAACTCTTTTTTGGTTGTTGGCTGAGGAAACTTAGAGACAGCTAAAACGTTCGCCTCAACAGGAGCAACGCAACCTTGCCCCACCACATGACCAAGATAAGTTACAGAAGCCCTCGCAAACTCACATTTTGCCAAATTTACAGTGAGTTTGGCCTCCGCGAGGCGATCAAAGAGCGCACGGATGCGCTGAAGATGCGAGTGCCAAGTGTCACTGTAAATTACCAAGTCATCCAAATACACTGAACAGCCTTCCAGCCCTGACACAACGCGGTTCATCAGCCGTTGGAATGTCGCCGGAGCATTTTTAAGTCCGAAAGGCATCACTTTGTAAGAGTACAACCCTGACGGAGTCCCAAATGCAGAGATTTCTTGTGCGCGCTTGGACAGCGGCACCTGCCAATATCAATAAATCAAATTTACTTACAAATTTTGCCGAGCCAACCTGGTCAATACAGTCATCCATTCGGGGTAATGGAAACGAATCAGACTTGGTGACCGAATTAACCTGTCTGAAATCGGTGCAAAACCTGGGCGTCTTGTCCGGCTTTGGAACCAGAATACAAGGAGATGCCCAGCTGGAAAAAGATGGCACAGCAATATTATTTTTGGTCATGTATTCAATTTCGGAGTCAAGATTTTTACGTTTCTCAGGCGACATACGATAAAATCTCTGTTTAATAGGCGGCGCATCACCGACATCAATGTCATGTTCCATCAGTTGAGTACAAGTCGGCACGTCACCAAACAAACAAGGAAATTTACGCACCACCTCGGTCAACTCGCAGCGTTTTGAGTCAGACAAATGCGACAAAATACTGTCCAACTTAAAAAGGGACTCAGAATTTTTCAAACGACCAGACAACAGACTTTCATCAGGCTCAGGAACCCCATCAGTCTCAGGAGTAACAGACACTGAGCTGACAGTAAGCGCAGGGCGCACATCATCAGAACGAATACACACTCCAGGAACTGGCTCACGTGTGTAGTAAGGTTTCAGCAAATTCACATGGCACAGTTGTTTTGATTTTTTCCGTCCTGGTGTTGCAATGAAATAGTTGAGGTCAGATACTTTGTCAGTGACGGTATAAGGGCCTGTAAACTTTGCTTCAAACGGAGAACCAACTAGAGGCATAAGTGCTAAAACTTGATCCCCCTGAGTGAACTCCTGGCGCACTGTGCGACGATCATAAAGTTTTTTCATTTTATTTTGAGAAATCTGCAGTTTTTCTCTGGCCATGGCACCATCAACAAACAAACGATGTCTAAATCCATTTACAAATTCAATCAAGTTTTTGGGTGGCTCTGTCTCCACCCAGTTTTCTTTTAGAACGGACAGAGGACCACGCACTGTGTGACTGAAAATCAAATCGTTAGGGCTAAACCCGGTGCTCTCCTGAACTGCCTCTCTTGCAGCCAACATGAGCCACGGAAGACCCTCTTCCCAATCCCTGTCTAACTCAGTACAATATGCACGGAGGAGTGACTTGATGAAATCTCTCCAACGCGCCTTGACTTTGTGCGTGGTAAGCTGACGAGAGATTGTGTTTGATTTTTAACATCTTTAATACCTGTCCAAACATATGTGACGTGAAGTTTGATCCACGATCACTCTGCAGAGTTTTAGGTATGCCAAACACAGAAATAAACTGAGTCAGCACCTTTACAACTGCCTTAGCTGTGATGGATCTAAGCGGATACGCAGCAGGATAACAAGTACTCTGGCACATAACCGTAAGAAGATACCTACACCCTGACTTTGAACACGGCAAAGGTCCAACACAGTCAATAAGATGATCCAACGGTTCCGCTAAAGCCGGAATAGGCTGAAGTGGAGCAGGTTTAATAGTCTGATTCGGTTTACCAGCTACTTGACACACATGACATGTTTTAATGTACGTGGACACATCTCTCTTTACGCGCGGCCAGAAAAAGTGTTTCAAATTATTCAAATACGTTTTTCTGACGCCGAAGTGTCCACAATCGTCATGGGAAACTTTTAATACCAAGGGTCTCAAGTTAGCTGGGACCACTAACTGAAAAACGGCCTCTCCAACAAAATCATCACCAAGGGACACCCACTTCCTGAACAGCAAACCACCGCGCAAAAAGTAACCGCTGGCTGCACTGGTTACCTCAGCGGCAGGTAAAACACGGTCAAACAACTCCTGTAACGAAGAATCACACTGCTGATACTGAATCAGTTCTTCCGAAGACACTGCTATAGGCAAATCAGACAGTGACGGAACCTCGGCCGCAGCAGCTACATTATCAGAGCTGTAATTCTCCACCTCTGGCTCATGCTTAGCCATAGCACGTGTAACAACACAGGTCGGGACAACCTCAGGCAATTCAGAGGTACTTTCAAACACAACAGGACAAAGTGTTACAAGGGGAGACGGAGGAGAGTCAGCCCAGACACGGCTACCCGCTAATCCATTGCCCAGGATAAAGTGAATCCCGTCCAGTGGCAAGGCCGGCCGCACTCCCACAGCTACCTCACCATTCACCAGCTCACACTCAAGCACCACTTTGTGTAATGGTATAGGCAAAACTGTCAAACCCATCCCCCGACTGAGGATGCGGTCACCGGTGTCGGTGTCATCTGACAATGGCAACACAGAACCAACAATGTAAGAGTCAAAAGCCCCTGTATCCCGCAGGATCTGAATCGGAACCTTAGCCTCACTCCCTGCTAAGGACACAAAACCATCCCGAATGAAAGGTGCATAAGCAGCCATAACATTCGGGTCACACACATCCGAAACAACAGCCTCAGAGACACTGTCAGTAACCACAGGAGCCGCAGCAGCAGCAGGCTTGACGTTTGAATTAAATCCTTTATTTCTAGCTTGTAACAGATGACAGTCCGCCTTCCAGTTCCCTGCTTCATGACAATAACTGCACATTTTCTTTTTGTCAAAGTTACCTCGAGGCTTGGACTCAGACTTAAACAGGCCAGTCTTTCCTGGACGCATCAGATCAACTGGAGTACCCTCGAAACGTTTCCCTTTCCAGCCAAAATCCTCACGCGCAGCGGCGCGCTCTCGGAAATTATTCTTATGGATCAGCTCATATTCATCTGCAGACGCAGCAGCTTCAGCAGCAGTTGCTACTTTCTTTTCGTTTAAAAAAGTAGCAATCCGACTCGGAAGCACATTCTTGAACTGTTCCAAAATCAATAATTCACACAAATCTTCAAAATTACGCACATCCAGAGCCGTTAACCAACGTCTGAAATGTGTAGTTAAGTCGCGGACAAATTCTACATGTGTTTGGCCATGACGCCTCTCCCAAGACCTGAACCGCTGCCGATAAGCCTCCGGAACAAGTTCATAAGCCTTTAACACCGCAGCTTTAATTTTGACGTAACTTGTGCAATCTTCCACAGTCAAAGACGAATACACCTCCTGCGCTTTCCCCGTCAGGACGCACTGCAGCAGGAGAGCACAGTCTGCATCAGGCCAGTCCCTGGCCTTAGCGACACGTTCAAACAACACAAAAAACGAATCTGGGTCTCTCTCATTGAATTGTGGCAACAGACGCAAATTGTTAATATCGAAGGGACGAATAGTTTGAGGACCCTGTCCCGAACCATCACCAGACCCCTTACTATCTTTACTTAGAGACAGGCGATATCCCTCCAGTTCTAATTTGGCTTTCTCCGTTTGCTGATGGATTCGCTCAACCTCAATTTGTTTCTTTAGCTCTAATTCGTGTTTTATCTTCTCATGTTCCAGCTGCATCACAAGAAACTCTTTTTGTTGCTCATAAGTAAGTCCATGAGTTTGTATGGGAAATGCGGCAGCAACTGGAGGACGCTCTTCATGCTCTGCCGTCATTACACCCAACTCCACTAACTTGGATTTTAAAGTGATTTTAACCTGATCTTTAAGCCTCCGGTCACCTAACGTTACAGAAAAGTGTTCAGCAAGTTTAATCAACTGTTCTTTTGTGAGTTTTTCTAAAGACTCCTCGGACGGAGCAGCAATAAAGGCTTCCACTTCAGAAATTTTTACTGAAAACAATATATACACAACCAGGATTAATCAGATAAGGACTCCGCGTGCGCACCTGGAGGACAAGCTCCGTCGGTGTAAAGAATCCCCGCTAACTACACACAAAAAAAACCCTTATCTACCTCCTCCCTAGGCTTCATGTGGCTACTTTTGGTGGGTATTTACGCACTGGAGACCGCTGGCCCTGTTGAGCGACTAGCAGGCTAGCAACCCTCCCGGAACCACGGACATGCTCCCAAGCAAAGCTTTAACCATTTTCACCCCAGCACTACAAGAAATCCCCGCTCAACGTACCCAAAGGAGTACGTCGCTTCAGCCTACAAGGGAAAACTCCACACAGACAAACTTATGCGCACGGGAACCTTCTGTTTGTTACCTGACTCACCTGGTAGGAGCATAAAACAAAAAGTGGATCCGAGGACCAAAGCGCCACTTCCGCGAGGTAAGCAAACAACTTACACACTCTTCTGCAAACTACTGACAACACAGAGCAATAAATGCCTTTGCCCCGTTAAGCCAAGCAAACAACTAATTCTCTGCCCCAACTTTTAACAAACACTCATGCCCGAGTGGACATAAGTTTTACCGCGACCGGCAATCACAAAGACAGAAAAGCGTTGTGTGCCAAACTTTACGCACGCAAACACGCGCGCACCAAAGAATCAGCTCTGACCTAAATGAAAAACAAAGTCAGACAAAGAAGGTTACGCAAAATATGATGAGTTTAAGTTAATTATACGATTTAACAAAGCCAAACTAACTCACCAAACTAACAAAATCCAGAGCTACAAATTCAAACAAACATTTCACAACGTGCGAAATATTTTGCGCAACAGGAACAAAACACGGCCGGACGAGCCCCCATTTTGTCATAACCCGGCTCGTGGGTAATGACAAACAACGGATGGAGCCAGAGTTTAGCAAAAGAAAAGGATTAATTTATTACAAAATAAGTTAAATCAATCCAAACAAGACAAATGAGGTGTGTTAAATCAGTATAGTCAGTGGTGAACGTGTGGGTGAGTGTACAAGCATTATGGTGTGTGGTGTTGAAGAGTGCACTAACAGAAGAACTAAAGCAAAATGGTATTGGCATCAGCCAGGCTCAGGCCGGGGTGAGAGATAGAGAGAGGGCAGATGCGCAGGAAGCTGGGGCTTTATATCCTGGGTGGAGCAATGGGCCCAGGTGCTCCAGATCAGGCAGGATACATCATCATCACCACCTCAAAGACAAGACAAGCACATGAGCACAGACACACACTCTAAGCAGGGGTCGTCACACATCTAATTACCATAAGATCTAAGTAACATGCTATCAAACTAAATAAAACACCAAGTCATCATATCTTACCTCTTGCACCTCGCGTAGGTCTGAATGAAGGAGACCACCTGGATCCTGAATCCCTCCACTCCGTGTCTGAAGAATCACAGTCTGAAGTATTTACAATATTTACAGGCGACTGGGTGTCCCTCGTCTTTGCCCACGTCCACCGCTGGCCTGTCCGCGACCCAAATTCGACCCTCCAGACTCGCTTCCGTCTTCATCCAGGTCAGATTAATGTCCAGCAAAACATGAATCATCTAAGTCTGTGTACATAAGTAACTCCAAGGCTTCCGCAGCTGTATACCTCTCCGTGGGCGCCGTCATTTTTGTGCAGATCAAGTGTTTCTACCTCATATCTATAGAGAGAATGTGTAGTTTTAGATGCGCGTTAACTCCGTATAAACTTTTTATGCTCTCTCTCGTCTCTCTGCTTTCCCGCGGGTCGTCTTCTTCGCTTGTTTTTGGGCCTGACAGTACTGTACTATTTCACAATATCCATCAGAGCGCCCCCTATCGTATTTCAGTGAAAACACGGATTGACGGAAAATCTCATCAATGGCGGGGAAAGAGTTAACTATTTTGAGAATATATATGAGTATGTATACACGCTGCTAACTCAATGAATAGTTGTTCACAAAAAAAGAAGAAACAGCAAGAGCTCCACACACTCAGACATGCACACACACAGTGTGGCTCTCCCA
Source organism: Tautogolabrus adspersus (assembly GCA_020745685.1). Classification (NCBI taxonomy): domain Eukaryota; kingdom Metazoa; phylum Chordata; class Actinopteri; order Labriformes; family Labridae; genus Tautogolabrus; species Tautogolabrus adspersus. Next base: position 6,995,035 of record CM036540.1, read on the forward strand.
GGATGGCGCTATCGATAGCGTCTTTCCCCTTGAAGACCTCTTAGGCATCACAGAGGGGAATCAGTTTATATCCTCCATTATACCTCTAAGACATTCAGGCAAGTCGTCACAGGGCCGTAAATATTGTCAGTTGAACGTGCAGTCTTAATGGGGCTCATGTTACTTGGACCTTAATAGCTTCCTTATTATGGGGTATAAAGAGCAATGTAATAATGTTCCGTCACAATTTCAGGAAATAATGATTAAAACATAACCATCCGACAGAAAAGAGAATAGATATATGACTGAATATGACAAATGTAATGCTAGCAGCAGCTCTATGGGGCTCTACAACAGTGATTTAAATAACTAACTTTGTTTAAAGATTTAGCATGCTAATGTTTGATCATTTCAAAGAACAGCTAGCTGAGTCCGATTTTCAGGGCTTAAATCGAGAAAAACATGGGGTACAGTTAGAAAAATAGTCATAAAGGGGTAACTGATGTGTGTACTATAGCCTGTATAAAACATGGACATGGTCTACGTGACGTCATCCATCGGTTTCTGAAGTTAAGTTTAGAAGACCTATTATGGCGGTCGCCATGTTGGAAATAATGTCTCAACCAATTACAGTAAATTATAGGCTCAAGACCCTAATATGGTAAATGGTAAATGGACTTGAGGTTATGTAGCGCTTTTCTAGTCTTCTGACACCACAGGTCATACCTACCCACATCACGCCCATCATACAGCGCCGAGGAAGCGGGAGCAACTTGGGGCTAAGTGTCTTGCCCAAGGACACATCCGACATGAGGCTGCAGGAGCTGGGGATCGAACCCAGACCTTCAGGTTGAGAGACGACCTGGGCCTATACTCTACAACCTGAGCCACAGCAGCCCCGCAAAAACTCTTATCCTTCATGAAATCAAGAGTTGCATAAAAAATATATAACCCCCTGAACAGTGTGTGCTGATAAAGACATGAGATGTTCGGAGCAAAATGTTTCTTTGAAGCATGCTGTAAACATGTTTAATCCTGCTGTCAAAAGTAGCATTTTAACATGAGTGTTGATGGGACTTCTGGGTCTTTCGCAGTCAGCCTCAAGTGGGCACTCAAGGAACTGCAGTTTGTCTGTCTCATTTTTCAACACTGGAGGTTGCAGCTTGGTTTGTACCAAGTTCACTGCAAATCCACCCATTTATTTGATTTAATTATACTCTGACAAGTTACAGAACGTAGACATTTGATATTATTTGATATCTATTTTTTCACTTTCACAAAAAAAAGAGTCTTTGAATGGATTTATTACTTGACTTATTCTCTCACAATCGAATCAGTCTGTTGACAATTTAAAGTAGCCAGTAACTAAACTCTAATAACCAGTTTAAAGACCACCAACAGTTTTTTTTCCCATCAGTGTCACTCGGCCCTGCTGTTACTCAGTGCACTTAAAAATGTGAGGCCTTGACATGGTTTACCTTTGGCAAAGGGTTTCCTGTTTTTGTATACAGTGACAAATACACAGGGATGTGCTGAGAAAGAAGCGCTGAATTAGAATCAGCCCAGGTGTGTGATTCAATAACTGATGACAAGTTACAATGAAAAGAGGCATCCACAACAATAATGACAGGAGAGTGGCTTGAGAAGTACTTTATGAGTTAGCATAAAATCAGACTACAGAAGTGAAAAAAACAAGCTCTGCAGAGAATTTCAATTGGATTGCAGCTTATGTGTTTGATTGCATTTCCATTTGATTGTGTTAAGGGAAGGAATGATGAGAATGCGAGATGAACACAGCAGAGACACACAAAGCTGTGATTAAATTTGTCTTCGCAATAGCAGTGAGGCAAGGTGGGTGTGCATATTTTACACACCCAACATTCAGAAGTAGATTACAGGTGTTTGACTGGCACACTTTCCTTGGTCGGGTCTATCTGAAGCCAAAGAAAAACACCCACTGTGTTCAGAGAAAATACAGCCACAGACACAGAGACATACAATACAGAAGACATTTGGCGTACCGGAGCAAAGGATTCTAACTGGCACAGTGTGACAGAAGTAATGTGTCTGAGCCAAGGCTTTGAGAAACTACAGAGAACCAAACTGTAGCTCCACAAAGGCCCAGCTGCTCGGAAATCAAAGTAATGACTGCAGGAAGGAGGGATTTTATTATTTCATTTCAGTGGTGACTTTATTTATCTTCAGAATGCATTTTTACAGGGAGGGATTCATCACAAGGAAAGGAAACAAAACGCAAAGAAGGGGGGAAAAATTGAGTGGGGGTTAACAGTACATATAAAGACTTGCAAGGAGGTGTTCTTTCCTCGTTGTTCCTTTCCTTTTGGATTGGAGGCCCAGAATGTGTCAAGTGATACAGTTGAATAATAATAAGCTAATTAGTGGGAATGAAACTTGTCTTCTATCTTCTTAGGCCGTATTCACACTTGACTTCTTTTTTTAGAAAAAAGCGCTGCCTTCAGGGCCTTTTGAGAGCTTCTGCGCTAGTGTTCTGTAACCTTAACAACGGGATTAGCCTACGGCGCAGCGTGCCGGAGCGTATGGCCGGAGCACGACGCATCAATTTAGCACAGAAAAGAATAAGCCGGACGGGAAGTCAGACACCGATACAACATTAAAACATCCGGTTTACTTTCAAAATAAAACACTCCGTTTTGACGGTTCAGAAAAACGACTGCACGTGTGTTTGTTTATGTGTTTATAAGGTTAATATAGAGTTTTATACCACGTACATCGTATTATCTCCCGCTGTCGCGAGTGAATCTGTTAAATTACTGCGGGAATTCCTTTGTCTCCGCACTCCAGCCGGCCGACTGTGCTCTCCGAGCTGCGGACTGAGAACGCAGCTGGTGGAGCGGACACGCAATTTAAAGGGGGCACAAGCATTTAGGGTTCATAACCATTGGTCTGCAGGGCTAAGATCTCAACCCTACTGCACAGGATGTTGACACTACTGTTCTGCACCTTCACACTGCCCGTACTGTTCATGGGCATACTGCATCTTGCAACCGCATCATTTCAATTTTGAAAACGCCAAACAGCCATCATGGTGAATGGGCTTGAGCTTGTATAGCGCTTTTTTAGTCTTCTGACTACTCAAGGCGCTTTCACACTTCAGGTCAAACCTCCCTATTCACACCCGTTAACACACTGATGGCAGAGGTTGTTATGTAAAGTAGGCATCAGTATTAGCTAATCCCATTCAAACACATTCATACGCTACCAACAAAGCAGCGGGAGCAACTTGGGGTTAAGTGTCTTGCCCAAGGACACATCAGGACATGTGGGGTGGGGCTCAGACTATCGACCTTCTGATAGAGAGACGACTGACTCTACCAACTGAGCCACAGCCACATTATGTAAATGCAGTGTGAAAAGCAAGTTTTTCCGAGTAAAATCATTTGGATTCGGGATTCCAACTTCAGTGTTTACAGAGACTCTGAATAAATTGAATTGATTATGAAGCTTTTTTTTTCACAATAAAAATAGTTCTGTCATGTGCAGAGCCATCCTGCCGGTCTAATCTGTTAACATGCATCAAGAATGTTCTTTAACTTGGGAGAAATGGATCTCCGTTCTTTGGTACATCATTTACGCGTTTCTGTCAATAGGCGTTTGTCTGTTACATTCTTCTCCAGAGTGAGATCCATTTCAAGCAGAACTTAAAGCCCGGCTGAGTGTTTTTCCCTCAAGTTGACTCCACCTGTGTAATAGCCTAAACAAACATCGCTGTCCCCGCATGTCTACAGATGTTGCTCCTCCACTCTCCCCTTCGCTGTGTGACAGAGATTTCATTCTCCTCCTGCAATCTCAGCAGAAGTGACATAATTGCCCTGCAGTGGATAAACAGTGGGAGAGTGCAGGTCTGCAGGACCTTTAGACAAATCAAGTGTGTACATGGATACTGATCTGAACAACGATCGACAAAAAACACCCCTCTCGTTCGGAATGACATTTCTCTCAGAATGAGCAGGATCGGATCCGCCTCTTCTGATTGATGTGTTTACATGAGGCCTTTTTATTCTCATTAGGCTTTCATTGCTTGTTTGAGTCTGTGGTGTTATAAATTCCCAAGGAAACTAGGTCACAGGTTTCTTTGCCTGTCAGAAGCTGTTGACTGCACTAGTGTTAATTTCTTTAACGAAAACTATGACGAAATATATTCGTCAACGACCTTTTTTCAATGACTAAGAGGAGACGAGACGGCACCGTCGTCATCTTACACTAACTGTGACGATTACCAACATGCATTATCGTTGACGAAAAAAGACGAGACGAAAACGCAGTTTACAAAATAAAAACTTTGCCAAAATCTCTCTCTATTTTCGAGGAGACGAAATCATGAAATGACTTTTTACCCACAATGCAGAAGTTCCGACACCTGTGAGCGGCGCACGGGCGCGCACGGTAGATTTGTGTCAGCTCCGCGACCGGGAGCAACACATGGATGGACCAAGAAGGAGTAAGCAACATGACAACAACAGGGCTTGGGAGAAGAAAATGAGGCGATATATGGACCCATTTTCATTATGATGAGACTGAGAAAAACGACTGAGAAAGGCGGACTCGACCGCGCGTCTTGTTGTTCTCCAATGTGCGGACGCAGACTCGGCTGCGCGTCCCTTTTTTATTTTTTTTCCCGAGTCCGCCTGTTTGTAAACAGAGCACGCTTCATAATAACATAAAGCATGCATGTGCTGTGTTACGATGTTATGTACAAGAGGTAATCATCCTCAGGCACTCCTGATGCAGTGTGACAGTGGGCCGTGCCAGCCAGTGGGGGAATGGCGCAGCGGGGGGATTATTGATTGCAATAGGTGTGTGTGTCCTGTGTTGTTGACATGCCATGTTTAGAAATACATTTGAAAATCAGAACATTTTCCGTGTGTATGCATATATCAGCAGTTTTGATTGACTAAAACTAGACTAAAATATTACTGTTTCCTTTGACGAATATAAGACTAAAATGCTCAGACTTTTAGTCGACTAAAACTTGACTAAATAAAAACAGGATGAGGTAGACTAAATATGATAAAAACTAACAAGGACATTTGAAACAGGACTAAGACTAAATATAAAAATAGCTGCCAAAATGAACACTAGACTGCACCTGTGACGCTCTCCTCACCTGATGGCTGATGACAATCAGCTGATGAACGGGAGGCTACTTAAGGAGGTGAATGTTTCTTTGCACAGTTCATTGTGTGTATCCAGAGAATCAACACCATCAGTTGGCTTTCTGTGTTTTTGTTTTTGAATGAAGATCTCAGTTGTGGGTGTGTTTTGATATTATATTTTTCTTTCGGCCATTTTCTCCTTCCATTCCCCCTCTGTTCTTTAACTCCTGATCATTTGTTATGGACTCCAATTGTATGTATGTCTATCTTTTTAATGGAATTAGTGCTTGGTTTGAAGGGGTATGTTCTTCTTCCACCTTAAAGAAACCCAACTTATGTGGTACCTTTTATAAAAGGTGGAGTGTTTTGTTAGCTCCCAGACTTGCGACCTCTGACATTCAGATTTTTGTTTACCGGGGGGAACACTTCTGAAGCATGTTGTTGTCCTGGGATAAAGAATAGACTGCAGACCAACAAGACATCAGTCGGCAGGAGAAAGGCTGTATTCTACCAGAAAAGGGCTGAAGACGCAGGACTGTTTCGTAATAGAGTTCATGGTGTGGGGTTTTGAACTCGCTCGGCATGATATTTAACCATTCAAGATACACGTTTCAGAGAGATAAAGGTTTTCTAGTCTAGTGTCCACTTCACCTGAACACCGAAAAGCAATAGAAGCAGGAGTATATATCAGAAGATTGTTTCTTTGGGAATGATCAATGATAAGAATCTTGGCACATAAAACTAAGATAATCAGATCTTCTGTGCCTTCAATATGTGTTTTGTAATGGCACATCATAAGCTGCTGATCCAAGAACAGAGTATTTCCACATACTCCGTGCCCGCCGCGGGCCGTCAGTGCCGCACACTTCACCGCCGTTAGCTGCCACTCTATCAGTGATTGTGCTTCTACAGCGGGTCTTTCTCCTGAGCGTGCCAGCAGCACCGCTACGCTCTGCTCCGTTTCAAAAAGGCTGCAAGTCTGTTTTCGACAGAGAACGCTGGAAGCACGCATCAAGTTGGACATAAAAAGGAACGACCCGGGCAGGAATTTAGACAAGGCAGCGCACAGAGCGTCCGGTCAATTTCAAAATAAAACACGATATACGGACTCGCGATCGTATTTTTCATCACTTTATCAACATAACGTCAAAACAGAAAGACAAAACAACATGTTGTCTGCATGTTTTTCTCTTTATTCCCGTGTGATCTTGTAGTTCTCCTGTGATGTGTGTACAGCAGTGGGGCAGGGCATTGCTGTCAGATAGAGCAAAACCATGGCGCTGACGGACGGCGGCGCGCACCACAGAGTATGTGGAAATTGGGGGTAAGGTACAGAAACATAGACAAAGATGTGGCCCTTAATTAAAACCTTGTTGAGACCCCCAGGTTGTAGTAAATGATTTAACCTTTCTCTTAACCTGCATATTGAACAAATCTTTAGAACATTTTACAGAGAACACATTTTGGCCCTGAGACTGCTGGAAAAAAAAAATTGCACAAACACATAGACAAACATCCAGCCGCCCACTCATACACGAACAAAATCAACCATGTCAGCTTTAAACATAGCGATTCACCTTCTCTTCAAATCATGCATGAACGAACATAACGCGGGCTTCAATGCATAACATAAACAAGTATACGGACGTCTCAAAGCACTTACACAAACACACACACACATGCAAGTAAATGCACAAACACACACAAGATCCCATCAACCTCATCCAGCGGACACAGTGGTTACACATACATCACACAGGGTGATGATTTGCTCATTATTTACACCTTTTCCCATTTTCACTGACTGCAAGCCAACGTGTACACGTTCTACATGTGAATTCAAATAGAAATACCTGGAGATGTATCTGTAACACATTTAAAATGTACAGGAGGAGAGACGGTTCATGTGGAAATAATAATAATAATAATAATAACTTTATTTATATAGCACCTTTAAAAACACAGGTTTACAAAGTGCTTCACAACCAGCAAACAAGAACACAGCAAACACAGAAGAACATTAACAGCAGCAAGAACATTAAAAACCGACCATTACAAGAACTTATCATAAGAACCCAGGCAAAACAAGAACCCAACAACATGAGCTGAGACCAAGAGGACAGAAGATTTAAAGGATGTAAGAAACTAAAGGAGCTAAAAGCAAATAAAAAGATAACAGCAATAAGAAGATAAGAGCAGTAAGAGAAATAGAACCAAGTGAATACATTTTCAAAAAGACAATAATATTAATAATAAAACAAGTCTATATACATATAAAACATAAAAAGGTAAAGTAAGTAAGATTAAAAAAAAAAAATAAAAAAAAATAAATAAATAAAAATGACCAAGTTAAAACAGATAAGAGCATAGAAAAAAGGACAGTAAGAAGTAAAAGAGGAATAATAAAACCAGTAAGATAAGACATTAAGAAGACGACATCACATAAAAGCAAGTCTGTAAAAGTGTGTTTTAAGAAGGGATTTAAAAGCATTGAGGGAATCTGCGAGTCTTAACTCCTCAGGAAGGTCGTTCCAAAGTCGAGGGGCCCTGACTGAAAAAGCCCGGTCACCTTTAGTTTTAAGTCTCGACTTTGGAACGACCAGGAGTCCCCCACCTGAGGATCTAAGACTGCGGGCTGGCTCATATGGTGTCAGTAGCTCCGTTATATAACTTGGAGCCAGCCCCGTCTGTGCTTTAAAAGTAATGAGTAAAATCTTAAAATTGATTCTAAAACTTACAGGAAGCCAATGTAATGAAGCTAAAATTGGAGTGATGTGATGTCGTCTGTTACAACCAGTAAGAAGCCTAGCTGCTGCATTTTGGACTAGCTGGAGGCGAGACAGTGACCTGCTTGTGATTCCGGAAAAGAGGGAGTTACAGTAGTCCAGTCGGGAGAAAATGAGGGCATGGATGATCTTTTCAAGGTCTGGTTGGGATAGTATTGTTTTAATTTTGGAGATGGTGCGTAGATGGAAGAAGCATGATCGGACAACTGTTTTAATATGGTGTTCAAAGGTGAGATTGCAATCAAATGTTATTCCTAGATTTCTGGCGGTGGGTTGGACATTGGCAAATAAGGGACCGAGGCTGCTCTTTGAAATATGAGTGGAGTTTGGCGGGTTGAATACTATGATTTCAGATTTAGAATTGTTCAGTTGGAGAAAGTTTTGTGCCATCCAGCAGTTAATATCATTTAGACAGTTTCTGACAGCAGCTAGGCTCTTAGCGTCCTCAGGTCTCAAAGGGAGGTATATCTGTGTGTCATCTGCGTAGCAGTGAAAGGAGACTTTGTGGCGTTCAATTATTTGGCCGAGGGGCAGCATATAAATAGAGAATAAAATGGGACCTAAAACCGAACCTTGCGGTACACCACAGGTAATGTTGGAGATGGAGGAGGAGTAGTTACCGATGGTGACCGCAAAGGTTCTTTCTAAAAGATAGGAGTAAAACCATCTAAGTGCAGTATCCTTTAAACCAACCCACTTTTCGAGACGATCAATTAAAATTGTGTGATCAACAGTATCAAAAGCTGCGCTAAGATCTAAAAGAATTAAAATTGTGCCCTCCCCTCTATCTGCTGCTAAAAGAAGGTCATTAGTTACCTTGAGGAGGGCCGTCTCTGTGCTGTGACAAGCTCTAAAACCAGATTGGAATTTCTCAAAGAGGTTATTTTCAGTCATAAAAGATAAAAGTTGTGTTGAAACCACCTTTTCTAAAACTTTTGATAAAAATGAAAGTTTTGAGATTGGTCTAAAATTGTTAAAATCGGTGGGATCAAGGTTGGGTTTCTTTAAAAGTGGTTGGACCACAGCATGTTTAAACGCAGAGGGGACTACACCTTCTGTTAAGGAACTATTAATAATGGATAAAATACTGGGTCCAACTGTGTTAAAAACCTCTTTGAGAAACGTTGTGGGAATAAAATCAAGGCTGCACGTAGCTGATTTCATGTGGGTTAAAATTTCAGATAAAAAGGTCAAGGACACCGGCTCAAAACTGCTAAAATAACTGTGAAGTTCCCTGCTGGTGTTTAAAATACGGTCTGGGGGGATGATTTGTTGCCTAATGTCCTTGACTTTATTGGTAAAAAAAAGATAAAAACTTCTCACACAGATCCTGAGAAGGATCAGTAAAAGAAGGAGGGGTGGGGGTGGTGATGGATTCTAAAACCTTAAATAAAATTCTGGGGTTAGAATGATTGGCTAAAATCAGATTAGAATAAAATGCTGCTCTTGCGTCTTTAACTGCCTTTTGGTATTGATGCATTGTGTCTCTCCATATTTCGTAAAATACATGCAAGCCCGTTTTTTTCCATTTTCGTTCGTTCCTTCTGCAGTCTCTTTTTAAATCATGGGTCAGCTCGTTTAGCCATGGCTGTGGAGCTCTGTTAGTTTTTTTCTCTTTGTAGGGAGCAACAGAGTCCAGCACAGTTTGACAGGTGAGATTAAAAGAGGAGACCAGCTCCTCTGTGTTAAAATTTTGGTAAAAGGCAGTTGAAGAGACAGAAATAAAAAGCTCCTTAAACTTGCTAGCAGAAGTAGAGTTAAAAACCCTGCTGCGGGCAGGTGCCTTGCTAATAAAAGGCGGCTGAGATAAAACCATTCTGAATAAAACCAGTTTGTGGTCTGACACACAGATATCCTTTGTCTCAAAGTTGTTAGGGCTGAGACCACTGTATAAAACAAGATCAAGTGTGTGGCCCTTAGAGTGAGTGGGTTCTTGTATTGCCTGAGTGAGGTTAAAAGATTCCAGAATATCCATAAAATCACCTGTAAGGGACTGAGAGGGGCAACACACATGTATGTTAAAATCACCTAAAACAAGGATTTTATCATACTTAGAAACAAAATGTGATAAAAACTCTGAGAACTCTGTGATAAAAACATTGTTAGGTCTGGGTGGTCTGTAGATGATTAAAATTAACACAGGGTCTTTTAAGTTAATAGTAAAACCAAGGTGCTCAAATGATAAAAAATGAGTATGTAAAATTGGAGTGCATTTAAAATCTTTCCTGTGAATAACAGCAACCCCCCCTCCCCGGCCTGACAACCGGGGCTGATGAAGGTGAGTGAAATCAGGGGGGGTTGCTTCAATCAGAGGACTGCAATCTCCTGTGGTCAACCAGGTCTCAGTTATGATAAAAAAGTCCAGATTATTGTGATTTATAAAGTCAAGGCAGATAAAAGATTTATTATTAAGGGATCTGATATTTAAAAGACCAAAGTTAGCTGAAATGCAGTTAAAAGTTGGTTGTGGGGGAGGTTGGAGGCGTACTTGTGTGAGATTGGAGTGGTTGCAGTAATTGACAGGAGACAGATGTTGACGAGACAGTCTACAGGTGATGTGTACAGGGATAGTGAATTCTGTGTCGTGGTCTGTGACAGTGGAGAGTGTGTGACAGCTATTGGACGACAAATAAGAAGGAGAAAAAGAGTGACAGTAGGTGTGAGGAGCAGGGGAGGGGCTTGCTGTGAGTAGATTGATCTGAGGTGAAACAGGTGAGAGGGAATTGGATGTGGGTGTGTGCTCAAGTGAATGTCATACAGGTGAAGAGGACTGGACAGCGTGCTGGATATTAGCGGACAACATTTGACTGCCCAACAGATTTGGGTGAATCCCGTCTCTTTTAAAAAGTGGAGCACGGTTCCAGAACAGGTTAAAATTGTCAATAAAATCGAGGTTGTGTGATTTGCAAGCGTGCTGTAGCCAGGTGTGCAAGGAGAGGATACGGCTAAAACGCTCAGGACCACGATTAAAGGTTAGAATGGGTCCAGAAATAAAAACTGATTTTCCACAGTTCCCTAAAACGTTTAAAAGGAGATTAAAATCCTTTTTGGTGCACTCAGATTGCCGCCGAGATGAGTCGTTTGTGCCCACGTGCACAACAACTCTTTTAATTGAGTCTGGGAGTGAAGGCAGAAGACTGAGGAGTTTGTCCAGAACTACGGGGACAGTGGCGCCGGGAAGACAGTGTGTGGTGGCATTAAAAAAGCGGACATTTCTGGTGATTGAGTCTCCAATGATAAGAGTTGTCGGGGGAAAAAGAGGGCAAGGAGGTGCTGAGTGTGTGCTACCTGGATCGGCCTGCGGGCGTTCGGCCGTTACCACCTGCGGTAAAACGGGCGGGTCATGCTCAGGTGACTGCAGTGAAGCGGACCGCAGCCGCGGCTCAGCCGGAGGAAGACCCCCAGAGCGTCTGATGACGGCCTCCTGTAGCATTTTTCGGCGGTTCTTCCCAGTGGTCGAGTGGCGGGCCTCCCGACCAGAAGAACGCGCTGCAGGAGGAGGTGAGGTGGCAAGCCCATGTGGAGCCGTGGCGGAGTGGAGAGAAATTCCGTTTGCGATCAGTGCAGGAGTAAGTGCAGCGGCAGCAGAAGCCTCCTCCAGGCCCAGGCCGTCCGGAGCCTCGTCCCTTAGCAGCGTGAAGCGGTTGTGGAGGGCCATCCGGGGTTGCGGAGGGGCCAGATGGTCCGTCTTCCGCCTGCGGCGCACCACGTTGGTCCAGGACTGCTTGGGCGGCTTCGGAGTGGAGCTGTTTACTGGGGCCAACAGCCTCTTTGTCGGCGCGCCCTCGGAGTTACCTGACTGTACAGGTGTTGTGGCGTCCTGGTCCAGCGCAGCGAGGGCGCTGCCCAGAGCCTCTGTCCTAGCACCGTCGGTGCCCGAGGCTGCACTGAGCTCTCCCACAGAGCAGTGCCCGGTTGTTTCGACTACCGGTCCTTCTGGGTAGACCCGCGCGGTGCCGAGGTTGGTGGAGGTCAGCCAGGGAAGAGTGGCGGCGGAGGCAGACACCAGCTTTGATGCCGGCGAGGATGGTGCAGATGGCGATCGGACCGCCAGGCTCGAGGACTGCATATAAGATATGTGCTTTGACTGTGCAGCAGCCACGGAAACAAAGCCTTCAATCAGATGGTCCTTGTCACGAAGTTCGGACTTAAGGCGTTGGATATCATCCTTTAACTGTGAGTAATGCTCGCAATTCGTACACACAGACATGGCAGGCTCCAGATGTTTACAGTTTAGTAGTCTTCCAGTGGCAGGCTTCAGTGATCGCCACAAAAATAAATGTCAAAGACCCCAAAAGATGTTAAAAACGTTTATCTATGTTGACTAAATACTTAAAACCAGTCAGAATTCACAAAAGTATAGCTGAGGAAGTAGTTTAAAACTTGATAATAGGTAAAAAGTTTTGGCAGCGCTTCCCTCCAGTGAGCGAAGACGCCGACGCATGCGCACTCAGAGACAAGGATCACCCAAAGACACCCAGAGACAAGGATCCAGATTCAGATTTAGATGCAGACGACTTTATTTATCCCAGCAGGCCAATTTCGGTTTCACAGCCTAGCGAGTCATAAAAGAAGAGATCAAAACAAATTCAAAGGAAAAACAAGAGCTGAAAAAAGTCTGGTAGTCAAAGACATCAGGTTAGGGGGGGAGAGAGAGAGAGAGAGGGCTGGCAAAGGGAGTCACAATGAACAGGCTTGAGTGTAAATAAACCTGAAGTAATTATCATGTAGCACTATGAAGATGTGTTTTCAAAAAGTTTTTTTTTTTTTTTTAAACTGTTACAAACTTAAAGACAGGGTTGGTAATTTTCGAAAACTAGCATGATTTTGAAAGTAGCATTCCCTCAGTGCTCCGTCTGCACCCACCCCCTCCCCTCTGTGCTCCCTCAAAAGCCACGCCCCTCACTTACATGCACAAGGTCCAGAAGCAGAGCTTAGCTCATGCTTTGAGTGTGGACTTGTGCATGAATGGGGTAGAGAACGAGCAGGGAGACAGGGAGGCTATGATTGGTTCATCAAATTGGTACCTCTTGGCAGACATTGGTTGAAGTTTTTACAGGCTTACAACTGCTACAGGTGATGGATTTTCTTTGTTCCTTTTTCAGAGCACATGAGTTATTAATTTCTGTCAGGACCTAAAGACAATTTCAACCAACATCTTAAAAAGTGTGTCCGGAGAAAATTACCAACCCTGCCTTTAAATATTTGTTCATAGGTGACCTAATATAATGGAAAATGACCAATAAGAAAATATGTGTTCTCCTGCTGCTTAAATCACACGACCAGTCCTCCACAAGGCTCTCTTATGGTCAGCTGGTGTTAAGCAGTGTGCGCTTGTATGTTTGGGAAGTTGTCTTTGAGTTAAATTCCAGCTTTACTCTTTGTGATTTCTCTGATGTTGCCTTTTCCAGCTTAAATAATGTTAGTCAACTTTTATCTGGATAAAAAGTTAGATTAGTGGAAAAGTTTATTCACTTATTCTGCTCTGGTTTCCCCGTTTAAAACGTGCTCTATAATGATAATCTACAATTTCACAATATTTTTGATTGTTGCAGATATCACACATATCCTAATAAGACTTTGGACCTTCATCATGATGCATGCATGTTGTTTGTAGGTAACATTAAGTAGAGACTTAGGCATTTTTCTCACTAATCATTTCCTTTTTTTTCACATTTGCATTGTTTTTATAATAAATTGCTATATATGTTTGCCCAATTAACAAGCTTTCAAAGTGTGCAGCATTCATTTTCTCAGATCACTCTCTCTCTCACTTACACACACACTCACACACACACACACACACACACACACACACACACACACACACACACACACGTGCACACTACAGCAGGGGAAGATGAATGAAAGGTCGGCTCTGACCTCTAATAGCTTTGACTTGCTGACATTTACTGTCCAGCCTCAGAGAAACTAGAGGGATTAGAGCACGCTCACATATTCAGGCAGTCGTATGCTTTCCAGACACAAACATTCTGAATTTACATATCAAGAGACACAAGTTTCATTCTATACATGTACAGAGAGTCATACAAAGGCTGAGTTGTATTTGAGCATCCACATAACCTACAGGCAACCATCTGCACCATTCGTCAGTCTGCTCTGTTGTCCTGTTCTCTCAGGGATGGGAACACTGCAGTAACCGTGCAGTAAGCTTGAAAAATATAGTCTCCAATGTTCCCACTGTTTCACAAGTATCACAATTTAATTATGTTTCTATATGAAAATACGATGCTTCAGAAAACCAGTGACAATGATGGAGAGGCACAGAGAAAGCCTACTCCCCCCATTCCCCCACTCTCCCATGGCTCGTTCTTCTCTAATGTATCACAGTTGCTGAAATGTCAAATCAAGCATCAGCGTTAAACACTGAAGTGCCTGTGAGCTGCTTCCTGTCTCTCTTGCTTCTCAAGTGTGACTTATAACTCTGCCATGGAGGAAGACGTCTAAAAGTTTCAGATATTTGAGGAGCAGTGTGAGTAAGAGGCACTTGTGAAAAGTACTTATCATTCTTACATAACTCATTCATTTACCTTGAAGAGTTGTATACTCTTTAGATTAGAAGAAATAAAGATATGTTGCCTATAAGAGACTGACACAAGTGCTGATACTAATTAGAACGGCAAAGTGAGAAGTACAAGTCTCCAAATTTGTAGATTACTGTAAGGAGTGCAGTGGCGATTCCAGAGTGTGTTGGGGCCCTATAGGCAAAAATTAACTTGGGGGCCCTCCAACCAGCGTCCATCACCATCATGTCTGCCAATGTCCTGACGCTTACTCCTCTTCCTCTTTATTCCCTCTAGACAGATAATTCCTCTTAATTTTTCCTTGATGACTTTCAGTCACAAACTTTGGTTTTCACAGTAATAATTCATGTGACGCTTAGCCGGGCAACGAGAGTGAGTGCTGTCAGATGAGGCCCCCTTAGGGAGGTTTCCTACTGTCAATGCAAAATTTGCACATTTTGATCCACTGCTGTGGTTTAAGACCTGGTTTTGACTCAAGACTTCCTTTTTTCACATGGCGTTATGCCTCATTCACACTCATACTTTGTTCCGTCGGCAGCGTGCACCCATTCACACTATATCTGTTTCTGGAAAGTCAGCGAAGCGCACCCATGATCAGCTGTACACATCACGGGAGAACTACAAGATCACGTGGGAATAAAGAGAAAAACGTGCAGACAACATGTCTCTTTGTCTTTCTGAGGATGATCTGTTGTTCGTTTGGTGCCTGTTTTGACGCTACGTTGATAAAGTGATGAAAAATACGATCGCGAGTCCGTATATTGTGTTTTATTTTGAAATTGACCAGATGCTCTGTGCGTTTCCTTGTCTGACTTCCTGTCCGGGTTGTGATATTCTGTCTAGCTTGACGCGTGTCTGCAGCGTACTCCGTCAAAAATAGACCTGCAGCGTATTTGAAACGGAGCAGAGCTACGTGGCGCTGGTGGGACGTTCCGGAGACTGAGCGCAGTGCCTGCTGTGTGAACACAATGATTGACTAGAGTGGCGGCTAACTACGGCGTAGTGCGCGGCGCTGACGGACCGCGGCGTGCACAGAGTATGTGTGATTCCGCCTTTAACGTCTGCAACGCAAACGGCGTCATTCCTTGGTCCGTAAAATCCCGGAGTAACGTCTGTTCTGTTACGTTTGATTTTTTTGAGTTTGGACCCCAAGATGCAGGAAACAGAAACAAAGTCAGTCTTTGAGAGGTTTAATGTAGCTCGTTGTAAATAAAAGGTTTTAAGGCAGGTGGTGGCAATCGAGGGCTGGCTGACGCAGGAAAACTCCTCATGCAGCAAGGCCAAACAAAATCCACAGGAAGGTGGTGAGGCTCACAGGTCAATCCACGATACATGAACAAAAATCACCTGAATTTCTACCAGGTAACGCTAGCAGTGTGACACTGTGTACCGGCTGCAAAGGGAATAATCTGGTTCAGGAGTAGAGTCTTGACTGGTCTTCATGGCAGGAGTGATGACCTAACGAGACCCAGGTGCTCCTGGTTACAGAGATCAGCTCAGCCAGACACGCCCTCCACTGCACACACACTACCTGCCAGAGAGAAAACAGAAACAGGAGGGGGAAAAACACAAAGTGAAACCAAATGCATCATAAAACATCCCCAAAAATAACGCCATGACACATTCATGAAGATTTATAGCATGTCAGCAGTGTGTCGCATTGTCTTCAGACATACTGTTAAAGATTTATCCATGCCAATCAGAGCGTATACTGCTCCACAGAAGGAGAGTAGCTTGCTGACAGTTAGGATAAGAATGCACTGATAACTTTTGAATAGATTGTTTGAACTTAATGTCCTAATGCCACCATGCTCACAACTTAAGTTGGCTTCTTTTCAAAAATGTGCAGCCATTGGGCGGCTGTAGCTCAGTCGTGGAGTTGTCCGTCTCTCAACCAAAAGATCGGGGGTTCGATCCATGTGTCAAAGTGTCCTTGACTGCTCCCCAAATTGCTACCAGAGCTGCGTCAGGGGTGTGTGGATGTATATCAATGGCTTTAGCTAATACTGATGGCCACTTTACGTAGCAGCCTCAGCCATCAGTGTGTGAATGAGAGTAAACATTTTTTGATTAGT
This sequence comes from Tautogolabrus adspersus, assembly GCA_020745685.1. NCBI lineage: Eukaryota > Metazoa > Chordata > Actinopteri > Labriformes > Labridae > Tautogolabrus > Tautogolabrus adspersus. The sequence continues at coordinate 7,011,555 of CM036540.1, forward strand.
CAGAAGATTAGCTCAAGTCAATTCACCATTTACCATGATTCTAAAGCTTGGAATGGGAATGTTATTATTCTTTTAAATAGCTCTATATTCAATCAAATGATGTACAATCTTAGCTTGCACAGCACAATTGTGTGGCCTCTATTGCAAGAAAGATCCCAGATGGTTAGTGTGTTAGAGGTTAAAACACCAGCTACAAATATTCACTAACTAGCCTTAAAAAAGTTTTTTCTAAACGAGTCTTTTGAAACACATTTGAGCGACCTGTATTTGAATCAAAGGTCATGCTCTCAAAACCTCTGTCCCTTTCAGATGCGATGGGGGAGGATGAACTGATTTGTTAAAGTAGATTTTTTCCTATTGGTGATTTAAGAAATGAATACTTAACAGGTCCCTTTGTAGTGACGGGAAACAGGTGTCCCAGTGACTACGACAAAGGAAAACAAAGTCTGTCAATCTGTCGCCGTGCTCCCAAATCTTATCCTCCTTTCCACTTCATGTATTCAGCTGGGCCCCACTATGGAGTAGGAGGATTCACAACCGTGCTATCACTTCTTTCCTCCTCTCAGTCCCTCTTGTCAGAATCTTCCTCATACTTGTCTGTCATTCCTGTTCCTTGATCCCCAGTGAGTTGTCAACAGGTTCCAGTCTTGAGTGGGTGTCTCCACATGCTGTCATTTAACTGGAACACTACTCATTTCTCCCCTGTGACAACCACGTCTTGCCTGCATTTGCCTCTCTGAAACTGTACTGTAGGCTATAATCTTTTTTTAACATCCTTTCACTTCGCTGCGACAGAAGGCTGCTGCCATAGCATAGAGCTCCTGCAACATTTCACAGAGGTGTAATTTCAAACCTACAAAGGTCCTCAGCTCCAGGTAACCTACTTTTTAGTAGATAAGTAGCAACACTTGAACAGCACATTTATATTAATGTATATCACATTAAAGGACAATGCTTTGTCTCCAACATCTTTTGCTGGCAAGTACAACATTGTCAAAGTTAGAGTAGATCCTGGGCATAACAAGTCTGTGACAGGACACAGACTCTAGAAACCGGTGTGAAAGTTGACCCTAAACCAAACAGAACGTTAACTCTTCATCTCTTTACATAAAGGTAGCTCAATGTCCTGCTTTGGCACCAAACGTTGGCACTGCATGGTGGATGAAGTCATCGTGACTCTATCCTCTGGTTTGAGGACGGTCATCTTGATGTCACCATCTTGGTTTTTCTGACCTAGAAGTGGCAGTGCTGTACAGACTGGACAATGTTCCTTCAAAGGCACCAAACTCAAAATGTCGTAAAAGTCACACTCAGTAACTTGTAGCTTGAGGTGATGCCGGGTTATAAACATATTTATTTATGCTGTGGAGTTAGGCATTGTAGCATTGGGCTCCTTCTGGGTTGACTCACTTTTGAAGACAACCTCAAGTGGTCACTAGAGGACCTGCAGTTTTTGGCACTTCGGTGTTGGCTCTACTTTTCAGCCCCAGAGGTAGTCAAATATGAACATACAGAAATTACTGTTCTGTTTGAGTCCCATCAGAGATGATCGGTAAACACACACTATGCCATTAGGAAATTGAGATCATGCTCATTTGCTGAGTCCAGTCCACCTAAAAACAAATCTGCACATGTAAAACCTACAGACACTAACTGAACAAATCATCCTCTATACTAACTACTCTGCCTTTTATACAACTGCTTGAATTATTGGCAGACTAGGCAATATGGGTGCCCAGTTTTCTTGTCAGATTAGAGCAGACGATACCATGGCGTCTCCAGACTCTTTCACACATGTTATATGTTCTCAGTATGAGACAATTTGTTCCATTGAAAGGCACATTGCTGGGCTGTGAGCACAGGTCCCACCAGAGGACGTCGTGCCCTCATAACACGCTCATGAAAGTTCTGACAGTTTGGTCAGAAAAATGCAGATCAGTAGCCTGCTGGAGGCCATTTTGAAGGGCTCTGGCAGTCCTCCTGTTCCTCCTTGCACAGAGGAGCAGATACCGGTCCTATTGCTGGATTGATGCCCTTCTACTGCCCTATCCAGCTCTACTCGTGTGACTGCCTTTCTCCTGGTACCTCCTCCTACTCTTGAGACTGTGCTTGCAGACACAGCAAACCTTCTTGCATCTGCACGTATAGATGCTGGTCAGCCTAGCGGTTATGTTGTGTCCTACACTGTAAAAAAATAAATCCTAATTTTACGGTTAATATCTCTATATTTTTAAAGTATTTTACTGTTTTTTAATTAGCATACAAAACTCTAAAATTACAGATATTATCTGTAAATTAACAGCTCCCCGTTATTTAATTTTTTTCTCCAATAATTATAAATAACGTTTATTTCTGTTTTTTTACAGTAAAATGACTCTATTAATTATAAGTTATATTTTCTGTTATCAAAGATTACATACAAATGTATGTAAAAAATACAATACTTATCTGTAATTAAATATGTAGCTCATTGCAGTGTTTCTGACCTTATTAACACCAATGATATCACCACGCTTGGACAGGTTTCATGCTGCTTTATTGCACACCTTTCCGGTAACATACAGCTTCAGTGCGTCCTAACGTCATCACGTATAACACCACACGTGACGTACACTACATCCCTCCCCTTCTTAGATGATGACTTACATCACAACTACGTAACAAAAAAACATAATTACTCAGGTACTCAATTCACTATTCCTGTTGTTTATATTAACATATAAATCCTGTAGTATCAAATTAAACTTCCCATCTTGTCTTCTTAGCAGATCAACCTTGAAATAACATCTCTAACATTCAATCTTTAAACCAGAACATAACCTGAATGGCGAGGGGTAGTCCACCTGCCATTAAGACAAATGCCGGGGATTATTCTGCCCCATTATGACAATGTCTGTCTAAGTGATAGTCCACAAGGTGAGTTGGCACTCTCCTTGCTCTCTGTTCACAAATATTATCAGAACTACAGTATACAGAGCACCAAGGGGTCAGGAGAATATTGTGGAAAACAATATAACACTGAATCGGAAAAGCAGAAAACAGCACAATTGTTGCTTTTTCCACCTGTTTTAAAGGTGCACTGTGTAGTTTTGGTCGTGAAATTTGACAGTTGGAGAAGTGAAACAATTCTATGCTATATTTTCTGAACTAAATGCAAAAACTTTACTCAAAGGAAAAAAATGGGTCCCTGAACACTTAATGAGGGCCCACCACCATGACTTAGCATTTTATCTTCAGTTACAGGGAGCACATTTTCCTCTGAAGATAGTTTGTATAGTTATGAACAAATACCACAGAATCTGTACACTTCTCCAACTTTCACATTTCTCTACCAAAACTCCATAGTGCACCTTTAAAGGTGAAATCATGAGCTCATCATGATACCATTGTTAGTTTCCTCCTGGGGGGCTCTGAAGAACTGATGGTGAATAATTGGTTAATATTGTAAATCTACAGCTGAATGCATTAAATAGAAGGGTTTTAGAATCAATATCGGGGTGTACTTCATTGGAAGTTTAGTTTCCCACCACACTTAAAGGTACAGTATGTAGAATTGCATGCTAATGTTTACATTAAAATATCTAACTTCAATTAAAAATTGACTAAACCCATGTTATATATATTTTTTAGTTGAGTACTTACATTGCCTCAAATATTTCCAAAAGTTATCAAAGCCAGAGAAATCCGTAATTTTATAGTTGTAATGGTACGTGTCTTGTAGGCGGCCGCCATGATGAGCCGCCATGATAGACAGGAAATGTTGATCGTTGTCAAGGAAACACCGGATGTTACGTCAAAGACTACTGAAAGCTGCCGTTCTGTCGCTGTATGTGCTACTGTGATATAAAACGTCATGTAAATTATACTCGGATACATCGTCACATATTGTCTTTCTCAGGTCGGTTTCGCCCGTTCGTATTGATTACCCATAATACACTGCAAGCCTCGACGTCATCTTTTGTTATTGTTTTGATTGAGAGCCCCCTAGCGGCGGATTTTACAAACTGTATGTTGAAATTTAAAGAGTGAAAATCTTTAAATGTATCTATTTTGTATTTCTTAAGTATGTTTTTTGTAGAGGATATTTCACAGTAATCTTTAAGATTATATTTTATGAGATTTAAAAAAAATAAAATTCTACTGTTACAGCCTGTCCAAACAGCATCAACAGCGTCGGCGACAAAATCAGCCTGATTCTATTATCCAATGGGTGTGTCATAACTATCCGCGTGCGTTGCTGGGAGCCGTTTTTACCCCAACGCCTTGTTTCTATTTTTCCCTCTGTCGCTCGCGTCGACGGACGAAGAATGAGGATGTAGAGAGTGGTGCATTAATTATATACACATCCATGATTGAAATGTTGAGCTTTGCCTTGTGTCAACAGCACCGGAGAAAAAATAGGGGGGGGGGGGGGGGGGGTTGGCTCCCCGTGAGCCGTTTATTGACAAGCCTCTGTGTGTTGTGATTTGATTCAACAGCTCGTCAATACAAAGCACCGCACTTCAGTATGTCCACTCTCAAAATAAAACCACTACATGTCAAACTGTTTGTAAGGGATACTGAAATTCCCAGAGGAAAGAAATAAATATTTAACGGATGCAGTGAGGACAGCCAGTGTCATGCGCGATGCTACGCGATGTCTAACGCTCACATGATGTTAGGACACGGTCTTACTCAGTACAATATTAAGACTACTGTATGTACAATACTGAATGTATTACATTACAACTGTAATTCTACAATTACTGAACTAATTGCAGTTATATTGTATTTCTACAGGTCTTAAAATTACATATTTAAACATTAAATCACAACGCGTCAAGTTACAGATGGGTTTAATCTGTTTTATTCAGCACTTCTTTTAGACCTTTTATTTTATTTTACAATTTTGAATCTGTGTTAACAAACTTTATTGAATGTGTTTAATCGAAGTAATTTGAATGGAATTAGGTTATTTTACTTGCCAGTCCTTTGACCGTCTTTTAGGTTTATTGGAAATGTTTATAACAATTTATTATAGTAATAATTTAGGAGAAATCTGTAAAATAAATGGGGTTTTTTCTGCAGAACTTTAAGCATCACTCAGAAGAAGCCTCTCCGACCAGCAAGGCAGGCGATTGCTTTCGTCCGGGAAGGGGAGAAGCCTAAGTCCCAGCCAAGGGGGGCAGTGGGACTCCTTGGAACCGCACCGGACTGGCAGATTAAGGCCGACCTGGGGGAAGCAGCTCAGATTCCCAGAGCACATCGTGGAAACCACCCTGAGACCAGACATAGTTCTGTTCTCAGATTCATTAAAGCAGGTGGTCCTACTGGAGCTGACAGTCCCCTGGGAGGAGCGAATGGAAGAGGCCAACGAGAGGAAGCGTGCCAAGTACGCCAACTTAGTGGAGGAGTGCCGCAGACGGGGGTGGCGTGCCCGGTGTGTGCCAATAGAGGTGGGCTGTAGAGGCTTCGCAGCGCGGTCTCTCTGCAAAGCATACAGCCTACTCGGCATCACAGGTGCACGCCAGAGAAAGGCCATCAAAACCACCACAGAGGCAGCTGAGAAGGCCTCTAGATGGCTGTGGATCAAGAGGGGCGATCCGTGGGTACACGCTACTTAGACACAAGTCGGGACTTGATCAATCCCGGCTGGGTCGCCTGGGTGAGGATGTATGATGTTGAAAGACCCGAAACACCCAATGACCCCAGGTTCCATCACTGATGATGTGTCTAAGTGCATCAATAGATGTATATCGAACCAGAATTGTCACTTTACTGAAGGTGTTTGATCGTAATAATTTAGGAAACACCTGTAAAATTACGGTTATTTCTGCAGAACCTTTAATGGAAATTTATGTAAAAGTAATGTTTTTGCACTTTATTTGAATTAGGATATTTTACTTTAAAATTACAGTTTTTGTTTGGCAGCCGTAGCTGCCAGTAATTCACCTTCTTTTTACGTTTTTTTGTTTTTACAGTGTATGTACGGAGGCTCTAGTCCACATCGCAGTGGCCGTGGGTGCAAAGTCAGCCTCAGCCCTTTGCTGCATGTCATCCCCCCCCGTCTCCTCCCATTTTTTTCTGTCTATCTCTGGTTGTCCTATCCAAGGAAGGCAAAACAGCCCAAAATGGTTAAAAAAGTTTTTAGTTTTGTATTTGTGTCCTGTTTTTCTGTAATTGTAATGTGGAATGTCATAACCTGCTATTACAAGCCAATTTCCTATTGGATAGTATTGGGTACTATATCATGTATCTATGAATCTATATCTATTTATCTGTATGTCTGTCTATTTATTTAAGCACAGTCTAATATCCCAACCCAGCTTGTTCAAACGAGTAATAGCCAGAAATCCGTCTGTAATGCCTAAAGGTTTCTTTCTGCTTCAGTTTGTGTCGTTTTAACATTTTTCTGCAATCAGGGAAAACTCTCCTGTCAGTATAAAGTTGACATTTTGTTTGGGCACAAGTAGTATTTAGGGTTTTGTCATAAGTACGTGCAAGATCCCGAGCCCAGGTGACTTCTGACCAATGGGCCCTCCATATTGAACAGTATACATCCTTGCTCACTTGCCAAGTTAATTGCGAACTGTAAATGTAATGGCTATCCATTTCGTGAGTCAGCTTATCTGAAGTGCACTTTTTCCCGATATGGTTGGTTTGTTTTTATACAGCCCTTTCTCTGTTTATGCATTCGCAGCCTCTATACCTGCATCATTTGCCTTTTACTGCCACAAGAAGTAAAATGCTTTGCAAGCATTTCTCACCTGACAATTTAAAGGTCTCATCATCAAGTGGAGTACGAAGAAAGACCCTTACACAGGCATTCTAAGTTTCTACTGAGATACTTGGTTGTGTTTCTTCTTCATGCATCACTTTTAAAGCAGAGTGTCCTCAAAAATACATCAATCTCTCGATTTTTACTGCATAAAAAGCAGTCCAATGAGCTGGGAGGAGGCAGCAGGAGTGTGGGGCTCCCACTCGTACTATTTATCCTTCAATGTTTCTTGCAGTATCAGTTGTTGCTTGTTGTTCACTGTCTTTTTTTTTTCAATACAGACAGATGGAGTTGATGTGAATCAAAAACATACCTTTATGAGGCTCAAATGCAGGAAAAAACCTTCGAGATTTGACTCTGCTGAAATCAGGTCTCTTCAAAGGGAATCAGAAGAATGTGTGGAAGGACAGGATCCCCCTGAGGTCTAAACACAAGTCAAGCTGAAGGGACCGAAAGTGATTGCTGGAGCCTTTATGCTTGGACTGTCTTGACAAGTAAAGGTAGAGATGGAGGAGAAAAACGTCACCGCATTAAAAGGGCGATATAAAATAATTGTGAGGCGTTTGACTTTGAGAGAGAAAAAGACAGAGAACGATTGAATGCCTGTAATTGAAAGAATCAGACGAGTGGGCAACAATCTGTGCTTATGTTTTCAACTGCAACAACCTTGAGAGAGGATCGGTCTAAAAGTCGTATTCTCCCTAAAGAACGTTAACAACTACTGGTATGATCAAAAAACTTCAGCTTTTAGCAATGACAATAGATTTGAGTTCTAAACAGGCCATGATGACACAGCTTAAAATTACACACGTATCTGTGTTGAAAACCTACAAATGATAGAATCTTTTGATTTTCTCACCACTGTCTTATAATAATAATAATAATAACTTTATTTATATAGCACCTTTTAAAAACAAACGTTTTACAAAGTGCTTTGACAGACAAAGCAATGGCAGTACTTGGACACAGAACAGAAGACATTAACAGTAAGGCCAAACAAGAGGAAGATATATACACAAGAAGCAAACACCAGTAATAAAACAAGACCATTTAAAAGAAGTAGACGACATCACATCACAGGTAATTAAAACAGAAAGTGACACAAAAAGGGGTGAGATAGAAGATAGCTGGTAAAAATATAAAAGCAGCAAAGGTCAGGAGAGTAAGAATTTTTAAGGTGGTTAAGAATATATAAGAAGAATAGGAGCAATAAAATGAATAAAGGAAAGAATACATTTAAAAAGGAGGGAGTCACATAAAAGCGAGTCTATAAAAGTGAGTTTTAAGAAGTGATTTAAAAGATGTTACCGTCTCTGCTCGCCTTATCTCCTCAGGCAGGTCGTTCCAAAGTCGAGGGGCCCTGATTGAAAAGGCTCGGTCACCTTTTGATTTGAGTCTCGACTTTGGAACGACCAGAAAGGCGCTACCTGAGGATCTGAGGTTGCGTGAAGGGGCATAGGGGGTCAGCATTTCAGAAATGTAATTTGGGGCAAGACCAAGACGAGCTTTAAAAGTGATCAGTAAAATCTTAAAATCAATTCTAAAAGTGACAGGTAGCCAGTGGAGGGAAGCAAGGACAGGAGTTATGTGATGTCGTCTGTTAAAACCAGTGAGAAGCCTAGCTGCTGCGTTCTGGACCAGTTGGAGGCGGGAGAGTGATTTTTGTGTGGTACCTGAGAGGAGTGAATTGCAGTAGTCCAATCGAGAAAAGATAAGTGAGTGAAGGATTTTTTCCAGGTCAGCAGGGGGCAGAATAGTTTTGATTTTGGAAATGGATCTGAGATGGAAGAAACACGTCTGGACAGTTTTTTTAATATGATGGTCAAAGGTGAGTTCTGAATCAAAAATAACTCCTAGATTTCTTGCTGTGGGTGTGATGTTGGAGGAGATCGGACCAAGGGAGCTTTGAATGTGATTGATATGGGAGTTTGGGTAGTTGAATAGAATGATTTCCGATTTTGAGTCATTTAACTGAAGAAAGCTTTGGGCCATCCAACATTTAATGTCACTGAGACAGTTAAAAACAGCAGCTAGGCTTCTCTGGTCACCAGGTCTCAGCGGAAGGTATATCTGTGTGTCGTCAGCGTAACAATGAAAAGCGAGGTTATGGCGCTGGATGATATCACCAAGAGGGAGCATATAAATAGAGAATAAAAGAGGACCTAAAATCGAACCTTGTGGTACACCACAGGTAATTTGAGAGGTGGAGGATGAGTGGTTACCTATGGTGACCGCAAAGGTTCTGTCTAAAAGATAAGAATAAAACCAACTAAGCGCAGTGCCCTTGACACCAACCCACGACTCTAGGCGTTCAATTAAAATGGCATGATCTACTGTGTCGAATGCCTTCACTCTAGTGACTCTATAAGTCGCACCTGACTATAAGTCGCATTTATTTAGAAATGTATTCAACTACACAATAGCACACAGAACAACAGGCTTAATATGTGTCCGGTATGCTAACGTAACACATTAACAGTTATTCAGCTACACAATAGCATAAAGAACATACTAACAACAGGCTAAATTAACATAACAAGCCAGCGAGTCCACCAAGCTCTCAATCTCATTCCACATCACTGAATCCATTGAAGTCTTCATCTTCGGTGTCGCTTTTGGACAACTCCGCCAACTCCGGAGGAAGATGAAGCGCCGTCTCTTCTTCTGCGGGGCTAAATAGTTGTCACAAGCCTAGAGCGCCCTCTCGCGGCTGTAGACGGTAATGTTTACTCCTTGGTTCATGTCAGTCAGTATGCACGTAGCCTATATTTTGATATATAAGTCGCACCTGACTATAAGTCACAGGACCAGTCAATCTATGAAAAAAAGTGTGACTTATAGTCCGGAAAATAGACTTGAGCTTTATAGCTCTTTTCTAGTCTTCTGACTACTCAAAGTGCTTTTTCACACCGACCCATTCACACACTGATGGCAGAGGCTGCTATGCAAAGTGTCCATCACTATTAAATAATCACATTCATACACATTTTTACATCAACTAGGGGTTAAGGGTCTTGCTCAAGGAGACATCGGTGGCTGCAGGAGATGCGGATCGAACCCCGGACCTTCTGGTTGAGAGACAACCAACTCTACCACTGAGCTACAGCTGCCCGTACTTCATGTAGGTCAAGCAGCATTTCACAATAAAAGCTCTCTGAAGTATAGGAGGGTTTTTTGCTTAGTTTGTCCGGCCAATCCAGTTTCCACTTCCACTTGAGTTTGTGGAAGTGAATTAAAGTAAGAAAAATTATGTTAACTGAAGCCAAATTTACTGGACGTTAAAGGTTTCGCAAATTGTTTTTCAAATTATCATCTGCTTAATATTTAAAAAACCTGCAGATAATTGGCAATTAACAGATAAATGGGCGTGTGCCCTCTGTCTCAAACTGACATTTGTTCCTTTTTTGTACATGTGTACTATCGAGAAAAACAGCACAGAGACAACATAGATCACCTATTTTTAACTTAATTCTTCATCTCACTAGACTTTCCTTGTACATGCCATCTGTTGCGAGATACAACAGCATGTCATTTAATTGGATAAGCCCTATGCTTGTAGTCTGAAATGAATGACATATTCTCTGTTTGGTTCAGAGCTCATATTGAGGACAAGTTAGAATATAAACTCCTAAGACTTCCACTCTGTCCTCTGCTGTTTCCTCATTCTTCCTGGAGCTTCCCTCATTGCAGGTAGTCTTCTACCAAATAATTCATGCATCTCAAGCATTGTGCATGCCATTAGCTGATCAGCAGCTGTCGACAGCTCCTCAACTCGCCTGTGGTTGGATGAGTGCTCAAATTCTCTCTGTTGCTGATTGAGACCTTATTAATGCCAGATACTTAATGATGGCTCGGTAAGCAATGACAGTAAGCCAGCATGCACAATGCACGGCTCCAAGCCTATGTAAGTATCTAAACTAAATAGAATGAAGCCCTTTTTTGATGTTACACTTGTACTTCTCTTGCTGTGACAAGTCCAAATGTCTGCTGTGAAAGGGGCTATTGACTCGGCGCTTCACTCTCTCTGCCACTTTTACTCCCTCTCGCTGTCTGTGCTAACCCGATCTGCAAGCTATTTCTGAATTATGCCTGGCTCAGTGTTTTTATTTCTTTTTCACACTCCTGAATAAAATATGTCTACTGCGTTGGGGTTGTTTTAGTGTTTTCCCAGCAGAGTCCCCATGAAGCTGTAAAGATTCATTTAGGAAACATCATCCAACACACAGGCGCCCTTTTCTGCCAAAATCAAGCTGGAAAACAATTTGTTACAACAAATGGTCCACACTTTTCTGAAGGGTTGATGAGTGCAGTGAGACTTGAAAGAACAGGATGTGGAGGGGTGGGTGGAGAGAAAAAGGCTGCAAAGCAAGAGGAGATATCTGCATTTTCCCACTTCTTCCTGTCACCCCCTTCATCCCCTCTTCGCTCTCCGCCTGTCACGATTTCCGTGAATGCCCTGCACCATCAGACGAGGCACTGGATGACATATGGCCGTCCATAATTCAAGATGATTTGAGTACACATTTCTGGGATTTACAAGGGCTGAGATGCAGTTTTCACGGTCATAAATCCAATTTGAAGAATCCAGCCTCCAGAGCTCCTGATGCCTCCGGAATCATACTTGAGTTTAACTTTTTGGGATGTACACTTGTGTTAACCAAGCCAATATGATTGAATACAGCATGTTTACACAGCGAACTTAAAGCAAGATTTTTTTTCTTAATGTTTTGCAGCATTTCATTTTGTTTTGAATTGATTTATTTCTACACTGTGTTGTGATTAAGGCTGTAGCAGAAAAGGTATTGTGTTGCTGATTAGAGGAGAGTATTTTATGGTAACATTGTGGAATACATTTTAGGTGCATGTTCTTTGGATTACATTTTAAAACAACAGTTTGAAGGAGCAATATGTAACTCTGACTCCTAGCGTTTAAAATGTGTACTCTAGTCCCAATAAATTAAAACCATTTGAGAGAGCTGTCTGCCCCCCCGAAAAATGCAGAGGCTTTTTAGGTCAGATATAATCAGTTCTATCTCAACCAGTTCACTTTTATCGCTGCTACACCTGTTTTGTCTGGCAAACCGAGGGGTGTCCAAAACGACCGTGTGGGGGAGCCTTGAAACCGCTTCCCTTCTCTGGTCCAAACAAATCCAGACCATTCAGGACCAGAATCTAAACTTAGAAGGAGGACATACTGGCTGCTGGGTTGTTGTCAGAGAAGCCAGCACTTCAACATAGCATGCGTCCTTAATGTCTGATGATATAGTAAGGTCATTAAATGATTTCATTGAATAGATATCTTACAGATTGGACCTTTAACTAAAGCTTTCACAGGCTTCTCCAAAGAAATAGAAATAGACAGGAGACACATACGAAGCATGGTCAAGTTTAGCTGGAAACATGATCTACTTTGATTTAAAAAAATAAATAAAACATTAAATATTTAACTCGTGCAGCAGTTAGTCAATAATTAAATAAAATACTCTATACTATGTTCATTTCAGAATTCCCTCAGCTATCTCTGAACCAGAAGTTTATGAGAATGTATTCACTCTCCACCACGATCTGTCTGTATTATAAACACAGTGGAAACATGGTGGCTAAACTGTTGTAAATGTTCCCCTCACAGTAACAAGGTTCTGCGTTTGGAAACACTCAGCAGCTCCAGCCTTTTCTTAGGTGCAGGGTCGAGTTTGCATATCCCTCTTAAGATCAGATGTTCTCCAGGTCTGCTCACTTTCTCACATGATGTAAAGATGTGCAAACCAGGAGAACTTTATCTTCCCCAAGTGAGGAGAAAACTGGTGCCATATTAAGTATTTCCCCGAGGACATTCACCCCAATTTTCACATACTCCATGCGTGCCGCCGTTTTGCTCCATCACAGGAGAACTACAAGATGAGGCGAGAATAAAGAGAAAAATGTGCAAACAAGTTGCTTTGTCTTTCTGAGGATGATTTGTTGTTCATTTGTTGCTTATTTTGATGTTATATTGATAAAGTGATGAAAAGACAAAGTAGCATGTTGTTTGCAGGTTGTTCTCTTTATTCACGCGTGATCTTGTAGTTCTCCTGTGATGTGTGTACAGCTGCTAATAGCTGTGCACCGCTGCTCTCACGTTCCAGAAATGGATCCAGTGGGGAAGAGCCCGCGCCGTCAGACAGAGCAAAACTGTGGCGCACTGAGTATGTGTAAATTGGGGGTTAGGCTTAAGAACCCATTTATAAGCGGCCTAAAGCCTGGCTCACACTGCAGGATAATCGGGCCAATTTGAGGTCCGATTCCTCCTTCCCGACAATCGCAGGGTCGCTCCCGACTCAAGGCTGCTCACCGATTATCTGCCCAGATTATCTTGTAGTGTGAGTGGTACAAAGTTCCAATCTTAAAGTCCTCAATCTGCTCGGCAATCGTCGGGGACGCCCCGATTTATTTCAAACATGTTTGATATTTAGGATCTAAAATCTTGATGATTACGTCATAAATGCGTCTGGCAGAAGTCGCACACGACTACAATATAATCATAATATTATATAACCTCTAATTCTCTCCGCCAAAACGCAAAGACCATACAGTCCTCGTCTCCTCAGCCACCTGCGAGTCCATACACGCCGGCGTTTCTTTTTTTTGTAACAACTATCTACAACAATATCCTACAACAACTTCCACTTCCTTCTCTTTCACCATCCGCCGTCCCCTAGCGCCCGTTGGAGTTTTCAAATTAAACTTTATTAGCAATTGTCAACGCTCCGTCCTGATTTCACTCGTACAGTGTGAGCTGACATGCCACCCCGACTTTCATACAATCGGGGAAAAATCGTACAGTGTGAGCCAGGCTTAAAGTGCAGTATTTTACTGCATCCTAAAGGTAGGAAAAATCCACCTTTGCCCCTAACCACATCTTTTTTTAAACACACCTCCAGATGCTAAAGGGGATGCAAGCTCCTTTGCTATTTAACCAATGCGGGTGCTGGGTTTAAAATAACAACTACGTCAAGGGGAAAATAGGAAAGACACCTGCGCTAGGTGTCAAGATGCTCTGCGCCAGGTGTATGATAAGGCCCCTTCTGGCTGATCAAGGATGGGCAGGTGTTGTAATTTTGCCTGAATAAAAGAGCACCGACACTAAAGTTACTTTACAATGTATTTCAGAAGATCATAAAAAGTGCCAGATGCAGCCACCTCACATGGACTTGTTTTAAAGCAGACAGCACCATTTGTCAGAGCTAGAGCAGTACAGGAGAAACTCATTTCAATAATGTTGCTTAAGTTCTTTATACTGCCCTAAAAATGGTAGGACTGCACTGAGCAAGCACACACAATACTTTGACCCTGAAAAGCAATTCACTTAAATGTTTTCACTCAGACCTGTGCCATCACGTAATGACAGACCAAAATGTTCTAATCCAGTTTTAATACATCATCATTGGAAAGAGGATTGTAGTCACTATGAGACATTATGACAAAGCCTTCGTACGAAACATGTAGAGGCCTCAATCTACTGAAAAAGAGGAACATAATAAGTAAAAAATAAAAAAACATGAAGTGTGACAAAGCAACTCACTTTTGATACATAAAATGACATTACGCCCAATCTTTGAGCTATTTAACCCCCTGAACAAATGATGAAATGATTTGTGCCTGTCAAAAAAGCTTTTTTGTTATTCCTCGTTTCAAGAGAAAACACTGAATTGGTACTGACTTGTTTTTTATATTAGCTTCTTCATCAGGGGTCTCATTTATAAAAGAGTGCGTAGAATCCATACTAAAAATGTACGTGAGCCAAAAACCCGGAAATGGCGTGCGCACAAAAAATGTCAGATATATAAAACCGTTCGTACGCACACCTGCACGCAATGTTCCCTTTATAAGTCACGATCCACCTGGAAATGTGCGCACGTAGATTAGCCCCATGTTCCGCCCTCTACACGCCCACATTCAACCATAAACGGTCAATGCAAAGCAGCTCGTGAATGAAAATGCATATAACGAGGGGGCAGATCAAAGGTTTCCAGCGCTGGATCGCGGCGAAAACCGGAAGTTTAGAGGAAGAAAATAAACTTTCTGACCCAGAAATGCAGGAGCTTGTGAATGAAGTAAAGGTTAGAAAGCACATAGCGGTAGTTTGCTGCAGCTGGAGGGTCACAAACTTAAGAAAAAAACAGAGAATGACACCACGTTGCTGCCACATTCACTCTGTCCTCCTACAGCGCCAAAACATTAACTTTTCATCATTACGCACGAGTACATCTGCAATGTTTACATGTTTACAGGACCCACACTGATTCATATATTATCAGAGTGCTCACGTCAGTCAGCAGTCTCCCTCACTGTAGGATATTATTAAACAAAAGTTTGATCAATGAACAACAACTTTTAATTGGCAACAATTTTTCGTGGGAAACTCCGTCTGCTCTTTGACTAATTATGAGGATATAAAGGCCACATGATCGTGTCAGAGATGCCCCGATTTAATGTCCACACTTGAATAATTTACACAATAAATACGTGCAGGTGATGAAGATGTGCTGAGTAACGAGAAGGCAAAATGTGTGAAGCCACCGCTGTGTCTCTGTGCGCTCTGTGCGTCCTGCAGCTCAGTCATCTTTATCCAAACTAAAAATCACACTTGATGATATTTAAAGGTATTAATGTAAACTGGTGGCTCTACGGTTTTTGTGTTAGTTTAAATCTGATTTCTACATCAGTGATTACATTAGTGTACAGTCCGGTCCTCTGAGGTCCGTCCGGGATAATGAAGGTGAGACAGCGCTGATGAAATATGTGTGGCGGACTTTTATGAATGAATTTGTTTACGTTTATATCTTGTCATATTGAAAGTAACAATTGATAATGGCTCACTACATGCGCTCGTATAGCCTAAGTAAAACAACGGCCGGTTTTAATGATTATGATGACGTGGATCTGTCAGTAAGTTTGATTAGTGAAATAAAATGTGGAAGAGACATCAATACACATTCTGCAGGCTTCAATTCACCACTTCGCCGTCTGTGTCGCCAATTTCCCATGCCTCCAAAATGTACGTACGCATGGGTCAGAGTTTACCTACCGGTGCGCACATTTTACCGTCAGGTTTGTTTTTATAGATCACAAACTTTGCGTGATTAAAGGCGTACGCCAGTTTCAGGGCCCGTTTTGTGCGTACGCAATGGTTATAAATGAGACCCCTGGATATTAGTATCAATTCAAATCCCCGGAGGGATCCCTTTGCTTATTTTCATTTGATACACTGCACACAGAAACGTGTCCTGCATGTTTGTGATCTGGAGACATTTTTTTCTGCTTCAGATCCAGTGCTCGCTTCTAAAACATGTGGGAATACAATGTTTTTTAAATAATTAGCACATGCATGCTGAATGACGAGGGCCCCCCTGATAGACATTTTGCCTGCATGACTTGGATTGACGTCAGTGTTGTGTGGTGATGCAGTCAGTTTAATTATGTGTTGAGATGTTCAGTCTTCAAGGACCATCTCAACGTTTCTTAGCTTTAAATATGCATCTCACATTTGTCTTTGCAGATGATTTATTCAATGTGTATAGTTGCAGTAGTTTGGATTATACATCAATCAATCAATCAATATTTGTGTCATGTTGTATCTGCTGAAACTGCACCAGGTTTGAAAAATGAGATAGAGGAAGATGCAGGAGGAAGGAAGGGGACAAACGGGGGGTGTCATTTAAGTTTAGCCGAAAGAAAAGCTACAAATATTTCAGGTCTGACTGCCAATAACAAAACAGTAACAGAATTGATCAATTTGATTTAATTTGAAGATTTTGTGACATTTACAGCAAGTATGAGCTCATTGGTCTCAAGACAAAGGCAACAATGTAAATGTATCAAGTAGTAGCTGTTTGTCCCTTCTCCCCTCCTGTAGTGTCTCCAGCTCTGCCCAGGTGAAGCTACTGATTACTCAATGAGGTGCACCTGGCCGCTGTGCTTTAAAGCCCAGTTCAGGAGGAGAGAGGCTTTTGGGACTGCTGTTCCTCTCAGTCAGGGATTGTGTTGTGTTGTTGATTCATATTAGTATTAAAATCCCTTCCTTTTGACTTTGAGTTGTTTTCTCCACTGCTCTACTGGGTCAAATTGTGAGTTGTTGTTAGCCCCATAGGGCTGCCTTATGGTGGGGCGTAACAAGTAAAATAACAAAAGACGTAGGCCTATCCCCTCTGACTCTAGACTGGTAAACTGCAAAAATAAAAACAACTCAAATCCTACAAAGTGTATTTCTCAAATTTCTATTCCAAAAATATCTAAATGTACTTGTTACAAGCCTCATTCAGCAGAAAAAGACGAGATAAACATCCTATTTTCAAATGTCAAAAGCCAAAAATGAAGATCGACTTGCCTGAAACAAGTGAAAATATCTGCCGATGCACCAAGATGACTTTACTTGTTGAATGTCTTTGAATGAGTTGTACGATCTAAATTCATTAGTACATCTCATTTCACATATTTTTTACTTCTTAAATGAAATTCAGGCCCTTATTTGCTTTGTCTTAAAAATAAGATGTTTATCTTGACTTGTTAAGCTGAGTATGGTTTAAAATAAGTAGATTGAGATATTCTTGACTAGAAATTAGACAAATACACTTGGTAAGATTTGATATTTGGAATGTAATAGGCCACTTAAAGGTCACATATGCTATACTCCTTTTAAGCTAGTTCATGTAAGTCTTAGAACTCCCAAAAACATGTCTGTAAAGTTCCTCCTTAAAAGTCTCTGATCCTTGGATCATGCTCAGCCCTGCTCAGAACAGGGGTCTCATTTATAACCGGGGCCTGAAACTGGCGTACGCCATTTCCCACGCAACATTTGTGATCTATAAAAACAAACCTGATGGTAAAATGTGTGCACCCGTAAGCAAACTTACCCAGGCGTACGTATGTTTTGGAATCAGGGGGAACTGGCGACAGAGACTCACAGCAGTGTAGGGAACAGACTACAGGCAGGCGCTGTGCGTGATGGCTGGCTTCTTGGTAAGTAAATACACACTTGAAAGAAGACAGAGAACAAGGTTCACTTTTTCACAAGATCTTTTAATGAGGATGCTATTTCAGTAATCACTGAAACAATATTGCACATCACAGTTCTAATTTCTGTAAGTTTTTTTGAAACCCTATCGATGGCAGTAACTGTTTCCCTCTGTCTGCAGAACGGCGTCTGTGAGTACACGACCACCTCCGGGCCCACCATGCGCACAGGACGCACTTGTACTGGGGAGAGCACGCTGTGCGCCCACAGGGATCCTCCTCTACAGGAACCCCCTCATCGGGAAGAACTCCAGATTCTGAAAGAATAGAAGGACACCACATGAGCTCATTGTGCTTTTCACAATTGACATTTTTCTATTACAATAAAGAATATAAAACAGCTTTACCTGGTTCCTCTGTGGTTTAGGCCAAGTCTGTGTGTCCCTCCTTCTCTGAACACAATACCAGACACAATTGCATCTCCCATTGTTGCTGCGATCTTGGCCTCCTGCGGTGTAAGGTCGGGTGTGCTTGTGCCTCCACCTGTTGCAGACACGCTCTGGCAGTGGGAGGCAATCCTCCTCTTGGCCTCGACTTTTTAATCCGAACACTTTTTCTTAGTCTCCGGCACCGTCCTCTCCGTTGCGCTCGCTGCATTAACCGCAACAGCGACGTTCTGCCACTCGCTGCACTTTCTTTTATGAGTAACCCCAGTGCTGTGTCTACCAAACAAAATCCCTTTTCTTGCCTCCATCTCACCTATAAGGACTTCAACTTCCGTGTCCGAAAAGTTTCTCTTCTTGGTTTTCCTCTCAGTTGCCATTGTTAAGCGCAAAGACTGATCAGCTGGCTGATTTATACACATCAATATTCATTAGGTGCTTTGCATTGACCATATATGGTTGATTGTGGGCGTGCAGAGGCCTCAAGTCTTTTTAAGTATGATGCTACAAGCTTGGCACACCCCTTTTTTTTGGGCACTGTGATTACTTTCCGGATGCACTGTCCACTTTTAGTATGGATTCTACGCACTGTTTCATAAATGACACCCTAGGCTGTTTCTGTTTCTGGAGCTTAATATGAAAATGAGCTGTGTCTGACCACGCCCCTCTCTGAAAGGATTTGGGTGGCTAGGGCTTTCTTGCATAATGTCCTATTGTTTCAATGAGAAAGCAGACTCGGAGGTCAGAACAAACACCTAACTGTGGGAGTGTCACACACCTGGGGGAGGGGTCACTGCCCTTTGTGATGTCATGAAGGGAAAACCTCCAAACAGCCTGTTGGAGCACACATTTTCTGAAAAGTGGAGCAGGCAAAAGATGAAGAGGATGGACTTTTCACATAATTGGGGGGGTTTGTAGACTGACTAGGGACACATAGTGTTAGAAAAACATGGTGAAGTGTATGTTACATAATATGTGACCTTTAAGGAGCATAATCAATGACTAGCACAGACAGGCTGGACCTGGAATCATAGACGGGGACAAGATTTGTCACTCCCTCTCTTGACCTGCTCTTGCTCAGTTTTTGAGAGTGACTTCATGACCTCAACATGTTTATTTCTGGCTGACTATTGGCCTAACAATGTGCTACCTGTATGCAACCAGTTACAGCAATCTGCAAGATACATTACTGATGTATTTAAATGTTGTGGATTTATTTGTAATGTTTTTCAAGGCAGTACAGCAGTTTTATTATTCTATATTTTTTAAGTATATAAGTTTGATCTAATTTTACTGAAAGGTTGAGTTTTCTAAAGTTTAATAGGCTGTTTTAAACTTAATAATGTTAACCATTTAATGTCAGTATTAGACACTCTGCCATTATCAGGTAGAAATACCAAAATAGAGGTCACATCAGACGGATTAGCCAAACGACACATGGCCGTGGCTTTTTTTTGTTTTAATCCAACCACACATCACTTGTGACAAAGAAGCAGCAAACAGATCTAAAACGTCTGGCTGGAACTCGATATGGCTTAACAACCTTGGAAGAGAACATGTTGGTATTTTATGCAAAGTAAAGCCTTACTCATAAAAAGTTCAAAAGAAGCAAACTGTCATGGTTTTGGTCTTATTTAGTTTTGTATTTCAGAGTTTAGGTTTCCATGTTTTAATTTCTATCCTAGTGTTGCTTGTTTACCTTGTGTGTTAATGTGTCCTAGTGTTGATTGTTTACTTGTTTAGTCTTTAGTGTTTCCTGTTTTATTTTGTAATTTCTTCTCCTTGTGTCTCTGTGTTTTGTTACATTCTTCAGTTCTGTGTTTCTTAGGTGTTTCATGATTTAGATTATAGTAGTCCCCAGTGTTGTCTTTACTCCTGCCTCTGTGTGTTTCCCTCCTGTCTTGATTGTCCTCACCTGTGTCTTGTTAGTCTCACCTGTGTTTGATTACCCCATGTCTATTTAGTCTCAGTTCATTGTTCTATGTCAAATGTCGTATGTTGCTCCTGTTAAGGCGCATTCACACATGCTCTGTGCGCGCCGCGGTCCGTCAGTGCTGCTCACTACGCCGTAGTTAGTCGCCACTCTAGTCAGTCATTGTGTTCACACAGCGGGCGCTGCGGTCCGTCTCCGGAGCGTGCCACCAGCGCCACGTCGCTCTTCTCCGTTTCAAATACGCTGCAGGTCTATTTTCGACGGAGTACGCTGCAGACACGCGTCAAGCTAGACAGAATATCACAACCCGGACAGGAAGTTAGACAAGGCAACGCACAGAGCATCCGGTCAATTTCAAAATAAAACACAATATACGGACTCGCGATCGTATTTTTCATCACTTTATCAACATAACGTCAAAACAGGCACCAAATGAACACCAGATCATCCTCAGAAAGACAAAGAGACGTGTTGTCTGCACGTTTTTCTCTTTATTCCTGCGTGATCTTGTAGTTCTCCCGTGATGTGTGTACAGCTGATCATGAGTGCGCTACGCTGCAGAGACGGATCCAGTGTGAATCGGCGCACGGAGTATGTGTGAATGCGCCTTTAGTTGTCTCATGTCAGTTGTCCTCGTGCTCCCTTTGTTTTTGCTCTTTGTAGTTTTTTCAGTTTGGAGATTTTTCATAGTAAGTTTGTTTTGCCTTTTTGCATTTTTGTATAAAATAAATAGTTTTTTTATTTCTGCACTTGGGTCCAAGTAAACAATCAACACTAGGACACATTAACACACAAGGTAAACAAGCAACACTAGGATAGAAATGAAAACATGGAAACCTAAACTCTGAAATACAAAACTAATAAGACCAAAACCATGACACAAACAACATCTGCACACCAAGGAGCTCCTTTTAAAGGATTTATTGACAAGTGACGTTTCGAGCCTACATGCTCTTCCTCAGTAAAGAAAGAGCATGTAGGCGCCAAACATCACTCGTCAAATACTTTAAACGGGAGCTCCTTCGTGTGCCGATATTGTTTGCGTTTTATTTTGATCCAGCACCCTCTTAGAGATGTGCATATCTTTTTTAGGTTATTCATAAAATGACACAGGGGGCAGCTGTGGGCTCACGTAGATAGTAGAGTCGGTCGTTTCTCAACCGGAAGGACGGGGATTCAATCCCCAGCTCCTGCAGCCACATGTCCGATGTGTCCTTGGGCAAGACACTTAACCCCAAGTTGCTTCTGCGGTGGCGTATGAATGTGTATAAATGTGATTAGTTACTTCTGATGGTCACTTCACACAGCAGCCTCTACCATCAGTGTGTGAATGTGCAGGTGTGACATGCGGTGTAAAAGTGCTTTGAGTAGTCTGAAGACTAGAAAAGAACTACACAAGCTCAAGTCCATTTACCTTTTACCACAGTTCTGCACATAGTCACTATACATATTTTGTCTTCATAGTTTTTGTTGTTGTTGCTCTGTTTGTCTCTATCAGTCTTCCTCTGTCCCACTTTCCAAGCCCGACACCGTTAAGCAGATGGCTGGTCAACATGAGTCTGGTTCTGCTCGAGGTTTCTGCCTGTTAAAAGACATTTTTCTTGGCCACTGTATCTCTGCTAAATGTTGCCAACTGCTGTGCTCATGATGGACTTAATATTATAACTAAGAGTCAGGTCTGGACCTGCTCCTTTGTGAAGTGTCTTGAGATAACATTTTTACAAATTGGCACCATACAAATATGGATTGAATGATTGTAATGAATGATGATAAGAGGATAGAAATGGTGGAAGAGACTGAGCATTGTAGAAAAATAATTATTCATTTATTTGTGTATTTGACATGGACATATAGTAACATTGGTGCTGTGACATTTAACCATGCACAAGTCCCAGATGCACTGCACTTTGTGTTTTTAGCGTAATGCAAATTTGCATCACCTGTCCACGGGAGGCGTTGGATAAAACAGATAGAAATAAAGAAAAATCAAAAGGAGAAGAAAATAAGAACAGTTATAAATACGTACAGTGCAGGTTTGAAGGCGCGAGGGATAAAATACAGGCAACAGAGTGAAAAGAGAAAAGGTTGTTGGAGGGTCAGGAGTCAAGGTTTTCCACCCAATGCTTCACAACGTCGCCATGTTAACAGCATCTTCATTGGAAACAAAAACAACAGCAGGCAGCATTGGACACACAGTCCAGTGGCCATGAAGAGAAATCCAATCACATCCGAAATCATTAGAGCACATTGTTGCTGGAGCGTGCAGCGCTAGAAAAGGAGTGTGTGCTTTTTATACTCCTCGATTATTATCACACATGGCTGGGATTTCGACACTGTGTACACACACTGTCTTGAAAAGCCTCGTGCCAGTATAGTCTATTGCATTAAGACAGTTAGGATCAGTTAGTAGAGAGGAAATGAGAATGCCAGTCCAAGTGCTTTATGGGTAAATAAACAAGAATGACATTCAAATGAGAGAGCGAGTCTGACACTGTGTGTGTTGTGTGCAGCCTATTAGATTCATAATAAGCAAACATTTGTGAGTCAGAGGCTTTTTATTGGTGATTGCTGATGCTTGTAACACTCAACCAGTGGCCTTTATTCATCTAAATTGTATTATTTATTCACTCCAGTGAACAAGGATGAATATAATTGAATTTGCCTTTCATTAAAAGTAAATTTCAAAGTAAAAAACTGTCAGAGTTCAAAGGGGCAAGAAGTCACACAACCCTTTTTTTTTCTTCACTGCTCCAGACTTGGTCCAGGCATTTAACATTTGTTTGAGTTTTAAAGAACCATGCCGCCCATTTAACCATGCTTCAATACAGACCAAACCAGAGTTCCTCTGAAGGGTTCTATCTGGATAAAAAAAGACAATTAAACTGATTGTCTGGAGCTGGTCTGTCTTGTCTGTGCATTTCAAAGTGTCCAACAGAAAATGAGCAGCCAGTCTTTTTGTGCAGAGATCAGTTTTCCATAAAACGTGAGAGGAGTGTTCCTGATCTACTTTTCCATAAACTCTGATGAGACAGACATACGACACGAGCCTAGACAGCGCCCTGAATACAGCTGCATTGTAAAAAATGACTGAATGAGTGTATCCGTACATAACGTGGACACTGATATGCTCGTTAGTATGCTGAAATGTCCAGTCTACTGAGGTGGACCAAAAAATGCCTACTGAATGAACACGAGGGTTCAGTCTACTGAAAAGTTCGCACTGCATACTGAACTGTGGCTTTTCGGAAAGGGACGTAGTCTCAGTGATGCATCCACAGGTTTCTGAAGAGGTCTTGAAGCCTAAGGAATGGCAGTCGCCATATTGGAAATGCTAAGTAGGCCTAATTTTCGATCAATTTAATAACCTTAAGCCTCGTGGCAAACAGCTACAATGCACCTACCAGTCAGTCAAATCTACCATACCCGTAATTATTCATATGAATGCATAACTTTCAGACCAAAACTGTTTTATGCATCAGGCTTTAATCATGTTTAATTTTGCTGTCAAAATGAGCATTTTTAATATAGGTGTTTATGGGACCTAATGGGCTTTTACGGCCAGCCTCAAGTGGACACTCAGGAACTGCAGTTTTCATTTTTCAAAAACCGGATGTTGTCGCTCGGTTATATCCGTCTTGTTTTTTATTTGAAGGTATTTTGGATGTTTGTCAGTTGAATGCCTTCTTTGAAATCATTCTTCACATTCATTTTCAAATTCTGAATTTTGCACCACCTTAAAGGCAGGGTTGGTAATTTTCGAAAACTAGCATGATTTTGAAATTAGCATTCCCTTCGTGCTCCGTCTTCACCCACCCCCTTCCCTCTGTGCTCCCTCAAAAGCCACGCCCCTCACTTACATGCACTTGCACCATTGGTCCAGAAGTGAATTTCAGCTCATGCTTTGAGTGTGGGCTCGTGCATGCATGGTGTAGAGAACAAGCAGGAGACAGGGAGGAATGATTGGTTCATAAAACTCAAACCGAGTGCAGACATGGGTCGATGTTTTTACGTGTTTACAACTGCTACAGATGACGGATTTTCTTTGTTTCTTTTTCAGAGCACATGAATTGTTAATTTATGTCAGGACCTAAAGACAGTTTCAACCAAAATCTTAAAAAGTGTATCTGGAGGAAATTACCTACCCTACCTTTTAATCTCCTTCTTTTGGGCTTAAATCGTTCCTGGTGTCGATTTGTGTTTGCCCAAGTTTAAAGGAAAACCATATTCTATTAGAATTTAAGCTCCAGGTAGGATTCTTTACAATAATAATAATAATTTATACTTTATTGATCCCGCGAGGGGAAATTCAGTTTTACACTCTGTTTAATGAACATGAACACACACATGCACAAACAGGATCCTATGGACATGCATTAATGGAGAGGTCTCAGAGTGAGGGGGCTGCCCACAGCGAGCGCTCCAGAGCAGTTTTGGGATTCGGTGCCTTGCTCAAGGGCACCTCGGCAGTGCTCAGGAAGTGGACTGGCAACTCTCCAGCTACCAGGCCAATTTCCGGACTTGAACCGGCGACCCTCCGGTTCCCAACCCAAGTCCCTACAGACTGAGCTTGTCATATCAGCAGAAGAATGGGTGAAAGCTCGAACAATAACTCAGCTCCATCCCATGTCCCAGAAAGCCATGACTGAGTGTGAGTCCAAAAGCACAACACCAGAAACCTTGAGCTGGATCACCTCAGTATTTTCTTTGTGTGTTATGTGTGTCATATTCCTCCAGTAAAGCCAAGACGTCTCAGGGGAAAGGTTGCTTTATTTCTTTAGTGATTGTGAAGCAGCAAGCTAACTAGATATCTTGACAAATGGATCTTTAACCTTCCATAAACTGCCTTTTTTTTAGTAAGATGATTATTTTCACATAAAAAGACAGGATTTCCTCACAGATCATCTGAAATACAAACACATCTGAACTACTTTGACTAAACTTATCTGGAAAATAGGCTGAAGGAATAATATGGCGGACCTTTCCATGCACACAACCATTTTCTAACTGACTTCAATCCAAAAAAAAATAACCCTGATCATCAAATGTGCTAACTCAAAGGCTTTTGAAACAGTGATACGGTGCAAACAAATTAGCTGGATTGACTTGGCTCCAGTCACTGGCAAACGTTTTAATAGCATGTTAGCTAATTGATTTTGCAGCCTACCGTGCTCTGAGTGACATATCTGGCAGACATTAAAACATCCTGCTCGTGGGTTGAACTGTTGCAACATATTGTTGTCTTTCTCAGGTTTCCAGCTATCACCTTCCACCTGATGGATGGGACGCTGGCAGCACCAGGAGGGTCATGGTGAATGTTAATGGGTAAACATAGCAGCTAGGCTAGCACACAATTGGATGTATTGCAAGTTTGTGTGATTATGCTATATTGTTAAGGCTCCCATTTAGTGCACATCTGTCTGCATGACTCCACATGGCTGCAGGGATTTGATTGACTGATTGACTTGTTTAGCGTGTCTGGGTATCATGAGCAACTCTGACATATTCAGTACTTTTGAGCTTTATTAGAAATAATGTCATAACCATGACTTACCATGAGCTACCTGAGTGTAAAACAATGACGCAGATGGCCCTTTATACTGTACATTTTTAAAGGTCACATATTATGCAAAATACACTTTACCATGTTTTTCTAACACTAATATGTGTCCCTAGTCTGTCTACAAACCCCAAATGATGTGAAAAGTCCATCCTCTCCCTCTTTTGCCTGCTCCACTTTTCAGAAAATGTGTGCTCAAACAGGCTGTTTGGAGATTTTCCCTTCATGACATCACAAAGGGCAGTAACCCCACCCCTAGGTGGATGACGCTCCCACAGCTAGGTGTTTGTTCTGCTCTCTGTGTCTGCCACCGTGAACAATAAGACATGGTGCAAGGCCTTCCAGAGTGGGGCGTGGTCAAACACAGTTCATTTGCATTTAAAGCTACAGACACAGAAACAGCCTGTTCTGAGCAGGGCTGAAATAGAGGGGTTTATAGACATGATCAAATACAGGATCAGAGTGGATTTAGAACAAGAAACTTCACAGACATGTTTTGAGGATCTCTAAGACTTATTTAAACTGGTTGAAAAGAGGAGAATATGTGACCTTTAATGGGGTGAATGGATTTGTTTAGCACTTCTCTCGTCTGAGCAGCAGGAGCAATACAGGGTTCAGTGGTCTTCCCCAAGGACATGTCAACATGTGGCCACGAGAGCTGGGGTTGGAAACCTCTGACTGACATTTTACAGATGAACCACTGCAATGGTGTTATCAAGCTTTCTTTGTTTTCTGCTACATTAATAAGCCGTGGTAACCATGGTGATAATAACTTGAGCTTTCGTGTTGAGAAGCTACTTGTTTGCTCAGTTAAAAAGACTTCACAATTTGTATTTCTCTCTGGTCCACAATTTCTGTGGTTATTGAATTTCTCGGTAATCCTGTATTCATCACCCGCGACGTATCTGAAGGGGCCTTGAGATGATGTTTGCAATAGAGATCTCATTCAAGTCCACTGGAGGAGAAGCAGGGGAACAATAAACAGTTATTAGCTGTAGACAATGAGGTTGTTATTAGAGGAACAACCTTTCAGGATAAGGTATAACATGCTGTAATTGATTCATATTCCAAGTAAGCATTCGAAACGTGTAAAGAAAAATATGTCCATCTAAACTTTAAATCAATGAAACATTGAAATCAGATTATTGGAAAGTGGAGTCAGCTAAAAACATTGATCTAAGGCTCTAATGACTAAGGGTGCAGCTCCAGTGACCTGCAACAGCAATGAAAATTAGCGTAGGTGTTGTGGGTGCCACATGGGACAGGTCACGTGCACCTGTCATGACCATCAGATCATGGACGTAATCAACACGATCTGAGTCACTGCTTTCATTTGAAAGCCTCGAATACTGTTTTTTTGCATCCATTCAATTGAGGGTGCAGAAAGTTCAAATGAGGGTGCAATGCAACCTTTTGCACCCTCATAGAGACTGGACTGGACGTGATGAAGTCATTATTTTGGTTTTAACCCTTTATTTTGGGTTAAGACTTTCTGCTCTAAATTACTTTGTTCTTCGTAGTTACAGCAGGTAACAAAATAAACTTGCAGGTTTGACCTAGAATCAGTTCAACCCCGGGATTACATCACTGATCACTGTCCGAGTGCATCACAAGATGTATGTGGCAAACTCTCTTTCCATCCCGAATTTAGTAGTATGTTCAGGTTTCTTTCTCCGAGTTTAATAACTTTTTTTATTTACTTTAAAGTTTTTCAGGTCTGCATAGTCTTTGGGCCAAAGTGACAGTTATACTTCTACAGGAAATATTTGTACTCGTTCTGTCATTTATTGGTGTGTGTGCGTGTGTGTGTGTGTTTAGACAGAATAAAATAAAATCTGGTTTGCTTTACATTTCGTGCCAATATCCAAAGCTTGAATCTGTGAGCACCGGTCACCAGCAGGCCTTAAAGGTGACATATTATGAAAAATCAACTTTTTTGTTTTTGAGCATATATTTGGTAACCTGAGTGTCTACCGACCCACAAAACGTGAAATAAACCCATCCAGTCCTTTGTTTGTGGTCTGCATAAGTCTTACAACACAGAGAAAAATGCTCTGTTTCAAATGTGCTCTCCTTGTGACATCACAGTGGGATTTATGGTACAAAAAAATACCCTCCTCTCCCCTGGTATCTCCACTCATGGACTCCACCCCCAGGTCCGGCATTGTTGTTTTTGCTAGCAAAGGAGTGATGTCTACTGGGAAAACTCAGGGGGTCTCATTGCATTTAAAGAGACACACACCAAAACGGAGCGTTCTGAGAGAGCTGGTTTATACAGGGTCACAAACCTCCTCTGGTGCTTGATTCATGTTATATTTTGACCAAAGCACAGCACAGATGTTTCATTTAGACCACAGGGGACTGTTTGAAAAGGTGGAAAAGGAGGATAATACAATGTGGCCACTTTCAGTCAGATCAGTCACACCCTTAATTATGCATAACTTGTTTCCTCCATAAAATCAAAACAGGTGAGTTGTTAAAAAAAAAAAGTGTAGCAAAAAAGTTATTTTTCGTACCAGGCTGTATAACTATTATTTCCGCTAGACAATTTTATATGGGGTGTGTATGGGACTTCAGTACTATTGCAACCAGCCTCAAGTGAACGCTCGAGGAACTGCAGTTTTTGTTTTTGTTTTTTTTGCACTTCAGCAATGGCTTCATTTTTCAACACCGGAGGTTGATGCTTGGGACACAACAAGAAACATAATGTATGAAAAAACAACAACTGCCAAAACACCAGAATTTATGGGGAAGAACTG
The DNA here is from genome assembly GCA_020745685.1 of Tautogolabrus adspersus. Taxonomy (NCBI): domain Eukaryota; kingdom Metazoa; phylum Chordata; class Actinopteri; order Labriformes; family Labridae; genus Tautogolabrus; species Tautogolabrus adspersus. Next base: position 7,039,996 of record CM036540.1, read on the forward strand.
CGGGAACAATCACATATAAAAGCTTCGGTGTTTATAATAGAATTTATAATGCTAGAAAAATAAGTAATAAGACCGGTCATAATAGTCGAAGTCGCAGTCTTCATCGCAGCAGCAGTGGGTTCGAGCCCGACCTGGACCCTTTGCTTCTTGTCATTCCCCACCTTCTCATCCCAACATTTCATGTCTCTCTTCAGCTGACCAATCCATGGAGAAAGAACAGCCCCACATTTTTTCCCCACTGATATCCAATGGAGGCAGACAAGGCGCCCCTCAAAAAAAGAATTAGTTTTCTACTGGACAGCTGTTTAACTGTTTATTGCATCCATATCCTATGTCCATTAAATTACATAAATCACTGTTAACATGGATTATTGTGGAGGGGAATAAAGTATGCTTTACTTATCATCATCATCCTCATTGTTTTGATAGACGCTATAGCTTTTGTGTGATGTCATGACAAAGAATAATCTAGATTGTGATGATCGGTCATGTGAACGTATGTATTTTACAGACCTGTGTATGCCCACGTGATTATGCTGGGCAGACCTGGAAGCTACAGGCAACACATGTTGTTCGCTCACAATGAAGTCATAGTATTTTCAGTGTGTGGATGATTTCTTTTCCCTCATTATAGTTTTAATAAGCCTTGCTCTCTGAAGAACCTTCCACTTGAAGAATAGCCACTAAAAGGAATATGTTTGCCTGTTTAAAGAGTCAGTAAAAGAAGCTGTAATGTAAAGAGGTGAAACTCGTCTTTAGACATTATTTTGGTGACAAAAAGAGTCTGTGTGGCTCAGAGTGGGCTTCAGAAATGTGTGCACAAACGCCTGTTTTTTTTTTTTCTAAGCTTATCAAGACATGTGATCATGTTCATGAGTCATCGAACCCAGTGGATCTTGAGCCTCATACTGTTCCAGGCTTCTGATTAAGCTCGGCCTGTGTCCAGGGAATGGTTCATCCAGGGGAGCTGACGTTCCTCCATCTCTCCCACTCTCTCCTGCACATATTTTTACCTTCTGTTTAATGGGCAACTGACACATAGACTCACCCACACACTGCCACACACACACACACACACACACACACACACACACACACACACAGGTATTCCCCTAGCCGCTTTGCTCCCCTTTATCTCAGTACCTCTGTGTCTCTTTAATGGTGAAGCGGGAGGTTTCTGGCCTGCACAAAGACTGAATAACACTGTGCATGAGTGACTTTATGTGTGTGTGCGTCTGTAAGAGAAAAGGGTAAAATCAAAGACAGAATACAAGAAAGATGTAGCGACAGTTTTTAGGCATTAGGTTTTTCTTTTCACTGGAAATATCCACCCACTTGCTGTTGGCTTTTGCATTGGTATTAAAATGCTTGTGCATATGATGCTGGCACTGGAAGGGAAGGATTGATAAAATTGGTCATATACGGCTTCTTTTTTTTTTCAAATATTCTCCAAGCAAACATTTGCACAATCGTTTGAGGTCATAATTGTCTGGGTAAGGATTTACTGTGAGCAATTGTAGACGTAATAACAGTAATAGTCACGCTTGTAGCACGACTTCAATGCTGGCAGCATCGGTCTGTCAGTCAAAGCACTACTTGGTGTGAAAAGCAGCTGTTGATGAGGACATTCATGGGTTTAGAATAGTCTGCTTCATAGCAGGTTTACATTTTGGGATTTTACTGGGGTGTCTGTACTCAGATTTATGGATGTACTGCTATGAAGTTTGATACGGATATTCTTCACACAGAGGTTACACAATTCTGACTCATGGTGACCCTTTTTTTTCAGACTAAAGTACCGTCGTCAGGCCCATTTTTCACTGTTCTCATTAGTTCGGTTTATCATTAAAGATAGAGTCAGTAACTTTTTATGAAGTAGACCTACATATAAGTAATGCCACTCAATCATCCCTTCTGGGCCTCAATACATGTGTGGTGGTGACTGTCTCCAGACACTCTGTCCTCTGCCTGGATTTTCATGTTTCGGTTAGTTTTGGTTGACACAGGACATTACTGAGCGGGGAGCTGGTGTGTTTCCTCCAGCCAATGACAGCGCACAGGTGAGTTTAGAAGTGGATACGATTTCAGCGATTGGATGCCATGAAACGAGCGAATATGACGGCCCAAGACGTAGCGGCATTGGAGAGAATAGTGAGTTGAAACACTGAGCCGATGAAGCTTGTTCCAAAACGAGGGTGAACCTTACGCTAGCTTTCACCCACAGAAGCAGAGTTGGACTGCTTTCTGTTGGACAGGCAGGTGCTAATCACTGGTGGTTAGCTTGTGCTAACGTGTGACAGCTTGCAGAGTAGGTACAAGCAGTAAACGTACACACTAAATCCTGCAGTGAGTATGCGCTTCTGGGGGCCATGAGCCCAGGAGGAGGGGCCTAGTTTGAATGTTTACAACGCAAAGAACAATGCTACTGACTCTACCTTCAAACACCTGTGATGTAATGACATCATGTGCTGTGATTGGCTTGGAGAGCCATAGGTTAAAACATTTTACTTTTATACAGGTTACCATTCTTCATGTCTTGTTTGGAACACAATTTCCTACCCTTACTTCATATCTTCAAAAACATGACTATTTACCTGTTGAGGTTTGATGAAGACACCTGACAAAGAAGCATGTTTCAGGCCAAAACTAAAACTTTTGTTAGTGAGACACTAACTCTGGGTTTCTGTACTCGTGAGTGTACAAGAACAAGACCAACTATCACTTGGAGAGGAAAAAAGCTTCCTAGAAGAAAGCTTTGTTAGCAAATAAAGACAGTTACTTCATTGTGACATCTGTAAACCCTCCAATTAGCAGACTTCAGTTTTGCTTTTTTTAGCTGTTGCTGTCTGTTTTTTGGGACCGGTAGTGTCTACATTTGGAAATCAGGCAGACACAATGTATCAGAGCTCTTTGAAAAACAAGGTCTTATCAGTCTCCCTGTCCAGGTGCACTGTCCTAATTGGGGTCCTAGGTACCTTCAAGTAGAGCTGTCGTCTTATGCACTTGTTGCTCATCCTTTCAGAGCTGGGACTCTACAGGCCGAGCTGCTGTCATCTTGTTCTGTGATTTTGCTCTCAGGGCTCTCAGCTTTTGATAGGCACATGGGTGCAGATTACATTTCTTAGCCTTAGTGGATCATGTTAACTGTGTATAATGTGCAGTACACGATGTTTCACTCTTTAATGTGAAGTTTATTAAGACATAGTATTGATTATAATATAGATACGCACTTCTACAGGGCACATGTCTATAGGAAAAGACACTACACTAGCAACTGAGAAAAAAAACACATGAGGAAAATGTTTACTGAGAAGTTAATTTTCCATTTAGTTTCTTTGAATCAGACTTATGCTGGGAACTAGATCTGTCAACCCCTGCAGGTACTTAGCGGGAATGCAGATTTAAAGCACCTCTGCATTGGCTTCATTTTTGAGACCGTGGAACAAATTAAGGTGCTCAACACTGTACCCAAAAGGTGGACACAGTCAACTTCCTAACCGTTACTCCGTTGACAAAGACGTTAACAGCAAGAAGCTACTAAAAGATAATCCAATGTTATGGTTTAAAGAGTGACCGTGTTAACTGGTGACTTTCAGCAGAATGCGTCTGTGGTGGTCTTTGTTAAAGACATCTATGATTGGTATTTTTTACATTGAAATAAAAAACTAAACCAAGCAGCACTCGTTAGGACACTTTCTAACATGTTGTATGTACTATGATAACAACCGATGCATTAGGCTTAAAGTCACCAGTTGACATGGTTACTTTTTAAACCGTAACACCAGCATTACCAACAAAAAAAAGTGTCTGTCTTGTAAATCTTCATGGAATAGAAACTTTATGATATATCACAAATGTCTTCATCCTGGTAATGCTCTGGAAGAAGGTAACTTCCTGTAGGTGAGGCAGAATTTCACAATAAAAGCGCACGGATCAGAGACGGGCGTTTTGGCTCATTGTCCAAGAAGCTCTGTAAAGTACAGGAGGTGGTATGCTCTGGCTCAGGTTGTCCACAATCCATCTTGTAAGAGCAGGGTTTGGACATGAATGGAAACCAAATTTAGATCAGTTCAGGTTTAAATACGATTTAAAAAACAACAACGCTGATAATTAAGAATTAACGTACGCATGCCCAGCTCTGATTATACTCACAGTCGCAGGTCCAATTTCCACAATGTGAACAACAGAACATAAAAACTGTCATTAATATCCACAACTGTTTATTGCCAGTATTGGTTGTGATTGTGTAAATCTCTACGTGGGGAAACCTAGTGTCTGGAAGTTTCTTATAAGTTTGTGTCATATACTGCTGAGACTTAGTCCTGTCACTCCGGCAGATCTCAGACTCCCTCACAAACAGTTCCTCCTTCTTTTAATATCCACAAACACCTTTTGTGTGACAGCTCAACAATGCTGCAAAGGAAGATGCTGGACAGCTCTGTCTGCAGCCATTACCCAAGCGCACAGGTGGCTCTGAATCTTTAATGGAGCTTGTCTTTCTCTCCATCTCCCTCTGTGAAAGAAATAACTGCCATGGATTTCTGCTTAAAGAGCACTGAATGCCTTTACCTGCAAGTTCACACGTTTTAATTAGCTTAACGGAGAATGGCTTCTACTTTGCAGAAATGCATACTAGCGCATAATGAGCTGCAGTGTTTGTACCTGTGTGAGTGTGTTTAAAGGCGAGAGAGAGAGAGAGAGAGAGAGAGAGAGAGAGAGAGAGGGAGAGAGAGAGAGAGAGAGATGTAGAGAGGGAGAGAGAGAGAGAGAGAGAGAGAGGGAAATGGGGGCTGACATTAGTTGGATGTGAAGTACACAATATGGTCACTGCAGGGGGAATCCAGTAGTGCAGTGTCTTTTCAGTAAGAAGTGTTACAATCACAGCTGTGTGTGCGAGGAACTGTTGAATTAAAGTTTTGACTTCGGGCTCGGTCGTTGCATCATGAGATGGGAGGAAGTTGTAATCCTTGAGCCCTTGCTTTTGCCTCCTCTGCTGTGTCACACATTCACTCTTTTGTGTATTCATCATCATATTGTCCTGTCCTTGGCACTATAAACCATATGGAGTAATTTTGTATAAATTAACAAATTCTAGCAGTTGTGTGAGACAAAAGCTGTGCTCTGAGAAAAATGCAAACATGCTCACAATGTTTAGGTATCAGCATTTTAGTTCAATCTGTGAGCAGGTTCACTTTTCTTTATAGGTCCTAAGCAACAAGTACTGCACATATTGATTAGTCTTGTAGTCTTTGGGTGTAAATCAGGCAATAGTTTTGCTGGACATGTTGGAGACACATTTTATTTAGTATACAACTAGGGGTGCAACAATTCGTCGATGTAGTCGACAAAACTCGATTACAAAATTAGTCGCAGATGAATTTCATTGTCAATGCATGTTTTTAAGGAGGGAGACCAGGCAGAGCTGAAGCGCGTGCAGGGGGAACTCAAGGTCCGACTCAGAGAGGCAAAGGAGGAGTACAGAAGGAAGGTGGAGCAGAAGCTGCAGAACAACAACATGAGGGAGGTCTGGGAGGGCATGAAAACTATCACAGGCTGCAAGAAGAAAAACAACAACACAGAAGATGGGGACACTGTGAGAGCCAACCAGCTCAACCTGTTTTTTAACAGGTTTGACTGCCCAGCCGTTGCAGCCGGTAACTGCCCACTCAGCACCCCTCCTCACTCCCCCACCCTGACCTACATCCCCCCCAACAACAACAACAACGGTAACTGCCCACTCAGCACCCCTCCTCACTCCCCCACCCTGACCTACATCCCCCCCAACAACAACAACAACGGTAACTGCCCACTCAGCACCCCTCCTCACTCCCCCACCCTGACCTACATCCCCCCCCAACAACAACAACAACAACGGTAACTGCCCACTCAGCACCTCTCTTCACATCCCCACCCTGACCTTCATCCCCCCCAACAACAACACCCCCACTGCCACCAGGACAAATACAACACCACCCCCCTCCATCTCCACAGACAATGCAACCCCCCTCCCCTCCACCATCACCAGGGATCAGGTGAGCAGAGAGCTGAGAAGACTCCGTCCCAGGAAGGCAGCGGGTCCGGACAGGGTGTGTCCTAGGATGCTTAAGGCCTGTGCTGCTGAGCTGGGGGAGCCGCTTCAGCATGTCTTCAACTTGAGCCTGCGGCTTGGGAAGGTCCCTGTGCTCTGGAAGACCTTGTGCCTCACCCTGGTCCCTAAGAAGAAAAACCCCAGTGAACCAGGCGACTTCAGGCCAATCGCACTGACATCCCACGTCATGAAGACCTTTGAACGGCTGCTGCTCCATCACCTCAGACCCCAGGTCCACCACGCGCAGGATCCACTGCAGTTTGCGTACCAGGCGAAGGTGGGCGTGGACGATGCCATCCTCTATCTGCTACACAGGGCGTACTCTCATCTGGACAAGGGGAGCAGCGCGATGAGAATCATGTTCTTTGATTTCTCAAGCGCCTTTGACACCATCCACCCCCTCCTACTGAGAGACAAGCTGACTGAGATGAGGGTGGACTCGTACCTGGTGAGATGGATCACAGACTATCTGACAGAGAGACTACAGTACGTCAGACTGAAGGACTGCACATCTGACACTGTGGTCAGCAGCACCGGAGCACCACAGGGGACTGTGCTCTCTCCTGTCTTGTTCACCCTGTATACCTCTGACTTCCAGTATAACTCCGAGCTCTGCCACATGCAGAAATACTCAGATGACACTGCGATAGTTGGTTGTGTCAGGGATGGACAGGAGGAGGAGTACAGGAGCCTGATTGAGGACTTTGTGACGTGGTGCAGTTCGAACCATCTGCAGCTGAACACCTCCAAGACCAAGGAGATGGTGGTGGACTTCAGAAGGAACAAGCCACATCTGCAACCTGTTTCCATCGGGGGGGTCGACGTGGAGGTGGTCAGGACCTACAGATATCTGGGACTGCAGTTGGATGACAAACTGGACTGGTCACCAAACATGGACACTACCTGTAGGAAGGGACAGAGCCGTCTGTACTTCCTGAGAAGGCTGGGGTCCTTCAACATCTGCAAAAAGCTGCTGCAGATGTTTTACCAGTCTGTGGTGGCCAGTGTCCTCTTCTACGCTGTGGTGTGCTGGGGAGGAAGCAGCAAGAAGAGAGATGCAGCACGGCTGGACAGACTGGTGAGGAAGGCTGGCTCTGTGGTGGGCACAGAGCTGGACTCTCTGGTGACGGTGGCAGAGAGGTCTTTGGACAAAATGCTCTCCATCATGGACAACACCCACCACCCTCTGCACAGCACCTTCACCAGGCAGAGGAGCATGTTCAGTGGCAGACTGCTGTCACAAGCGTGCTCCACGGACAGACTTAAGAACTCTTTTGTCCCCCTGGCCATAAGACTGTATAACATCTCAATGTCACGGCAGGGATAAAGCACTCAGTGACTCCTGGACTCATTTTTCATCTGTACTGCTGTCCTAAGAGTCAGCCTCTAGTTGGACACTTTAATGCTCATCTGACAATCACTTTAATGTTTGCACTGACTGTTTTAATAACTGTTTAATGTCTGCTTTCACATATTTTTGCTTTTCACATTTGACAATCACTTTATTTATTTATTTTTTGCACCTTTAATGTCTGCACTAACTGTTTAATATCTGTTTTCACACTTCCTGCACTACCTCCATCTTAAACACTACTGTAACACATACCTTCAGAAGGTCAACACTCTCCATCTCTTATGTACAGGTCTAACTACAGATGCTCTTTAACTGTTTATAGGTTTCTTTTAAATTGCACATATATTTCTATTCCTGCACAGGTTTGTACATTTCTTTATATAAGTTGTATAGGTCTATTTTTAATTGCACAGGTTTAAGTTTATAGGGGCTCCTTAAATCTTTGTTGTCGGGTTAATATATGTATGGGAGGGGGGACAGCGGGTGTTTATGGTAACAATTGCTATGTGTCTTGCATGTTTGTATACTGCTACTGGATGCCTTGAATTTCCCTCGGGATCAATAAAGTATCTATCTATCTATCTATCTATCTATCTTTATGCTGTGCGCAGACATAGCATCGTTTTTCGGAGCTGAGTTATTGAGCTGAGTGAGCCATCTTGCCTCCTTACTATCTCTGCTGACAGTAAAGTAAGCAAAACAGCGACCCGGGAAGCGACAGGAAAACAAAACATAGCATAATCTGGGCTGCATATGTAACACCATCGCATTCTCAAACTTCTTAACTCCGAGCATTTCATCCCTGATGCTCCAAATTGAAGTGTTAATCTTTCCTGCTTCAGAGTCTTCACGGTAGTCAGCAAGCACAGAGGAGACTTATCAGTCTGCTCCAGGGCTGAAGTTGTTGCCAACTTCAGGGCTCTACCCCCGTCACTTTAACTCGTCAGCAGCAAGCATTTAGAAACACACGGGAGCCAAGTTGTGGCGGTTATTGTTGGACACACATCTTTAACTGTAGGCTACATTTGTCCTGCTAGTTACAGCTACCAGTCGCTCTTTCTCAGTTGCTCCAGTCATGACAACATAACTCTCAGACACATACTCGCTGACTTTCTTCTCTTCTCACTCGCTATACCATCCACATAATTTACCCCCGTGTAAGAAAAGGATTGCCTGCATATTAACAAAGCAGATCTTGCTTGTCATGGGAGCATGTCGGTAATGAGCGAGTATCTGAAAAGTAGTCATCCTGGACGAATCATCTCTGACAACCATCTTCACAATCCAAAGATTCAGCCACGCAGTGATTTTTCTCTTATTTACATTGTCAGCACTCAGCTTCAAACCTTTCCCTGAGAATGCTTTATCTTTCTCTCTCCAGAGCAAACTCTGACCGTAATATTAGAGTAATACAGATTCAAACAAAAAGATCAGTCTTGCATTAACAGTAGTTACGTTTAAAGCCAAGACAAAAATAAGGCATAGTTTGTCAAAAAGAGCTTAACTGAGTCTTGCTTCCTTTGGGAGGTTGTTCCAGAGGGCTGGGGCCATGAGGGAGAAGGCCTGGTCACCTTTAGTCCTCAGCCTCGCTTGTGAAATGGCGAGCAGAGCCTTAGCTGAGGACCTCAGGTTACGACTGGTCATGTAAAGGGTGAGGAGATCAGATATATACTTTGGTGCAAGTCCAGAGCGTGCTTTATAAGTTAACAATAACATCTTAAAATGGATTCTAAAATGCATCGGGAGCCAATGACGGGAAGCTAAAACAGGACTGATGTGGTCTTTCTTTTTCGTTTGGGTGAGGAGTCAGTAATGAATCGATGTCTTGAAAACTACATTATAAAAGTATTTCCACTGAATGGAAAATCCGGATTACACTTAATAGCTATCCAGTATGAACAACTACAAACACAGTTTTTATCACGTAGCTCATAGTAAGTGAGAGTGAATCCATCCATCCATTATCTATACCGCTTTTCCCATTCGAGGTCACGGGGGGCTGGAGACGATCCCAGCTGTCATTGGGCGAGAGGTGTGGTTACACCCTGGACTGTTCGCTACTCAATCACAGGGCTGACATATAGAGACACACAATCAGTCACACTCACATTCACATTCACACCTACAGGCAATTTCGAGTCACTAACTGTCCTAATGAGCATGTCTTTGGACTGTGGGAGGAAGCAGGAGTACCCGGAGAGAACCCACACATGCACGGGGAGAACATGCAGACTCCACACAAAGAGGCTCCTGTCTGACGAGGATTCGAACCAGGAACCTCCTCGCTGTGAGGCAACAGCGCTAAACACTGCACCACGTGCAGCCGTGTCTGTTTTATTACTGCTTTATTGGTCTGCCTCGCTTGTTGGCATCAAAGTGTCTGAGTCCACTTCATAAAAATCACTAAATGAGTATTAATGATGTGGGCTAGTAGAAACTGTGCTATTATCTCCTATAGCACAGTCCATAAAACATAAATCTGTCGAGCTGCTTTGTTTCTTCGAAGCTAAAGTGCCGTTCCACCTACTCGAGCAGATTTGATGTAGTCTATCATGACAGTCGGAGGGAGTAGAAAGGGATACGAGCATAGAGAGGAAGCTGCAGCAGCGAATCTTCATCCAAATTTCAATCACAAGAGGAGCCTTGAGAGAGACATGTGGGCATTAGCAGATTGAGCAACAAACGTGTCTAATGAAAAGCTCATTGTAACTGTCTGTTCAGACTGTAAGACTGTGGAATACTTGGTTTCAGAAGAATCAACACCATGAAGATTCCTCAGCTACTTCCCTGTCTCTCTCTCTCTCTCTCTCTCTCTCTCTCTCTCTCTGAAGTCATTTCAGAGCTGAACCGAGCAGTCGTCGCAAAAGTATTTCACCCAACTTTTCCTGACAAGTGACAGCTGTCGGGTCAAAAACTGTGAAGTTTTCTGAGATTTCTGAGGGTGGAAATGGTGTTGAAAGGGTGTTGTGTGTCTCTCCCGTCAGTGCTGGAAGTACGAAATGTACCAAAACACACAGTAGGAACATTTTCCTCTGTTAAGTTTTGAATACCGATTTTAACACTAAAAGAACCATCATTTAACAATCAAAGTACAGTGTAATCAATGTACCAAATGTCAAAGTGCTCCTTTTGTAGAATTGTCAGTTTCAAAACAACGTATATATAACTGTTCGTCCATCACTGTGTGCATTCATTTGATGATTTTATTTTACGCTGGCCAGCTTATGATCCCTCCCACGATCAATAAAGTTGAATCTTAACCTGGAAAAACATTTATGACGATTATAATATCTATTATTTTTTACAAGTTTCAAATAAATATGTTGCTACTTATGCTAAAAAGTAATGGAGTAGAAACGACCGATCAGCTTCTCAGTTGTAAGTTTCAGTGTAATGTTGCAGAAAAGGAAAATATTCAAGTAAAGTACACATCTGAAAATCTGAATCAACTGAATAATTTAGAGGACGCTTTTCACCCATGTGTTTTAATGAGAATCAAACAAATCTCTTTTTGTTGTTTTTTCAGTTTCAATGTTTTTTTTCTTCTTATAACCCATCCACCACCAGAACCATTCTCTGTGTAATCTATGATTGGCTATTTGCCTAATCAGAGGCAGGACTTAAATACAAAACAGCTATTCGTGCTGTTTTCAACAGGCTAATAGTTATACTTTCAGGTATAAATAAATACTTGGCTTTTTCCATAAAAAAAACATTTTGTTGATTTTTGTTGCAGTTTTTAGTGATATGAAGCTTTTTGAAGATTCTCTTTGAAAGCAAACATATTTAATGAGCCACAGATCGGCCATTACTATCGCATAGTCCATAGTGGTAAAGGTCACATATTCTCCTCCTTTATTACATGTTTAAATAAGTCTCAGAGCTCCCCAAAACATGTCTGTGAAGTTTCTTGTTCTAAATCCACTCTGATCCTGTATTTGATCATGTCTATAAACCCCTCTATTTCAGCCCTGCTCAGAACAGGCTGTTTCTGTGTCTGTAGCTTTAAATGTTAATGATCTGTGTCTGACCACGCCCCTCTCTGGAAGAGGTTGTGGTCTTGGCTGTCTCGCCCCATGCCCTATTGTTCATGGTGAGAAGGCAGACTCAGAGGGCAGAACAAACACCTAGCTGTGGGAGTGTCACCCACCTGGGGGAGGGGTTACTGCCCTTTGTGATGTCATGAAGGGAAAATCTCCAAACAGCCTGTTTGAGCACACATTTTCTGAAAAGTGGAGCAGGCAAAAGACGGAGAGGACTTGTCTTATAATTGGGGGGGTTGTAGATAGACTATAGGGACACATATTAGTAGAAGATCATCACATATTTTAACATGAACTGTATGAAACCAAAAATATTTTCTTTTGACTTTTTAGATCTATGAATGAAAGAAATCTCCAGGAATAGAATGCAGAGACTCAATAGGAGATGACAGCATGCTGCTCTATTCTTTCTCTTTACTGTCTCAGACTTTACTGATCCCTGGGGAGAAGTTTGGTTGACTGGTAATATTAGTTGGTAATATATCAAAAATGACTGCTGAACAAAGCACTGTAGTGATGCAGACTGTGACACACCTTGATTTACTGCTCACGTCTTGAACCTGTTGCACTCCAAAGTAAGAAAACAATAAAATGATCAAAAGTAAAGGTTGACATTGGAATAACCTTTTGGAGGAAGGGACAAAAAAGTTACGGAGGGGTTCTTGGAGTCACAAATAAACCGTGTGACGCCTCGAGAGCTGATGTTCAAACCACCGAAACATTGTGCCGTTTGTTTTTCCCAGGCGAGGGGCTTATCAGGAAGACGTGAATCAATTAGTTGTTTGTGCGAAGGCAGTCGGACTCGGCTGCACATTGATTTAACACGGAGCGTCATCTCTCACCGTTAGCTGTGTTATCTGTTTTGTTGTGCTGCAGTGATTCCAGCAAATAAACTCATATTTACTCCCCAGACGCTCCATATATGCAGCTCAACAGGCGGAGATGAGGGGAGACGTCACTCAGAGACACAATTAAAAGTTGTGTTTCTATAGCTACCGTGTTTGTTCATACATATGGTCATGAATAATAAACAAATGAGCGATCTAACTTTGATGAATTGAGATATCATCAGAAATACACAGAAGTGGGATGCCAACGGTGTCTAAGATATATATTTGCAGCTCCGGGCGAGCCACACTAACATGTGATTCACAGTGTTAAAGCAATGCAGGACACCTCACTACAAAGCACACACACACACACACACACACACACACACACACACTCCTTCATCTTTGCATGTGTTATGAACCTGTCACTGCATCGGTTGATGGATCGAGTCCCTCATGGGTTCAAAACACAGGGCTTACTTCTTTCTAAAGCATCAGCACTTCAATCAGACCCTTATTAGTGTCTCCTTTTGAGGATGTGTGTGTGAGTGCATGTATGTGTGGGAAGAGATGTCTTTCATGATCTCGGTGCATGGGACTCGATGTGTATGTGTGTTAGCCGGGGCGAAGACATAGAGTAAATGTGTGTGTAATGAGGTGGAAAGAAGCGTCTTTCAAGATACTCCCCTCAGTGTGAACTCCCATACATCTTGTTAACAGACAAAGCTTTGAAGACGCGTCGTCTATGTCACCGAGCACAGCGAGGCAGGGGTGCACACAAACGATTGCACACAAACATGCAAACAGGCATGCAGGCGGATAACCTACACAACACACAGTAGGTGGGATCAAAACAGCAACAACGAGGAGTAAGCAAGCAAGTGAACACATTTTGACATTAATCAATTTACCAAATCAGAGAGTGATGAGAGAAAAGTAGAAGTAAAGTTTAAGGCAACACAGAGAGCAAGCTAGGAAGAGAAAGGACACACTCATACAAAAGCTCAGCAGGCTGTAGGAATATACACATTCAAATGAATGCACGGATTAGCCGCGCGTTTATCCAATCAGGTGCATTCTTTTTTCATTTTTATTAACAACTTGACAATCGAGAGTGGGTTGGGAGGTCCAGGAAAAAACGGAACACCCCCACATTTCAGTGGGTATACGCCCATCAAGCGGCGAGTTGAGTGCTCCGGCGCGATCCCTAGCATCCTCGCCTGAAGCAGTGGAGCCGTACTGTTAGTGTGTGCATGAAGAAATCACCAGGAAGTATTGATAGAAGCAGCATATCCATGTTTAGAGAATTTCATTGGCTTCACAAAATGTCAGTCATCGGCACAGTCACGTTCAATTGGCCGTCAGAACAGGGGGAGGAACTCCTTTCAACAAAGGCTCTCATTGGCTGTTATGAGGTGTCATCAAAAGGTCAGCGGAGTAGCAGAGTTTTTTTAACAGTTCCGTGGATCGTTATGGATGTGATGTGATTGGGTTAAATCTTTTAAAGGATGTAAATTGTTGGGACTCAGTTTGGTGGATTATTGTAATCAGGGGAGTTCAGTAAATCTTCAAACAGTTAGTTAAAAGACGCTGTTTGTTTGTCGCTGGTCTGACCCGCACACACTGGGCCGTCAGTGTGTGCTGTATTGGACATGTGTAGTATGGTTATAAGGTCACCTTAATGCAGACTTGATGAGATAATCGATGGATCAAGCCGTACATTTTAGCAACATGTACGGCTACTACTTTGTCATCTTCTGTAGGAAATAATCTAGAGTGTTGAACCCAAGCTAGACGTCATTGTGCAGCATATGTTGAATAAGTGAATTAACCTAGAGAGTTCCGGTAAAAACATGTGGCAAGCAAACATCTAGCAAGCAAACATGTAACAGTTCCACATATACATAAAAACACATTGCTGACGTATTGATATACTGCACGGCCCTTTGGCACATCATCCTGCATTCCCTCTAGTGTGGCTTCAACACGTCTGTGTCAATGGAGGAGACAGTGTGACCTTGAGATAAAACAGTGCAGATTGTGTGTGTAAAGGTGGGGGTGGTGTGTGCGTCCATCCCAATGTTGGAATTGTGCTAATACTCACCACCTCACGTCAGCGTTAACCCTGGAACTGGGATGTACATCAGCTGAGCATTAGCTTTGTGCTAACACATAATGGCAATTGCCTTTATCAGGCTAACATAATTAGCATCACATGAAACATTCTATCTTCCTTCAGTGAAATGTTGAGAACATGATGAGAAATGATGAGATATGATGAGTAAAAACAAAGATGAGAAAATGAGAGGGTGACAGAGTCTTTTATTTGCATCTCTGGAGTCTTAATGCTACAGTTGTGTCATTGTTCACTTCGGCAGGAGTGAAGGTTGCGCATCTGTAGTTATATTAAAGAGGACATATTATCCTCCTTCTCCACCTTTTCAAACAGTCCCCTGTGGTCTAAATGAAACATCTGTGCTGTGCTTTGGTCAAAATATAACATGAATCAAGCACCAGAGGAGGTTTGTGACCCTGTATAAACCAGCTCTCTCAGAGCGCTCCGTTTTGGTGTGTGTGTCTCTTTAAATGCAATGAGCCCCCCCTGAGTTTCCCTGGTAGACATCACTCCTTCGCTAGCGAGAATAAAAATGGCGGACCTGCGCTAAAGTCTTGCTCTTGGCTGGGGGTGGAGTCCATAGGTGGAGATACCAGGGGAGGGGAGTTTTTTTTTTTTTTTTCCAGAATCCCACTGTGATGTCACATGGAGAGCACATTTGAAACGGAGCATTTTTCTCTGTGTTGTAAGACTTATGCAGACCACAAACAAAGGACTGGATGGGTTTATTTCACAGTAGACACTCAGGTTACCCAAATATACACTGTAAAAGTGGATTTTTCATAATACGTCCCCTTTAACAACATGGGAACATGACAGACGGCGTCAGTTGTCCAATAACAGAGAAGAAACATTAGAACAATTACCAAATGGGTGCTGATGAATGTGGGAGCGTATGAGGTGCAGAGGGAACATTTGAGACAGACCAATAAGAGAGAGAATCCTCAGGTCACCTGACTTGCAAATGAAGGATTTACCATCATGTCCATTTGGTCCGAGCCCCCTAACCAGAAAGTAAATGTATTCACACAGAAAAAGACCATTTAGAAACCATGTTAAGGGGACGGCCCACTATAACAAACCACTGTTTAAAATACCGGGTACTCACAATGTATATATTTTTTGTAATAAATGTGATTTTTATTACATTGAATACAGACTTTGGCTGCCACAAGGCATCTGTGAGTGTTTGTTCTTTTTGCCATTACTAATTAAAAATCTCCTGTCTTCTTTTTTTTGACCAAAAACCCTTGAGCTTTTTTGAGCTTACCTCACCTCGATACCCGCCTGCTAAGATTACATGTAGGGTCTTTTTCTGTGTGACTTACCTGTCATATTTTTGGAACGTGTCAGGCTGAGAAATACTACGAGTCATTAGTACACCGAGTCTGGTGATTTCACTCAACTCCCAGAAGAGCTGCACCTATGATTTGTTATGAACATGCGAGGGAAGAATCTGAACCTCTGAGTGATCACAGTGTTCCAAAATCAACAAAAGGTTCAATTTTAGCACGTGAAGATGGGTTCAGTTTGTACACAAAACTGATTTCTAAGCTGCTCTATGAAAGAATAATACATGTCCAAGCTGTCCAGCTCGAAAACAATGCATTCTTATAAGTGACATGTTGACAGCTTTTTTTTTTCTTCAAGTTATCTGTCATTGTTTGGTGCTGAAGAAAAATGATCAAATGACACTGGACAGAGGAACTTGGCAGGCATGATGCCGTAATGGCTTTGGGCATGTGTGTGTGTGTGTGTGTGTGCGTGTGTGTGTGTGTGTGTGTGCGTGTGTGTGTGTGTGTGTGTGTGTGTGTGTGTGTGTGTGTGGTGCGCATGCACAGCAAAATCACACGTGTGTCCTCACCCATGATTCTCATGCAGAGCTTTGTTAGCTGCATTTAGAGAAGCTTCAAATGAGTCCTCTTTTGGCTCATTTGTCCTAGTCTGAAGCTTCCCCCCTCTCCTCTCGCTCACTTAGTCGACTCAAATCAGGTTCGCTGTCATCAAACACACACACACACACACACACACACACACACACACACACACACACACACGGTGTTGACTGTCTGCACTCTATTACTCTGTCTCTTCAGGTCACTTCAATCAAATGGGGGAGAAACATTTTCCTCATCATCAGCGCTGAAACATGATCCCACAGGAGCATAAAACAATACACCGCACACAGACACACACACAGACACACACACACACACACACACACACACACACACACAGACACAGACACGTAGACAGTCTGTCTCTCTCCTGTCACAGGTAAACTTAACCTACATACATCAGTCATCCATCAGCACAGCTACATTGTACAGGGGGATCAAGGAGGTCATAAATATTTAACCCTCCATTAGATGAAGCATGTTTCACAGCGCAGTGTCCACATACTCCACCCCCACCCCCACCCGCAGCAGACGTGGTGAGTGAGCAGCAATTTGTTGTTGTTGCCGTTTCCAGGTTGATGAAAAGTCAGTGGGGACGTGGTGGAGGCAGTGGAGGGTGAGGGGCGCCTTTAATTTCACCCCTCTGCTCGTCTCAGGCGCCGAGGGTGCAGCCGGAGCTTAATTAGAATGCGTTTTAAATATTGATGGGGCTTGGTTGTCCCTACTGTAAGGCCGGCGGGGAAACTGGAGCGCAGGAGAGGAAACTTGATGAGAGCAAACACACACTCTGACAGCTCTGAACTGACTGCCTCATTCATTAATTAAAATAAGACGGATGGCTGAATAGAGGGAATGAATGAAAAGGGGTTAGACCATCGGATAGACAGATAGATGGATCGATAGACTGCTCGACTCCTCCTGTGCTGTTAATCAGCTCCTCATGCCCCTTGAATAAAAATCTGTTTGCACTTTAGTCCATGAAATAGTCATGTATTATGTAATAAATAGGTTTTGTAAATGGACACATATTTCCCATTTCTCTGGTGTCACTAAGTAGGAATTTCAACTAAGCAGAAAGTCGACAGAGTGATTTATCAAAAAAACGTTCACCCAAGGGCAAGGACAGTGTGAGTCCATTGTGCCGCCAAGAGTCGAGTTCTTTCAGCGACATAAGTTATATAATGTACCAACGTGACTTAACGGTATTCCTTTACAGTTCCTTGATGTCCTGCATTTAATCCAGAAATCCGCTGCTCGTCCTCTCACACACTCTCGCACCCGTGACCACATCAACCCCATCCCTCATAACCTCCACTGGCTCCCCATCCCCCAGCATATCCACTTCAAACTCCTTATTGTCACCTACAAAAGCCCTCCATAACCTGGCTTTCCCCCCTACCTGCCTGAGCTCCTCCACTGGCACACTCCAACCCGCACTCTCAGGTCTGCTGACGCAAACCTCCTGTTTGTTTGTTCTCCTTGAATTGTACTGCCTCTACTTACAGTGTCTCTGAGTGGGCAAGGGGTCAGGTCCTTCCCCATGTGGCGGCAGCGCTAACGCTTCAGAGAGGGAGGGGTTGACGTGAAAAGAACATGTAGCCTCTGAGTGACAGGTGAACAAGCTGGTGAAAGCTCCGCCCTTTTCAAGTGAACACAGAGTTCAGAACAACCAATCCAGAGGGTGTTTGACTTCACACTTTTTTGTATTTAGTATTCACTAAAGGATAAATCTGGTCTCTGCTTTATAATGTTAAAAATGTTACAAAATACCTTAAGGTAATTTGAACATACTCAACATCACTCTTTCTACTCAAACATTTCCAGTGGCCCTCCTGCAAGACTCACTGTTACATAAAGAAAACTGTCAATTCACAAGGTCGAAGTGTCCCCGTGTTGCGTTCGCAGGATTCTTTTGAAAATCTTATTTCAGCATAAATACAAGAAGTGTTTCAAGGGAGCAACACGCTATCCCAACAGTTTGACCAATGTCATCTTGGAACAAAATGTACAGGAAGTAAAAGTAGAGCTGCTGGAGGCTTTGAAAACTTCCAGACCACTTAATGTCAAAACGGCTGCAGAAATAAAGCTTCACTGTGATGTGTCAGGACGAGTTTGAGAGAGAAAAGACTGGACGGAACAAGGTGAAAGAGGAGAGGATAACATATACATGCAGACATAGAGAAAGAGCAGAGAGACAGGGGCTTAACGTAACACCCGAAAAACACTCAATTGCTGTTCAGTTTTGCCTAAACAAAAGTTGAACTTGATGCCGTAAATGAGTTGGAAACGAGATAAAAGTCTAAATAAAAGTCTGGAATAAGGCCAAGGAAGAGCAGCAGGACACGAAAAAAGAGAGAGGGGTTTCACAAGTGACAGGAAGAGAAAGAGAACAGGGAAGAGAGGAGGAAGAGGGCATCAAATAATGGACAGTAAAAAAAAAAACAAGGATAAAAATTAACGACTTCAGCAAATAAAATTGAGAGAAAAGACATTGAAGGCCGGACGGGGATATAGTGCCAATTCTCTCTGAGAGATTTTTATTTGATATCATGTGAAGTGGAAGAACACCAGCTATGTGTTCAGTCGTAGCCGAGTTTGAACTTGATGTCTAATTTAGGACGGAGTTCCCACTACTAACACTAAAGATGGTGCACAACGCTGAGATGGTTCCAACGCAGGCATAAGTTACAACTTCAGTCTTACCCCAAATTCCATCATCACCACAAGTTGCTCCGTCGCACGCCGCGCGCCCTGCCCAACTGGATCCGTTTCTGGAACGCGAGCGCAGCCATGATCGGTTCGTTCTATACTGTGACACGTGCTTGCAGCGTCGAAAATGGACTAGCAGCGTATTTGAACCGGAGCAGAGTGTAGTGGCGCTGCTGGCACGCTCCGGAGATGGACCGCGGCGCTCACCGTGGAAACACAATCATTGACTAGAGTGGCAGCGTAGCACGGAGTATGTGGAAATTGGGGGTTACATGTAGCGTGTAGTAGGTGAAATGTCCTCCAAAGTCCAGTTGTCATGGAGATCGTTCTGATAGGTGGGATAACTAGGGGGATGAGGAGCAGTAGAGGGTTTTTGCCCGGCTGTCTGGCGTCTGCTGTGAGTTCTCTGTTGCTGCAGGGTTTAGACAGGTTACAGCACTGCAGAGGAAAGTGACAGAAACAGTTCGACTTCTATCATCTACAGCTGTCACTCAGAACTCCACTAGTTCATAAGAAGAACAAACACAGAGCCAGCTGTGATATCAGCAGAGGTGAAGGTGAGACTATAATAAATCCCATCGGGAAATCAAGATCAGAAACTCCAGAACCTCAAAGGCTCAAATAGATATATATGAAAATAACATTTAATCACAAAAAAATGAAGCAGGAAAATGAAGTTGTCAAAGAACCACGAGATTACTGGAGATAGGGACTGTTTGCTGCAATTTAATTTACACAGGTTTGAGTCCGGTGGGTGCCAGGGAAACAGAGCGGAGTGCAAAATAAATCTGCATAAATAGCAACACTGGCCAAAGCAATAGAAGCCAAATCCACTTTGTAATAAAAAGGAAAACCTGCTGCAAATATTATTCTGTCATGATTGGGCTTCGGTGATTCATTTCAATTCAAATCCCATCCAAATAAAAGACACAGTGGCAGCAGCACCGGGGAGCCAGACTGATAATTACAGATATAATTCACTGTATTCAAACTCCCTCTCTAGTTCAGGTGCATTGAAAATGAATCATTTTTGTCTCGCTGATCGTGTTAAATGTGTCTCTAAAGCGAATCATTTCTTTAGCAGCAACTTTGTTTGTACCTCAAGCAAGCACTCAAACTTTTTTTCTCGCAGCGCCGGGGAAACTTTATGGAGATGTGATACATCGTCATTTGCATAAAAACGATTGGATAGAAGCCTGGTTATTCTCCCAGCCCCTGGAAGTATTGAGTTTATAGTTTTGCAGTTATGAAGAAGATGTCAAATAATTTAAATGTTCCGCTGAATGATGCAAAGAGGAGGCAAAGATGTGAAGGTGGAAATGGAAAGCGGAGAACAGGGTGACAGCGGGAGCCGGCTTTGTTTAGACACGAGTCCAAATGAGATTTACAGAGGGGAGCTAAAACTAATCATTACTGAAGCATGTCTGCAAATTCAAAATCTGTTATTTTTTCTTTTCTTGCTTGACTCTGTGACTCTGCACCAAAAACATTTTCAGCACAATGTCCAAACACAAGCAAACGGAAGCGAGTCAAAGAGGGCGTTCAGTAATTAATGTACGATTGTCCTGCAAACTAATCTCATCCTAACTGAATTCATCAAAGACACAACAAACAGCGGACACTGAAAGAGGATGGCGTGCCGTCCGGGGCGACAACTGAGGACACAGACAAAAAGAGAGAAAATCAAAGTTGAGAAAAAACACAGAGGAAGTATTTGTATTAATTCAGACATTAAGGGGACAAAATGTCCAGAGGAGGAATCAAGTGATGGAAAATGTTAGACAGAGGCAGAACTGAACAAAGAACCAATCAGATAAGGAGATAAAACTGTAGAGCGAAGAAGGAAGTAAAGAGGAATATATATAAGGAAGAAAACTTTGAAAGGAGGACAAAGAAAAAGAAAGAACACTTTTAAAAGGTGAAGCATGTGGCCTTGACTAATCGCCCATAAGGCTCGGTGGCAGCTGAACCACAGGGAGCCAATTGGTTTGTGTGTGTGTGTGTGTGTGTGTGTGTGTGTGTGTGTGTGTGTGTGTGTGTGCGCGTGTGCGTGTGTGCGTGTGTGTTCTTATGAGGGAGAAGGAGAGATGAATATGCATTGTTTTCTGTCAAACGTCGGGCTGCCAGCAGGTTCCCAGCTTGGCCGCTTTATGGCCGGGGAAGACAGCTAACATGGATCATGCACTGTTACACACAATCACACACACAAGCTCACACAGACAAACACACACACACACACACACACACACACACACACACACACACACACACACACACACACACACACACACACAGACAGACACACACACACACACATACACACACACACACACACACACAGACAGACACACACACACACACACACACACACACACACACACACACACACACACACACACACACACAGAGAGAGCAGAGGTAAAGGGCAGCACAACCACAAAACCACAGAAATACACCGACACAAGTTGGCTACTTGTCTCTACTTTCTTCCACCAAACAGCAGTCATACAAAGGTTCAACTGTTCTGTCTCTGTAATCATTTTTAATTATACAATGATACATCTTTTCTTTGTTCCATATTTACCGTACTCACGTTATGTAAACATGAACGAAGGGTGAGAGATTTCAAAAAGATGATGTGTCCAGTGTTAAAAACCTGTGAAGAAAAGTGGGGTGAATGATCATGACGAATTACTGCTTGAATCAAAACTGCTTCCTGATTTGACAATAGTGTCACCGAGCACTACATGTACCTGTGGCCGAGTTTATTCTGTCGTGTTCGATGAAAGCAGCTCTCAAACGAGGGTCAGCTCCCATCATTAACATCGAACAGTCTGCACATAGATCTGGCTCCTTCACGACCCATACATCACTATTGTGAGTCTGCAACAGAGCCGTAACAAAGCTCGACCATCGCCTTTGTACTTTGATGTTGAATCCCTACCAGCCCAATATTGGTGTCCCAGTGAGAGGTTTCAAATGGTGTTACTGGGGTGCAGAAGCCAGCATGTAAACACACAGTGGGAGCTTCACGTTCACACACACTCAGACATCCTCAATGTTTACTGTCATCCCTTCTTTCCCGCCTCTGTTATTCCCTCAGATACCGGCACAACAGTTGGGAGAGTTGGACCCACCATCACCCCTCTGTGACTTTTATTCTGAAGGCGAGACATCACAAGGGCCAAAAAAATCCCATCTTGAACTTTCAATATAAATAAAGCTACTGCTTATTTACAGTGCAGTATTTTATCATGAACAATGCTTCACCACAATTACAGATAAACCATGGTAGCTTGTAGTTTTATTAAATATAAGTGTAAATACTTTGAATGTGACTATCATAATCTATGCCATGCAGCTGGTGAAGAAGTCGGTCACCCAGAACTGGACCCAGTCTTGGGTGAGGAGAAAGAAGAAGAAAAAACTGTCAGGTACCAGACTTCAGATAAACTCTCAGTGCCACCCCTCCTCCGACCCGAAGCATCCTGCTGCAGCTCAGCCTCCATTGACCGCCCTCCTGAGATGCACATACGGCCGAAATAAGGCAGGAATCCTCTGAATCAACCAACAAAAACCTCTTAGAATTAGACTCTGTTGAATTTGTTTGCAGAGCACAAATCTCTCTGTGGTCTGTTTCCTTGCTCCCTCTCATTACCCCTTTCTGTCCTCTTTTAAAACCTTCCCTTACAACCTTTCCTCACCTCATTCTTTTCTTTGATAGACCTCCCTTCATAGTGGTAAAGTAGTTTTACGAGTCAGCCACACATTACAATAACTTTGGAGCCAGTTTTTAGAGACAAAAACCAGACACTCACCTTGTAACCCTTTGTAAGACTTTTGAAATACATAGCTGCCTCTTGAGGGGCCCAGAGTGACACTACGATGTCTGCAAGAGAGAACTAAACACATACAGTTGCTGCTTGATACCAGATTTTATGCAAGCTTTGTGATTTCTTTTGCCATACGATTCCTGTCATGTTAGCATGAAGCCATTACTGAAACTTTGAGCTGTGTTTTAAAGCCTGAAGTGTTCCCCTGCCTTGTTCTTCACATTTATTTAAACCAGTCATTATTAATCCAGCACTTCCAAGCTGACTTGTCAAAACTTTGAGAGATTATAATTTATAGGCCCAAAGATATTAAAGTTGTGTTTAATTTGTGACTATAATACCTTGAATGAAAAACGATAACAAGTGCCCCTCTGGGCATGAAATGATAAATTATGGATTGATTCCTATTTAAAATGGCTGTAAGAGTTTTTACTAATGAAGATGTCTAAAAAAAAAAAATAGATCTACTGTCATTTTAAGAGGGTTTGGATTGTACACAGAAAAGCATCCACTAAGGACTGGGGTCCCCAACCACCGAGGCTCGGACCAGTAACAGGCCTTGGGTCGTTACAAACCACGCCACTAAAACCCAAAGAGAAACAAGAGGGAGGATGTAATTGTCATGTATGTACTTGTTTGTGTTTTGTTCTTTATTTTCCTGGGAACATTGTCATGAGTTAAAATGAGCAATATTTTTATCGATTTTATGTAAAGAAAGAATGTGCAACTTTTTGATCCAGTAGATGTCGCCCGTGAGCCCCAGCATGAAACCAAAACAAACTGCTGTTGTATTCTGAAGCCTCCGCTCTCCTCCAGAGGCACACCTCCAACCCCTCTCCACTCGAACTTACACGAAGGAGTCGAGCGCAAGCGACAGACAAAATTGTCCTTTGCTCGAGCTGCAATCACCTGTGGTCTGCATTGTTGTCTTACCAGGCTAATGTTAGCACGTAGCTTCATATTGCATGTAAATAAACACAGAATGAGAGTGATCTAAAAACGCTTACATGACATCTAAATAAGCAGTGAGTATGTTCTTCTTCTTTTCTCTAGTGCTTGACTCAAACAGCTTTATAAGCAAGGGGAGGAGTTGGCCGTCCCGTCCATGTAAACATGATGTAAACACGGCTCAGACAACAACACAGCCAGCGGGACTCACGCTTCTCACACATTGTAGACAGTCATGACTCAGAGAGACATTTACAGAGGAGATACTTGATGTTGTATTCATGTTTGAATATGAAAATAAAAACATTGTACTGCTTAGGTCTCATATGTGTGCATGGAGCGCTTAAGGCTGAGCTATCACTTTCAGTTAGTAAGCTAGTGAGCAGAATTGATGTAGAAAAATACATTAACAGGTTTTTCATTACTGGGGCTGCTGAACAGCGAGGATAGTGGAGTCACTCTCCACTCATTCAGCTCTGACTGAACTAAAAACTGACGGACACGCTGCTCCTGTCACTAACACACATTACGCCGCGCTACGGCCACCTAATTTCCAGAAAACAGGCTCAGGGCTCACACTGAGAGTGAGTTAAGTTTTGATTTTCAAGTGTTTCCTAATGTAGTTCAGGTTATGTCAACATGACATTAGTAGATTGTTGCTGCCCCATCAGAAAAATGACAGCTGCTGTGTGGAACATGTAGTCGAAAAGGTAGAGGACCCCTGCTCTGAGGAACTCAACTGGCTATCATCTGTTTAATATGCACATGCAAACGGATTAAACAAAAGGGGTTTCATTCAAAAACTCTGAAATATTGTGTGTGAAATCCAACTGAATTATAACATTTTAAGACACTAATCGGCCTGTAAACATTGATCGAAGCAGGGAAAAGGAAGACCTGGCCTGGTTATGTTCTTCTGGGAGCAACTTCAGACACACTTAACACTAAAACCGCCAAGACCGTCTGACAAACGGTTTGGGTTTTTATAATACAAATAACTCTGTTAAAATAAAACCTACAAGCCTCTCATGCTATGACTTTTCCTAAATATGTGTCTTGTATGTTTTCTGAAGCTTATGTGTTACTAAAATAAAACACACAAGATTTCTGCGCATTTATACCTCTGACCGCCGCCGCCGTCATACAGACGGCAGCTGAAAATGATACATTTCCCTGGATTGTTTTAGCGCGTCTTTTTTTTAATCTTCTATTAGTTAGAAAGGAGGCAGTGTCAGACAAACACGCACTGCAAAAAAATATGACCGTTGTCTCCTGCAAGGGATGCAAGCGCCCCGTGTGTGGGAAGTGCACCGTAAAGGTTGAGCACTTTTGCCCGAGGTGTGTGCCTCAGGTGCCGCGCCGCTGTCCGAGGTGCTGATCGTGCCTTTGTTTGTTTGTTCGCCTGTTCTGGAGTTCTGCACTTATTTTTGTATATAGTTTGTCATGCCAATATATAGCCTTGTTTTGTTGTTGGTTTTGTTGTTTGCCAGAGCCTTGTGGCGACAACCTGTTCATTCAATCGTTCGCGTATGTGTGCGTGCGTGCTTGCGTGTGTGTGTGTGGGGTGGGGGGGGGGGGGGGGGGGGGGGTGTTTAGCTCTCTTTTTGCAGTGTTTTTTATTAAAATACATAGCCTAATATAGCCAACAAAATAATAGACTAAAAGTTATGCATTTTCCATTTTTGAAGAAAGAGATTTAGCAACGGGAGACGTGGAGCAGCAGTAAACGGCGCTCTACAAAAGCCGAAAAATATCGTAAATTGACATGAGACATTTAAAAGGTTACGAATCCTGCCTGGTTTAAGTAAGTTGTATTTATAATTATTTCCATAACTTCATCCAAAAAATGCATTATTTGTGTGCTTCTGAGTACAAACTATGAAAATTACATATGCCGTCTGATAGACGGCTGCAGCGCTTGGAGGGGGGTCTAGAATGTTGGCGGTCCTAGTGTTAAGGAAAGTCAAACAGCACAAAAGCAAAGTGAGTTCCCGTAAGACAAAATGCAAACTTAATTTAATGTTGCTTTATCTGCATTTTATGCTCCGTCTGCTGCCGGATATAAAACTGGAATCTTAATTAAACCATAAGAACGACCATTTCTATCTGGGTTACTAGAAAGTGCAGGGTGTTTGATTCCTATAAAAACATTATTCAGTTTCAAAAGCAGCATTTGCAAATGCCAACATAGAATTAATGAATAACTGCAGCAAGAAGAGAAAAGGGTAAGTGTAGCACTGTTCAGTCAGCCATGACCTCTTAAAGCAGAAGAGGGCTGTCTATGTGGATACACAATCCGTCGCTATTAAATGAAAAAATAGTTTGGACATCAATAATTAGTTGTCTGTCACATAACTGGACAGCATAGCCAGACAACACTGACACAGATATTTACATTATCCTTATATATGAATGTGCCAGAACAAAACTACAGCAGGGAGCCTTCATTTAAAAAACTACTGAGTGAATTTAAAGTTTGTAACCAATCAAAGGAAAGAAAAACCTCATAACTAATGTTTCTCTACATCAACTAGGAGAATGAAGGAGATGGGTAGAGGGAGCTGCATGCTTGTCCTGTCTCTATGACAACAGTCTGCTGACAACGGCTGCTGTATGACCGACACTGCTCCGTTACTTTTTACTGCATGTTTTATATTTGAGTTAGTTTTTTTACCCCAGCAGACACGGAGCAAAGAGGATTTGGGTACAAGATACGATCCGTAGGAGGCTAAAATACGGGGAATATCATACATTTTCAAAAGAGCGCCGGTGACGACAATAGCGCATTTCTGAAAAGTTGAAAGATTTTCAGCTTGAGCGCTCGGAGCAGACGCACAAAAACGTCAGAGCGCTTGTTAAAAAGACGCTGGGCTCTGCGCTTTTCTTCCAGGCGGCTGCTTTCTGCTGTGAACGCTCTCTACTCACTGAAAACAACTGAAAAGAGACGCTGGCGCTGAGAATTATATAGCCTAAATGTTTATGTTAGTAAAAATATGATTAATGTCCATACGTATTGTTAACATGCCATACAGGTCATTATTTGTTTCTAATTGCTCATTCAGTTTCTTCTGTGTTTTGTAAGAGCTCATTTTATGTTATCCATCTGTTCTGTAGCTCTTACGGTGCTTCATGAAGAAAGGGTGTAAAGTACATTTATGTTCAAAATACGGATTAAGGTTGAACATAAATAAAGACTTCTGGAAACATCAGTACGCTTCACCATTGTCTGGCTGGGCTTTGCTATCGCTTGTGTTGCAGGTGCATGTAATTAGGAGGCGTGGCTGTCTGATCAGCCTGACTGAGAGCACCTGGGCCCGATGCTCACGGTCACTATAAAAGCTGCCACCTTTGTCCGCTCAGAGAGACTTTCTGCATGCACCCTGTTTGGCTACTTAATCTTCCTTTTCCATCCAACACATACCAAATACACTTCTCACACAGGAACGATACACTACTGGCTCTACTGACATCCAAACTTAATCTCTTTTTGCAATTTCATTTCTGTTTTTTTTATAAATAAATCTGCTGAATTAAGTGGTATTTTGGTGCGTCTCCCTTTATTTGCAATCTCCACTGAGCCGTTCATTGACACCAATAAAAGCACAAAGAAACCTCATGTTCAGAACCTTGAAAAATGTATTACCAAGGGTTCATTACCAGGAACGTTTTGTACATCCACATAAACTAGGAGGATGAAAGAGACGAGTACAGGGAGTACTAATGCTCCAAAATCTGAACATAAAGACTGAAATGAAAAGATGTCGCAGGTAAGCAACGTCTTTTCATGAGAAAAACGATCGAGAGCTATCGTGGCTGTGACCGATGGTGAGGCAAGAGAAGAATCGTGCAGCCCTGTGTGGTGTATAAATGCCTAATGTGTGTGTAACATTTACAGTAAATGTGGCTGAGCTGTGTGTGTGTGTGTGTGTGTGTTTGTGTGTGTGTGTGTGTGTGTGTGTGTGTGTCTGTCTGTCTGTCTGTGTGAGGGTGTGTGTGTGTGAGTGTCAAGGCTCTTGTTAATTTTTAGATTTGAAATCTGTGTGTGAGAGAAATAGAGATGAACGTGGAGGAGGACGAGAGTGCGGGAGGGACAGAGAAAGGCAGAGAGCAAAAGAGAAGGGAAGGGACAGGGGGATGTTCGTGTGTGCCTTTGTGTATGATGTGGCTCTTAAAAGTAACACAGTAGAAAATGTGGCTCTTAGTCTCTGACTGGTTGGCCACCCCTGCTCTAAAGGCCCTGACACATCAAGGACATCATCGGCCTATTAGTGGTTTGTCCATCTCCGTCGCTACCCGTTGGCCCCCGTCTGCCTTTTTCCGGCCGATTGGTGAGCGGAATCACTCTGATTGGCTGTTTGGAGGTTTCATTTAACTCCAGCTCTCGACACAGGTTCAGGAAAGCCCTTTAAACCTGCCGCTGCAGAATCCATGCTTTCACCTATTTAGTGTGGTTTCTCTTTATTTGTCGCCTCTGCCTCTTCCTTTTTCACCAACGGCTGAAAACGCCACTGCCATTTTCAACTTTTTTAAGACATTATTCTCGATTAGAAGTACCTATATTACGAGTGGTAACTGACAACAGTGTGAAAATGGTCTACTCGTATCATGACAACAGACTACCGAGAGTTATTTCCTTTCACGCATGCACAGAACGTACTTGGTGGTTGGGCGTTGGCTGCAGTCTTTGCGATGTGTTCAAGTGCAACTTTTTGGCGAAGACAAAGGTAAGGTGACGCCACAGTCGGCCTTCGTCGCCACTAGTTCTTTGAATAGTGTCGCAAAAACAGTAGTTTGTTTTGGTTTCACGCTAGTACTCAAGGGCGACATCTACTGAATCAAAAAATCACACATTCTTCCTTTAAGCACATTCATTTGACAATAATCCATCAAAACAGTAAGCCTATATGATTTTGTTGACCTTTATAGCTCTGAGTGGCAGTATCAAACGCTTATGTGGTTGAGAGCAGTGTGGAGGTTTGAAGATTTGAAGCAATGACAGTTTTTGGGCTATGTTTGACAAGCAGAAAACCTGTTTGAGAATTTAATTCTGTCTTCTCAAGCAGGTCTAAAATCTGATGCCCTTGTGTAAAACCTTGAGGGTGAACTTACTGTAGTTGTGATGAAAAGCCTTTTGGGACACGTGTGGTTCAGGAAGAGGCATCAGCGACAATATAAACAAACAGAATGAGTTTCTTGTTCCTCTTCTGTGTGTAACATCTGTCACGCTCTTGACAGAAAACATAGAAGCCAGAGGATTATGATGGAAATGAGTGACAGGAACGTTCATGTTGGAGACAGGAGATTGAAAGGAAAATGTGTGCCTTGTCGTCTGGAAGTACCCCCTTTCCTCTCCTGGGCTCCTAACGGATAATGGATTTGACTGTACAATCGGGCTGGAATGAAAGAATGGTGTGACAGTTTGCATTTCCCCCTGAGGAGAACGTATAATCTCCAGGCATGAATTTACATTTCTCTGTCATTTGGTAGAAAAGACGGTTATTGTAGCACAAGTCCACATGAAGCCTCTCATAATGGGACGTCTGGTTAGGTCAGGAAACCGTGCCGTCTCTCGATGTCGTGCAGGGAGCTAAACTGAGTTCCTTATCACACACCTGCTGATAAAGCAGTATTCTACTTTCTTTAAACCAAGTATACATGTCAGTGCTGAACGTATGATATGGTTACCCCAACACTCCTCAGTCTAATGAAGTGAGTAAAAGGCATAGACTATAAAACATGGAAAACGTCTCAGTGACGTCACCGATTGGTTTACGAAGTGGCATTTGAAAGCCCAATCATGGGAGCCACGCCCCTAAATTCTTGAATTGATGAATAACTCTTAGGCATGATAATCCAATTGGATAAGTTATTTAAAAAAAGAACCAGGCTGTAGGCATGTTTCTCTCTGCTGTTAAAAGAGACACATTGATATGGGACCCCAACGATGATTGGCGCCATATTGGAAATGCTGTCTCAAACTTACTAACAACCTAGAAGCAGGTGAAGAGGTGGAGCTAAAGTGGGTCTTTAGCCTCCTGGTCAAACAGCTACAATTCTCCCACCTGTCAGTCAGATCAGCAACACCCCATAGTATGCAACTCTTAGCCTCAAAGCAATGAGTTATACAAAAAAGTACCCCTGTAACTGTGTACCAATAAAAAAATGAGCAATTGATACCGTTCTCGTTTTCTGACCCAGGCTGTAAACATAACCGAACTGCAGTTTTTGGCAATTCTGCATTGGCTTCATTTATCAACACACTGGAGTTTGCTGCTTGCTATACATTATTATGCTCGTTACACTTTATACTCCTATGTGACACATGAAAACGGAGCGGAACATGCTGAAATGACATCAACAAAACAACTTAGAGACTCATTTTACATTTTGTGATATTTACTTTTTTTCTGAGAGATGGAATCATGATAATCCTCTCGTGTCTGGACACAAAGTACGGAGACTAGAATGGAAATGGTGCAGACCAGTTGGCTTCTCCTAAGGTTCGCGAACCGTGACGTCGCGCCGACCCTTTCAATCATGTAAGCTACGCGCCTAACTATGGATAACACATATCGTTCATAAAATCAAAACTGATCCGCTTTAAAAAAAATTCACCCCCCGTACGGTGTGTGCCAGGGATGACAATAACTAATCAGACCTATTTGTTTTTTTGTACCAGGCTGTAAAAATGTTAATTTCTGCTGTAAAAACAGTTTTTTTGCCAGTTATGTGTATGTGACTTCCCGTGTTCCTGGAGCCAGCCTTCAGTGGACACTCCAGGAACTGCCGCATCATTTTTCAAGACAGGACGTTGCCGCTTGATATAAATCCATTTTCATGGATACACAATGTACAAAAACAAATCTTAAAACTAACTAACAAGCCAAATGGCAAAGATAGTCTCAATAGGGGAATTCATTTTTTTAATCACTATCATCATGTTGATTGGTTCCTCATGGGTGCATTACTTTAATAACTGCATTGCCTTGAGATCTCACATGAACAGTAACCTGCATATGAACCCTCATCTCAACGATGTAACTGGTGAACTCCCCACAGTAACACAGACACGCTAGCAGATAGATGATGCTAAGTGTGTTGTGTTTTGTCTTAATACGATTTGAGCAAAGAGAAAGTATACTGTAAAGAGTTGGATTTATATCCACCAGCAAAAGATGCTTTTGAGTTTTAAAGCAACTTCTGCTCTCGTCAGGGGAGAAGTGAGTGGCTTATAGGGAAAGTGTCAGATTTAACCCACAAAGTTGCAAGAGCACAGTACACATCCTTGCCCAGCAAGCCACTGGGGTGTCTCTACATAATACGATTTGACTGCTGAAATCCATATGAAGGGAAAGAATATAAAGAGGGTGAATGGGGGATTGTGGCAGGCAGTTTTTATGCGAGGAGAATGGATAATCTATAGGCTCGGATTTACATTCATCTCCTCTTCTGTGGAGCTGACTTGGCACAGAAAACACACGACTTATGAAGACATCAGCCATGCAGCTTTCCGTCAAACTGTACGGAGATGAATCTGTGTGTGTGTGTGTGTGTGTGTGTGTGTGTTTGTGATTGCAAAAGGAAAAAAATATCTAACGCTGAAGACATCAATCAGTATTTGGTAAATCAACATCCCTGCAGATGAAACGGTAGCAACAGATCAAGCTGTGTACACGAGGCGTATGGCCTACTGTACATTAAATGTAAGGAAACGTATTTGAAGTTGATGATAATATATTTTATATAATGGCATTCAAATACATTAAATATGAATGTCATTATGTGTTTGTCAATGCTCAGTAGGGCTGAGCTTTGCATATAGTGATGACAGTGCTCATGCTTCAACAGCGAACAGTACATGCTTACTGAGCTCCGAACCGAGAGGGCTTATTTTACTCTCAAGATTAAGGCAACAATTTGCATCTTAATCCCCCATAACATGTCGTTAAAAGCATTGAAGCGCTTGGAACAGTGAGTGGTCAGGGGTCTTCAAAATGCAACAAAAGTGCTTACATGGCTTGTGTGAATATTAATTGCTCTTTGCCGCAGTCCTGAAAGTTTGATAAGAGGACTTAGCGCGTTGGAGAAATTCTTGGTTTTCACAGCCTCCCAAGCAGAGCAGGATCCTATTATTACTGTCCATGCTACACCAGATGAAAACAAGATCAGAAGCATCAAAGGACAGCTTAAGCTCACTTGCCGTAAAGTTTAAGGGAATGAGTTTCCGGCTGAAAACACAAGTCTGCAGAAAATATAACCCGGGAAAGCTTTTGTCATGGAATTCAGTGATTGTACTAATAGTTATGCACTCGGTTTTTTTAGAGGACAGGGTCTGCATTCTGTAGGAATCAAATCAGCATGCTAACGATTCAACAAGGAGAGCAATGAAACCCCCCCCCGGGATGTACAGAGGAGAAGCACCAGACATTAATCACTGGGAAATGAAATATGCATCATTTCAGGAGACGTCAACATGTCATGGCACTGTACCATCCATGTTAAGATATGGATTCATAACCTGACAGGAATGGGCTGGAGACATGGACAGAGTAAAAAAAAAAAGTAGAATCAGAGCAGATGACTAAAATGATCAACTTTATTTTAAACACATGTGATACATGATAGTTTGACTTACAGACAGATAACGTGACACACACTTATCATCAAGTTAAAACCTCTGTTACATTCTCTATTTAGTACACCTGAAAAATTAAATGTGATGCACCAAGCGGCAACTTCCAATGTAAAAAATGAGGCCAATGCAGAGGGACAAAAAACTGCAGTTCCTCGTGTGTCCACCTGAGGCTGCTGCAAAAGTGGGGCGACTGTGGCTCAGTTGGTAGAGTCTGTCGTCTCTCAACTGGAAGGCTGGGGGTTCAATCCCCAGCTCCTGCAGCAACATGTCCTGATGTGTCCTTGGGCGAGACACTTAACCCCGAATTTGGTGAATGCATGTGTATGAATGGGATTAGTTACTTCTAATGGTCACTTTACATAGCAGCCTCTGCCATCAGTGTGTGTATGTGTAGGTGTGACCTGCGGTGTAAAAGCACTTTGAGTAGTCAGAAGACTAGAAAAGAACTATACAAGCTCAAGTTACCATTTACCAAAAGGCCAGGAATGCCCATCAGAGCCCATTTTTAAATGCCAATTTTTTGCAGCAGAATTTAACGAGTTTACAGACTGGTTCAAATAATGAATGTGGCATCAATGGTTCATTTCTTTATTTGTACACACTGTATGGGGTGTGTTCTTTCAATAGCTCAATAGTTGTAATTTTATGAAGCCCAATAATTTATTTTCTAAATCTGCATAATAAGCTGCTAAAGTTAAACATTTCCAAAATGGCGACCGGCGTGGTTCAGCTTCAAAGCACTTTTTCAGAAACCAATGGGTGACATGCCTGAGACTACGGCCGTGTTAATAAGCTGTTATATAGCTGCTATAAGCTGAAAGCCCAGCACTCAGGTAGACGGAGCGGGCTGTTTAAATATTCTCCCCATCGCTTCACCTTCACTAAAGGCTCATGTCAGGATACAAGCATGCTGTTTCAGAGCCTGTGATCTGTGTCCTCATTAGGATGCATGAAAGCATGACTTCGATATGCCAAGTCACCCAATTAAATATTCAAATGTTGCCGTTTCCTGCATAATTCTACGTTTTATTGGAAAATCCAATTAAAAGGAAAAAATACACAAAATGTAAATCTTTATTTTTTTATTTTACTTTTAGTGGCTTAGTAGACCATTAACGTTAGTTTTTAAAGAGGGTAAATGTTTAAAGAATGGTTAATAAATGGTTAATACATTCCTAAACAGCTGGGCAATATAGCTTTGAGCAAATTTGACGTAAACAGTATGTAAGTAAAGGTTTTTTATTTTTACAATAATAGAGCTCTATGGCAAAGAGGAATGATTTGTATTAGGCTTTGGATAAGAATTATTAACATGTTTGTGTCATCATTACAATAAAAAACACTTCTTTGACAGTAGTAATTGAAAGAGGAGTTATGTGCCACAAGGCCCCCAGCTGGACATGAGGGGAAGGCGTCAGCTTGATGAGACAGACATAGAGGCACTTACAGAACATTGATGTGTACGTTTGAAATATCTGTTTTGAACACGCTCCTTTTGTCAAGCAGAGTAGCAGGAATACATGAGACAGGACCCGAATGCAGAGTACTGGCATGGAGCTGCTGCAGTGGCAGTGAGCAACAGGCTTACACTATTGAAGCAGGGAAATGTGAAATCCAGAAGGGAAATCTAAACAGGAACAGGCAAAAGTCAGGCAAGGTCCAAAAACACCAGAGATTGAAAAGCGTGTGGCAGGCAATCACAGCAGGAGGTTAAGTGTCATTCAGTACGTTTACATGCACAGTTAAGTCGCCCAAGGGTTACAGCTCGGTTAGGCCACGTAATTGGAATATTGTCCTTGTCCAAGAATACATGCAACGAGGGGGGAACTGATTTGTTGATAATGTGCGACTTTCTGATCCAGTAGATGTCGCCCTTGAGCACCAGCATTAAACCACGACAAGCTGCTGTTTGGCCACACCTCTGCCATACTGAAGCCTCCGCTCTCCTCCTCAATACACCCTCTCCACTCGCGTTCGCACGAAGGAGTTATCAATAAGAACGCACCATAATTAAGCACCATAAAGCGCAAGCGGCGGATGAAGTTGTCCTTTGCTCAAGCTGCAAATGCCTGTGGCCTGCATTGTTGTGTTAGCACACTTTAGTTAGCCCATAGCTTCATATTGTACATAAATTGACACATAATGACCGTGATCTAAAGACACTTACATGACATCCAAATAAGCAGTGAGTATGTTATTCTTCTTTTCTCTAGTCCTTGAGTGAAACAGCTTCAAACTCAAGGCCGTCCATCCATGTAAACATGATGTAAACACGGCTCCGACCACAGTACAGCTGGCGGGACTCACGCTTCTCACTCACTGTAATAGTCATGACTCGTAGAGACATTTACAGGATCGACTTGATTTCTGCTGTATTTATGTGTAAAATGTCGCACATTCTTCCTTTAATATACTTCGCTAATTTTTCCATCAGGGATCACTTTTTAAATTTTTAACATGAAGGACCAGCTAGCCAAAGTATTTTCTAGTCTTTTTTGTCATCAAGTATTAGCATTACAATGTATTTGAAAACACCAGAAGGCAATGAAAACATCCCTGAGGCAGGTTCTCTGATGAGTATAAATTACAGAACAAATATCTACAATAAACCAAATATATCCTCACGTGGTGACTGGGACAACCTTTGAGCATTAAGTGAGTTATGGCATTGATGCGTCCACGTGCTGACATTACTCTTCGCCACTTTACAGATTCATCCATTATCAACCTGTCTTTGCCTTCTTTTGTGCCGTTTCTTTATTCCTCCCCATGCTTCTAGCTGTCAGATACAAATGATTCATAAATGACTGGCCCTCACCTTTCCCCTCTCTGTTCATGTCCATCTGCTGATTTTGAAGCATAAAATGCACCTTTAGTCCCGGGTCTGCTGCAGTGCGTTGTGCATGTGTGCTGATGTGTGTAATCTTAGTATTGCATAGAGAAGAGACTGAAGGCATCAATTTGTCAAACAATGAATAATGCTGCTAGTCATTTAGAGCAGCTCATTTATCAGAGATGCTTTTGAATAGATATCTATTTGTGCTTGTGTGTGCTGTGCACATGGCTTCTGCACGCTGCATGTTAAGTGTGTTATGTATTTAATACTGTATACCCTTCTGCACATTTCTTTCGTAATTGTGCACACAAATGTTGTGTATGCGGTAGAGATAGAAAGAAGGATGATGGCACGGATGAAATACTGAATATTTGCAGGCAACATGCTCATTAATTATAATAAATGCAATAAATCAGCGTATGTCGAGTTGAGCTCGTGCAATTGGGTTTGAGATGTGAGGGGGGTCTGGGCCTCTTGTGTAAGCAATCTGGCCTGTGTGCCCCACGGCTTAAACACAGTGGTTATCATCAGTATTCTAGACTACATTCTTTATTTGTGTTTATAATGAGCGAGCGGTGTAGCAACTGAAATACGAGGCCCCTTCATATTCTTGTGTGTATGTTTTGTGTTTTTTTTTTTATATATGTAAGATTGAGTTTTATTCTTTCCACATCATTTGTGTGTGTATTTCTAATAATATGAAGGTCTTGTATTTATGTAGCGCCTCTCAAGGGACCCAAGGACGCTTTACATCAGAATACACAAAGAAAGACGACACAATTAATCAAGTCCATACGTTGAGTGTCCAAGGATGTAGCATTGCGGATAACTGCCGGGACACAGTTCCAGAGGGTGGGGGCTGCCACACTGAAGGCTCTGCCCCTGAAAGTCCGCAGGTTGGTGTGGGGAGTGGAGAGCAACACTGTCCGAGGATCAGAGGGTCTGCGATGGAGTGTAGGGTTGGAGGAGGAGGAGGAGGAGGAGGTGAGAGAGGCACTGGGGGGCAAGGCCATGCTGAGATTTGCAGGTGAGGAGGAGGATTTTATATGTGATGTGGGACTTGCCCTGCAGCCAGTGAAGGTGGATGAGGGTGGGGGAGATGTGCTGCCAGGGATTTGTTTGTAGCTGTGTACTTGTATTGATATTGTTAGTTTCTCTCTGGGAAAATTATATATTTTGTGACCTCCAGATACATGAGTGTGATGTGTGTCCTGTGTATGTCATGTTGTATAACGGGTTATTTCTCATACAACAATAATTGTAAGTACAATAAGAGGACATACGATACTGTAAGAGGAGTCTTATAGCTTCTGCGGCGAGCTTTTAGCTGGTTATGGAACAGACTGAAATGAAGTCTGGTGACTTGAGAAAGTAAACGTCAAATTGAAAATGTAAGATTTCCATGTATTATTTTAAATGTCTGAAATCACTGCTGCAGGGTAGGTGTCAGAGAAGGCTGTTAATAAAATTCTGCTCAAACATCCTTAATATAAAAAAATGCCACGGCCAAACATTCAAGTTAGACACAATGAAGAAGGATGAAGTTTTTCTGTCAGAAATCACCACTTACACGTGTACAGGACAGCATCCACACTTTATCCACAGGGGGCACCTTATTCTATACTTTTATATACCATATAAATATTAATGGACTAACCCTGAGGGACGTCAGCCATCTGTTACTGCAGGGAGCTCCGGGGCTCATTGACAGCTGCCACAATGTTGGAAATCCTGTTTCAGCCTAACTTTCAGTCAACCTAACAACAGGCTATGAGCTGAGAGCTGAGGCTGAGGCAGGTTTTAAGCCTTTGACCAAACGGTTACTTCGCACCCACCTGTCAATCTGATCAGCTACGAGCCTAACTATGGATAACACGTATCATTCATTTAATCAATAAACAGGCTGTAAGCATGTTCATTTCTGCTGTAAAAATGCATTTTTGAATGTTGTGTGTGGTTTTTTTTTAAGATTTATTTTTTGGGGCTCTCTGTGCCTTTATTTGAGAGATAGGACAGTTGATAGAGCCTGAAATCAGGGGGATAGTGGGGAAGGACATGTGGGAAAGGAGCCACAGGTCGGATCTGAACCTGGGCCGGCCACTTGGAGGACTATAGCTGCTGTACATGGGGCGTGCGCACTAACCACTGCTCCACCAGCGCCCCTGAATGTGGTGTGTATGTGACTTCCTGGTCTCTTGGAGCCAGCCTCAAGTGGACACTCGACGAACTGCAGGATTTTGCACTTCCGCATTGGCTTCATTTTTCAACCCCGGAGGTTGCTGCTTGATCGATACCAAGTGAAGTCAGTTTACTATAAAATTGGCAAGTTTACCGTAGTATCAAATGAGATTTTGCCTGTGTGGGCTGAATGTATGCAGAAGCTCCATCAAGATCTGAAATGATAAGTAGGCTACCTATTAAACTTGAAACAGATCAAAGCAGTATTTACTGTTGGAGTTGACGGTGTTTACATATTGTTCTGTTACTGTAATACAGATGTTTTACTGGACAACGTAAGACGCTGTAGGGACTTGGTTTGGGAACCAGAGGGTTGTCGGCTCAAGTCCCGGTATGGACCAAAACATGGTTTTTCATGGAGGTGCCAGTTCACTTCCTGAGCACTGCTGAGGTGCACTTGAGCAAGGCATCGAACCCCCCACCAGCTCCGGAGCGCTAAAGGGTGTTTTTTTTTCTTTATTTAGTTACCCTAACGCTTCCGTTGTCGCACAAAAGTTTAACATCTGTATTTGCAAGAAAATGGCAACATCGAGGAAATGTGTCTGAATTTACAACAAACTGAAATAAGAAAACAAATAATCCACATCTGACTGATTTAAAAAATAAAGCATCCACTACAATACCAAGTGGCCCTCAGGTCTTTCATTTATTTTACACCAATGAAAACAAACTTACGAACATTGTATTCTACTTCCACTTTAGCATGCAGGTTTTTAATAAAAAACAACGAGCCCAGGATGAGTTTACAGCTTTCTGGCTCTTGCAGGAATTTGTTTAATGGTTAATGTTTTGTTTTCTGCTTGTGCAGCTGAGCTTGACTACTGATGTAAAATCAACACTCTTAATTCACTGTACTTCTTTTCAAAGTTTGATTCCCCTGCCCCCCTGGTCAATCTTTCAACAAAGAAACAGAGTACAGTCTGTATGATTAGAGTCGTGGCTGTTGAAATCTCTCTACAGCTGATCTCATTTTGTCTACATGAGGTTCATTTAAGGTACAACCAGTAAGTAGCCGAGTGCAAGGACATTAAGCAGAGAGGACAATTGGACCGGCTGTAATCTCTGTGTCCAGCAGATAGACAGCGGTGCGCAGAGTGACCGCTCTGGGAGAGTAGGGGATTACTGATTAGTGTGTGTGTGTGTGTGTGTGTGTGTGTGTGTGTGTGTGTGTGTGTGTGCGTGCGCGTGCGTGCGTGCGTGCGTGTGTGTGCATGACAAAGAGAAAGAGAGGGGGGAGATGAGAGACAGTGTGGGTGGATGTCTCTGATGTGTGTGTGTGTCTTTACTTGTCCTCTGAGACCTATAATTAAAATACAGGTACTTAGCAAAGATCATTTCTAAGAGTATAAGTGCTTTGATAAGTGTTTCAACAACATTCAGTTATTATGTGAAGTGTAGTGAGAGCTAATCGACGACTACATTTGTTGTGGTATGGATAATATGATGGCCTTTGACTATCAAACCAGTCTTTATGTAGGTGTAGTAGAGATCAAAGTTTAAACAATGTCAGCTGAAAGTACCGTCTGCAGACAGAGTTAAATGTCCTTGTACTATTAAACACCATCTGGAGTGTAGTTCCACAGGATCAAGTTTAAAGAACAAAAAGTCATAACATGTAGATTTATTATTCAAAGGTCATGATGTATATCATACTACCTACGGCTGTAATGATAGTAGGCCCGACCGGTATGGGATTTTTGGTGTCCATACCAATGTGGATGTTGGGCAGAAAAAAAATCTGATACCGATATATCGGCCGATATCTTTCTTGGATCTATGTTTGATCCGTAGAGATGGATGTAGTTTAACACATTTGTTGTGTCGATGTGCGTGCGTGCGTGTGTGTGCATGACAAAGAGAAAGAGAGGGGGGAGATGAGAGACAGTGTGGGTGGATGTCTCTGATGTGTGTGTGTGTCTTTACTTGTCCTCTGAGACCTATAATAAAAATACAGGTACTTAGCAAAGATCATTTCTAAGAGTATAAGTGCTTTGATAAGTGTTTCAACAACATTCAGTTATTATGTGAAGTGTAGTGAGAGCTAATCGACGACTACATTTGTTGTGGTATGGATAATATGATGGCCTTTGACTATCAAACCAGTCTTTATGTAGGTGTAGTAGAGATCAAAGTTTAAACAATGTCAGCTGAAAGTACCGTCTGCAGACAGAGTTAAATGTCCTTGTACTATTAAACACCATCTGGAGTGTAGTTCCACAGGATCAAGTTTAAAGAACAAAAAGTCATAACATGTAGATTTATTATTCAAAGGTCATGATGTATATCATACTACCTACGGCTGTAATGATAGTAGGCCCGACCGGTATGGGATTTTTGGTGTCCATACCAATGTGGATGTTGGGCAGAAAAAAAATCTGATACCGATATATCGGCCGATATCTTTCTTGGATCTATGTTTGATCCGTAGAGATGGATGTAGTTTAACACATTTGTTGTGTCGATCCCTCAAATGCAGTTAACAAACACTTGTGGAAAAGATATAAAACGAAGACAAGATGTTCACTGGACTGTAAAGTAGCTGAGCATGTTCGTGCGTCACTGCTTGACACTCTGGAAGGTGATGGTTCTTGTTGTAATCCATATAGCGCCCTCTGCTGGTGAAAGAGAACTGCTAGTGTAATACAAAGAAGCTCATATGAAATGCTGTTTGACCGCTGAATAAATCTCGTAATATCGGCACATATCTGCAATAAAATTATTTTGATACGATAGTCACTGGATATGCTGATATCGGCCGATATTATAAGCTGACCGATTAATCGGTCAGGATCTAAATAATAGTAATTGTATTTCATGTGATTGGAAGTATTAGCAGCAGCCATGTGATGGTTGGGGCCAAAGGCAAACATTTACAGCAGCCCCTCTAACTGTGACTCGTTCCCTTTTCAGACTGCTTTTTCCCCCCAAAAGTGCCGAAACTAAGCTCAGCCATAATCACGTCTGTGTACAATCATTGATTCTGCGACAGTGTCATTTTGGTCACTCACTCTGATCCACATTGTGTTTCGGCATTACTGAAGCACAGCACAGCGGGAGCTGTGCTCCCCCACTAGCACTGCTGAAACTGTCTCGCCTCTGTAACGCCTCTGTTACTACTTCTGAAGACTGTACAGAAGGGGGAACACTTTGTCCCCCCCTTAGGCCTCTTCAACATTCAGATTCAAGGAGAAATGTAATAGTGGTGTAAATATCACGTCTTGACATGGCAGTCTGAATAGGGCTTCTTGCGGTGCACTTGACTGGGTCACGGCCAGAGGCACA
The DNA here is from genome assembly GCA_020745685.1 of Tautogolabrus adspersus. Lineage (NCBI taxonomy): Eukaryota > Metazoa > Chordata > Actinopteri > Labriformes > Labridae > Tautogolabrus > Tautogolabrus adspersus. Next base: position 7,080,806 of record CM036540.1, read on the forward strand.
CACACACAGAGACACATTTCCTGCCAAAAATTCTCTTGATCATTATCTTTCGCGATAGGGGATGACACATCAAACAGGCATGCATGCCGATGGTGCAGGCACTTTGGAAAGACAGCCCTGAAGTTGGGGAATCTGCTCATGGCTCTCCTCTTGCAGTGGGCAAGTTTGCAATCTTAGAACCAACATTTCAAACATGCCAGAAAAGCATCGGACCGGAGCAGCTGATCGGGCTGTTATCGGCCCCCGTGCCCCCCTGCAATTAATGCACAATGAGCTGAAATTTGGCCCCTCAAAAGTCGAAAGGGGCTGAAAAAGGGCTTCTGACTCCTGGTGGTGTGCACTTGACTCGGTCACTGCCAGAGAAACACAGCCTCAATCAGTGCAGATCATCCCAACCCTTACATGAAAGGGCTTCTGAGGCTAACAGCTGCTCTTATTTCTGCTCCATCATATGTGTATGTGTTTTGACATTTCCACCGTGAGTATGAGGAAGAAGAGTGATCCTAACAGGAACGTTGTGACGCTGAAAGATACCAAATCTTTGCAACATGGGACTCAAATGTCTCACGTGTGTGCTATTCAGGAGCAGATGTTGGTTTGGCTCAGTACCCTCTGAATTGTAGGACAAGCACACTTCAACAGATAGCTGTCGTGCGGAAGTTTAAAAAAAAAAATCTGCTAAAGAAGGAAATGAATAAAATGGTTTAGGGTTTAACTTCCTGGGTGTTTTAGGCCAGTGGATACATGCATATGGTTGGTCGCCATGAAAAGAAACTTTCTAGTTTTGAGTTTGTAGACTTTGAGCACATTATCATTTCACTTTCTAATCACATGTGCCCTTGTGTTACTTTATACAAGGGCATCCGTCATCTCTGCTCATTAGTGTGTTACATTTTTAATTCGGATGCATTTTTAAACAGCCACGCCTTCATGCAAATTGTCTCCATTTAATGGTTTTCACTGCAAACTACAATGTCAGTTTGGATGTTGACATATGTGCACGACTCATTAATTAGAAAATGAGGCTGAGTGGCTCGGCTGACCTCTAGCATTTCAGATGAAGACGCACACACACACACACACACACACGCAGACATGTTCATGGCTTTGGAGACAAGAGGAAATACAATTACGACAGCTTCCTAGAAGAAAAAACTATTGTTGAGTCCAATCTGTAAGATATTTACTGAACTAAATCATTTAATGACCTTACTATATCATCAGACTTTAAGGAAACATGCTATGTTGAAGTGCTGGCTTCTCTTACAACAATGCAGCAGCCAGTATGTCCTCCTTCTAAGTTTAGATTCCGGTCCTGAATGGTCTGTTTTGTTTTGATCGGAGAAGGTAGGCGTTTTTAAGGCACCCCGACACGGCTGTTTTGGACGGCCCCCGGTTTACCAGGCAACCGTGAAACCAACAGGTGTTGCAGGCTAAATGCTTCAGATAGAACTGATTCTACCCGACCTAAAAAGTGTCAGCATTTTTCTAATAAGCTCCACGAGAGAGACATGGTCAAACTAAGATAAATATTGGAGACGCTTTTGAATACTGGAGAGACGTTGGAGCGCCGACATTTTTACAGACTGACACAGAGCTGGCTAAACACTGAAGCTTCAGGGTCTGCGACATGGCAACCAGCGGGCGGGGGGACACAGCTCTCTCAAATGTTTTGGACTGCAGTACTCATTTCAAACACTAGGTGTCAGAGTTACATATTGACCCTTTAAAGGAACTACTTATTTAATATTTTAATCCACATTACCTAACCTTTGCATGGTCAACCAAAAATTAAGACTGGGAGAAGTTGTGACCTGAACTGACCAGAATATCAACAAGAGCATTTTTATATCCTCTTTATTAAAGAAATAGGTCAAGCTGGACTTCTTTTTTTACCTGCTTTGATTAATTATGTCTTTTAAACACTTTCTTTTCTTCCTCAGTTCTTGTCCCTGTATAAGTCTTTTTAACGGACCAAGTTAAACTAAAGGTCCGCCTCACATTATCTAGAGAGGAGGAAACAACGTCAGTCAGTGCAAACAAACAGCTTTAAGTCTGATCGGACACACAGGAGCTGACAGGAAGTGCACAGAGGCAGACCACTTAATAACGTAACGTCATCAACAACTACATGAACAGACATTCTTCAGAGTTCTAATCAGCATCTAAACATCGTCATCTTTAGGGCCGTTGCTGTGAAAGAATTCTCACCGTGGTGATCTAGGGTGGCTCGATAGCTGTACTGTCACACCACCCCTTTTTTATATATTTAGCTAATTTGTTTGTGAATCAGGGGTCGGCAACTGTCCCGCTAGCAATAATATCTAGCTTCCAAGATTATTTCAACTGTGACTTATTTCCAAATCCATCATCAAATCCACCAACAACTTCTCCCTCGCCATCGATGGCTCCACAGTGCTCCCTTCCCCCCCACATCTGGAACCTCGGTGTCATCTTTGACCAAACCCTCTCCTTCGACAAACACATCAAACACATCACCAAAACAGCCCTTTTCCATCTCTGAAACATCGCCCGCCTCCGCCCATCCTTCTCATTTTCAGCTGCCGAGGCCCTCACCCACGCATTCATCACCTCCAGACTAGACTACTGCAACAGTCATCTACCGTTCATCATCCAAAACACTCAAGAAACTACAATATATCCAGAACTCCGCTGCTCGTCTCCTCACACACTCACGCATAACCTCCACTGGCTCCCCATCCCCCAGCGTATCCACTTCAAACTCCTCATCCTCAACTACAAAGCCCTCCACAACCTGGCACCCCCCCTACCTGTCTGAGCTCCTCCACCGACACACTCCCACCCGCACTCTCAGATCTGCGGATGCAAACCTCCTGTCCCCCCCCCCCCCCCCCCCCCCCTGCAGGACAAACTATCGGTCCTGGGGGGAAAGGGCCTTCTTCCATTGCTGCTCCCACCCTCTGGAACTCACTCCCAAAAAAACATCCGAGACTCCCCCACACTCTCCACCCTCAAGAAATCCCTAAAAACTCACCTCTTCAACATCGCCTACAAACACTAACTCCCATCCTCCCCTCTTACACTGCTTCTTCGTTGTACTGTCCTCGTCGTTTTTGTTTTGTTTTTTGGTTGTTTTTCCTTGTTAAAGCTTCTTTGAGTATCTAGAAAAGCGCTACATAAGACCAATTTATTATAATCATTATTATTATAATTATTTATTCCACCATTTTCTTAACAACAATGCCATGATGAACAGTGACAGACACAAACACTCTCACCACAGAACCGTTTGTGAGCGGCGCTGCAGAGAGTAGACAGCGCCTGGTGCTGAAGCAAAGCATCATCATTCATGGCAGTGACAAGGTATCACCAGAATCACCTCATCTTTTTTTTTTTTTTTATGTATTTTGGGGATTTTTATGCCTTTTATGTAGAGATAGGACAGTGGATAGAGGAAAAAATCAGGGAGAGAGAGATTTGGGAATGACATGCGGGACAGGAGCCACAAGTCAGATTTGAACCTGGGCCGCCCGCTTGGAGGGCTATGGCCTCCGTACATGGGGCGTGTACGCCCCCATCTTTAGCCTTTTGCCTACAAAAAGGGCGCAAGTTTTGAAAAGCCTGTACAGTAGTTAGTGGTATGTTTTCCTTTAAGTTACTCATGCCCAGCTAAGCTTACTTTAAAATGACAATAAAAGTGTGATGATTCTGTTCAGATTTTGGTTTTGTTGTAGGTTTTTTTGTGTGTTTGTTCTCACCCCTTCTCCCCCTCCCCTTTCGGTTTCTCTTTCCCCTGCAGGTATGCGTGTGGCAGGGGGTGTGGCTGGCTTCTCCCCTCAGCAGCAGACGAGGCACATCTGGCTCCACTCAGCCCATCAACCTGACAATAAAAAGCCTCGGTCTTCACTCCACTACACTGCCTGATAATTCTGTCTAGTTTCAGTAGTGCTCTGCGTATACTCTCTTTCAGTGTTTCTTGTACAGACTTTTCTTAGCTGCCTATTTTGCAGCGTTTGCTTGTTCTTTCCTTTGTTTTTTCATGTGCTCAGGTACTCCGGTGTGCCTCGCTGCTTCACCAGTCTCAGTGTCTGAGTTTTCCATCCTCATGTCATCTACAGGACAAATCTTCTGGCCAGCTTCCTCCTCTTTTTTTCCCTCTTTTTGTTTAATAAACCGTTTTTACATCTACAGTACCTATTTGTGCCAGTCTCAGATTAAAGAGGACATATTATAGCCCTTTTCCACCTTTTCAAACAGTCCCCTGTGGTCTAAATGAAACATCTGTGCTGTGCTTTGGTCAAAATATAACATGAATCAAACACCAGAGGAGGTTTGTGACCCTGTATGAACCAGCTCTCTCAGAGTGCTCCATTTTGGTGTGTGTGTCTCTTTAAATGCAATGAGCCCCCCCCCTGAGTTATCATGGTAGACAACATTCCTCTTTAGTGAGAATAAAAATGGCAGACCTGCACAAAAGTTTTGCTCTAAGCTGGGGGTGGAGTCCATGGGTGGAGATACCAGGGGAGGGGAGGGTATTTTTTTTTTACCAGAATCCAACTTGTGATGTCACAAACTGAGCATTTTTCTCTGTGTTGTAAGACTTATGCAGACCACATTTTGTGAGGCGATAGACACTCAGGTTACCAAATAAATGTTCAAAAACACTGTAAAAGTGGATTTTTCACAATATGTCCCCTTTAAGGGTTTAAGTGAAACCAAAACCTAACAAATAACTTATGGTATCATCAACCCCATATGTCTAAATCCATCTCTAATTTCAGATGTTGTACAGATAGTGGAAGTGGCACAGATGTAGAAGATCCAGACATGAATAAACTCTACTGGAAACAGAGTACTCAACAACGGGAATCAAGGATTCAAGGTTAAATAGACAAAATTCAAAGCTAATTCATGCTTATTTCGAGAAGATGATTGGCTGACTCAAGCCTCATATTTGGACATGACATTTATCTTTGAAAGACAGCAAATGAAAGACGCATCATTTCCAAATTGCTGAAGCATAGATTCTCACCCCACAGGCACAGAAACAGGACATAACTGTCACTTCATTGCCTCACTTCATGTTGAACTATTTCTTGAAAGGAGAACATACAAAAGGTAACACTGTGTCCCATTATATAGTCATTCAATATGCATCATTAAACTCCAGACGCATCAAACAGAGGAAGTACTCGAGGAATCTGTGCAACGAGGGAGATCAAATTTCACCTTTCTATTGCGCAGTGATGCAAGTATCAGCCACAATGATTTTGCGGCACAGCTCTGCCCTTGGGTGGTCTAACACAAAAGAAACAGGTATAAGTGTGTTCATATTCCACACAGTGCTTTTAGTTTGTTTACCTTGTAGTGTCTTATGGTGGTCTGAAAGATGCATTTTCTTAACACAAATATATATTTTACAGGTCTTAATAAAAGCCACATCAGTCGAAGCCTTTTTATTTGTGATGCAAGTTCAGCGCAGTTTATAATTACTTGAAGAAGGTCTGTGCCACAGCAGTCAAAAATTAGATCCAAGCCAATTTCCCAAACTGTCATTGTACCCATTCAAGCGTGACAACAGTGTAATTTTACAGCACACAATGCCTTTGTATAAATCCTCCTCTGAAGCAAAGGTGACTGAGCTCTGGTTACAACACCACTCTGAGTGGAGGCGTGTCTGTGTGTGTGTGTCTTCAGGTTGTTTACGTGTCACATGTGTTATGTGATCCCCTGCCTGCCAAGCCGGGGTCGGTAGCATCAATAAATATGCTACAAAGATCATAGAGCAAGCGTGTGACACCCACGCACACGCTGACAGAGGGTGGATAATGAGAGTGAGACCATGTGAGGAGGAGCATCACATGGCAGTGCACTGAGCTGTCAGGGGGGTTTGTGTTCATGGAGGTTTGAGTACAGGTGTGTGAAAGCCACTATAGGAACTTTTGATTCTGCTTGATGAGGCAGCACCTGTTAACAAAAGTTGTCTTGTTTTTAATTCCTTCTACTTCAACTGAATGGAATATAAATATGGACAACATGTCTCCATCTCCTTCCATTGTTCAAAACTGAAGCCAAAATACCCCCGAGACGCTGACATATGACCAGTGGTAGCCAAAGTACACACCTTCCTTACTCTAGTCAAAAGTATAGATACTCTTGTTCAAATATTACTCCAATAGCCTACAGGTGAAAGTTGTTGAGTAAGATCATAACTTGAATACTGGTTATAAAAAGTACTTTAAGATCACATATTGTCCTTATTTTCACCTTTCATGCCGTCAGTATGTGAATACTATAGAGAAGCTTTGCATGATTTGCAGCTCAAAAAACGACTTCTTTGTCTTATACTGGTTTCCGTTAAAACCATAGACTGCACCCATCTGTTACGGTAGGGGGCTTTGGAGTCCAATGGACGGCGGTCGCCATGAAGGAAATGCTGTCTCAACCTAACTTTCAGACCACCTAACGACAGGCTGAGAGCCGGAGCTCAGGTGGCTTTTAAGTTTCTTGAAAATCCGTTACATAGCAACCGCCTGTCAATCAAGTTAGCTACGTGCCTTATTGTGAGTAACTCTTATCCTTCATAAATTCAAGACAGATGAGTTATCAAAAAAAATTCAGCCAGCCTCAAGCAGACACTCGACGAACTGTAGGATTTTGCAATTCCGCATCGGCTTCATTGTTCGACGAAAAAGCCTCACTTCAGCCTCTGCCTCAACGGTTTAATTGAACCGCTGTCTCTTTAAGCCACCTCTCCCGTCGTGCCCACTTTTCTTCTGACTGGCCAGCTCTCTGGAATCCCCTAGCAACCGCGCAGCAGAACACTGCACGGTTGCCAGGGGAGGGCTGCTTGTGCGCTGGTCGAACAGCCAATGAAAATGGCTCCACCTGCCTACTGTATGTGGAGGCTTGACGCCGTCTCGAGAACGTCTCGCGGAACTCGCAGAACAAGCCGTTTAGTGCCCTCTGCAGACGGATCCTGGCTTTACTCCAACATACGTTTACATCATGATCTGAAACCTTGTCCATGTTCAATATGGACAACCAGCATTGTAAACCTAGGTTAGTTTTAAAATGGGGAACAGCATAACAGGTCAACTTTAAGTATTCAAACTTTTTAAAAGAAAAATCTCAATGGGGTTCTGACAATACTAACCATAGAGAAGTGGACAAAATGCCTGCTTATGCTTTAATTAAAACTGATTCTTAACCATTTCATCGAAACCTTAAAGTTGGTTCACAATTTTAACAAGACTTAAAACTACTATAATACCTTCCACTATCTGTCTGTGGAGTCCCTCAGTGACTGTTTACGAGCTGCTTAAGACGTAACATGAGACAGTGAGTGCTTCTGTCTTTATTTATATGACAACTTAATGCCTCGAGGATGCTACGGTGTGATCCTTCAATCAATTCAGCCCGTGTGTGTGTGTGTGTGTGTGTGGTTGTGTGAGCACACATTCAAATGGAGTGGCTGGCAGAACTAGCATGGATTAACGTGTGTGTGTGTGTGTGTGTGATTAACAGTTTAGTCACCGAAGTATATATCTGGTGCCTCTTATACTGACAGATGATGTATTGGTAGACGTCCCACATTTTGTGTTCCTGTTCTGCTGCTGTGGTCCAGCAGCGTGTGGAGTGTTTTAATAAACCAAATTAGGAGGCATAAGAGAGACATGAAGCAAAGATACACGGTGAGTGAAGAGCACAAGTGCATGCTGGTATTGTTATTCAAAGTTGGGTCCCCATAACACTGATAACTTGAACATGCTGCACCGGTAAGACACAGTTGTTTTTGGGTGGCTGCAGAGTCCACAACATGCAGTTTCTTTGCAGCTGTGTTGCTTTGTATAACTTGTTTGTTCTATGTTACTTGTGTGCGACCTTTACTTGAAGCTAACTGCAAATGTGATGGATTTTAACTTTGCCACTAAACTCTCTTTGTCTTCATTACACCGATTGATGTGCCGAGCCTTTAAGGCGGAGAACATTATCATCTTTTGAGTGTTTCCTTGGAGAGCATCGAACCACACTCGTGCACAAACCAAACAGTTTTATCCACGCCGTGTTGTGATTTAAAAAGCTGTTTTTGATTCAAATGGAGCTTGCTACAGATTTGAAAGGTTAAGCAATTACTACAAGAGAGTTTGCAGCATTGGAGCTCAGTGATGCGTTGGGGAAGGCACATTTCCATACATCCATATAAACAAGCATATTTACATAGATTAATGCAATAACATTTATAAAGGCTGTTTCATTTAGCATTTCTGGGTAATTATAGTAATTTAATGGGTGGAACGAGCAATGCACTGATGTACATTAAATGACAAAATGAAGAAGGTGATGCAGAACAGTATTTTTTTTTACCTTCTGTTCCATTCCTTTTGAAACACATTAACCTTTATGAGTGTGATATTGCAGCTTTAGGAATGAGGGCTGTGGTTAGTAAAAGCTGTCATTACTGGGGGGGGTCGCTGAAAAAGAGCGCCACAGACAGAAAAATCCACTTATTTAAAAAGAATGTTTTAAAGTAAAGCCGTCACAGGTCTGGACTTGGTTATGACATTGGCTTTGTGGCACCCAGCATAAAGATACCACAGAAAGACCGAGTGTCATTAACATGAAGGAGGCTTTATGAATGTTTGTGAATGTTGTCATTAAGAGTCTTTTGGTCCGTTATGTCACCTTTAATGTAAAGTTGACATTGTTTAGGACAGTGGTTCCCAAAGTGGGGGTCGTGAGGGGAGTTGCGAGATTCCTTCCAAAAACATATAAAAATGGAAAATGTTTAAAAAATTGGACATTTTAAACATTATTGTCAAAATATATACAAAAAAGTAATTCAAGAGATTACGCGTTTTCGGCTTGTGGCATTTCTTACAATAAATTACAAAAATAATATTACTGTTGTCTGGTGTTCTAAGGGCAGTGTTTGGATAGGCCTACTCCCCAATTCACACATAGTCACTCTAGTCAATCATTGTGTTTCCACAGCGAGCGCCGCCGTCCGTCTCCGGAGCATGCCACCAGCACCACTACGCTCTGCTCCGTTCCTAATACGCTGCTAGTCTATTTTCGACGGAGTGCGCTGCAGGCAAGCGTCAAGTCGGACAGAATATGACAATCCGGACAGGAAGTCAGACAAGGAGCAAAACAGTGGCGCTGGCGGACCGCGTTTATGTGGGGATTGGGGGTCAGAGTGTGTTCGACTGTGCGCAACGTTAAATGTTTTAACCACCTCCAGGGACAATGGGGGTCCCCAGTGTCTAGCACCGTTATATTGGAGATTGCAGGCTGAAAAGTTTGGGAACCCCTGTGTCATGATCCATATCATGGCAGCCCCTTCCTTTCCTTTTATGTGTTGTTTGTGTTCCCTGTCTGTGATCCTCATGTTTCTCCCCCCTGTCAGTCTGTGTGTGTAGTGGGTGTGGCTAGCTGGCTGCAGGCTGCACCAGGTGAAACTCATCATTATCAACCCTGGCTGTACAAAACCCCCGGATTCTCTCTGACTCGTCGCCAGATCGTTCCGTCAGAATAGTGTGGTACTTGTTGTTTTGGATCGTGGCTTTAATTGTTTATTGCGTGGTTAAGCTTGTGAGGCTAACTCTTCTGTGTGTACTTCTCCACTTCAGATCGCCTCAGTACGTGTGCTCACCTGCTAGTCGGTCTACCTGCCTGCCTGCCTGCCTGCCTGCCTGTCTGCCTGCCTGCTTGCTTCCAGCTTCAACTCAGGAGACGCTGTCACACACCTTCGCAGCACACAACGGTGGAGGACAGCACATCGGGATTGGGGATCACTCGTCACGCTCGGACCGAGCGCTTGCACCACTAGTCACCGGGATCCCAGGACACGTCACCCCCCCCCCCCCCCCCACAAACACTACTCACTATTCATTAAAACACCTGAACTTAAACTGGTTTTCTGAGTACTGCTTTTGGGTCCAATCCAGTAGAGATCGTAACACCCTGGTTTAGGATGTCTTTGTCATGACAACTTGACATTCACCAAGACAACATAACCTGTCAATGTCTTTTAACAGCAATGACATGAAACAGACCAAATCACGAAACAACGTTGGCATTCTTTTCTGAAACAGGGTTGGTGGAAGTTAATGGGGAAGTTCAGTTTGGCCAAAGGTCGCAGTCATTTGGCATAACTTTGCTTAAAGGAAGTAATATGTTAACAAGCTAAACTGAGTAGATTATAATATTCAAACCTTAGACTGTATATTAAGAGTGACAGAGCAACGGCCCCCTTGGAGTGAAGCCAGAATATTTAGCGCTCCCTCTGCTGACTGGCTGCAGTATAGAACATAAACCCCGCCTCCTCAATGAAAAAAGATGGGACATGGATCAAACTATAAAATTAAAATACACGTCACCTAAATGTATATCAAATACGGATTCTGTCGCGATGGTTAGTTGTTTTAGTGGTTAGAGGAAGGTGTCAGTTCTGCAGCCAACCATTATTCACTCTTCTGTGAATGTCTTGGTTCCAGATTTCGTCACCAACACAATATGTCAGCACCCGTTAAAAGGGGTATTCTAGTTTCAATTCCGTACAATGGTAGGAGACTGAGAATCACTGTCTGTTTTAATATACACTCAATGGTTCAAATATTACCATATATTGAGCAGTTTATAGGAACTAGTTCCTTATGTACAGTTTTCCCTCATCATATGTTTGACTTCATAAAATAGCAAGTTGCCTTTTCTATTCTTTTAGCTCTACCAAGACAACCTGTACTGCTAGCATAGCCAGAAACAGTGCTAACAATCAGAGAGGCAGACATTTCATGTGTCAAAAATACTGATGGGACGTTCTTAAGCTGGACAGGAACACATCCTAACAGGTCGTAGATGCATCTGTTTTAACTGTCATACGTTGTCAGAGCTTTTAAGAAAAGCGCTGTCGATCAGTTTGACATAAAGAGAGAAAATGAAAAGTCTTCTCTCAAAAGAAGTGACAATCAATCAAAATATAAAGTAGTGGGCAATGTGTTTAAAAATGGTTCTACATATAGAAATGATGAGGGCTACTGAAAACCTTCCAGAAAAAAATTGACAATCTGTCACTTCCTATTCATCTGGATTTCATGTAACGTCCTTTATTTAAGGGACTCTCATATGCAAGATGTGACAAGCAGTCAAAGCAAAGGGTGCATTCTGCTGTGCATTATCTTTCTATCCTTATTGTTTTTGGGTTTCAAACAATTTAAAGTTAAATAAAACCACTTTTCACGAAGATGGCAACTAAACAGAGAGCCATCCATTAGACTTCAAACAGCGAAGATGTAGACTAGTGATGTGTCAGTCACGAACGAGCCGGTTCAAAGAGCCGGCTCTTTTCAGTGGACCATGGGAGTCGGCTCCCGTCCACGAGCCGTTTTTTTTTTTTTGTAAAGTAATACAAGGCAGAATGATATGATGATCTCCGCGTTACGGGGGTCCAGCATAGCAGTGCCCATAGACAGGTGTGCTGAACAGGAGGGAGAGGAGCAGAGAAGGAGAGAGAGGAGTGCAGTGCAGTGCGAAGATGAGTGACAGTAGAAAAAGAAGCAGCATTTGGATGCATTTTAATAATTGTGAAAACCCAAAGGCAGAATGCTGAATTTTCTAAATTAAGCTGTCATATCGAGCAGGATCCACAAACAACCTTCACAGACTCATGAGAACTGTGCATAGAGCAGTTCAGTTGGAAGAAAAAAGGCAGGCTATCGTGCCTGCTTCCGCTGTCATTGGGTGGTTTCAGAGAATTACAAAGGTCTCTAAATGCAATGAAAACAATCGGCTACAGCAGAAAATACATATTTTTCAGAAACAAGTCAAACATGACAGCACTGTATTAAATATTGGTTAACCTTGAAGGTTTGTTGAGTCCATTTCCTTTCTAAAAAGCACAGTGGTCTTCCCTTAATATGATTTGATTCAAAATGATGAGCTGGGAAAAAGGAAATGTAATGAAACAGGAAATTGTATAAAAGCGTAATAATCTCACCCTAATGGGAGAATTGCTGATAAAGCCTTTTACAAGAATTCACATACTGACTTTTTTTTACTTCACACACTGATAAATGCCAGAAAGCTGCTGTGTGCTGGGGTGCACTTCTAACAACGGTTCAAGAGACGGAACAAAAACTGAAATTTTAAGAAGAGTGTAACCCAGCGGCTAATAACACCCCTAGGCTACAGGAGCCTGAGAAGGCCACTCTGGGAATTTAACCCACGGAACATCCCCAAAATACACAGGTCCGTTTAACCCATAGACTGTAAATATTAATGGACGAAGCCTGAGTGACACCAGCCATCTGTTACAGCAGGGGGTTCCAGAGGCTCATCGGCAGCAGCCGCCATGATGGAAAATCCTGTCTCAGTCTAACTTTCATTCTGCCTAACGACAGGCTGAGACCTGGAGCTGAGGCGGGTTTTAAGCCTCTTGACGAACCGTTACATCGCGGCCACCTGTAAATCATGTCAGCTACGCGCCTAACTATAGATAACACGTATTGTTTTCAAAAATCGAAAACAGAGCCTTTTAAAAAAAAATCCCCCCCCCATACAGTGTGTGCCAGTGATGACAATAACTGTAAACATTTCTGCAACATGACCAAAAACGGAAGTGTTTGCAGGCATTTGGCTCAAAAGGTGCAAATATTTAATTGACAGTAGGAGACCTCCCTGAGGGGGCCCCGTTCTTTAACCTATAACATTAGTGAACTTAGCCAGCTGAGCGTGCCAGGTGTGTCCATCTCTGAAGGCTGTCACTGTGTGACATGGCCACAATGATTAGGGAGGAGACAACATTATTTTTTTTTATAAAGGTGGGTTTATTAAAATAATTCCTTGCAAGGTTAAATCCATTTGGAGTGTCTCTGACCCTGTCAATTCTGTGTGGGGTCATGTTAAGTCTGCAATCAGCCTGGTCATGTGACCTGCTTCAGCCAGGTAGACACAGGTGTGTAGGGGGCGTGGCCTGGGGAGAACAAAGGGAGAGGGAGAAATGTTTGTAGGGTTCTGTTTTTTTTTTTCTGTGAAGAGGGCCGCTGGAAACTGTTTTTCTTGAAGAAACAGAACCATTGACTCCTTTTTTTACGGTGTTTCCTCCAACACATAAGAAGAAGATATGTGGTTTGGAGGACCGTGAACATTGAGCTCAATTCAGACTCTGACGACCGGTCTCTAAGAAACCTCAAATCCATGACAGGTGAGTTCCATTATTTTAACATCTTTTTTTCCCCTCTTTTTGGTGATATTTGCAATGCACTGCTTTTTATATTTTTATATTGGATTACTGGGAGTTTTTCAGACCCATTGGAACTGTGTGGATGACAGGAAGGTTTCCGGGATTTTAAATTACACTTTTTTCTTTTTATGATATTTGTCTTTGTTAATCTTTGGGATTAAATTGGCAGTAAATCATACATCTAATTTTCTCCTGCTGTCTTTTTGTCTTATTTATTGGTAACCGGGCTGCTAACTTTTTTCTCTACCAAAGCCCTTCTTGTTTAAGTTCCTAACAAGGCTTTTTTTCATTAAATTCAGTAGATTTGAATTCCTAATTTCCTGTAGGCGGATAATTCCTCTTCATTTCTCTTTGTTGACTTTCATTGACAAACTTTGATTTCACAGTTATAATGCATGCAACGTTTGTGAGCCCTCAGGGGTCCCAAGCAGTTGCCTGCCTTGCCTGTTTACAAGCAGCGCCTCTGGGCCCCTGTGAATTTTTTTGCCTTCAGGGCCCCAATTAATCACCACTGCACATTAGATTAGATGAGATGTTTATTGTCATTTGCACAGGTACAGGACAGTACAGGTAAATTGGAATTTGTGTGAATTTCTCCCTGAGTCAGCTCTACAAAACAAGTTAAAAGTTGCCTATATACGAAAGAATAAAATAAAAAATAGAATAGCAATATACACAAGTAGAAAAAAAAAGATGAATAAGATAAATAAATTGTAGTTGCAACTAAGAAAAATATAATAAACTGTACAGAAAACTCCATTCAGTAGGAGAGGTGTGGGGTGTAATATTTCCTTCCCACCCTAATGTCCTGTGCTACGAGTCTTACAGCAGCTGGGAAAAAACTGTTGTGGGAGCGGGCCTTGTGAGTGGAGATGCTCTCTGGCCTGTGGTGTCTCAGGTTATAGCCAGAGTTCTTCCACCTGAACACAGCATGAGCTGGGTGCTGTTTGTCCCTGAGGATGCTCTGTGCTTTCCTCCTGCAGCGCTCTGTGTACAGAGTGTCCATGGAGGGGAGGTTGGACCCAATGATCCTCTCTGCAGTCTTGATGACCCGTTGTAGTGATTTCATCTCAGCCAGTGTGGTGTTTCCAAACCACACGGTGACTCCACTGGTGAGGATGCTTTCAACGAGTCCTCTGTAGGCCTGGGTGAGGCCTTTGGCTGACGTCTAAGTCCGGTCTTCCTCAGCAGCCTGATGAAGTAAAGCCCCTGCTGTGCTTTCTTCACTGTTTTAGCAGTGTTTTGGGCCCACCTCAGGCTTTCAGTGATGTGAAGACCAAGGAACTTGTAGCTGTCAGCCCGCTCCACCACAGTCTCCTTGATGGTGAGAGGCTGCAGAGGGGGGGTTTCCTCCTGAAGTCCAGAATTAAGAATTAAGAATCTTCTGCTGTCTTAGTTCAGCTACACTGCTCAGTTCATATCTCCACAGTAACCCTTTCTCTTCAGACCTCTTGTACTTGAGAAGTAGGGAGATTAAGTAAGTTCTTTGTACTAATAGTGTGATAGTGTAGCAAAGGGAAATTGATATGATCCTGAAAGTGGTGACAACGCTGAAGAACTTCTTGTTTGGATACTTATTCCTGTAATGTTCCCAGAAATAGATAATGTGAAAAAACACATCTTTGATATCCCTTACTTTAGGGTGAATTAACCAGAAAACAGACAAATGAGGGTCTTCTAACGTTCAATGTAAGGGGTGTTTTCATTCTTTTATTAAGTCGATGTAAGAGAACTTTACATCTAGTAAAAACCATAATCAAAAACTCTGCATGTAATCCGTTTTTGTTCATAATTTAAGTTAATGGAATTGTTTGAGGGATTTAATGTCTCAGTGTTCAGTTTGGTTTATTTTTCCGACTCTTGCATGATTTTCCTTTACATTGCAGGATTTCTCCTGTACGTTTCATTTATTATCACATCCAGTTCAGACGACTGAGTTCTCTGTAAACGGGAGGGATGTGAACTCACCACCAGATGCATTCAATTCCCTCGAGGATTAGGAACCAATATA
The DNA here is from genome assembly GCA_020745685.1 of Tautogolabrus adspersus. Lineage (NCBI taxonomy): Eukaryota > Metazoa > Chordata > Actinopteri > Labriformes > Labridae > Tautogolabrus > Tautogolabrus adspersus. Next base: position 7,096,042 of record CM036540.1, read on the forward strand.
CCATCATCATATCCAATATCCTGCCTGGATGCTCACTGCCAACAGACATGTCAGCCCCCCCTCTCTCACTCTCACTCTCACTCTCTCTCTCTCTCACACACACACACACACACACACACACACACACACACACACACACACACACACACCTCCTCACAGAGCTAGACCTTACATTGCACATAGATATTTCTGCAAACGTATAGGTGCCTTTAGCCTGAAGCATTTTAGGAAGTTTAAGCGGCTTTCACTATAAATGATCCTGTTCAATAAGCATCTTGTGTTTTCAAGGACTGAGTTAAACACACGTGGACGCTGCAGCATACTGCAATATTTAATAGGCATTAACTAGAAAAACATATGTTTAATTCATCGATCAATGTGTTGCTGTTGTATATTAATAAGCACCAATGTATTCCTAAACCAAAGTGAAAATGCGAAACATTCCTCTGTTTGCTGGGAGCACACGGTTCATGTGAGCTGGAAATTACATGCACATATAACATGAATCTTTAATGGGCACTCACACACAAATAAACACACCTGTACCCCTCAAGTGTTACAGAATCCATTTCATGTCTTCATGTCTTCACACTTCATGAACATGTTGTTCTCAAGTAAAATGAAACACGTGCAATAATGTATTACTGTTATATACTAAGGATACATTTGATATGTATTTTTTTGCTTATTGTCCATGTTTACTCAGACATTTCAGAAAATGTATGGTTATGAACATTTGCCTTGAAGTCACGGAAAATGATTGGCATAAACCCTGCATGTGACTGAGCTGGCTCACTGAGGGGAGGCCCCCCCTCCCCCCCGCTGGTCCACTATTACAGGTAACATTCGGACACTGGCACAACAATATTAAACTGTTGCAGATGTTTAATTACAGAGGCATAATGACAGCGGCTGGCGGCTGTGGTTCAGTGGTAGAGTCGTCATTTCTCAAACGGAAGGTCGAGGGTTTGATCCCCAGCTGCTGCTGCAGCAACATGTCTGAACAACATGTTTGATTACAGTCTATGAAGCACTTTTCTGCAACACATTTTTTTAAATGATTTCTCAAACCAATCAACAAGTTGAAAACAATCCCATGCCATGAAAAAAGTGAAATAGTGCAATATTAGTAAACCACTGCCATCCTTTTGCAAGCTGATTTTATTTCCCTTTTTTTAAATCTCAGATCAGACATTTTTTTTGAAATTTTATGAGAAGGATAACCTGTTATCAAGGCGATTTCGTTTTTGTTTTGTTTTGTTACATTTGAACGAGGGCTGTCCGCATTAATGCGTTTATTGCGATGTCATTAAGGTCCTATATATTTGGATTAATGTTTTTAATCAAACTGATAGTGTACTTTACAGGTGCAATGTAGCGAAGCCACGGCAAATACAGCTACGTCTTCATGTAGTCACAGTGATAGAAAAGAACGACCATGCTGCAGCTTCCACTGGCTCTTTTTACTCTAAAACCTCCCTGACGCTCCGTTGACAAGTCAAAAATATTTTCCATCATGTGATATCAAACATTTCACTATTTCCTTTTCCATTAGCATCAAGTTCCTTTTTTTTCTTGTTTAAGTTGATGTCGTAACCTTCTGTCATCCACAACATCCTTATTTACTTTCAAAATAAAAGCAGGATTGTATCCAAACAGGAAGTAAAGTACTCTTCGCTTAAGACAGTACAATAATACAAAATAAAAGCAATGAAATGTGTGAAATAATGGAAATTCAAACATGTGATTAACTATTGACTCTCAGCCATTAATCACCATACACAAATCATTAAATCTTCACAGTCGTCTGTTTTCCAACTCCCATTTAACAGGTGGGCTGTGATGTTTGGCTAATGTGAGTCGACCCACTAAATGACCACTAAACAACCTGCTGATGAACTCTTACATGCTGACCTCAGCAGTATGATCTGATGATGTTGGGCTTTGTTTCGGTGTGTCCTTTAATTTTTGTAGAGCTCTTAATATACATCAGTGCATGGTGAGGGGAGTAGATGGGAACAAAGACAGTGATATGAGTGATGGAGAGAAAGGTGACAGGGTTGAGAGAGTGAGAAAATGCAGATTTAGTTGGAGAGAGAGAGGGATGAACATGGGGGAGATTAACTTCTGGGAGGGAGGTGGGGGTGGGGGGTGAACTTTCCGTTACCTCAAATGGAGATAAATGATCAGCCCCGATGGGTAAAGAATGAACGGATGAGAGGAGGAAAGGAGAGGCAGACAGAGAGAGGAGAAGTGAGTGCAGGAGATAACTACATGGATGGACAGGGGTTAAATAAATGATGGAAGCGTCGTGAAAAAGCAGGGAGTGGGAGATGGGTTGAAGGTAGCAGAGAGGAACAAGATGACTTGTTCTGCATTTTAATGAGTCAGGTGTCATATACGACAGGATGAGTAGGTACCATCGTAGCAGAGGGCATATGGAGATTTGTTAAGTATACTCCCTTCCTTCTCTGGGGTCCAATATGGCAACGATTAGCAAGGCTCAGCCAATGATCTGCAAAGACTCTCTGTTATAGCTGACCTTACCTGCGTATATATACAGAATGGTAACAGTTGCCTTGGCAGTGGACGTCCTTAGAAACATGTACAAAGGAATGCCTTAAAGGAAGAGATAAAAATAAATATGAATGTTCTGTCTGTGTTACATGTGGGACTACAAACAAACAACCTTTATGCTCTTTGACAAAGCCTCAGGAGTATGATTCCTACCACCTTTATTATTATGTTTGTATTGTGTGGCTGTTGTACACCTTTTGTGTACAACTTTCTTTCCATCAAGCTTATTCAACACTGCATTAAGGCCGGTCTACAACCTTTTTAACCTTGACAAGTTGTAATGTTTAGGTCTGGGAGAAACAGGCCCAAATTCACAGGGTTGTGATCCACATAAAAAATGGTGAAAAGAAAATGTTTGCTCATTGAGCGGACAAAATCACTGAGTAAAATTAGCTAGCTAGCTTGAACAGATTTTTGTTTTGCAGATACTTTAATACCTTAATCTAACAGCTAAATAAATTAGAAAAACATGGACAATAAACATGGTCACATTTGACAAACACACCATTTTTCCTAATTCTGTTTTGCATACCAAACTGAATAAAGTGACTCGTGCTGAATATGTGAAGTAAACTGCCAATGTAGGGCAGAAAGAGATAGTCGTTAGCTGGTCATTCTCGGGTCTGAAACCCCTACACCACCTGGTAACCCCTTATCCTCAACCCCACCCATCCCCTACAACAGTCACTGTTCACACATACTGTACATGCACACACACCTACCCATAGATACCTATATGTAACTGTGACACCTAGCGTTTAAAATGGGTACTGCAGTCCAAATTTAAAACATTAGACAGAGCTGTCTCCCCCCGCTCCCTGCTCCCTAGAGTCAATGTGCACACATGTTGCCATGTCTCGGACACTGTAGCTTCAGTGTTTAGCCAGCTCTGCATTGGTTTGTAAACCTTTCTGCGTTCTGACCTCTTTCCATTTTTCAAAAGCATCTCTAGTATCCCAGTTTTACCACGTTTCTGCTCGTGGAGCTTATTAGAAAGATGAAGAGGCTTTTTAGGTTGCGAAGAATAGGTTATATCTGAACCAGTTCGCTTGCTAGCTTCCTCCGCTGCACCACCTGTTGGTTTGCAGTTTTGTCTGGCAAACCGAGGGGCGTCCAAAACGGCCATGTGGGGTGCCTTAAAACCGTCTACTCTCTGGTCAAAACAAATACAAACCATTCAGGACCAGAATCTAAACTTAGAAGGAGGACATACTGGCTGCTGCATTGTTGACAGAGAAGCCAGCACTTCAACACAGCATGTTTCCCTAGCCTCTGATGATATAGTAAGGTCATGTTATGATTGAATTCAGTAGATATCTTACATATTGGTTCTTTAGGGGATGCTTGTAAATGTTTTTTTAATATGGCTGATAATTCAAAAAATATCCCTGACTAAATCTTTGAGTGGTGCCTCATAGTGTTTATATTAGAGGAATAAAGGAGAGCTGCTGTGACAGAACTGTCAGTCCAACCTGTGATCAGCATCATCATGGCACAAGTTTGGTAAAAAGGAATCCGCCCTGCATTGGGCTGCTGAAATCACCAACTAAATAAGGTGACTGCTAGCTTCCTTAACTGTTTTTCTTGTTTCTTGTTTTTACTTTTTGACAAACTTGCATGTCTAATGTGTGGCTCTTTGTACCTTACGGACTTAACTCTCTCAGATAACCTATTAGACTGGTCATGTTGCAGCAATTACAGCAACTTTTGATCGTCTAATTTTGCATCCTCACCTACATATGAAGGCTACTTTCCATTTTTGTAGTTTTTAGAGGAGAGCTGCTGTGACATTACTCTTTTGTGCACTTGATTTCAGCGTCAAAAATACCGCAAACTGGGTATCAAGATACTGAAGCTTGCCAAAAGCCTTTGACGAATATCCATCCATCCATCCATTATCTATACCCCTTTAGGAATTAGGGTTGCGAGGGGCTGGAGCAAACCCCAGATGCCATTGGGTGAGAGGCGGGGTACACCCTGGACTGGTCGGCAGTCAATCACAGGGCTGACATAAAGAGACAGACAACCATTCACACCTACGGGCAATTTAGAGTCACCAATTAACCTAACGAGAAAGTCTTTGGACTGTGGGAGGAAGAGAACCCACACATGCACGAACATGCAAACTCCACACAGAAAGGCTCCTGTCCTTTGGGGATGCAAACCAGGAACCTCCTCGCTGTGAGGCAACAGTGCTAACCACTGCACCACTGTGCAGCCATATGAAAAATTTAACAGTTCTACAACACTGTTTACATGAAGAAAGACATCATTGCAGTAAACGGTTAAAAAAAAAACAGGAAACCCATGATATGCTTGTTCTGCGGATGTTGGCAGCTGGTCCTTGAGATGTTTGACATGACGCCACTGATGATTAATTCCTCTAAAATCCACTCAGATTGTTGTTTTCTGTACAAGCCCCATAACGCCAACTCAGACAGCGGGTGGCCTTGTCAATGTGTTGAAGTCGGTTTATTCAAGTCCCAATCACGTTGTTAATGACGCCATCATCAGACAAAAGATTGACGCCTTTCCTCAGCAGAAGAAACATTTTCTATTCTCACTGTCTAAGAATGATTGTCTCTCTCTCTCTTATTGACAGTCTGAACATGTTTTCTGTTAAGTCATTGACGACAACACAAGGGTCACTTGTGAAAGAGGTTATTGTAATATGTCAAGAGCAGATGCCGACTCTGGGGAATAATCTGCTGCTGACTTTCTGACTTGACGTCACATTGCGGGCATAATGATTTTTGTTAATGGAAAGAAAAGTTTTAGTAATCCATGTATTGTCAAGTTTTTGCTCATATAATTTAAAATGGTAACACCATATAAAAATAATGTAAACCATGGAATCTGTGTAATATGACTCTCAGGGAGACTTTTGCATGTGGGGATTTAAAGGCAGATTCACCAGGATCCTTGCACGACATGCGCTCAGGAGCAGATCGTGCCCTTGTCGATGCTCGTGTTTCCACAGCATCATCACGTTTCCTGCACGCAATTCGCGCTTAGCTCTGCTCTGCAAATATGCGCCGGTGAGCATCAAGCTGAACAGAGCAGGTCAACCCAGTAACAAAGTCAGACAACTGAATGCATAGAGCGTCCGGTCAATTTAAAAATACAACACAATGTACAGATTCCCAATCGTATCTCCCATCACTTTGTTAACATGACGTCAAAAACAGGCACCAAATGATGAGCAATGAACCTGCAAATCCAGCTGCTTGTGGTTGCACTTACGTTCCAGAAACTGACCTGGGGGGGCGCGGGCCATTAGCGGGAGCACACCCAAGGTGGAGACAGAAACTTGGGCACACGGATTCTGCCTGTTAAGGGACAAAGGACTATAACCCAGGAGACCAGGGGTAGACTGCTGTCTAACGCCTTGATTAAAGTTAACTCACACAGTTATGGGATTCCTGAAGTTAAGGAAACAGTTTTGGTGTTTAAACAAACTGTTTCAAGTTAAATAAGTGTCAGAAAATGGAATACAAGCATTCAAAAAGACTCCTCTGGGTTCCTGGATACAGACACCAAAGATATAATGTCCAGTTCATGTCCTGGACTTTCATCGGATAACACAGCATAACAAAAAATCTCTAAACTTTGCATATCTTTTCATTTTAAAACAAAGTGCAAGCCTTTGAATGAGCTCATCTTAAACACTTCAAACCTCTATCTTATGTATAATTTCATGTATCCTCTTGTTTTTCAGGCTGATGTTTTGGATCTCTGGATTGTTTTTTGTTGTCTTTCAGTCCTTCAGCCGGTTTAATTAAGAATACTTGTTGCTGTCTACAATTATACGCATGGAGGAAGACAGCTTTGAAAATCAACATCCAAAGGTCCCAGACCATCACTTCAGAAGCTCGGGGTTATTTTGAAAGTTTTATCTCTGTCTCTTTCCAGAGACGGAGTCTGCAATGGCATCAGTTAAACCATCAAAAAGACCCCGTCCTCAGACAGACACTTGACTTTATTGCATTACAGCTGCGCTAGAGCTGTAAATCAGCCTCCCTGAAGTTGATAGATACAGCCTACAACTCCCTCTCCTCCTTCGTTAGACGGGGTGTGATATTTATTTTATTACAGGTTTGTACTGGAGTTATAAATCCAGCCCAGTGAAGCGCGGTGAAATACAAGACGGGGCAAAGAGGAGGATATTGCCCTGTTATAAATCCTCATTTCACAGAACATGAGCATGTAAAAGTGCCACACATCACCTGTGTGTGTGTGTGTGTGTGTGTGTGTGCGTGCGTGCGTGCGTGTGGGTTTAGTGTGTGTGATTAATTTTCAGCCTCTCTCAGTCCCTATTCTCCCATTTCCTCCCTCTTTCTTGTTTTTTGTGTCTCACTATTCCGAAGTCATTTTCAGTCAACTCTTAAATAAAGAAGACGAATTTTAAAATCAGTCACTAAATAAACTGCAAATCCGCTAAATTGGTTATTTCCATCTGCTGGATGGAGGCAAATAAAAAGTAATTTTTTTCTTCTAAAGAAATAAGTCAACCAAATGGTTTTGCAGGAGCAGTTTCAGTACAGTGCAGAAAGTTACCAGCATTAACTGGTGGCTGCATGTGTCCACACTGAAGACCCAAACAACTGAGACTGGAGAAATAACGTTGCATCATGCAGAGGAGTAAAGGTAGTTTTTAGAGCTCGCAAACTTTTTTTTTACGGAAATCAAAGCTTAAATTTCCATAGTTAATCATGATTAATCACATTTTAACTGATGTTTCAAATTCCCTTATTTTTGCATTTAAGCTGAGAGCACTTGCTGTTTGTATTCAACCCGCTTTTATTTTGAAATGGTAGACTGAAGCTTACAACATTAACTAAAACCCAGAAAAAAGGAACTCGTCATGGATCAAAAACTAAAGTAAAATGACCTCAAAGGAACTATAACAAAGGTAAATGTTTGAAGTCATCAGGTGGATATTACTTTTGACTCGTCAGCTGTTCTGGCAGAGAGTTTTTAAATGAGACATTCAAAGATGCAGCAGTGTCCTTCTTTTACATCACTGAGACTACAGGGAGACACTGAGGAAGCGTATCTACGGTGCACCTAAAGGGACAAAATAGCATTTGATTAATCACGTTTTTTTTTCTATGTATATGCATTCATTTCAGACCGGAATTATTCACGATTAAGTTAATGCTGACAGACCCAGTATTTGGACACATTGTTAATTCGGGAAATGACTCATGTCTTAAATAGTTATTAGAAAACTGAATCTGCTGGTTGAAGATGGTGTTCATGAAGAAGTGAGCAGAGAGTTACCAGCATTAACTCTCAGCATGAGAGTAGAGGTCCTTGTAGAGTAAAGGTGCAAATAACTTCTCTTCACATTTTGACCTAAAATAGGAGCAAACTGCAAGCAGCAGAAACATGTTTTGGGCTTGTTTACACCTGAAGGTCATTAGCACTGTATGCCTCGTGAATATGACTTTAAGACAGAGCAGATAGCAGGAGAAAATTATGTGAAAAAATTTAGCTATTAGCTGTCGCAGTTTGTTTTAAGTGAATCAGGCCCTGAGCTGCAACGCTACTGCATAATATGTGTAGCGCCTAACTATGGATAACACGTACTGTTTTCAAAATCTAAACCGTTAAAAGAAAATTCACACACGTTCAGTGTGTGCCCGTGATGACACTAACTAATCAGACCCATTTGTTTTTTTGTACCAGGCTGTAAACATGTTTATTTATGCTGTAAAAACGGCTTATTTGCCTGTTGTGTGTATGTGACTTCCAGTGTTCCTGGAGCCAGCCTCAAGTGGACACTCGACAAACTGCAGGATTTTGCACTTCCACAGTGGCTTCATTTTTCAAAAACCGGAGGTTGCCGCTTGGTGTGCTCCCTCCTGTTGCCAGTTTGTAGTGTTTGTGTACCTCGTCCTAGCGATCCTTCTTGTTGCTTTTGTGTGCGTGATCTCTGCCTGTTTTTTGACCCAGCCTTTAGCCTTTACTCTTCTGGATTTGTTTTGCTGACTGTTTTTGCTTTGCTGTGTTCCAAACATTGGACTTTAGAGTTCCATTTTATTCCATTTCCTATAAAGAGAACGCAAAGGAGGACTTCCTTAGATGAAGACGGAGGTTTTACAGGAGCGAAAAGCACTAAAATACTGTCGGGAAAACCCCTATAGAATCACTTTTTGTCATTGTTAGCCATGATTCAATGGCGTATAGATGCTGATTGATAAAGGACCTATGTGATTAAAATAAAAACTTAAAACGAGTTAAAACAAGGACCTTTTTTGAACTGTTCCAATAAACCGTTGGTGGTAAATATGATTGTGAGATTAGATTCATTTATAACAAACCATACATTTGTACACTTTGTAGAGGTGTCAACATTTTTAGTCCTGGCTCAACTATCAGAGAAATCCCTAAGAGAGATTCTAAAACATATCGTTATGGGCGAATACATTTGACGTTGACTTTGAAGCATGTATCAGGCTTCATCATTTCCCTGCAATTATTCCCTCGTTCCCTTCTCCTCCCTTCATTCCTCTTTGTTCCTCCTGTGCTTCCCTTTGGCTCGGAGGTACACTTTGAAAAACAAATATCTCAGAGGCCTGCTCTGCTACCTCTGAAGAGAAACATTCAGCACTTACTGTAAGCTCAGCATCATCATCATCATTGTCTGTCTTTTGTCCCGCTCCTCCTTTCTTTGCCTCCCATCTGTTTGGATCTCTATCATTTCCTGCCATCACATCCTCACTTCCTTAATCCTTCCCTCCTTTTTCTTCCACCTCCCTGAGGTGTGGAAGGGGGTGGCTTTGAAAACAAATATCCCAAAGCTCCACTTAGTTCTCCTCTCTCTTCCTCTCTCTCTGAAGGAAACAATCCTTCAATAACAATGTCAGATCATCTGCTGTTTGGGGAATGAAGGGCGACGGACGGTGTGATGGAGAGAAAGTGATGAAAAAGATGGACATGAATTAAAGAGAGGGAGAGAGAGAGAGAAAGAGAGAGAGAGAGGCAGGAAGACAGATATGTAGGATGAGAGGGAAACTCTCTCAGGCTTCTAAACCATCTGTTTTATGAAGCAAATTTACTTACGCACATCCCCTCGAGGACCAGTGTACCTGTGTGTGTGTGTGTGCACACTAGCATAGAGCCACCAGCTGTGTGTGTTTATGAGTGTGTTGTGTGTGATTTGGGATTTTCTTTGTCGCACCATTTGGTCCTCCATCCCTGTTTCACTCTGACATCAACCTGCTCTTTCTTGAAGTACTAACTCAACATTACAGCCTCAAAAGTTGAATGCAAAGGTCGTCTCTTCAATCTAAATTCGAGGCTGCCGACTCCAGCTCCCATGTGCCTAACTATACCTCATCTGACCACAAAATAAAGCTCTTGTCCCGTCAAAGTCATCGCACATTACAGTTCTATAGTATTGTTCAGGCAATCAGCAATGGCATATCAATGCAACAATAAGGATCTCATCCAAGGATTTAAAGTGAAGACGACACCTGTGACTGGTCAAGTAGCTCACGTGAAGTGTGGCTTCCAATATTTGACTCTTTGGATGCAACAATATCAGTGGCCTTACTCCAGGAAATGACAGCATACAAGATGCCGAACATCACACCAGGCCTGAAAACTTGAAACTGCCAGTTGATAGTTTCACTAAGTTCTCAGGATAAAGAAGAAGAAATAAAACATTTGCCGTTCACTGTTTTAAGAGGTGTCTAATTTCCACAAAGTGAACGCAGGGCACACAGTTTTACTCTTGACAGCGCACGCCCCACTGGGTCCGTTTCTGGAGCATGAGCACAGCGGAACGCAGCCATGAGCAGCTGTACACAGGGGTTCACAAGATCACAGGAGAACTACAAGATCCCGCGGGAATAAAGAGAAAAACGTGCAAACAACATATTGCTTTGTCTTTCTGAGGATGATTTGTTGTTCATTCCGTGCCTGTTCTTTTTCAACGTAATGTTGATATAGTGAAAGGATATACGATAAAGAGTCTGTGTATCGTGTTTTATTTTGAAATTGACCTGAAGCTCTGTGGATGTTGTGTGTGCTGCTGGCAGGCACCAGAGAAGCACCACGCTGCTTCCTGTAGAAACAGGAGCAATGATTAGAGTGGCAGTGTTGGACGTAGTGTGCGGTGCTGACCGGCAGCGGCTCGCACAGGCTATGTGGAAATTGGCAGTAAAGAGTAAAGATGTAGTGTTTTTCTGGTGGATTGTAATTTAAAGTGTTTTTTGATCTTTAAGCTTTATAAAGACTTTAGCTCAACATGTCACATCGAGCTCTGTGACTTCTGTCTCTTGATTTCCCTTTTGTATAGACTGAGCTATGAAAAATGACATCAAACTTTGATAATCACGGACGACTGACTTATACTAAACGGTTAACTGATGAACTGACAGGTTGTTTGATAGTAGCCTCAAAAGGCTGTAAGCAGGTCTAGGATGTGGTCACAACTGTCAAACCCTTTCATTCAGGTAAAAAGGAATTTTTCATTTTAAATCAATTAATGTAAAAAGTTAGACATTCCACGTTTACATTTGTTTAAAGGACCACAATGTAGGATATCTAGTCAATGAAAAGACCTTACTATGTCATCAGACATTAAGGAAATATGTTGCTATGTTGAAGTGCTGCTTTCTCTGTCAACAATGCAGTCAAAGTTTCGATTCCGGTCCTGAGTGGTGTGTTTTTGTTTGACCAGAGAAAGTAGGCAGTTCTAAGCACCCCCACACGGCTGTTTTGGAAGCCAATTAGCCAGACAAACGGCAAACCAACAGGTGTTGCATCGATGAAAGTGGGCAAGAAAACAGGTTTTAAATATAACTGATTCAACCCGACCTAAAAAGCCTTGCCATTTTTCTAATAAGCTCCACGAGCAGAAACGTGGTCAAACTAGGATCAATATTGGAGATGGTTAGAAGGCAGAAAGGTTTCAAGACTGATGCAGAGCTGGCTAAACACTGAAGCTTCAGTGCCAGAAACATGGCAACCTGAGTGCACATCGACTCTAGGGAGGAGGGCAGGGGAGGCGCCTCTCTCCACTGTTTTGAATTTGGACTGCAGTACCCGTTTTAAACACTAGGTGTCAGAGTTACATATTGCTCCTTTAACACCAGGTACCACTCAACCAAATTTCCATCTACAACAAAATTACCTCAATAGTCATGGTATCCCTGTAAAGCACTCTTAAGTTCCCACAGACACGGCACAGGTTCCTGCTGTAATGTGAGTTGTGATAGAGTTTCTGTTCTCTCCCAGAGTTTAATATTGCAGGTGAAGAGTTGTTTCTGTTAGCACTGTCAGAGCATGATGCATCACCAATCAGCACACTGCTGTCTGAGGTGCAGAGAGATGCAGAAAGCCTCCACTGGAATTGTTTCAGCTCAGGATGAAGTTAATTTCCCCTTAAATAGCTTCAGAGTTAAGTAAACAACCTAATCTGCGTCACTGTCACGCTCATATTTTTGGATTCTAATGCTTCATTTTGAGTTTTGGCATGTCTACAGTGAGATATACACAAACCTGAGGCAACGTCATATTGGCATGGCTGATACGCCTTCAGTCCTTTATTATCTACATGTTGCTGTTGGCTGCCATGACACGTTTGATGTCAAAAGAAAGCCCAGAGGTCATTCTAAACGGTGTGTACATGACTGTGACACTATGTAAACATAGCATTCATTAAAATGTAAAAGAGGCTCTTAAAGCAATGCTACTTGATTTGGTGTCTGTTCTTAGAGGACCTTGGTATTAAACCAATCGTTTTGTTAACTATCTCCAAGAAACACAGAAACCTCCAAGGGGTTTCCCTGCGCTCGGTCTGTTAGGAGTCTCTGTCGCCTGTTGCAAAAAATGACCATATTGTTTCATTACTTTAAAGGGATACTTCACCCATTTGCATTAAGCTTTGTATCAGTAGTAAACTTGTGTTTTTATTGAATGGTCTTGCATCCAGCCCTCATTTCCCCCTGAGACGGGAAAAATCTGTATTTTCTTTTCTGAGATGCCTCCTAAATAGACGCAAAAATCGTCATATTGCGTCACTCGCGGAGGTTGTTGTTAGCAGGGTAAAACTACATTGCTAGTTCCTCATGTTTTCAACCACTGAAGCTACAGACCTATCACAGATCAGTGGGCGGGGCTTCACTGCCAGAATCGAAACTTAACATCCGCCATCTTGCTTGAAGGCTATGCTACCAGGCTCTATTTAGAAATCTAATATCTGCCGACAATGGTGAAAAAAGTATGTTTCAACTTCAAACTGATATGGATGAAGGGGATTTTGAAGGTCTTGTGCTTGAATCGGATGTTCGTGGCTCTTCCTACGAGCCGCCCGCAATATTGCTGCCAGGTGCCTTCTGCATACAGACAGCGGCTAAACAGGGACCCGGCTCAAGCTGGGTGTCTCTATGGATAACGCTGAAGGACCGAGAATGAAGAAAAACGTATGTTTCAACTTCAAACTGATATGACTGAAGGGGATTTTGAAGGTCTTGTTCTCGAATCGGATGTTTGCTGTTCTTTCTACGAGCCGCAATATAGCGGCGAGCTGGCTGCTGAGTGCCGACAGGCAGGCTAGCTAGCCTAGCATGCTAGGTCCGCAGCTGTGAGAGAAAAGAAGGAGCCGGGGCAGACTTGTGTTGTCGGTGCTGTCACTGTTTGCCTATGGAAACAGACATATAGTCTGTTTTCTTCCAGGAATTTCCAAGATGCCAATTCCTTCTGAAAGAAATCTCTGAATCAGTTGTGGAAACTGCTGTATTATTATTATTAAATGTCTGCGAGTAATGCTGCATTCAGGTGCTGCTCGGGTGGTTTAAGTCTCCGAGTTGGGAAGTCATTCTTCCGACTTCCCAACTCGGAGAAATCTTATAGTCAAGTTATATTTAAGCAAAAAGTTGATGTGCAATACGTGCCTGAATAAAAAGTATGTTAACAAAACACAAAACCGACTTGAGCAGGTATTTCATTTGCATTTTACAACTTGGAATCTCATTTTTCCGATACCACATGAATGCACCTCTCCTTCAGCGGGAGTCGGTGCTGTGCATTCTGGGAGATGTGTCTTTGCAGAGAAAAGGCAAAAATACACTTTTTGCCCTTTTCTCGGTCAAGAAGGCACCAATTTCAAAATGTATTTCACATTTCTACTACATATATGACCCAATGTCACTACAGATTCATGTTTCAACGGGTGAAGTATCCCTTTAATGTAATCTGGTATATTCTTTTTTTTTTTTTTTTTTTTTGACAAACAACAACAACAAAGCACAAACAAACAGACAAACAAAAACAATCTGACAGTGGGACAGAGAAAAACAAAATAGAATAAATTAAATTATTAGGATCCCTTCAGTATTCATAAATTCAACAAAACATTTTCAATCCCAGTACAGTTTACATACAAATCTACATGACATGCTGAGCTTGCCCCCAGCAAAACTGGCTCCGCCCACACAAGACCCGTCAGCCCCCTAGTTAATCCACCGCCAAGCCCTCAGTCACAGGACCCCCCTCTCCCTCTTTAGCTGGATGAAGGACCCGTGCACGAACACCTGACTCCGTCCAGCCCAGGAATCTGGTATATTCTTACTCACACCCACAGGCCTGCAACCTCTCTCTCCTTCACTCTCTCTCTCCCTCTCTCTCTCGCTCCTTCACTCTCTCTCCCTCTCTCTCTTCTGTAACTGTGTTGCACGTGTGGGCAGACCTGGCAACACGGACATTGGTGGTTGAGAGCGTATTACAAGAGTATAGTAAAAAAAGGTTTGACAGATAAACTTGTGAAGTCATTAATAAACCTGGGCGGGTCCCCAAGTAAGGTCTATTGTGTGGAAAACAATGTAATGTAAATTCAGAAGTAATTCAATACTCTCCTGTTTGCTCCTTGCTCTTGATTTCAATAAATGTCGCATCCTTGCATCCCTCACTTACCTCCTAGTTCCTCCCACCTGAGATGCATGGTGTGTTGACACCATATTTGAGCAATTGAGACAGTGAACAGGTGTCGGCCTGACACTTTTGGCATATGAAAACAAGAGATTATCAAATAGGGGGGTGGGTAGCGTAGTGGTTAGTGCGTGCTCCAGATGTTCAGAGGCTATCGTCCGTTAAGAGGGCAGACCCGTTCGAATCTGACCTCTGTTTCCTTTCCCGCATGTTGTTCCCCACTCTCTCTCTCTCTCTCTCTCTCTCTCTCTCTCTCTCCCCGATTTGTAACTCTATCCACTGTCCTATCTCTTAAATAAAGGCATAAAAAAAACCCAAATAAACCTTTAAAAAAACAAATATTAGTGGCCAAGTACTTCTACTTTTTGTTGCCGTGGTAACAAAACCAGTATCGATATTGTTTTATTTTGTACTAGTTTCATGTCTACGTTTAAAATTCCTGTAATGTACTACTTTTAATAACTATTTCTCTATGTGTCACGTGTAAAAACTTTTGAATCCTTTGAAAGCATCTCAAAGGTTTTTCCATTTTTAATTATATTTTTATCTTAAGAGTTCAAAAAGAGTTAAGTATCATGTTCCTTCATTCAGCCAATTTCACCTTTACTATGCCAGTCATGGCTTAGATAAAAAACAACAACTATATAACAAAAAAGCCCCATCCTCGACTGGGACCCTTTGTGGTCAGAACCCCCCACCCCCTTTTTTTTTATCAAAAAAGAAAAATCCTCTTTTTGGATCAGTCATCAGGAGTGCTTTTAATTTCGATCAATCACAGAGCTCCTGGAGGATCTGCCAGCACAACACAGTCATTACAGATACCGGCTCTGCCAGAATAACTTTGGATTTTACTTTCGTTTGTCTGAAGCCTTCGTCTGTTCCCAGGCCAGCTGTACTGAAACGAGCCCAGAGTCGTGATGAAAGAGGGACTCTGTAGACCCGAGACTCAGGAGCATTATTACACATCATCACTTCAGCCACTGCGACTGTAAACCTGCACGGAACGCTTTGACTTAGCACATTTTTAAGTGACGACGGTGTAAAGATTTTGCTGCTGAGCACGCAACGTAGTCGTGAGAATGAAATCATCAATCAATTATCAGTGTTAAACGAACAGAGCCATTTTAACGGCTTCATTTATGTTTTGACGAGAGCAGCGTTTTGGATTTATTGAAAAGATAAGTCATCTTTGAGTTGTAACTGTCTGAGGATATGAGCTTCTTTTTTTTTTTGTACAACAATAATAAAGAGCCGCACTGCAATCTCAGAGGAGGAAGAAACGGAGCAACAGGAAGTGGATTTTCATGTCTTTTGTTAGATTTCTACGGTAATTCTCACAGTTTATTGTGTCAGGCACATAGAAATTGTCTATCACCGACACAACGAGCTCACAGCGAGGCCTTTATGTACACTGTGTTTACATTGTTTACGGCACTGTTTGGAGGAGTTTATTGAAGGGATAAATCACGTGTTGCTCGGCTGTTTTATTAGATGATTAGCTGTTTATTGTGAGGGTATTAATTCTCTATAGGGCCACAAAACAGTGTGAGTTAGGACACACGGCCCCTGGCTATGGTGGTCTGTGTGCGTTTGTATTTGTGTATGTGTGTGTTTGTCATCATCCCCTAAAGCTTTATTAGTATCCGTGATGGACGACACACCACGCTCTGTACCATTAAAACAGAGAGGTGGACGGGTTCTCGGAGTAAGCCGTTTTCTCTTTCCGGTGCTTGTTGCCATTGGAGTGCGTTCTGACGTTTATCTTTTTTTTTATGTGGCATACATTTAAAATTCAACTAATATTTGAATGTTTCTTCACAATAATGGATAAAATATGCAATTTTAGATCATTCAACTTTTTTATTTGGTAATGGAAGGCATCTCGCGACCCCCCTCTCAGTGTCTCACGAGCCCCCAGGGGGTCCCAATCCCCACTTTAAGAACAGAGTGTGGAGAAGACTTAGACCTGGACCCCTAAGACATTTGACAATGTGGTGCAGTATTTTTTTTAACTAGTATTCAAGATATTAAAATCAACATATACAGCTACTGTAAATTTACATGTAAAAGTGGGCGTGGCCATTTTTCCACCAAGGAGTGGATTTTTTTGCAAAACAAATGCTTACAATGGATTCAGAATCCTATAGAACTGCTAGTTTGACCCCTCACAAGCTACCTAAGGCAAAGGTTAACATTTTCAATTTTTCACCAATAAGGTTCCAGGTACCACGACTTTGAGCCGCTCTCACGGATTTTCCTACAGGAGTTGTATTTAAATCTTTTTATATGTGTTAGAAGACACCTTTATGAACACATTTGTGAAGAAATCTATTAGTAAGGAATTTATTCCCAGATTTTTGCAATATTCCCTTACTATGAGCAATATCTCTAGAAAAAAAAAACATGATGTTGTCGAAGGGTAATATGACACTATTACGGGGTGGCTGTGGCTCAGTTGGTAGAGTCGTCATCTCTCAACCGGAAGGTTGGGGGTTCGAGCCCACTACATAGTCAGCGTGTGAATGTGTATGAATGGTATTTGTTACTTCTGATGGTCACTCTACAAAGGAGCCTCTACCATCAGTGTGTGAATGTGTAGGTGTGACATGCGGTGTAAAAGCACTTTGAGTAGTCAGAAGACTAGAAAAGCGCTATAGAAGCTCAAGTCCATTTACCATTTATTAGCTCTTTAAGATAAAATGGGCCATAATAATAAAAAAGTGGAATGATAATGATTGGCGGGGACGCTGGCCCAGAAGAGTTGAGAAGCACAGTTTAAAAGAAAAAAAAGCCATGTTGTGCGCCATGCAGCCAAAGCAAAACGATGGACCACATCCATGAACAGAGTCCAAACCAGCAGCTCTGCTGAGGCTTCTGAGCCTGCACACAACTGTGCAGGCATTGATTTGGCTGCAGGACACAAATATATTCAGTTGATAGATTCTCCTGCTGTCGGTTCCTCTGTTTCTCTTTATCGAGTCTTACATTTTCTGATTCAGTCTCCTTGTCTTCATGTCTCCTCACAAACACCATCTGTATAAACCTGTTCTAAATCACTGTTGACTTGAGAAACACACTCATGAACAAGTTGATCATCCAGCAGAGCGGAGTCTGCACAGCATGTGTGGTTTACAGTTTCAACAGCGAAATGCCCAGAATGCATTTGTATACCACTAAGAATGGCTACACACTGGACGATTTTCAAATTCTAAAAATGTGGGAGACAACAGACACAAGGGCATTTTCAACCAATATCCTCCAAATGCACACACTAGGGCTTGGTATATTCCACAAGCTCACTATACGACACGTATCCATAACAGAGGCCACACTATGATACATATCGTGTTACACATTGATTTTGGATAATGACCATGTTCTACGAAGACTAAATGGCCGACAGAGTACCCCGTGCACAGCCTAAACAAGTTCTCAGGTGCTCACGGTTGCAGGATCATACAATGAAAAATAAATAAAAAGTCCGTGGCACACTGAAGATCACTTTGCTATATTTTTTTTATTGTGAGCGAACAACGCGTTTCGCCCTATAGCTTCCTCAGGTTGGCCAAGCACAATCACAGGGCATACCCAGGTGCGTTAAATACAAATGGTCACATGACTAATCATCACAATAAACACTAAACCGGGTCACAACCTCAAATTTTAGCTTTTCTTTATTGTTGACAATACATGGCAAAGGCATACTTTAAAGGATCCTACAACCTTAAATTCAGGTGTTCAGAGATCCTAGAAGTACATACAAATATTCTATTTATAATCCCAGAGCTATTCATAAATGCAGATACAATATTGTTTAATAGAAACAATCAAAAGGAGACACCGTGCACAGCCAACCTATGTTCTCAGGTGCTGGAAATGACTTTACTGTTACAGTATTGTGAGCGAAAAGCATGTTCCGCGTTAAGCCTTTCACCAAAGAAGGTTTGTTCCTCAGCATGAGGAAGCTAAAGGCAAAATGTGTTGTTCGCTCAAAATAAAGTTACAGTAAAGTCATTTTCAGTGTGCCACGTTTCATTTTCTTTCCCCTATGATATTTAACTGTAAAACTTCAAATAAAATAGCCCTCCCTGTTGTCTCTCTTGCTTTTTTAGTGTCATGTGCAATATTTTGGCTTCACTTGACTATAAGTCGACTTGTATTTGCAAGAATCTCCTTTTGATTGACATCTGTAAACTAATCGAGCGTCACAGTTTCTGTATTGAGCGGACGAGTGGGGATTAAAAAGTCTTCGTTATTAAAAACGCTGTACGGGCACAAGTCTATACAAATAAAGCCTCAACGTGCTTTTGTCTTCTTCTGAGCTCATTTAGAAGTTGGGAGTCGTTCAGTACCAGTTGGGACGGCACATCCTGGCCCTGAGTAGCGTGCCTAGCTCTTGTTGCTAGCGACTTATCTGACGCAGACAGGTTGGCGTGTTGCTGCACTTTTTGACCTTGATTTTTCAGAGCTTGCACATTGAATCACTCATGTCAAATTTGTAACTTCCTGGTGTTTGCAAAAATCCAAATTGCACATTTTGCGAATTGGGCCTAAAATTGTCTAGTGTGTAGCCAGCGTAACACACACACACACACACACTCACATAGTAAACACACCGGTGAACGAGCACTCACTCAGAAATGCTCTTCACATTTTCAGCTACACCTACAGTATAAACACACAGGACATCAAACACAAACACTCAGTCTCCCACTCAGCAAGTCACTCTGCTAACCTTTGATGGTGTGTGATGGCTGCAGGCGAATGGAGAAGTGGCAAATTGTGTTTTTGTGTGTACCTGAGTGTGTGTAAATGATGAAGGGCTTTTTTCACACTCGAGATGAACACAAGAACAAGAACACTGTTTGTGCATGTTTGTCAGCATACCTTCAACTACCCAAACAATATGGCATAATTATGCAAGATATGTAAGAATGTACTTTAATGTTAACGTAAACGTGTGTCTTTGGAGTTAGAGTCCCAAATAAGTCAGTCATTTAAAACAGTTTAATGTAAACAAACTCCAAGTTGACCGTAGTGAAGACGAACAGACGAAACCAACCAGAGGAAGAGAATATGTTTACCCACAGGCTAATGTATCCGAGTATAATTTACATGACCATTTTTATCACAGCAACAATACAGCAGCTTTCAGTAACAGCTCGTGTTTCCTCATGCAGCAGTCTTTGACGTAACATCTGGTGTTTCCATGGCAACGATAAACATGTTGGCCGCCATGAAAGACACAGGTCGTTACAACTATAAATGAAGGATTTCTCTGGCTTTGATAACTGTTGGAAATATTTGAGGTAATGTAGGAACTCGACAAAAAAACTAAACATATATAACATAAGTTGAATCAATTTTTATTAATTGAGATATTTTAGTGTAAAATGTGACATATTACACCTTTAAAGAGTGCCACTCCAAACACTTTTGCAAACACAGCATGTCCAAACGTGGCAGGGATAATGAAAAATGCCGAAGTCAAGTGACTTCAATTCTTCACCTGTTTAAAGATAAAGCCAATTTAAAAACAACCATGATCTCAAAAGGTGACTGTGACTCGGCTTGAAACAATAAGAAAGCTGTCAGATGGAAATGTCGAACCATCCGGCTGACAGCCAGGGCAAATGGAAAAGTCTGAAAGAAGCTATTGAATTGCTGGGATGGAACCTTTTCAGCTGATGGAAAAGATTTGTTGAGTTTCCCGTCTTGGTCAGCACCGACAGGCAGCATATGTTCAGAACATCTTCATCTGCTGTTCCTCACTTTTGAAATCTCCAGACAACTCCATTATCATTGATGTTATGTTAACCTCTGTCAACGGTTTCCTCCGTTTTTTTAAAAGAATGAAAGTTACCTTCACTGTGTCCTCCACAGTACCTCTCTTTTCCATTTCCATCCGTTTTGTACACTGGTGCCTCAAACATAGACTGGAAATATTCAGGGACGAAGCGCGAGTGATGTCACCCGTCGTCAAGGGGCTTTGAAGTCCCATCAATGGCAGTTGTCATGCTAGAAATGCTGTGTCACCCTAACTTTCAGTCAACCTACGGGCTGAGAGCTGGAGCCGAGGCGAGTCTTAAGCCTCTTGACAAACCATTACATCGACTCCGCCTGTCAATCAGGTCAGCGACGCGCCTTATTGTGAATAACTCTTATCCTTCATCAAAAAATGAGTTCTCATAAAGTAACCATCCCCCTATACAGTGTACGTACAGTGTTTTTGTTTTTGTAGCCAGGCTGTAAACATGTTCATTTCCGCTATAATAACTTGCTTTTTTGAGTGGGTGTGTATGTGACTTCCGGTGCTTCTGCAGCCAGCCTCAAGCGGACACACGACAAACTGCAGGATTTTGCACTTCTGCATCGGCTGCTTGGTCTCAAACAATGCTTTGCAGTAGAGAAGTGGTGTTTACTTTGACATGGAAGCTCAAACTGCAGACTGACTGGCCAACATAAAGTTTATTCCCACGTTTGATAGGCTGTTAGATCTATTTATAAAGAGAAATATGTATAAAGTTTATCATCATTATCAAGTAAATTTATCACAAGACTGCAGACTGTTTTATCACCAAGCCCTCATTTGAATTAATCAACTCATGAGTGTTATTTAATGAAACAAATGTTTTGTAATGAAGTGGACTTACTGGCCTGAATGCTGTTGCAGCAATACTTCATTCGTTTCCAACATGGGGACTGGGCCCCTCAAGGAGGGGCGCCACAGATCTCAGGGGGTCTGAGGCTCTGTCTGCTCTGAGGTTGTCTAAATAAGATTTACACATATTAATTTGGGGACTATTGGGGACTTGGAGTCAATCCAAGCTGTCATTGGGCGATGGGCTGGGTACACCCTGGACACTCACAGGCAAATTTAGAGACATCTATTAACCTAACGAGCATGCCTTTGGACTGTAGGAGGAAGCCGGAGTACCCGGAGAGAACCCACGCGTGCACAGGGAGAACATGCAAACTCCACACAGAGAAGCCCTGAACATGGATTCAAACCAGGAACCTCCTTGCTGTGAGGCAACAGCGCTAACCACATCACCACTGTGCAGCTGCATTGACAGGAGTATAGATGTATATTAAATAGATGCATTCAAAGGTTGGACGGCCCACAGCGTGTCTGCGTATGTGCACGTGTGTGCGTGTGTTTCCAGGTATCGGCACACAGCCTCTGCAGAAGAGATCGAGGGCAGACTGTGTTATTAATCAGAGCCGGATGGTGTTGATCCCTCGGATGGAAAAATAATAAAAATCAAGAGGCCATGAAAGGTCACCCTTGTGAAAGAGCTATTGTCTGAGCAGGTGGCAGTATGCACATAGTTGGTTTGCAAATCCGCCAGAAGGCAGAAAGAAGAAGAAGCAACGGAGTCCATCCTGCTTACTGTGGATATTTTTGTATTTTCTGAGACGCCAACAACGACCCTCTTCCTAAGTCCACATCTACCGTGTCGATCAGAGGACAAATTGGGCCTGTGCTGCACGGATACGACAGTTGTTGAAGCGACTGGAGCTGTCCAGAATTACGTCATATAGCGGTCAACTTCCTTGCTTGAGCAGGGTTGCGTTCAGATCTCCTGCGGACGGTACTCGAGTTCACATGAATCCTGCCTGAGACCACCTCTTTCAGCAGACTCAGGCACAGTACCCGAGTTCAGTACATGTACGGTACGTTTGTATTCACACTGATCAAATAACCCGCCTTACTCGGATCCAGTGAAACCACCCTAAGGAGCATGTCTCTGCATGGGAACTGTGAGTCCTGTGAGGATTCACTGCCCTAAGAACAAACTCTGGGAACAATTTGACTTGAGAATAAGAATACAGAGCCTGTATATGACTATGTAAGAGTAATACCATGCAATATAAGAAGCCTGCATTACACAATTTTCAATCAAAAATGCTGATATAATCAAATTGAAAATCAAATGCACCGTATCCTTAAGCAGCAACAGGAGAAGTGTTCATAAATCAGACAAATGTTCCCTGCTCGTGTTATACTGAGACCCACGTCTCTATAAAGAAACCCGACTGCAGCCAAAACTATAAAAGAAGGCGAAAAAAGAAAAGCAGAGAGCCAAGATGTATGTATATCTGAGGCAGACGGATGGCACAGTGAAACGGCTCATTGCTTTCCTTTACATTTTGACCTTGAAGAGCCTTTGTGCGCGGCTGCTTGTGTGTGTGAAAGAGAGAGAACGTGTGTGTATGGTAGAGAGAGCGTGTAAGAGTGTGTTTGTGTGTTCAAGGGGGATTGAAATGGAACGCTTCATCTCACTCTCCTTTGCCTTATTGGGTGAAATTGGTTTGTATTGTGAAGGATGATGGCTTTCTCACATTGCACACTCATATGTACACACACACACACACACACACACACACACACAAAAGCAGGCTATGCACTCATACGTTTGCACATACCCATATTCTGAGTATTATTCAGGAATGCATAGTTACAACTCAGGCTTTTATGAGCAAAAATCGCAGACAGTGTAAGAACTTTACATGAAAATAATGATTGTCATAATGAAAACGGAGTAAAAGCATGTCTGCATGTTGAAATATTAAACTTTAAAGTGATCCTAACTATCTTTCTGGCCTGCGCTGTATTTTAAAACAAAAAATTACATTTTCCAGAATTTCCAGACACACTGGATTTCCACACCACCACCAAAGTTTTTAACCTTTAAAGCAACAATATGTAAGAATTTGGTTTGGTGCACTTGGGCTCTGAGTGCAGCTGCACTATCGTAGGACACACAAAGTTACGACTACCCTTCGTAGGCAACGAGCATTCGTTGACAAGCAGATGGTGCGAGCAAAGACGTTGTGAGAAGCCAAACCACCATGTGGACTGACAAGGTTCAGTAATATTACTTGATGTTCCGTAAATATGATCCATTATCTATACCTATTTTCCCGTTCAGGGTCGCGGGGGCTGGCAAGTAAATCACAGGCCTGACATATAGAGACAGACAACTGGTCACACTCACATTCACACCTATGGGCAATTCAGAGTCATTAACCTGACCAGCATGTCTTTGGACTGTGGGAGGAAGCCGGAGTACCCGGAGAGAATCTATGCAGAAAGGCTCCTGTCCTGCGGGGATTCGTATCAGGAACCTGCTTGATTTTGTGAGGCAACAGCGCTAATCACCGAACCACAACGATGACAACGAAAACAATACAGCCGAACGTTACATCCCGGTCTGATATGAACAACATCTGCAGGGATATGCACTCTGCTTCTTGCTCGGTCACTCTCTCTCTCTTTTGTATGTAAAAATACAAAGATTTAGTTTTATCAGAGTCCACTTTCCTTCAACAACTTCACCTTGAAGCCCGTACTGCAGAGTTACATGGAGCTGTATGAAATTGGACTTGAACTGAATTTAAAAAAGTGCATTTCAATGTGTGCATAAAAAAAAAAAAACGTTTGCAAATAAAATACTTATAACTGTGGAGCCATGTGGAAACTACACCACTCCTCAATTCATACAACAGTAAAACAGATGTGTCATCTTTCCAACATGTTTTCTTATCACCCTATTGTTTCATTTCCCCTCCGTGGTTTTAATGACACGGACTAGCTCATTAGCAAAGCCAAGTGTTTAGCTCTTCATGCCTCACTTCAACCAAAACAGAGGACAGAAAAAAATTAAAATGTCTTTGCTTATTTGTAGAAATCCAGATAAAAATTCCCCACACCTTTCGATTCTGTATGAGAAATAGTCTACTGTGGCAACACCCTCATAAAAGTAATCCTAAATGTAAATTTGTATTTTTGCCTCTGCTCTTTGGGCATGGAGTGTTTGATCATGCCTGTGACGGTGTTACTTGAAGGCAGGGTTGGTCATTTTCAAAAACTAGTGCTCCGTCTACACCCACCCCCTCCCCTCTGTGCTCTCTAAGAAAGCCACGCCCCTCACTTACATGCGCCGTTGGTCCAGAAGCGGACCTCAGCTCATCGCTTACATTGTGTAGAAACTACGTCGCCATGTTAAAAAAACGTGACTATTTTACTACTCACAACGGCCAACGACAAACTCAAAGTATAAACTCCGTCGTCAGTGACGCGCTTTGAGTGTGGGCTCGTGCACGCAAGAGGTAGAGAACAAGCAGGGAGACAGAGAGGCGTGATTGGTTCATCAGATTGGTACCTCGTGGCAGACATTGGTCGAAGTTTTTAAATGCTTACAACTGCTACAGATGACGGATTTTCTTCGTTCCTTTTTCAGAGCACATGAGTTATTAATTTCTGTCAGGACCTAAAGACAATTTCAACCAAAATCTTAAAAAGTGTATCTGGAGAAAATTATCAACCCTTCCTTTAAAATCACCCAAAACTTAACATACCGACATTGCACAGGAGAGTCAAAGGGAGGGGAGAGTACCTCTACAAACATTTGAATCGAGTTCAGAAATAGTCCAGAGTGCTTGAGTGAAAAAAGGCAGAACAACACTATACATAAAGTATGCAGTGGTAGAATGAGCTTTCCAAACAGTGCTCGAGTCTTTCCCTCACTTAATGCATTCACACATTAAACTTGTAACAGTGGGGGAATCGAATGTAGCAGTCATTTATATTTCATTACATTGAGTACATTTGTTTAACACGTTTCTCCATATTTATAAGGGTTCTCTTTAATTCCCCCAGCTGCAGACAAAAGCAGATGCTTACGTTCTTCAGAGGCTTTTGTGTTTTACGTGATGGCAAAGAAGAGTTTCTGTGGCGTCTCTGAACACAGAAGTGTTTCTTTGAGATGTGTGCTCTGAAGCAGGAAAGAAAAGACTTCAGAAGATTTACAGTAAGAGAGCATCAGGCAATTTTTCTATTCAGGGTGTTGTTTTGTGTCAAATGAATAAATTATTTGATTTAGAAAACTGGAAATGTACACAATACCTTCTTCTGTGCTTTCAGTGGATATTTAGAATCGTAATGTATCTTGAAACTTCACTGCGTCTACTGTATTGTTTAATGATAAATTAGAGCTATCACAAGACTGTGAGAGAGGCTCCCGCACACTGTCTCGCTGTATGCTATAAATTTGTTAGCATAAAGTGAGACAGTGTGCAGGAGTCTTACTCACCAGGCGTTTTTGGCCCGCTGGAACTTTTTCATAGTTCTAGGAACTGTTGGAACCCGCCCCCTTCTTTATTGATTCTGCATCACAAGAACTATGAACTATTTAAGTTCCTAGAACCTCGTTGAGAGGAACCTTTTTTTTTTTGCTCCTGCTTCATATCTCCCAGCAAAAAAGGGATTTTGAGTGACGTAAGTGCACCGTGATTGGTCCATATGTCAGTGTACATTGGTTGGTCGAACATAGGAGCCGATCAAGTACCACCAACCATCATTTTTAAATCGAATCTAAAGCAAATAAGCAACTGACAATAAATAACAATCGGTAAAAGCTTTTACAATCATAATAAAATTGAGAAGAAAACACGGACAAATGGACCGACAAGAAGTCCAGGCATTATTGAGTGTTTGTGCGCCAGAGGGAATATGTGTTATTCCCTTGTAAAAGCAGAATATAAATATCTTTACATTTTCCTGCACGCTTGCTAAATTGAGAAAGCATTACACAGCGGAACAGTGGCGTGAGAAGAGGAAGAAAACTACAAAAAATGAAACCACTGTCAACCCACCTGCGTCACTTTAAGGTTCATATCAGCCATCACCATGGCGCTGCGAATGCAGACAGAAAATTAGTCCCCATGGTGTGCAGTTCTCAGGGAACTCCCTATAGTGGATAGTTCCTCTTCTAAAAGTCCCCAAAACAGTTTGGTCCGAAAACACCTACTGTCTTTAAGTTTCACCTTTCTCCGACGCACCTGTTACACATTCAGGTGTCCAGAGATTTCTTCAATGCTGAAAAAGTAAATAAATATATCATTAATCTTGAAGTCATTTAACATCTTTTTTCTGTTTTTAAGTACGGTTGTCAGCGTGTTTGTGTTAAACAGGATGCAATTAAAATAAATGTATACTTTTTTTTTTTTCGTCCAGTAACTTCTTCTTCAATCTTCCATCCTAGGACCTGTTAAAGGGGACATATTATGAAAAATCCACTTTTACAGTGTTTTTGAACATATATTTGGGTAACATGAGTGTCCACCAACCTACAATATGTGAAATAAAACCACCAAGTCCTTTGTTTGTGGTCTGCATAAATCTTACAACACAGAGAAAAATGCTCCGTTTCAAATGTTCTCAACTTGTGACATCACAGTAGGATGTATGGTAAAAAATCCCCTCCCCTCCGCTGGTATCCATGGACTCCAACTCCAGCCTAGAGCAAAACTTTTGCGCAGGTCCACCATTTTTATTCTCGTTGGTGAAGGAGTGATGTCTACTGGGAAAACTCAGGGGGGGCTCATTGCATTTAAAGAGACACACACCAAAACGGAGCATTCTGAGAGAGCTGGTTTATACAGGGTCACAAACCTCCTCTGGTACTTGATTCATGTTATATTTTGACCAAAGCACAGCACAGATGTTTCATTTAGACCACAGGGGACTGTTTGAAAAGGTGAAAAAGGGGGATAATATGTCCTCTTTAAAACATCAAAACTGAGCAGGGGGGAAAAGGTGTTTTATTCTGCTCCTCCCTTTACTTGGAACAAATTATAAAGCGAGCTGCTTTCGATGGATGCTTTTAAGAGGATGATAAATGGTCCTGGTTAAATAAAGGTTAAAGGTCACATATTATGCAAAATACATTTTACCATGTTTTTCAAACACTAATTTGTGTCCCTAGTCTGTCTACAAACCCCAAAATCATGAGAAAAGTCCATCCTCTCCATCTTTTGCCTGCTCCACTTTTCAGAAAATGTGTGCTCAAACAGGCTGTTTGGAGATTTTCCCTTCATGAAATCACAAAGGGCAGTAACCCCGAACTAAGTTCATTTGCATTTAAAGCTACAGACACAGAAACAGCCTGTTCTGAGCAGGGCTCAAAAAGAGGGGTTTATAGGTATGATAAAATTGGGGATCTCTGAGACTTATTTAAACATGTTAAAAATTAGTATAATATGTGACATTTAAATAAAATAATGAAATTAAATAAAATAAAGATTAAACTATTAAATACATAAAGTGCACCACTCCCCAACAATGTCTCTGTTAATGGTTTTAATAGGGAGAGTTGGGCTTGGTGAAGGTTTTGTCAAAGGGCTGGCTGGACTGAAAGATGTGCAGCACGATTTCCTCAACTCAGCCACAGTTCAACTAAACTACCAAGATTGTGTATTAAGGGACTTTTCTTTTTTCTTTAATTTAGATAGAGAAAGGACAGACTGGGGTGGGAGAGAGGGGTGACACACAGCAAAGGGCCCAGGTTGGAGTTGAACCCAGGCAGCTGCAGGAAGGACTCAACCTCGAGCTACCAGTCTTGCTGAGTGGGTGTTTTGTTGTGCACACTTTTTGTAGAGCCCCAAAGCTTACACACACATTGTTCCTCAGTCACAGACGGGCTGAAAAAACATAGAAAACAAGACTGTTGTGAAGCTGCTGTAATTAAAAGACACAGGGAGAAACAGGACAAGAAAGACGATGGGTAAAAACAAACAGAATAGAGACAAAACCAGGGAGAGAGAGTGAAACTGAAACAAAAGGGAAAGTGACAGGGATGCATAAAGAAACAGAAAGGAACAGAGAAGCTGAAAGAGAAAGAGGATGGAAGTACAGTGTGTGTGGGCAATAAGGGAGGGAGTTATTTATGGATATAGACATTTTAAAAAATGACATTTTATTCAGGTCCATTAGAGAAAGTCTGTAAGAGAGTGAGAGGAACAAAGAGGTTTTTAATGTTGATATTTCAGCTTCGTGTCATTGGACTTGATGGACATAAATGCAGTTTTAGTGGAGCAAACATAAACCCTGCAGTAAAGAGGCGGATGTTGGGAAATGTTGCAGAAGAACTCATAAAGATTGCAGAACATCTACTAACACGAAGCGCGTGGCATTACCACTTCATATTTAAGTTTTTAACATTTTTGCATCATATGTAAGTCTTTGATTTGTAGCTTGTCTTGCAGCCAGTTAACCTAGTGCAGTAGAAACACTGAAAACTGGAGCCTATCCGCAGACAGATGGACTGAGCTCAGAGTAACTCAACACATATTTTTTTCTCAGTTTCAGACCTCTAAACAATCAGAAAATGTCACATCAATAACCACACTTTGTGTAAATAACCCTAAAGAAGTGCTAAATTTGTGTTTTTGTGTGCATGCAGAAGTCATCTCAGCTGTGCTACAAATGATATTGGGCCAAATTTTGGGGTCCATTTGCCCCATCCCCCGACAATCAGGGCGGGTGTTACCTAATTCAAGTCTTGTGGAAAAATGTGTCCAAATAATCCTCCAGTGTTTGCTTCATAAATATCAAATGTGTTTGATACTGAAGATTCCAGATCTGGCTGCCTCCCCCCCGACGAGCAGGGAGGGCGTGAGCCAATCTAAGGCTTGTCGAAAATGATTATTTGTCCAAATAATCCTCAAGTGTGTGGTGTCAATGCAAGTATTTGCTGCTCCCAATCAAGTCGGAGTTTCTCAAATCTTGTATCGCAAATATCAAACATGTTAGATATTGAAGATTCCAGATCGGGCTTCCTCCCCGCCGATGATTGGGGAAGCGTTTCCCCATTCAAGGCTTGTTGTAAATCATCATTTGTCCAATAAATTTGTTTGC
Source organism: Tautogolabrus adspersus (assembly GCA_020745685.1). Lineage (NCBI taxonomy): Eukaryota > Metazoa > Chordata > Actinopteri > Labriformes > Labridae > Tautogolabrus > Tautogolabrus adspersus. Next base: position 7,125,263 of record CM036540.1, read on the forward strand.
TGTCCATACTATTATTTTGCTGCTCTTAATCGAATCTGAGTCTCCCCGATTTTGTATCGTAAATATCATATGTTTGGTATTGGGCCGCCTCAGTTGGAAAACTTGCAATTGCCAATGAGAGCGTGCAGACCGGGAAGTGTCAATAACCGGATGTTGTGTACTTTTACAGCTCACAATCAGCGAACATAAACACGACTTCTAAGCAAGATTCCATTCATAGTCTTTTTCTTGTTTTTAGTTTTTTGCTGCAAAACAGAACGCACGCCAGGACAACCAGTTGACGACGTCAATCATCCTCGGTATTTGTTTTTTCTACTTAAGTCACGTTTGATCACGTGAGTTTCTGTGAGATCTGGTGTCTGTTGAAGCCACACTGTGAAGTCATTAGTACAAATGTGCAGCTGTGTGGTCCTCGTGGTCTGGACGAATCGTTTGGTGTGTGCTGTCAGAGGATAATAGCATGAAAAATTGTCTATAACAGGATCATCTAAGCTAGCCATCCTCACCAACAAGGTAGCAAGATGCTTAGTAGCAGTTAAAGAAATGAAGGGAAGTAATATTTGCACCTGCATGGGGAAAGGTCTATTTGTTCCCAGTTATTATTAGGTTGCAGTTGTATGGATGTCTAAACTTGTTTGGTCAGTTGTAAAACTAAAAATGCTTGAAAAAATGGACACTGCATACATGTGCTTGTCAATTTGATAAGACATCAGATGAAATTCTGGGGACCTATTCGTCATAACTATAGGTTACACCTCAGGCAGACAACCTTCATGATCTGAAACCAGAAGGAACTGTCTCAAGAGTCATGCACAGTAAAAGCATCCTTTGTCTTCTCACTGAAAAGTAGACCCTTGAAATCCCCTCAGGCTTCAGGTTCAGGGGCAAAAAGGAGTTACTTTCTTCTTTTACCTGAACACAATTTAAACTCTTGCCATGAACTTTTAATGTACCTGTTCTCCACTTCAGCCTTTTAAAGACCTGAATATTTGTTCTTCCCCACGCCTTATGTACTCAGTGAAAAGTGAAGCATTAAATCCCTCCAGGCAGAAACAAGAAGGATGGCAACAGCACCGCTCTCAGCAAGAGTCCTGTGTAACAACATTCCCCCCCACTCCTCCATTTATGTTTTATTTCATTTCTATCTCTTAATGTTGCGAGTGGGCGTAATTTCCATTTCGGTTCCGCATCCATCCGTGGCTCTGGCACAATTTCTGTTGTTGTGATGTTTTCACTGTTGCTAATTTATGATTAAAGCCATAACTGTAAATACTCGCCTTGTAAACGTATGTCTTTTTGACTAGATTCACACATTTGTATATATTCTAATTAGAATTCAACCGTGATGTTTTCCAGAGAAGTTTGCTCTTTGCTTTTTTTATGAAAAACCTGCCTTACTACCACTCTACTGAACCTGCTGGTGAGTATTTATAGGTGGGGAGTTTGGGGTTTAGTGCCTTGCCTAAGGGTAACCCATAGCAGAGTGACGGCCCTCCTGCCAGCAGGGCCCGCTGTTGGGTTTCCGACCCTTCTGTCTGACTACCTGTTTGTCCTCTCGCAGGACCCTTTCGGGAGGTCTTCAGCTGCACCTGAGTGGACCTGGCCAGTCTCTCAGGTGTACTTAAAGACCCCATATTATTCTCATTTGCTCCTTTTATGTTGTAAGTCTATGAAACATATTAAGTAGCTTTGCATGATTTGCAGGTCAAAAAACGAATTATTTCTCTGATACTGGCATCAGATAAAAACGCTTATTTCAGCCTCTGCCTTAAACGGTTCATTTACACTGCTGTCTCTTAAAGGCCCCCCTCCCTATGTGCCCACTTTCTTCTGATTGGCCAGCTCTCTGGAAGCCTTTACCGGGGGCAGAACGCTGCAGGGCTGCCAGCGGAGGGCAGCTCTCCAGTGCTGGGAGAAGAGAGCCAATGTAAAAGGTTTCAGAGGCTTACGTAGAGGTTTGAAGCTGTCTCGTTAAAAGTCTTTGTTTCATATCGAGGACCTATTTTGTGCTTTGTAGAACAAGCCATTAAGCGCCCTCTGCAGACTTATCCTGGGGTTACGCCAACATACATTTACCTCATGATCTCAAACTGTGTCCATGTTAAGTATAGACATCGAGCATTGTAACAGGTCAACTTTAAGATCCAACATTCAGCCCCTACTCTCTCTGTCCACTCTCCTTAATGCTCCTTGTATAGAACCGTTTTTTTTGTTTAGTGTGTTAGTTTCTTTTCATACCATGCTCTGCACATCCTACACTCAACCAACAGCCGACACACTGACTACCTAACAAACACACAGTGACGCTTTTGTCATAATGCATGCTTTCTTTACTCTCAGCCTACTGTGCCACTGTTTCAATCCTAGTGGAAACATCTTTCGCAGCAATGATTGTGTTTACACACTTTTTACTGACAAAGATGGATCCAAATGTAACTAATTAGAGGCAGCCAACTGTTACTGCAAAACGGACCCAGGAGGCCTCAAATTCATCATGACAAACCTCCATATACCGAAACCCTGCTGCTCAAAATTACATGAAATTGTCTTTTGTGTCTTTGCAGTATATTCAGAGAAATAAACACTGAGATCAGCTCCAATATGAGAACATGTGGTGAAGATCTGTGGCGTGTTTGGAGGAGTAACATTCTGTCCTGTTAAGCATCACCCTCTGAGACATGTCCAAATGTATTTATAATTTAATAAACAGCACCTCTTTCAACAGTCTCACAAGCTACCTTGTTAACCAAAAGCTCTGACGTTAAGATGAATGTACAGTGAGCTGATTGGGGTTGTTACAGCAGAGAGAAACCCAAACAGAGTGATGTAGGTGTAACTGGAAAGTAACTCCAACTACAGGAACTAATGATTTACAAGCAAGTCCTATTAGTCACAGTATCACGAATCTGTCAGAGAGCAAGCCTTGTCAGTTTCAACCCAAATAAGTTCCAAGGGACAGAATCTGCCATGGCGGCTAATTTTCTGTGCCTGAAAGGAAAGTACGAGAACTGAGCAGGGAAAGAGAAAAACATTCAATTGGAACCAATAGCAGACAACTCAGACAGCGGGACATGGTAGACAGAACTTGAAGCAATAAAAACTGTCTTTAAAAAAAGACAAGTGCTGGACGCAGGTGAGCAGTCAGGTAACAAGCAAACAGTACGGGCAGGGGAAGGCAATGGGGAGATGAAAAAAAACTCCCAGTATCAATCAGGAAATGGAAAACACACACATGAGGAAATGAACTCCTGGAGCTTGACATGGAAAACTAAAGCCATTTTCACTTATGCACTCCTGAAAATATCTAGATAATTTCAGGACTGCTCCGGATATTCTCCTGACCTGGCTGTTTACATATGCACTTCACAGCGAGAGACTATCTCTGTCAGACAGAAGGGGGGGGCGGGGGTCTCCTGAGGTAAGGCATGACGTAAAATAGATGCGGAAGTAGCAGATGAACAGTGTCTGCTGTTCGATGTTATAATGAGAATATGTGCCTTTATATCAATGCTATATATCAATGTGTAGTTTAACTGAATCACAACATCAACAAAAGAGTTGGGAACAACATACTGACAAACAGACAACGTAATGCAGCCGTTTAATTTCATGCACGGAGATCGTAGTGGTCGCATGCATACATTCTATGCATGGTGCAGCAGTCACAGGATATAAATGTAACTCCCCCCTCCCATTGGCTCGAGGTGAATTCTCCTGATAATATCCTGCGGCGTTCTCACATCAGTCCACACGGACTTGCTGCTGAAAAAATACTAGGGGTCTGGCAGGAGAAACTCCGGGTGAAGTTAGAGCGAAACATTTGGCTGTTTGCATTCATACATTATATACAGCTCCTCCTGGAAATATTAGGATTTTTTCAGGAGAAGTGTGAAAGCCCTAAAAGACTAACTTAAACTGAGGAAGCAAAAGACACAGACTAAATATTCATCGCCCGGCTGATAATGGAGTGACAGGTGAAATAAGTCAGGCATTTGATTGGATATTTACATCTGCAAACCAGAAAAAAAGCGATGGAAGAAAGTGCAGAATCTAAAGGACAGGGTGAGTTGCAAAATACAAAACAGCAACTACATAAACAAAAGAGCATCCTAAGACATGATTCATTTGTACTTTTAATAGAAACTATTTAAAAATGACACAAACATAAACAGAAATAAATATTCCCATCTTAAGTCTCCATAACGATGAGTCTGAGAGCCTGGGTTCTAACAGTGTGTTTAAGAGTACTCTATTAATTATGTTGGGAAAAAGTTCACAGCAATGCAACTGAAATGTCACCTTTTAGCAGCTGTGCATTTTTCTGCCTCGTCAAAATGTTGTGCTTCGGATAGCCAAGCGGTTATGTCGACAGCCCCATGTATGGAGGCTATAGTTCACGTTGCGGCGACCGTAGGTTCAAATCCTTCCTCGGACCTTTGCTGCATGTCGTCCCCTATTCTCTCCACCCAACATTTCCTGTCTCTCTTCGGCTGTCCTTTCTGATGAAGGGAAAAATAGCTAAAAAAAAGAGTTTAAAATGTTGTGTTTTCAGTACCCAGAATGCATTACCAAATACAACTTACCTACCCACAGTTCAGTCACACACTGTCTGTCAGATCAAACTCTTTCAAACTTTCACTTGGTATTTTCAATGCACAAGTGAATTTAATTTAAACTGTCAATTCTGTTAAAACACAGTGAATCATGAGTACCAAGATGGCCAACAGTTGGCTTTTCCATTAAAACAAATGTAATAGGCCTATTCTCAGGTAGCTTGCAGTTTAGGTACAACCAGTTAACATACACACTAAGTCCTGCAGTGGGCGTGTGGTCCTAGTGGCGGTGAGCCCAGGAGGAGGGGCCCAGTTTGAATATTATGTTTACAAGCTGCGACATATATAATGCAAAATACACTTTACATGGTTTTCCAACACTAATATGTGTCCCTAGTCTGTCTACAAACTCTCCAATTATGGGAAATGTCCATCCTCTCCGTCTTTTGCCTGCTCCACTTTTCAGAAAATGTTTGCTCAAACAGGCTGTTTGGAGATTTTCCCTTCATGACATCACAAAAGGCAGTAACCCCTCCCCCAGGTGGGTGACACTCCCACAGCTAGGTGTTTGTTCTGCCCTCTAACTCTGGCTTCTTACTTTAATTACAATTGGACATGATGCAGGAAAGCCCAAGCCACCCAAGCCCTTCCAGAGAGGGGCGTGTTCAGATGCAGCTCATTTACATTTAAAGCTACAGACACAGAAACAGCCTGTTCTGAGCAGAGATGAAATAGAGGAGTTTATATGCATGATCAAATACAGGATCAGAGTGGATTTTTTGCAAGAAACTTCACAGACATGTTTTGGGGAGCTCTGAGACTTATTTTAACTTGTTGAAAATGAGTAGTTCAGGGTTTTCTAACCCAACACACTTCACACAAGGCTCTATGAACACAGACCTATCATAAATATGTGATAGAAAATCACTCATGTAACCTTGAACTGCAAAGAGAACAATACAACTTTTCATAGAACTTCCCTCTGGGTGTTTGGCGGCCCTGGAGCACCACATAATAAAACATGGGACCTCTGCAGTGCCTACATCTATATCAGCCTGCATCTCTTCCCTTCCCCTCTCTGCCTGATTATCTATTTATTTCCCATTCCCCCTTTTATTCTGTCTCATTCTGTCTGCAATTCTCTTACTCCTCTCGCTCTGTGTGTCTTTGTCTCTTCTTCCATTTAAATGAACAGAGGGCCAGAGAGGGTTAGCTGAATACCACTCTAATCTCTGTCTTTCTCTTGCGAGCCAGTCTTATGCTATAAGCCTCTATTGGTAGGCAGCCAGTGACTGCTGAGTCTTGTTAGCTGTATCCCCTCTCGAGACTGTTTAATGTGTTGCATTGGTATTCAGTAGTTGCAAAGAGGGGGGCAATGAAAGAGGGGAATTTGGGAAGGAGAAATACAGAGTGTATAGGCAAGCTGAAAAAATCGTGTAGCGTCTAGGAATAGCGATGGTCATTTGTCCTTGTTTGTCCTCCATCATCCTTATTTCCTTCACTACACTCTCATTATCTCTGTCTCACTCCTCTTTAGGTTTCCATTCTCAAAGATAAACGTTATATGATCTGTCTATTTAGATCCAAATCGCATGTTGGAGCATAACATTAACTCACCTTTTTGATGGGATGGTGATTACCCTAGCTGACATTAGTTTGTCTGTCTGCTGCCAGAAGACAGTCCAGGTTTTCTCTCTTCCACAGTATTGTTATGTAGTGTTCTGAACAGACAGTAGTACATTTCTTTCTTGATTTGAAATATTATCAAATGCTATTTTCTAATGTCTAGTCCAAAATTACTAGTCTAATTACAGTACAACTAAATCCATCCATCTACCCATCCAGCCATCCATCCATTCAACAATTCATCCATCCATCCATCCACCAATCCATCCATCCACCAATCCATCCCCCCATCCATCCTTCAATCCCCCATCCATCCCCACATCCATCCATCCCCCCACTCATCCATCCATCCATCCCCCATCCAGCCATCTACTCATCCATCCATCCCCCCATCCATCCACCAATCCATCCATCCATCCATCCTTATCCATCCATCCATCCCCCCCAGCCATCCATCCACCCATCCATCCCCACATCCATCCATCCATCCATCCATCCATCTATCCATCCCCCATCCATCCCCCCATCCATCCCCCCAGCCATCCATCCATCCATCCACCCATCCATCCACCCATCCCCCATCCATCCACCATCCATCCATCCACCGATCCATCCCCATCCATCCATCCCCCATCCATCCACCATCCATCCATCCATCCATCCATCCACGCATCCATCCATCCCCATCCATCCCCCCATCCATCCCCCATCCATCCATCCCCCCATACATCCATCCATCTATCCGCCCATCCATCCATCCATCCATCCATCTATCCATATATCCATCCCCCATCCATCCATCCATCCATCCCCCCATACATCCATCCATCTATCCGCCCATCCATCCATCCATCCATCTATCCATATATCCATCCCCCATCCATCCCATCCCATCCATCCATCCATCCACCCATCCATCCATCCCAATCCATCATCCACCCATGCATCCATCCATCCCCCATCCATCCTTCCCCCATCCATCCACCCATCCATCCTTCCCCCATCCATCCACCCATCCATCCTTCCCCCATCCATCCACCCATCCATCCTTCCCCCATCCATCCCCCCATCCATCCATCCACCCATCCCCCCATACATCCATCCATCTATCCCCCCATCCATCCATCTATCCATCCATCCATCCACCCATGCATCCATCCCCCATCCATCCATCCATCCATCCACCCATCCATCCCAATCCATCCATCCACCCATGCATCCATCCATCCCCCATCCATCCCCCATCCATCCATCCATCAATCCATCCATCCATCCACCGATCCATCCTTCCCCCCATCCATCCACCCATCCATCCCAATCCATCCATCCACCCATGCATCCATCCATCCCCCATCCATCCATCCACCCATCCATCCTTCCCCCCATCCATCCCCCCATCCATCCCCATCCATCCACCCACCCATCCCCCCATACATCCATCCATCTATCCCCCCATCCATCCATCCATCCACCCATCCCCCCATCCATCTATCCCCCCATCCATCCATCCATCCATCCACCAATCCCCCATCCATCTATCCCCCCATCCATCCATCTATCCATCCATCCCCCCATTCATCCATCCATCCATCCACCCATCCATCTATCCCCCATCCATCCATCCCCCATCCATCCATCCATCCATCCATTTATCCATCCATCCCCCCATCCTTTCATCCCCATCAATCCATCCATCCCCCATCCATCCATCCATCCATCCATCCATCCATCTATCCATCCCCCATCCATCCATCCATCCCCCCATCCATCCCCCATCCTTTCATCCCCATCCATCCATCCATCCATCTATCCATCCCCCCATCCATCCACCCATCCATCCCCACATCCATCCATCCATCCATCCATCCATCCATCCATCCATTCAACCATCTATCCATCCATTCATCCATTCTCTGTACTGGTTATTACCTTCGGGGTCGCTAGGGGGATATATCAGATGTTTGATATTATATTACAATATAATTTCAAATATCTAATAAGCCACAGTCGTCTGACATGTCCAGATAAATCTTTTATTTCAAGATATTATATAGAGATGTTTATCTCGACCTGCCAAGTGGATGTGGATTATAGTAAGTGTAATGAAATATTTTCGACTAGGAAATAGTCAAATAGACTTGATACTATTTTTTTGCAGTGCATTAACAGCAAACATTTGCCAGGTGCATTGATAGAGAACTTTACCCATATTAAAATGATTTGCTTATGTAGTGGGAGGGCATGAACAATATTAATGTGATTTTATTGCTCGGAACAAAATCATCCAAGCAACATTTCTATCAGTGATTGACTGCAGTGATATTCTTTATGCATGCTTCCTCATCATCACTGAGAATACTGGACTCGGGTTACAATGCTTCATTGTGATTTGTCTCTGGTTTGGGTTTTCATATTGTTGTGTCTTGTATGAAAGGGCAGGTTATCTTCCTTGTACAACCAAAGGATGGAGCATTGGTACATTATTCTTTATAAGGCACTACATGGACTACATTCCTGTTTTGTCCTCTGCTGAGTCCTAAGCTGTCAGCAGCTGTAGCCTTAGATCTGATGGACTCATCATGTAGGTCCTTTGATCCTTCTTCTTGGTTTGAGTTGCAGAGTCACCTTAAAACTTAGTCAGCTTGGAAGTTTTTTAAACCAGGACAAAGGATCATTTGACCACTGCATGTACATGTTTCTCTGCTTAACGCTTCTGATTTGTTGATTTATGTTATATGTGTTTATTGTCTTTTGTTCTCCGTTTGAAACTGTTATGCTGCTGTCTTGGCCAGGACTCTCCTGATCTCGTAGCTCAACGAGAATGTTTGTCGAGTGTCCGCTTGAGGCTGGCTGCAGAAGCATCGGAAGTCACATATACACATCCACTCAAAAAAGCCAGTTTTTACAACAAAACTTAACATGTTTACAGCCTGGTTCAAAAAATGAAATTGGCCTTAATAGCATGGACTGTAATGTATGGGAGTGAATTTTGGATAACACTATAACGTTTTGATTTTAAGAATAATAAGCATTATTCACAATAAGACGCGTAGCTGACCTGACAGCTGTTTGTCAAGAGGATTACAACCCGCCTCACCTCCAGCTCTTAGTCTATTGTTAGGTTGACTCAGTGCAGCCCCTGGCCAGGGTGTGGCCCTATGCAAAATATCTTAAGGAGGCCCCCCACGGGCCAACACACAAAGTTAATGGAGCACCAAAATAACAAGTCCATTACAAAATGTCTCGTTAACTTAACAACCTTTATTTGTAACAACAAATTATAACTTTGACAATGCTGGTAATGTTCAGGAAGCTGCCTCTGTACCTGCAGACCTGCTGGTTGAGGGCCCTGGTAAAGTGCTGGGTGCTGCCTCTGTGCCTGCTGATGCCTCATCTTCATCTCCCTTGGTACAGACAATAAAACCATCATAAAGCAGACTGTATGTATGTTCTATCTATCTATCTATCTATCTATCTATCTATCTATCTATCTATCTATCTATCTATCTATCTATCTATCTATCTATCTATCTATCTATCTATCTATCTATCTATCTATCTATCTATCTATCTATCTATCTATCTATCTATCTATCTATCTATCTATCTATCTATCTATCTATCTATCTATCTATCTATCTATCTATCTATCTATCTAGTCTGTTTGCATGTCATTATATTCACAAACAATAGAAAACATGCTAATTCCTGTTTTTTTTTATCTACAGTTCTCTGCAAAATAACCTGACAGTTAAGTACTAAACACCCCAGTAGATGGCGACAATAAAGCTCCCAAAAATAGCCCGAAACTTAAATTAATATAGGCTTTAAAACTGTTTTTTTTTTAAACACAAAGACTAGACAGAGAGCATTTGTCCTCTTGTGCAGGAGAGGTTTTTATGCTTTTCAAATGTATTCAACATACCCACCTTCAAGTAAAGCACGAGTTTCTTCATGTTTTTTTCCTCTTACTGGCTCCCGACTCGAAATGCGTTTTACTCGCCATCTCTTCACTTCTCACTCTGCAGCATTTGCCGGGGCGGCGTCTCTGATTGGTCAGGAGTTGACTGATCGTGTCTGTGATGCGTGCTTGCAGTGTCAAATGACAGGATAAACCGAAAGTCTCCTCTCTCTCCTCCAGCTGATACATTACGGACATACGCTGTTGCGCTGTCTGCGCGCATAAGAAAAGAAAAAAAAAAGCGCAAACATGAGGCCCCTCATTAATTATGAGGCCCTACGCAAGCACGTGTTCCACGTATAGGGAGAGGTGGCCCTGGGTTGACTAAAAGTTAGGGCGGAACAGCATTTCCATCATGGCGACCGTCATTGATTGGACTCCAAAGCCCCCTGCAGTAACAAATGGGTAATGTCACTCAGGCTTCGGCCATGAATATTTGTAGTCTATGGATCAACCCCAGATGACTCTGTGTCCTCAGACGTCACCAAGCAGGCTTGATAATCAAGATATGAAACTGAAATTGACCCTTAAGACACCAATCTCCCAACAGTCTGCAGCTCTTCAGTATTCATAAAAAGCACTTAAATGTTGTCACATGAAAAAAAAAACAGAATTGTAATGATGGATTATTTTTATTGGGTTCAATGTCTTCAAACATCAAGAGTGGCTTCACTGTAGCAACAATTGAAACCATATTAATACCTTAAAATTCCACCGCAACACTGACATCTATTCTTCCATTTTTCTCTCTTCCATAGTGGTGAATGTCCCACAGTTACATTTGAAGCTTCAGTCGGCAGCAGTGCGGCGTGGAGGAGACTGTCTGTGACTCTGAACTCTTCACAGACGAGTCAGCGTCTGGAATGAGCAGTCTTACGCTGACAAGCTCTCTTTGACTTCTACGTTGGCTCCAGGGTTAAACAGCTGACAAGTGGGGCCGCATCTAGCCTTGAAAATGACACACACACACACACACACACACACACACACGCACACACACACACACACACACGAATGGAAGATGAGGGCTGGAAATAGTTATAGCACACTAGAGCTGAAGCATACACACACACATTTCCGATCTATGGCAGGCTGGAAGGGCCTGACGTGACTGAATGTAGAGTGCTCTGATGTCACATGCTGAGGCGTGAGAGTGACAGCGTGATGTACCGCAGTAAAAAGTCAATGTGAGCTCAAGGCATTTGCCATCCATAACTTTGCTGTACTACTCTAAAGCAAACACTGAGAGTACAAGCATACATTCTGTTTACAACTAAGTGAGAAATCTGAAAGGCAGAGTTCATGTAACCTCAAACATTTAGACACTTTAGGGTCATAAAACGCCAACAGACATGGAGAGCTGGTATTTTGAGACAGCAGACAAGAAGATTTTATTCTTTAAAAAGTTCACCTCCTACATGATTGTCAAAAAAAAGAAAAGACCCGAGCAAAAAAGTTCTACTTTCAGCTGCTTCAACTTTGTTGACTGCCTTTCGGTTTGATGGCACTTCAAAATGATAAATCAGTTCTATAGAAAAGTAAACAGAGATGATTGATTTTGAAAAGTCATTCAAAAATAACTGTATTAATCTAAATTAATACAATATGTGCTCAGTAGAATCGTCGTCTCTCAACCGGAAGGTCGAGGGTTCGATCCCCAGCTCCTGCAGCCACATGTCCGATGTGTCCTCGGGCAAGACACTTAACCCCAAGTTGCTCTGGCTGCTTCATCAGCGGTGTATGAATGTGTATGAATGGGATTAGTTAATACTGATGGTCACTTTACACAGCAGCCTCTGCCATCAGTGTGTGAATGTGTAGGTGTGACCTGCGGTGTAAAAGCACTTTGAGTAGTCAGAAGACCAAAAACTAGCTAAACAAGCTCAAATCCATTTACCATTTACCAGTTTATATTAAATGAAGTGATATATTTAGTGAATTTAATGCACGAGACAGCAATAAAAACATTTACAGCACAAATTATGAAGTCTTTTGTACATTTGAACTTAATCAAGACCTGATGTTGTCCAAACTCGCCCCGTGTACTCATGTGGTCCACAGCAGGTGTCACTGCCCTGGCTGTGATCGTTGTGTATTTCCTGTTTCCCTGTTTCCCTTGTGTCTCTTCCCCCTTCCCTCTTTATCTTTCCCTGCATCTCAGTTCTCTTAAATGCTGTCTCCTCGGTCCTCGCTCCTCGGTCGAACCGGAAGTAGTTCGAGACCCGCCATGTTAAGGATCGTCCCAAAGCTCTTATAACTGAAAGGAGGAGAGAGGAGGGAGATCTGAGGAGCGATGACCGAGGATACACGAGAGCTGACTTTACGGAAGTCTTCTCGAATATCACTCATTGATTGCACGCTGCAGCGGATCGGACTTCAATGAAACTTATCAACATGAGCGGAGTTTAATAAAGACGGACATTAAAAAGATGCTAAATGAACACATCAGACATTTACACAGACTGTTAAAATCTGTCAGTTTTTGAAGAGTCAGTCTGTGATGACAATTCAATTCATTTTGAACAAGTCGCTTTAGAAATTCCTGCAGTCGTACAGTCGTCCATACATGTTTGTGTTCAGTTCAGTTCGATTAGACTGAAATACCAACAGTTCAGATTGTGAGGTGCATGCAGCCTTTTACAGAGTTTGACTTTGATCACAGTGTTGGTCAGTCTGTGGGCAAATGTGGAGAAATAAAAAGACTGGAGTGAGATAAACAGACTGAGAATGTTTTCTTATTTGACAAAACAGTTCTTGATTTAGTTTAATTTGGTGGACAAGGTTAGAAAAATCATATTGCAATATATTGTATCACAATTCTCAGCATATCGCAAAATGTTTAAAATCTCAATAATATCGAATTGTGACTCAAGTATCGTGATAATATCGTATCTCGGGGCCTTCTGGTTATTCCCACCCCTATCTACACTGAGTGTGTTCACATGGACTTGAATATCCCAGTTTTGACCGGGTTTTTTAAGTATCCTTGTGCATTTAAACATCATATCCTGATTTCAAAAACCGAGAATAGCCGATTTTGGGAAACCTGATTTTGCTACCAGGAGAACTCTGAAAGAAAAGTGGATACTGTGGCATGTTAACACTTTACCCCTGTTTCTGACAGCTGCTGACTTCCTGCACAGACTCGATCTCAGCCAAGGGAATCAAACATGGTGGTGGCAACAAGAGCATCTTACTTCTGAAGCGACAAAGAAACTGAGTTTTGTCTTTCCCTAATTAAAGAATTAAATATAATCGGAAGTTCAGATGGGAGAAAGCATTATGCAGTAAGCCACAGTGGTCTCATTGTTTCTTAGATTTCAAATTTGCCACAGCTTGTGTTCACAGGCATCTGCACAGAAAAGATGCAGTAATCAGAAAACGTAAAATTAGTATTCATCATGTTTTCAGGGATAAGAATAACCAGGTTTCTCTGTGTGCATGTAAAAAAACATCCTGAATATGATCGAAACCAGGATAAGGCTCATAACCGGGAATACTCAAGTCCATGTAAACACACTCACTGACAGAAAGATTACAACAAAAAAAGAATGTTTTTTAAAAAAGGATGGTGAACAGGAATCGCTTGTTGCTGGAAAATCAAAAAAGATGGGGACAGGGGAAAAAGGAGAGAGAGAGAGAGAGAGAGAGAGAGAGAGAAAAGATGGTGTGATCACGGTGTGAGCAAGGCAGATGTTAAGGACGAGTATGTGTGAGAGGAGAGAACGTGGTTGTTAGAAAGGTAGAGAATAAAAGATGAGTGCTGTAGTGTCAGAATGTGAAGAGATAACGAGAGGAATGGCACCAGGAGAGTGGAAACTAGAAGATACTGAGGACAGACAGACAGACAGACAGACAGACAGACAGACAGACAGACAGACAGACAGACAGACGGACAGACGGACACACAGACAAGACAGATAGACAGTGTGTTTTTCCTCTTTTCTTTTCTCTCCATTCTTATCATCCACCACATAGCCTTCCCCAGAAATTCTCTCTCTCTCTCTCTCTCTCTCTCTTTCTTTCTCACAGTTTTGAGAGTTTTGAATAATCTCAGATGGGTGTGGCTGTGTAAGGCAATATGACTTTCTTAAAGCTGAGTTTAACTACTATAAGAAATGCGAAAAAAGCTTTGAGAACTGAACAACATCACAACAGTGTTTTAGTAATTCACATTTTTAATAGCGTGAGATAGCAACCAGACATGACGAGAAAAAAGTGGAAATTGGACAGATAAAAAAAATGGGCAGTATTTTATTTGTTAGCTCATTTATTTAATGTTTTATGATCTATTTCTCTAGTTCTCTTTCTTTCAATAGTTGTTAATGGATAACTCAGCTCATATTACTGCTTCTTTAGGGAGGTACATTGAAGTATACAGTTCTTGTGCAATTTGAACAGCTTGAATGCCTTTTTTCTGTGAAACTTTTAAAGGTAGTTTTGCATCATTACAGGTCATATATTATGCAAAATACACTTTACCATTTTTCTCTGACACTAATATGTGTCCCTAGGTTGTCTACAAACCCCCCACTGGTTATGGCTACAATGCACCAGTCAGTCAGTCTGTTTAGGTTTGTAACCAATATATGAACAGAGGCTAATTCAACCTATATACAGTTTATGTCTTAATATGTGAGTAGAACAAGGCATTCAAAACGATATGAACCAGTATGGATGGACTTTTATAAGAAAAGTCCATCCTCTCCGTCTTTTGCCTGCTCCACTTTTCAGAAAATGTGTGCTCAAACAGGCCGTTTGGAGATTTTCCCTTCATATCACATATTATCCTCCTTTTCAACCAGTTTAAATAAGTTTCAGAGCTCCTAAAAATATGTCTGTGAAGTTTCTAGTTATAAAAAATCCACTCTGATCCTGTATTTGATCATACCTATAAACCCCTCTATTTCAGCCCTGCTCAGAACAGGCTGTTTCTGTGTCTGTAGCTTTAAATGTAAATGAGCTGTGTCTGAACACGCCCCTCTCTGGAAGAGCTTGGGTGGCTCGGGCTTTCTTGCACCATGCCCAATTGTTTACTGTGAGAAGGCAGACTCAGAGGGCAGAACAAACACCTAGCTGTGGGAGTGTCACCCACCTGGGGGAGGGGTTACTGCCCTTTGTGATGTCATGAAGGGAAAATCTCCAAACAGCCTGTTTGAGCACACATTTTCTGAAAAGTGGAGCAGGCAGAAGACGGAGAGGATGGACTTTTCTCATGATTTTGGGGTTTGTAGACAGACTAGAGACACATATTAGTGTTAGAGAAACATGGTAAAGTGTATTTTGCATAATATCATCTTTAAGTTCAACGTGATTCTGAAATTTAGATTTCAATACCAATATTTCCAAATAGTATTTAAAGTAAAACAAATTATTCCACCTATCTTTTTTCTTAAGCCTAAAAAACCCAAAAACTTTTGCATCAATTAAGGACCTTGGAACTTTTTGAGAGAAAATAATTATTTAATTCAGTTACTTTGCTAAAAAGCTGCCAATGAAGCTCTCATTATGTTGACAACAAACTCAGCCACTAAAAGCTTTCTATCAGGCAAAGAACATCCTCTCAGTTAGATTGCATACTGCACACAGCACAAGTAGTGTCCTATCCACCACCAGGACACACTCAGTACCATTACAGTAAACCTTAAAACGTATTTCTGAGGAGACCGGGAGCGACTTCTTCTTCTTCCGTTACTCGCTGCAATACTGCACACAGGTTCACAGAAGAATTCACAAAACCACCATATCTTGTGTTGATGAGCATCTGTTATCCACACTAACTTTGCAGAGATATACAAATCTTTTTCTGTGACTTCTTACACAACGAGCTGTTGCTCATTTCACCAGCTTAATGCTTCTAATGAAAACTAGCAGGCACCCACAGAAATGTCTGGGCCCCCTGAAAGGCCCGGTGAACGGGCCCTCCCAGGACATTATTTAAATCAACGTTTTAACATTTGAGCAGTAGTGTTAGCGCTAGCCTCTTGGCTAACATTAGCGCCCTCTGGTCCCGCTTACGTCGGTAACATTACAACAACTAAAAGGTTCATATCATCTTAAGAAGAGTGGGTTTACATGTTGAAACAAGCTACAATTTACTGAAGCAACAATAAATAAAATGTGTGTTTGTTGCTTTAAGATGGGCCCTCCCCAGATGACTGGGCACCAGAAAGCTTTCCCCCCCTTTCCCCCCTTATGGGCGGCCTTGGCAGCTGTTATTAATGCTGAATCCCTTCTGGGAAAGTCTGACTCTGTCACTAACAATGCTGTGACAGTGTTTAAAAACATTTAAAGGATATTTCTGGAAACATGGCAATAAAAAAGTTTTTTTTTTTAAACTGGAAATATAAAGAATGAAACCCTTGTAAATAAATGGAACAAAAGATAGATCAAAACAAAAGTGAGCTCAGGACGCTTTACAAACAGAGCAGGACATGACTCTTTAAATAAAAGTTAGGAAGCTTTAATATGTATTCTTTATGAGCCATTTGGCAATAGTGGCAAGGAATAAGTCCAAACAGTCCTCATGGGCTAGAAATGAGGGTGCAGAATAATCAGGCAGACAGCCTTGAGGCATGGCAAAGTAGGAGCAGGCCCTTTCAGGCGGAGGAAGCGCACGTCGCAAGGGAAGGTCGGTAGGGCGGCCGGGAAGCACACCGAACCAGCTGGTCAGATCAGCAGGGTGTCCAGAAGGCCAATCAAATGTGCGGAGAGGGTCTGGAGGGCACCACGAGGGACAGGAACAGAATTTGGTTTTGCTGTAGATGGAGGACCAGCGGCAGGAGGTGGCCGGGCTGCCAACAGAAAACCGAGGGTAAGAGTCAGCCAGGCCACCAATGCAGAACCAAGAGCCTTCACTTGGTGGTCAGGTCCAGGGACTGGACCCGATGAAGGGTTGGACTGGACCCCGCAACTCTGGACCCTACGGTCAGCAGCGCTCTGTCGGGACCGAGGGCAGATATCTTTTTGCTGGGACTGGGGGCAGATGGGCTGGGTCGCTTGGAAGCTGGGCAGCGGAGAATGGACAGTGGAGACTCGTGGAAGCTGGACATCGGAGACAGGAGATGACAATGAGAGCCATGATTCTTCTTTGGACCCCATGGGTACCAGGACAAATGTTTACAAAGCGCTGTCATGCTCAACTCAAAAACTCCTAAAGATGCAAGAAATATTTAAAGAAAAGGCAAAAACAAAGGCTCACTATTTCCAAAGTCAAAAAAGGTCATTTGAAGGCCACATGAAATACACACGAGGGTAATCAACACAAGTGAGACCGGTGACACAGGGCAAGACAATCAGGGTGGGGCACACAATCACAGTGAAGGGGAAAAAAGCACAGAGACAACACAAGACATGAAACTCTGGGTGCAAAAACTACAAAATAAGACTAAGGATTAAATACATTAAAAATACACGGAACATGAGGAACATGCAGGAAGGAAGAGACAATGAAACAGGAAACACAAAGAACAAACAATACACTATAAATAACTTAACAAAGTGAATGTATGACATGAAGTGTGTCTGCCTCCTGGACCCTGATCTGATACCAAAGGACAGGGGCCTGATAACTGAAGGCTCTACCTCCCATACTACTTTTAGTCACTTTAAGCCAAATTGCATCCTGGGAGTCCAATGTTCTAGAGGTAAACAGACACTTTTTACCGACACACAAAGGAGCTTTCGTACTTTTGTTTTTACACACTCCTCCTCCCTCTACTGTCTTCCTTGGGGAGTACTCTAAGCTTTAAATAAAGATGTTAAGGTTTCTCAGATACTCTGTTTGTAGCAAGGTAGAGGCTGCCCCACATCCCACCTCAACCCAGCCAATTACTCTGACAACAGCAAAGAGAAACTCACACACACACACACACACACACACACACACAGACGTAGGGTTTTCTTACCCAGACTGACTTACAGGTTTGTGTGTCTGTGTGTGTTGCTTCCATCAGATTAAGATGTGTGTTTCACAGAAGTCCCAGGCATGAGCAGCACCTAGCCTGTGATGAGATGAAAGTGAGGGATAGGAGTGTGTTCAAACGAGGCAGACCTTGTCAAGTTAAAAGAACTTAACATAACACGTGAGCACAGATGAAAACAGTAGAGAGATGCCGTCTTAAAGAAGAGTTCAGCAGCTCCTGATGGAGCCTTAAAGGAACAAAGGAAACAGAGAAAACACTGTGATTGTTGAGTGGGAGAAGAAACTCTTCCATCTGTCTCAAGAAGGCCAACACACACCTATTGCCTTAGCTGTTAATGTTTCAGTGTTCACATTTTCTACCCCCTTTGAAGACCCCTGTGGACAAGGCGGTAGGTTTACTGCAAATTACCACAGAGTCCGTGTCAGTGCCACAGTTTTTGCTCTGTCAGATGGCGCATGCCCTGCCCCACTGGGTCCGTTTCTAGAGCGTGAGCGCAACAGGCGCAGCCATGAGCAGCTGTGCACACATCACAGGAGAACTACAAGATCACGCAAGAATAAAGAGAAAAACGTACAAAAAGTGATGGCAAATAGTCTGTACATTGTGTTTTATTTTGAAATTGACCAGACGTTCTGTGCATTTCCTTGTCTGACTTCCTGTCCGAGTTGTTCTATTTTGTCCAGCTTGACGCGTGCTTCCAGCATGCTCCGCCAAAAGTAGACTCGCAGCGTATTCGAAACGGAGCAGAGTGTAATCATGCTGTAGACACGTACCGGTGACGGACTGCGGTGCTCGCTGTGGAAACAGGAGCATTGACTGGAGTGGCAGCAAATGGCGGCTTATTGTGCGGCGCTGACAGACTGCTGCTGAGTTAGTGGAAATGGGCAGTTACCTCTTATCTCTTGACTCAGTTTGCCCTGGACATGTGTAAGAAGTGTTTTATAACCCAAACATCTCACCCTGCTTTCTTCTGATATGCTCATATATCCAGAGGTGGAAAGCAGTGAATTACATTTACTCGCGTTTTTGTAACTGAGTCGTTTTTTTGTGTACTTGTACTTATTAAGAAGTAATTTTACTTTTACTTAAGAAGTTTTTTTTTAAGTATTGTACTTAGCTACATTTTAAATCACATCCGTTACTTAATTAAAAAAATGTAGGCCTGCTATGAATGATTTACCTCATCGCACGGGTGCGACGAGAGGCAGAGAGACCCTTTTTTAGAGAGGCTCGGTGCACCTTAAGCTAATGCAGCACAGATAAGCACCTCCATTACAGCGGGTCTACCTGCTGAAGGTGTGTCTAAACTGATTTCTCATTGTCTTGGAGCGGCTGTGAATGCTGTTTCTCCTGACAGCGCTATCGAGAATCAGTACAGCTCTGCTAAAACTCAGAGCGACAAATCGTTTAATTCCAGTTCACAATAAAAGTCCCTTATCGCCATCTCTTTGAGGCTCTTTTATTTTGAAGCAGACACATCAGGAAATTAGGTGTTTTAAGTTGTAGTAAATGAACACATCTCAGATGTGTGAAAATAAAAACTTTAAACCAAACAGGTTCAGTTACTGACTGAAACATCTCATATAAACTCAAATAGGCTCATGTAAAAAAAAGAAGATTATTTTGCCTCAGGTTTAGTTTTATAATAAATTAAAATCACTAAAAGACTCTTTAAACTGTTTATGAGTGAGACATAGACCCTTATCATTAACAGTTTAAACACTGCCATTCATAAAATAGCTGATTAATGAGACATTATAAGCCTTGATTATTTTACATCTTTAAACATGCTGCTGGTACAAAAAAAGTTTATGTTGTCTATATTTATGTTTGCATCCTATGGTCAAGTAAATAAAATGTTTATCTGAAACAAAATCTTTTAAAAGTTTTTAGGTTTGATGAACTGTGTGCAATATTAATGTCCTTTGCAAGTCACAACCTGTTTAAAGGATAAACTGAACTACCTGTGGTTGGTTTTATTCTACCTCCCTAAGAGTTTTAAATGTCATGTGTCGACTTGTTTATTTTTTTATTGAACTTTAAATTGAAAAGATTTGCCTTTAATTAAAAACAAGAATTTTAAACCCTCGTTTCCTTTTCCCACTACACGAGACATCTGTTGTAAAAAAAGTAACTTTTACTTAAAGTACATTTTAAACGCTAATGTACTTTTTACTTTTACTGGAGTACATTTTTAAATTTGTAATTTGACTTAAGTAAAGTTTGATCAAAGTAGTAGTACTTTTACTTGAGTAGAATATTTTAGTACTCGTTCCACCTCTGCATATATCAGAGATTGAATAAGGCTGTTTGTGCAGCGTGCTCTTAATCACTTTGTCTGACACTTAGTGTTGTGCAACAATTGTCATGATATCTTCTTGTTCAGTTTTTTATTCTGTTTATTTCAGTGTTTGGATTTAATTTCCTTTTTTATTTTGTCTTTCTTCCCTGATGTTGCTTGTTTCCCCTCTGTGTATTTTTATTGCATTACTTAGTTTAGTCTTTAGTGTTTCCTGTTTTATTTTGTAATTTCTTACCCTTGTGTTTATCTACTTCCTGTGTGTATTGTTACCGTTACATGCTTGAGTTTTCTGTGTGTCGTTAGTGTATGTCTGGTTTCCCTCCATTTTGATCGCCCTGATTGGCTTCACCTCTCTCACCTGTGTCTGATTACCCCAGTGTGTATTTAGTCTCAGTGTTCCTTCCCCTCTTGTTGCCACTTCATTCGTCTACCTACCTGTGTTCCTGCTACATCTTACCTCCCAGTGTTTTCCTTGTGGCTCTTAGTTGTTTCTTGTTTGGATTTGGATTTTGGGCTTAAATTCTTGTACACGGTAAGATTTTGTTTTTGACTTTTTGTTAATTAAAATGATCTTTTCTGCACATAGGTCCTCACTCTGTTTTATTACTCTATATGACAACAATGCAACAATCTGCAAATGTATGCTACAACAGCAAATCTTTGATTCTTAATGTATCTCACTCTGTGATTCTTAATGTTGTTTGCGATGAGCTAAAGTTAATCAGACAAGAAAAGGACAGACTGTTTGGCTAACCCTTCAACACTGGACATGATGTGATTACAGTTAATCCTGTACTATGAGTTTAAACTTCAGAAGTTTTGACTTTCATTTTTTTCATACAGCTCTAAGCTCTTTGTTCAGTTTTACCCAAGGGGCCCATCCACAGAGCTAAAAAAAGCATAGACTGTATATAAATATGGACGTCCTCTCAGTGACGTCACCCATTAGTTTCTGAGGCTGACTTTTGAAGCTCATCGGTGGCGTTTCCCATATTACTAACTTCCTGGAGCTGGAGCAAAGGCGGCCTTTGTGCTTCCTGACAAATGGCTACAATGCACCAGTCAGTCAGTCTGTTTAGTTTTGTAACCAATATGTGAACAATTCAACGTATATACAGTTTATGTCTTAATATGTGAGTAGAACAAGGCATTCAAAACAATATGAACCAGTATTTGTTTGTTCACCAAAAACTTGCAACTATTGAGCATCCCAGGTTTGAGCTTGAATGATAATTTTCTTGAGCTTGAAGATTTTCCTCACAAACTGGCCATTTTGACTGGAGGCAGACGTGTGTGTGTGTGTGTGTGTGTGTGTGTGTGTGTGTGTGTGTGTGTGTGTGTGTGTGTGTGTGTGTGTGTGTGTGTGTGTGTGTGCGTGTGTGCGTGTGTGTGTGCGCGTGCGCGTGCGTGCGTGCGTTTGCCTGAATGACTGTGTGTACTTGCTTCATTTTGGGTTAAACGTTAATTTCCTCCTTTGTCCTTGCTGTTAATGGACTTACTCACTTCTAATCTCCATCTGACTAGTACTGCTACAGGTCTACCAGTGACACAGGAAACACATGGACTTCAACAGATAGACGGACAGAAAGAGCACCCCAGGGAGACTTTGATCATTTAATAGAAAAGTGGATCAAGAAAAAATGATAAAAAAAAGTCCCAGTCCCACTAATGATCCCACTCAATTAAAGAGAGGCAGAAATCTCCAGAGGAGTTCTCAGTCCAAACTGAGATATCCAACACTTTGGACAATATTAGACAAATTGGTAGCACAAATGACACCCACTTGTGATAGAAGCTACAGAGTGTTTAGTGAGGTAGACTGGATCATTTACATTTGAGAATAACAGTACACAATGATGACTTCCAGGTAATAAACACGCTCTCTCTAAGTTTTATGCAATAGATTTGTATACCTGGCTGGGTATTTTTGCTTCTTTTGATGCCATTTTTGCAGAACATTTTCAGATTTTTTTTACAATCTATCCTTAAATGGTAAAAACAAGAAAATATCACAATTTATGAAAGTTTTGTTATTTAACTCAATAGTTCTTTCATGAGATTTTACCAAATAAATTCAGAAAAATTGGACAAAATTATCTTGGAAATGGATTTTTTAGCACTTCAAAATACTTTAACTTTGAGCTTTTTCCGTTCTTGGTGAATGCCTTTTTTTGTTGGCAGTGCAGCTGTTTGTGTTTTTGTCATTTTTACAAAAATCCACAGGATGGATTCAAACCTGGGCTGCCCGCTCGTAGGACAACAGCATGGAGCGTACACAATAACCACCAGGCTACCGGCCTATATTGTATTTTTATTCAAGATTAATGAAACAGGATTATGCGTATATGTTGCCCCACCTCTGCCGGCAGGTCAGATTTCACAAGTTAAACCAAGATAGTTTTTCAGCTACGAAATGTTTTGAAATGTTCAACATGAAACCTTTTACGTCATGTGTTCCTTTTGCTATTAATACACTCTTAACAACTGTCAGACTACAATGTTCCTGCTCTTCTTGACATGGAGCGAGGCTCTTCAGACGGATTGAACACGTGAGAAGCAGCATCATGTTTTAGAAGTTTTCCGACATGGCCAGAGGCGTGTACCTGCTTTGTTCTGTAAATCACGTATGAGAGACATTCTGCTGTCAAACCTCTCATGTGTTGTTGTATCAAAATGAAAGTTTCACAGCAGTGCCTGCAAACATGAATAGATTAGTAGATTAGTTTCAAGAATAGCTGTGCTCCGTGGTTACTGACAGCAGAAACAGCAGCGCGGATGTTTAGCGGTCTGAACTATGCTGCTGATCTTTGACACGTGTCAACTTTAATCTCACCATTATAGATTTGTCTGATTATATAAATATGCCTTTCAATACAAGATAAAGTATCCAAAGTCAGAGTTTTCCTGCACACCTGAGTGTGTGACACTAAAGACAACGAGAGAAGCTCCCGCACCCTTTCTCGCTTTATGCTGGCGTGTTTATTGAATCACGCGTTTCAGCCTAACTGATCCTCATCACATATGATGGGGGTCGTCTTTTAAAACAAGGTGGAAGACTCACCTGTTTACACCTGCCTTTTTTAAAAATAAAGTTATCTTATTACCTATTTTATCTATATAACACTGCACTGTGAATTTGACTTTTATTTTGAAACTTTCTTTTTTCTGTCTTGTCTTTTCTTTCCTGCTGTTTTGATTAATCTTCTGTATGATTTTTTTTAATTTAATCATTTAGAGATAGGACAGTGGATAGAGTCAGAATCAGGGACAGTGAGATCGTGGAATGACATGCGGTAAAGGAGCCACAGGTCAGATTGAAACCCGAGCCTCCCGCTTCCGAGGACCATAGCCTCCGTACGTATGGTGCGTGCACTAACCACAAGGCCACCAGCGCCCCAAATGCCCTCTTTTTAATATTTGTGTTTCCCTTTGCCATGATGCTTTTGATGTCTAGTGTCAAGCACTTTGAATTGCCTTGTTGCTGAAATGTGCCTTGACTAAAAAAATAGTGAAATTTGGTTTCCATCAAGTTCCTTATTACTATTGACTTGTCAACTGAGCTGTCAGGAATTTATTTTGTTATTTTTTTAGGAAAAGTGGCTTTCAAAGATTCAGTGGTGTCGTTCTTTTCCATCACTGTGGGAGCAGGAAGATTCAGCAATGGTTTAACTACAGTGCGTCTTAAGGGACAAAAATAACACAAAAAAATGTGATTTAAAAAAAGCCTGACCCTAACCGCATTGCAATTAATGCTATCTGTATACTTATTTGTATATACTGTTTATCACTCTGACATCATCACCATATCTTCCTTTGACATCATGAGCATGTTACCTCATCACGTTAAGCAACTAGCACCATCACTGCTGCACCAAATCTCGTTTTTTCAAAGCTGTTAGCATAGCATGGCTGTAGATTCTTAGCTTTGACTAGATGTCTGTGATCCAAGGATAAATATCTCTGTGAATGAACTCTGAACTGACAGATACCTTGAGACCAAATTGCGTTTTTGCGTCTTCATGGTAAAGTAACTTCTGATATTTCATTGCTGTTCTTGCATCAGACCTTTTGATTTTGGATCCAGTGTCTCAAACGATCAATGCCTTTTTCATCTCATCTTTTCCCGTGTGTGATGTATATGTTTTTTTGTTCTTTGCGTCCTTTGTTCTTTAAAGTGCATTGTTATGAAGCTGATTTGATAAGAGAACCCCACGCACATGTGACTTGACTTGAACGGACCTGACAGGGGAAGCGCTGCATTGCTTGTTTGAACTCTGCCTCTTTGCCGTAAGGGTGAGCTTCTTCCTCCGTACAGTTAACCAGCCCCCTCCCTTGTGCGTTGGGAAACTCACATGTCAAAGACGAGAAGGGAGATGATGAAAGATGATGACAGTGGGTGGATTCATTTGCAGAAAGACGCATAGAAATCAGCTGCACTAGGCACGCAGCAGCAGTACTGAGTCCCCTGCATTGGCCATGAGGGGATTTTGTCTGGTGTGACAGTAGCACAAAGCTCTCAGTAAACTAAAGCATTCAACCCTTAAGGGACCTAAATGTCCATCCTAAGGAAAGTAAAGTGTTCTTGTAATAGATGGTCAATGTCATGGCAGTCTATTGTGTTTGCCTTGTGGC
Organism: Tautogolabrus adspersus; assembly: GCA_020745685.1. Taxonomy (NCBI): domain Eukaryota; kingdom Metazoa; phylum Chordata; class Actinopteri; order Labriformes; family Labridae; genus Tautogolabrus; species Tautogolabrus adspersus. The sequence continues at coordinate 7,150,262 of CM036540.1, forward strand.
TGATAGCTACAGTGATGGGGTCAAATAAGATGGGAATAGGCAGTCCAATTCCCCCCTTGAGTGAGTTGGAGAGTGTGAGTGTTTGTGGATGTGAAGCTGGAGACTGACCTCTACAGCTCTTCAGCTTTTCTATTGGCCATGAGGAGGCTGTTTTCTGTGCGTTTGTTTTTTGTACGTGTTTGTGTTGGACATTCTGAAAACAGAATCAAATACAGCCATAAAAAAACTCTGATACAGGGCAAATATCGATACAGCTCACCAGGAAGAGGAGCAGGATAATAGGAGCTAGGAGCGGATCATAAATGAAAGTAACTGCATTCTTTTCAACTGTGTGATCCCACAAAATGTCCCTGTAGCTCCATTCATTCCCTGAGTTGTACAACCAGGGGAACTTACCTGATGTGTGGCTGCTCCCTGCTTAAGTTTCCCATCAATGTTTTAGTCATCCCAGCCCTTAAGGTCCACTGAAACTGCTGTGCTTCTGTTTCCACCTCCTGATAGGTCGATGCATTGCCTGATAAGTGCAAAACTGGCAATATAATGTGATTAGAGCTTTTCAAAGCGACAGTTTTTATCCCCATCTTTACAAGTGGAGGAATAAAAATGTTTTGTTCTTGGCTTGGGAGCTGAAGATATTTCAAATTGGCTGTCTGTATATCATCATCTACTATTGTACATATACCATGGTCTGTTTTGTAAATAATTTGGTCACAAAGTATTATCTATTTTCTAAAACATGAGTGTTCCCTGTCCACATTCAGGCAGCATGTGGACACCATGGCCCTCTGGTTTATGAACAGCTCACTGCAGCTTCACATCACTAAGACCAAGGAGCTGTGTTGCCGGGGGCGCCGAACACCTGACACCCCACACCCTCTCTCTGGGCCACTCATGCTGGAAGGGCAGGTGGTGGAACAGGTTAGTTTTCAACTTTTTTTAAAATTATTTTTTGCCACAGTCCAGATTAAAGAAATAACATTAGACAATAATAATGAAAAACCTCCATCCTTTGGCATTGTGTGACATTATGGTACTTATTACAGACCATATTATTAAAGTACTCATTACGGCCCCCGTTATAAAGATGCCCTTTTCAGTTTTGTTATTTGTCAAACAGGTCAGAGTGTATACCGAATTAAATTCATATAATACAATGAAACACAAGTGCTAATAAAATGAGTACAATAAAATTATAAAAACTAAAACAACAACAGACGAACAAAGCAAAACAAACAGAAAACAAACACACACAAGACACCCTACCCTAGGTGAAGTTCCGATAAAGGCTTATTTTTTTGCATTAGCAACGTCATGGATGGACTCCATCACTGACATTTCTTACAGAGCAATTTTTCCTTTGCTGTATTTGGCACCAATCACTGAAGGCGGACACCAACTGCATTGGCCTGACCCACAGCAGTACTCCCCTTTTCAGCAAGCCAGATTTTAGCTTCTGTCAAAACAGCAGTGAACCTGCAACCCCAGCCGAGAGTGTCAGCTGCCCTCGTCTGAACAGTGTTAGGGAGGCAGCTGAAGGTCAGCCTAGAAAGACTACTCCCCGAAAGCGTCGCAGACGAGACCAAGCCAGACATGGTGCTGATTACAGATCATTTATGAGGAGAGATGTTCCTGCTGGTTCTGATTCTTTGCTGATATCATTGGATCGTAAAAGTTGGGAGGAAGATTCGAACCAGCTTTGATTAATCCCAGAGATAATAATATCATATTCATCCTCTCATTTATAGTTCTGGCAACATGTGGTCGGTGTATTGGCGGTGTATGGAGATAGGGCGGGATCAACAGGCATTCCCTGTTTGCTTTCCTTCCCTCTAATCTGGTTCATCTTCCCATGCGTTCAAATAATCCTTTTATGTGTACTGTTGTGTGACTGCGTTTGGGCCATGTGCCTTCATGTGAGCTACTTTGTACCAGTGCACGTGTAGATTGCCTTTCCCCCTGCTTGATCCGATAAAAGACGACCGCAAAGTGTTAAAAGACATCCTGCATCCTAGCAATCTCATTCATCTCACATGGTTTTGTCACACATCGTGTTGTCACCACAGAAAGGATGCCACTCAACTGGAAACCAGTCAAAACCACCATTTCATGTGGAAGAACATCCATAGCATCAATTTATCACAGAAGAGAAAAAATGCACAAGTAGTCCAAATCCACATTTATTGATCATTGTGTTTGAGTTATGGTTGTGTTCATTTTAAAAGGCTGAACATATATCATGTATGCAGCATGAGTGAAAACCTGCCATAATGTAAGTAAGAAATGAATATTGTACACCTGAAATCACACTTTGTTTTTATTTTATTTAACAAAGTCTAATGACCCGCATGCAAAACTGATACTTCACTTCACAGTTATTGTGTATGCCTTCCTATAATCACTGATTGGTCGTGCTATGTACGTATAGACCTATTTTGCATCATAGGCTTAGGGCCATTGACGCACATTACAAAATAAATACGACCCCATGTTATGTCAATCATGTTTGCACACTGACTCCGAAACTTTCGTACGTCATTATTTATTTCAGAACAAGCTCGATTTTCTGCGTTTTTTCTCGTCCATCCCTGTGTGTGTGTGTGTGTGTGTGTGTGTGTGTGTGTGTGTGTGTGTGTGTGTGTGTGTGTGTGTGTGTGTGTGTGTGTGTGTGTGTGTGTGTGTGTGTGTGTGTGTGTGTGTGTGTGTGTGTGTGTGTGTGTGTGTGTGTGTGTGTGTGTGTGTGTGTGTGTGTGTGTGTGTGTGTGTGTGTGTGTGTGTGTGTGTGTGTGTGTGGTTGTCTGTGTCCCTACCTCAAACATCCTGCAAGTTGCTGTTCAGGATCATATGCTTCGCGGAAATTGGTGGTGTTCTTTTTAAAGGGATACTTCACCCGTTGAAACATGAATCTGTAGTGACATTGGGTCATATATGTAGTAGAAATGTGAAATAAATTTTGAAATTGGTGCCTTCTTGACCGAGAAAAGGCAAAAAGTGTCTTTTTTCCTTTTCTCTGCAAAGACAACAACTCCCAGAAAGCACAGCACCGCAGGACACTCCCGCTGAAGGAGAGGTGCATTCATGTGGTATCGGAAAAATGAGATTCCGAGTTGTAAAATGCAAATGAAATACCTGCTCAAGTCGGTTTTGTGTTTTGTTAACATACTTTTTATTCAGGCACGTATTGCACATCAACTTTTTGCTTAAATATAACTTGACTATAAGATTTCTCCGAGTTGGGAAGTCGGAAGAACGACTTCCCAACTCGGAAGCTTAAACCACCCGAGCAGCACCTGAATGCAGCATTACTCGCGGACATTTAATAATAATAATACAGCAGTTTCCACAACTGATTCAGAGATTTCTTTCAGAAGGAATTGGCATCTTGGAAATTCCTGGCAGAAAACAGACTCTATGTCTCTGTCCAGGCAAACAGTGACAGCACCGACAACACAAGTCTGCCCCGGCTCCTTCTTCCTCTCACAGCCGCGGACCTAGCCAGCTAGGCTAGCTAGCCTGCCTGTCGGCACCAGCAGCCAGCTCGCCGCTATATTGCGGCTCGTAGAAAGAACCACAAACATCCGATTCAAGCCCAAGACCTTCAAAATCCCCTTCAGTCATATCAGTTTGAAGTTGAAACATACGTTTTTCGCCATTGTCGGTCCTTAAGAGCTGTATCCATAGAGACACCCAGCTTGAGCCCGGCTCAGGGTCCCTGTTCAGCCGCTGTCTGTCTGCAGAAGGCACCTGGCAGCAATATTGCGGGCGGCTCGTAGAGAGAGCCACGAACATCCGATTCAAGCACAAGACCTTCAAAATCCCTTTCATCCATATCAGTTTGAAGTTGAAACATACTTTTTTCGCCATTGTCGGTTGTTATTAGATTTCTCCATAGAGCCTGGTAGCATAGCCTTCAAGCAAGATGGCTCGATTCTGGCAGTGAAGCCCCGCCCACTGATCTGTGATAGGTCTGTAGCTTCAGTGGTAGAAAACATGAGGAACTAGCGATGTAGTTTTACCCTGCTAACAACAACAGCCGCGAGTGACGCAATATGACGATTTTTGCATCACTTGCGGCAGCATCTCAGAAAAGAAAATACTGATTTTTCCCGTCTCAGGGGGAAATGAGGGCTGGATGCAAGACCATTCAATAAAAACACAAGTTTACTACTGATACAAAGCTTAATGCAAATGGGTGAAGTATCCCTTTAATGTGTGGTTACAGTATAGAGAGCAGCGTATCAAACTGGACCACTGACATCCTGAAATACACCTGGAAGTGATCGGGATAATTCTGCAGCTCTCCTTTATTGACAGGTGAAACTTTCCTCGCTCTTGTCTTGTTTTCACGTGGATGGACCCCGTTGTTTTTTTCAAGGGGTGAAAGAACCTGAAAATCACTTTCACTGCTTGATCACTCTGCATGATGAGTACGAGGCATTTTGTCTCATACTGCGAATTTTAGGAATGAATAAAAAAAATAAATGCATCGGACTCAGTGTGCAAGGTGTATGTGCGTAACGTTTTTTTTTTTTTTTTCTCGGATTACGGAGCCAGAAAACACATCCGAAAAAAACTGACTCAGTGTGCAAAGGCCTTTATTTGGACAATGGCATATTTAATGGACTTGGACTTGAGCTTGTACAGCACTTTTCTAGCAGGTCACACCTCCACATTCACACACTGATGGCAGAGGCTGCTGTGTAAAGTGTCCATCAGTATTAACTAAACCATTCAGACACATTCATACGCTGGCGCCGGCACATATTTAAAATGTCATTATCTTGCATTTCAAAACTGTTTTTGTTCTGCTTTCATGTAAAAAAGAAAAATCTGTCGTAACATGAGGGTTCTTTACTTCCTGTTTGGATACAAACCTGCTCTCATTTTGAAATAAAATATGGAACTGGCAGTAGACGGATGGTAATGACAATAACACAACCACAGAAAAAGAGACTTTTTAATGCATTCAATTTGCACTTTAATCGCTTTGCAATAATGTGTTATCACTGACAGTCCTACTTTAAAATGTATTTAACTTTTACAGTGTCATCATTACATTTTAAAAATGCTAAGCTCAGGGGAACTGAATCGTTTAGCATGCTCGCCTAACATACGGAGGCTCTAGTCCTCGTTGCTGCTGCCGTAGGTTTGAATCTGACCTCTGCCCTTTGCTACATGTCATCCCCCTCTCTCTCCTCCCAACATTTCCTGTCTCTCTTCAGCTGTCCTATCCAGTAAAGAAAAAAAACAACTTTAAAAAATGCATAGCTTTTGTTGATGCCCTCAACATCCTCCTAAATACTGCTTATTGATAGTAAATTAGGAAGTTGTTGAACATGAATTATGATCTTAATATGCTTTGTGCTTAATTCTACTTTATAAGGCTCATACTAAGCAAAGCATTTTAGCAAATCCTATTTAGTTAATTGTAATCTGCACGTATTGACAGGAGTAGACGGCGAAAAGTTGCATCTTCCCACTGCATTCAGATTTTTATTTTTGCTGCTTTCGATAACTTAAAAAATAGTCACCTATCATTGTTTCCAAGCAAAGGGGAGGAGTCAAGTTGTGTCCCTTGGGAGGCATTAAAAAAAAAGAAAGTCTACCACTTTCTGTATTGTTAATGATGGAGGCTTGACAGCAGAGTGCAAGCGAAACAGTCTGAGACCTCTCTGTCCATCTGTCTGTCTGTCAGCGTTGTATTACAAACATACTCACCTGCATTCCCACACGTTTTCTGCAAGTAAATACAATATGGAGATTTAAATAATGTGAAAAATATTATGTGTGACACAGGTTTAAAAATACCAGAACTTCCCTTGGAGTCCTTTAGCTGTTATAGAACGCTTATTTTTTACAACACTGTGTTTTAATTGCCTTCTGAGATGAAACTTATTTTCCTGTAACCGTAACTGAGCAATAAAGACACTGACTGTTGAAACGAGTTTCCCTCTGGAGAGCGTTTATCACAGCTTTTGATATAATTATGTTCTCGATAAGACAGATCCTTAAAATATGTATTTTTTAAACTTTCCAACACAGGAGAAGCCACATGGGCACTTTAATAAAGTGTGTAGAGTATCTCGGGTTATTCCACCCCACACTTTCATCTTCCTCCCTGGAAAGAGATTAAGAGAAGAATCCCTCTTAATCACTACTTTGGAATTGGCACAGTTTCACCAGGAGGAGATGCCTGGAGGGAGGGAGGGAGGGAGGGAGTGAAACCTCGTCCAATCTTAAAAGAATATCCCTCAGATTAGAGGCACATTCACGGGCAAATCTCGGTTTAGTCCCAGAATCTTTACTCACAGATGGTCTGCAAAATATGGAAGCCTTTTATAATCTAAGCCTTTAAGACATCTTGTGAGGCACGGCATGAGTGGACACTAATAACAGTGTTCCTGTCTAGCTGTCTCTTCAATATGCACTTATCCAGGAACTGTCACAACCCTAAGACGTGATTCTGCCCCAGTAGGTCATTGGAAAGGAGAAGTTCTCCTGATATTCATTAGCTGTGGCTTTATATGGAGTATCAGCAGCGGGATGCTGTGTGCTTTGTGCTGGCATTAGTCATTACTTGTCAGCGAGAGACAAAAAGGATTCTAAAAAGGTTGAATTTAGCTTAACGCTGCATGGCAATTGTATTTATGCATTCATCTACGTTTTCAAAGTAGTGTGATTGTTGATGAGTTCTGTTCTTAAGGACCAGGCGATTTGACGTTACTGACATACTTTCTTCTTTTTTTTTAAATGTAGTTTTGGGCCATTTTTGCATTTGTCGGACAGGACAGCTGGAGAGAGACAGGACATGTCGGGAGGAGAGAGAGGGTTGGGAATAAGTTTCCAAACTAGGAATCAAGACACAACTCATGCAGACGATCTAAACCCTGAAATGACCCTGATTATGGTTTCACATTTACCATTTAAATGTAATATTCCAATTCAGATCAAAAACTGGATATCAACAAAACCAAAATACTGATGTGCGTGAGAACACATTGATACACAACCACCGCCGTCCTCGTTCATGCACGGCCTGCTCTGACCTCCACCTCAGCGGCAAAGAAGTGTGGACAACAAGAACGCAAGGAATACAAAGGAGAAATCCTTCCCTGCATCTTGTCCCATCTCCCTCTATCCCATTTTTCTTAACTACTATGGTCTATTACCTGCTCTTTTGTAAAGCGTCTCCAGATAACACTTGTTATGAGTTGGCGCTTTACAAAAAAGATTGGTTGACCAATCAGGCTTCTTCAGCCGACAGCCCAGGTGGAATATATTCAGTATTGAGGACACTCCACGCACTCCAAAGAGAGGTTAATGACACACCGTGGGGGGAAGAAGGAGCCCATACTTAACCTTCCATTAGGCCTCTTGAGATGTTCTTTCAATGAGTAATCTCCCCTTGCATGCAGAAGAAGAGGCTTGATTATATTGGTTTCGTGCACATGGACATGTCGTGTCTGACTGGTGTCTCTGGCACTATCGCGTGATGTCTTGGTTTCATATCGAGGAAGTATCTTGGGATTTCCAGAACAAGCCACCGTTTAGCTCCCTCTGCATACTGGGATTACTCCAACATACATTTACCTCATGAGCTGAAACTTTGCCCACGTTTACTATGTGCGTCCATCATTGTAGCACTTTAATGAGTTTTAAAGTGGGTCAACTTTAAATATTGCATTTTAGTTGCATTGCCTTTTTTGAGTCCTTATGCAACATGATTGCCAGACAGACCCTGAAATAACATAAGAAAGAAGAAAAAAATCTTTTTTTTTGAACAGTCCCTCCTGAGACAGACCAGTACGGCAGAATAATTAACCAGCGGGCCATCTGCAGTGGCTGCCATGGAAGACGCCCCACATTTCTACTGCTCACTGCTGAGCTAATGCTGGTTAATTATGGCTGTGCTGCTTCTTCCTCCCAAGAGGGAATATTGTCTAGTCAGGAATGCAGTAATTAAGGTGAAGAACTAAAACACCGGATATCAGAATGGTGACTTAGACAGCAGGGTGTGGTGTATGACAGGAGCAAGAGGCCCTTTTTATATTTATTAGAGTCCGTGTATGTGTGTTTCACTATGAACCATGCAATTTTAATCTGTCTGATAAAACAGATCCCCAGTGCAGCAGAGGATCACTTACAAGGCTGTAAAAGTTTGATGTGGCTCTTGTCGGGTCGGATTTAGCGTCCTGGGCTCTGTAAAGCGGCCACCACAACAAGCCGTATGGCAAAGTCCAGATTACTGGATCTCAGTCCTGATTTATTCATCATAGTCTTAAGTCTGCCACAGCAGGGAGTGAAGCTTGGCCTATTTCTATTCCTTCAGTATAATGGAGCGTATCTGGTCCTGTGACTCTTCAGTGATAACAGACAGGGCATCTCGTTGTTGTATATAAAGGACAACAGTTATGATAAATAACAAAACGTTGCAGTTACTTTGACACGACAGACTTTTCCCCCTTGTTAAAAATCACAACGTAAAAACCGTATAAGTGTCTTCGCTATATTAAACGCAATGCAGTTCTCTCTGATTGGCTGGAGAGCATTTTAAGAACATTTTAATCTTCCTTTGGTATGAGGCAGATCTGGTGTGCCAGAAGATGAGAACATGCTCCTGCTATTTCTTACATGCCTCACGTCATGCTTCACCCCGGAGCCAAAAACTCTGATGAGCACAATCCTAATACATGGACAAACACATGCCCACACGTGCAACAAAGAGCTACATGGATTCTGATCTTCAAAAATAACGACTAGTTCCATTGACATGCCCTGATAAAATAATACAGACATTTCACAGCACATTTGCGCCAGTGCTGGTTCTGCATATTTGAATGAGCCATCATACAGTCATTTAATGCAGATAATCATTACTGCAAAAAAGAGTCTAGTTCAAAAACACAGGCGCTAACAGCCACGCAGAGTGAGAGGGGAGGACAGTCTGCTTAGACCTGTGGGAACTGTACCGCAGTATTTATAAGAGATGTCACAAGCAAACTTTCCAGTGATCAGAAAAACAATTCCACGTCTGTATAACTTTTAGATACATGATCTATAATTGCCCGTGAATATGACTTTGACATTACTATTATTAATATAATGAGGGGTTTAATCAGTCCGGGGCTGTCAACACAGTTCAACACTTCATCCACATCTGTGGATATCGTCTCGAGCTGTTACATACAAGGATGTAATATATATATTTTGATTTTTTTTCGAGTTGCCCTCGCTTGCTTCATTCAGAGACGAAGCTTTGTTTGAATGTTGAAACTCATTTTGCATTTTTGAAGTCTGGCATCAAAATAAACCCTACAAAGTTTCCCCTCCCCTCCTAGCTCATCGTCTCTATGGCTTTGTTCAGACTGTCGCCCAAATCTGATTTTTCCCCAAATCTGATCAGAATCCGATCTAACTGACTGACTGTCCGCATTACAAATTGCAAGTGACCAGATCCGATCTGCCTGTCCGTATTGACATGGTCTGATCCACATTGATTTCTATGGTAACAGGTTACGCCCAGGAAATACAACTGACAGAGAAGTGTTCTCTATTTCTGACGCAAACAATCTTGTGGAGCCGTCCGTCCACAGGCTGTTGTTTTGCTCCATGTTTGTTTTTATTCTTGCTGTTTTCTTCCACCAAAGCTTAGACCAGTTTGTATAATGCGCCTTGAATTAACTTCCGGCTTGCCGGATCTACGTCGTTGTTTTTATTGTCGATGGTGTCGCGTTGCGAGTGACGCAGAAGACAAATTGAAGCGACCGAGACGTTCAGATTGAATCAGATCTGTAGGAATCTGATTTGAATCGCATTTGAAACCACCTCTGTATGTGGTTTGAATCAGATTTGGAAAAATCAGATCTCATGTGGCTTTTTGTGTCCAGACTGGCAAAAAAACAAACTACATACAATCTGGATGTGCTAAAAATCAGATTTGGAGGTGCAATGTGAACAAGGCCTATGTGGCTCAAACAGCTCCGTCAGCAAGAGAGCTCATCTCCGCGCAGAGTAAAGGTGCAGACAGCTTTTCTCCACATTCAGACGCTAACAGTAAACTACACCGAGCAGGACAACTATATGGGCGTGTTAAAATCAGAATATCATTAGAGCTACAGTATTTGCTTTCAGAATTTGATCTTCACTGTCAATTTCCACAAAGTTTTGCTCCGTCGGACGGTTTGCACCTTGGCACACTGGGTCCATTTCTGGAGCGTGAGCTCAGCCAAATGCAGCTGTAAACACACAACAGGAGAACTGAAAGATCACTAGGGAATAAAGAGAAAAATGTGCAAACAACATGTGGCTTTGTCTTTCTGCTTTGTTGTTCGTTTGGTGCCTGTTTTGACGTAATGTTGATAAAGTGATGGAAAATACGATCCGGAGTCTGTATCTTAACTTTTATTTTGAAATTAACCGGACGCTCTGTGCGATTCCTTGTCTGACTTCCTGTCTGGCCTAGATCTATTCTGTCCAGCTTGACGTGTGCTTGCAGCGTGCTCCATCGAAAATAGACTTGCAGCGTATTTGAAACGGAGCAGAGCTTAGTGGCGCTGCTGGCACGCTCCGGAGACGGACGCTTGATGTGGAAACAGGAGCGTTGACTAGAGCGGCGGCGAACGGCGGCATAGTGCACGACGCTGAGGGAACGCGGTGAAACAGAGTAGATATAGGGACCAAATGATGCACAACTTTTGAGCTATTAGCAACCTCAATCCATTCTCAGCTAATGGGACTCTCAGTGTTAAATGGGAGTCGCTTTCAAATGTCTCCGAATGGATACTTTTAAAATGTGCCAATCAAACCTTATCCTCCTCCCCCCCCCCCCCCCCCAAAAAAAAAAATGTACACCCCGGCCTTCAGTGACTCTTTGCACGATCAATGGCTTACAGAGTTCATGAATTTAGAACAGTGGAATTAAATGCTAAGAGGAGTAGAGCTGATGAGTGAGTGAGGCTGAGGTTATCCCTGTTTGCTTTCAATTTAAGAACCCATTTGTTTGGTCAGAGATATCAAGTAATGTGATTTTTAAAATATACAAAGGTGCCACTGACGGATAGCTCACATATCTACAGACAGTTGTTATTGATTTCAAAATTAATTGAACATTTGCCGTGGGTTTTCATCAACCTGTTGTACAGATGCATTTTAATTTTTCTTTGACAAAGTGAGGAGAAAAGGTCCTTTTCTGTTCATGTAATATTTAGAAAGTGTCAGTGTAATGGTTTATTAGCAGCTCAATGGGAATCAGTACCACTAAAAACATATTTCAAGGCACCCTACAAATAATATATTGCATAACATCACTTGATAACAGAGGCCAACTAACACAAACGGGTAAAAAAATTTGGCATTTAACTAGAATGGAAACTTGACGACAAAGATAACTGCTACTGTCTGGGCTCATTACCTTGAGATGTGAATGTTTTCAAATTCATTCTCAAGTGCCACATCGACAAACTGTGGACCTTTCTTATCCATAGTCATAGCATGTTGTTTTGTTCTGTTTGCACAACCGAAACCCTTGACGTCATTCCTTGTCACCATAACCTGTCAAAAGGAATGTTTGGAGGACTACGAGGCTGTTTAAATAAACTGGAACGAGAGGATTGAAAGATGTGGTAACGGAAAGAACGCCTCAATTTCTAGGTCAAGGATGCTTTTTCTACGCAAGAGGATTGTGCAACAAGTAAAAACGTTCATGCTTGGTAATAGACTGCACTTATCGGGTAAATGGATGGCACTTACTGTGCTTTTCCCCCTTAACAGAGAAAGCACATTACGACTGGCCTTCCATTCACAGATCCACGCCCTCACACTGATTCAACAGAGCTGCCATGCTAGGTGCCGTTCCTTTCAATCGGGAGCAAATCTGGGTTCAGAGTCCTGCGCGAGGACACTTTGTGGAGGACCCGCTTCACCTGTAGACCCTCATCAGAGCTTCAGATAAAATCAGAGTCAGATAACAGACCCTGGTTTGTTTTTCTAAGGGCTAAAATAAAGAGAGGAGAAAAAAAAGACTTGAGTCGTCTGGGTTAAGGCATCAATAATATATACCTTATATATCTTTCAAAGACCGCAGTCTAATGGTGCTACATAAAAGAACACCCTAAAATGAGTCTAATCATTTAATGCTTGACATTACATTTAGTAACTGAGGATGTCACATTAACTTTTAGGGTTACTCACAGTATACATAAATAGTATCCCTCTCACAACTCAAGCCAATTCCTATTACTTTAATTTCCCTTTCTTTCTTTCCTCACCTCATCCTTATTCTTTTTGTAATTCACCCCTTTTCACACCGTTTATTGTCATACTCTTGTAAGTCTGTTGACAGGCAGATTCCTGTTGAGGTTCTTGTGGATCCTGATCTCATTCAGTTTCCAAGAAGACAAATAAAGAGTCTGGTTTGGCTGTGGAGAGAGAAATCCTACTGGTGTTCACTTTAATTTAATGTAATATTAACATGAACCAAAGCCGACTTTGGACAGGTCCAACTGAGATTTATGACCGCTTTATACTAAATCATCACAAGAGTATGTGTGCCTCAACTTTAACAGTGCTCAAGACAGGAGGGTACAATGTTGTTCCCACATCTGAGATGTTTCTACAAAAGTACTTTAACAGGTTCCTTGTTGTAAATTATTCTTATGTTGTGTTGTTGTACTTGAAAGTGGTCTTGGTCTCTAGACCTGTTTCGAGAACGATTTTTGAAGGTCTTGGTCTCGTCTTGGAATCTAAAGAATTTTACCTGGTCTTGTCTCGGTCTCAGACTGGGCTGACTCTGGATTTTAAATCCAGACCAGTCAAGACCACCACTGAAAGGCAATTTTTCCACGTCATTACTGTGACAAGAACAAATAACTTCAATTTTGGAGTTGTAGTAATTTGTAGTTTGATTTTTGTCCCGCGGTGTCGGCAAAAACCTTCCAAATGTTATGGTGACACGCCAGCTGCACAGAAGATGATGATCCTTCATTGATTTTTGGTCTCGTCTAAGTCTCCCCCTGCTTTGGTCTTGACTCGGTCTCGATCTCTAAATGTCTCGGTCTTGTCTCTGTCTCAGACCACTCTGGTCTCGGGTGTGTCTTGGTCTCGGTTACTGTAGTCTTAACTACAACACTATTCTCAGGTCTCTCCTTTCATTGTGACCATGAACCACAGACTGTAAATAAACATGGAAGAAGCCTGATGGACATCACCCATTGGTTACTGAAGGGGACTCTTAAAGCCCCATGATGGCGGTCACCATGCTGGAAATTCTATCTCAGCTTATCTTTCAGTCGACATAATACTAGGCTAAGAGCTTTTGGGCCATTTGTGTCTTTATTGGATAGGTCAGCTGAAGAGAGACAGGAAGTGTTGGGAGGTTGGAGAGGGGAATGACATGCTACAAAGAGCCTACAGCTGCTGTGATGAGGACTTTAGCCTCTGTACATTGGGCACACAACATAATTGCTAGGCTATCCATGACCTTAAATACATAACATTTTCACTGTAGAACTTTTCTTTAACCAACATCTACTAAGCAGTCATTGCCTGGCATAAGATACTGTAGTAGGACAGCTTCCCTCCTTTGAATTATAGAAGCAACAGGTACCTGTACCTGTCAAGCGATGGTGCAAAGGTTGTTAAGAAGACTTGAAGATTCAGCTGCATGGTTAATGGGAATGCTTCCTTTTGAAATACAATGCTTAGATTTACAATGTGTTGAATGGAGGCCACCAGTCATCTCCACCTTGCCGTCATATGTTTGTGGTACTAACAAGGTGTCCCCATTGATCAGATCTTTGTTTCATGCAGCAGCTCATACAGCGCTGCATTCAAGTATCAGGAGAACAATCTGTTTCTTTCTGTGGGTGTTTGTGTGCGAGTGAAAGAGAGGTAACAGACAGTGTTAAGTCCTGTTCGCATACATGAATGTGTAATTACATTATATTTGTGTAAGGCGAGAAAGATACGATGTGATAAGTGTGCTTATGAGTGGGAAAGAGTTTGTTGCTCTCACTTTTGTGTGTTCATTTATGCATTTCTGTGTTTTGTGGAGGTGTGCATTTCCTAGTAAACATTTTCTGTACCTTTAAGCGAGTGTGTGGGTGTAAAGTGTTGTTTATCTCTGACATAACCTCCTGTCTCTCTAGTTTGTCACTGTTGAAACAGCTGCAGGTAGGATGATGCATTATGCTAGTGAGATCCTTCATTGTTTCCGCTCTCTTTTTTTCTTTTGACTCTGTTGCTTTCTTTGTTAGAGGACATATATTTTCCAAGCTTAGTGTTTCGTCCTCCCATTTCACTCTTCAGACAAGTTTAAATGTTGTAGCTGTTTGACAGAAATATTTTGTCTATCATTTGGATTTGTCAGATAACAACACACCACACTAAGGCTGCGCTCACACTGCAAGCCTTAATGCTAAAGTCTGACTTTTGGCTAAGATTTTTTTGTTTGGCTGTTCACATCACTTTTTAAATGTAGCCTGTGGATCAGACTTCTGTGGGAATCCACATTATGAAAGCCGCCCCCAAATCTGATTTAAAAAGATCAGATTCAGAGTGCAGATAGCCTAGCGGTTAGGTTGTGCACCCCATGTATACAGAAGCTATAGTCCTCGTCGCAGCGGCTGTGGGTTTGAATCTGACCTCGGCCCTTTCCTGCAAGTCGTCACCCACTCTATTCTCCCAACATTTCCTGTCTCTTTTCAGCTGTCCTATCCTATAAAGACGAAAGCCCCAAAAAATAACTTTAAAAGAAAAGATGAGATTCCATGTGACTTGTGCATTTGAGCAAGTGATAAAAAAAATCAGATCCAAGTCACATAGGCGCATAACAAAGTCTGATTCAGTCACTTTTGACTGCAGTGTGAATGCAGACTGAGTGTGTGCGCTGGGTGCCAGTGTTTGAATGTTGGTGTAGACTGAGACAACAGTCACAAGCTGCAGAGCACAGTTCCCTTCAGTTGTCTACCTCGACCACAGGGAAAGAAAACACACAGCTTGACTTCTTTAAAAAAAAAAACTGAGAGGAACCAAATTCCACCCAAATCTGGTTTAGCAGAGAACTCTTCCCTGAGTGCATGAAGATCTTCTATTCCTCCATATTTACAAGGTGGCCATTTTCCTCTGAAGTCACACCTTCCTCAAACTACTCCCTACACCCTTTACCTTTACTCTTCCACTGTTTGCACTCTTGAGTGGAGGGTCCATGTTTTATACAGTCAGTGATGGGAATCCTGTAATCAAAAGGATTATGTCGGGGCTCTGGTAGCCTAGTGGTTAGTGCATGTGCCCCATGTACAAATGCTGAAGTCCTCAAAAGTGGGCGGCCAAGCTTTGAATTCGACCTGTGACTCCTTTCCCGTATGTCACTCCCCACTCTCTGACTTTATCCACTGTCCAATCCCCCATCAGGTTTCTCCCACAACAGCTGTCTCGAAAATAAAGGCCTTAAAAGCCCAAATATAAATGGTGAAAAAAAGGATGATGTCATACTGCTGTTGTTCCAGAGTGAACGCTTTCCAGTTATAAAGCAAGTTAAATTTCAAAACTTCAAAGTTTCTACCGTCACTCATTTCCAATCCACTTCTGTGCTGTTCTGGAGACCTGTGTTCAGCATCAAGGTCACACACACTCCCAATGAAGATCAGTGCAGCAAATATGCCTTCCACAATTAAATTGAACTATTTCACAAACAAAAGACAACTTTACATTTAAAAAAGTATTTTACCTTGACTAAAGAAAATCATTTATACAGACATCTAATCTAACTCCCTCACAAGAGAACACAAAGAGAAAACGAGAAAAAGGACCAAAAAGAAACGACTACTCTTCCCTAATTCTACCAGAACTGTTGTTTTTTTGTTGCTATAGACCAGGGGTGCCCAATACGTCGATCGCGATCGACCGGTAGATCTCACAGGTAGATCTCACAGGTAGTGCGGGTAGATCACGTGCCTTTTAGATGATTGCCTGCCCTCAGTGTCCTGTACGTCAATCAAGTGGCATTTGCCACTTGATTGACGTACAGGGCGGCCATTCATTGGGTTTCAATGATAACTACTCCCCTTTCGTCTAACACACGGGTCACAACAACACGTGAGCTAGCTAACTGCAAAACTATAGCGAATTAAGTGACCTAGTTAGTCTTCAAATTTATATCTAGGCTTCTAAAGAAGTGATAGCCTATCAAAAATGAGTGGGGGAGCCGGACCAAGTAAGAAGCCAAAAACGTATCACTTCCATGTAGAATGGGAGGAGGACTTTTTTTTCACCATGTCATATGCAAAGTGCATTTGTCTGATCTGTCAATCTACCGTTGCTATTCCAAAAAAGGGAAATGTGGAGAGGCACTTTCGAACTGTTCATAAAAACTACGACAATGATTTCCCCCCGAAAAGCGAGCTGAGAAAGAGAAAGGTGACTGAACTAAAATCACAGTTAATCGGACAGCAGTCGTTTTTCACACAGCATAATTCAAAAGCAAAGGCAGCCACCGAAGCATCATTCCGGGTGAGTCACGCCATCATTAAGCGTAAGAAGTCCTTCCAAGATGGAGAGATGGTGAAAGAGGCCTTCGTTGAAGCAGCTGATGCGTTGTTTCGGGACTTTAAAAATAAACCAGAAATATCATCTTCAATCAAAGCTCTTCAGCTATCAAGAAGCACAGTTGCACGGCGCTGTGAAGTAATGGGCGATGATTTGACACAGCAGCTATGGAAGGACATGACAGACTGTGAGTGTTTCTCGTTGCAATTAGACGAGTCCACGGACATAAGCGATACAGCCCAATTATGCATTTTTATCCGGATGGTGTTCACGGATATGACTGCAAAAGAGGAGATGTTAACAATGCTGCCCATGAAAGAACATACGCGGGGAGAGGACATTTTTCAGTCTTTCAAAAACTTTATCGAGAAAACCCAGCTCCCAGTGTGTAAATTGATGTCAATCACCACGGACGGTGCGCCCGCAATGGTCGGCCGCTTGGATGGATTTATTACCAAGTGCAGGGAGGACGATGCTTTCCCCGACTTCCTTAACTACCACTGCATAATACACCAACAAGCATTATGTGCAAAAATGCTAAACATGAAAGAAATAATGGATGTGGCAACGAAAATCGCCTGTTCTATTCGAGCGAGATCTCTTCAGAGACGGCTGTTTCGTGCACATCTGGAGGAGGCTGACTGCAACTACTCGGACCTCTTGCTACACACTGACGTGAGATGGCTTAGCAGGGGGAAATTCCTGCAGAGATTCCGAGAGCTCTGTCCGGAGATAAAGGAGTTTCTCCTTGTCAGTAAAAATGCAGAATACAAGCAACTTAATAACGAAAAGTGGCTGCTAGACTTGGCGTTTTTAACCAATCTGACCAACATGTTGAATGAGCTTAATTTAGAGCTGCAAGGAAAAGACAAAACCGTGGTCAACATGATCAGTTCAGTTAATGCTTTCAAACGAAAAATGCAACATCTGTCCTCAAAGCTGCAGCGCCATGATTTGGGAAACTTTAAAAACCTCGCATCAGAGCTGGAGACCCAAGGGAAGGCATGTGCGCAACTTGACAGTGCGCGCTACACAGAGCAGATTGAAAATTGTCTGTCAGACTTTAACAGACGCTTTCAAGACTTTGCTTTACTCGAGCCAATCGCTACATTCATGTGCTACCCATTTAGGGAAGATAGTGAGGTTGATTCCCTCGCATCAAAAATTGCAACACTGTTTCACCTGAACTCGTCTGCGGTGGAGGATGAGATGTTGACACTACAGGCTGACATCCAGCTGAAGTCCAGGGCTCATGGAAAGTTTTGGAACTTACTCACAGAGGAAAAGTACCCAAACATGAGGAAATGTGCTACCTCCTTGACTGCATTATTTGGCTCTACTTATTTATGCGAGTCAGCCTTTTCCCACATGAAGATTATTAAGTCCAAATACCGTTCCACCATGAGTGATGATCATTTGGAAGCCTGCTTGAGGCTGGCTACCAGCAGCTACTGTCCGGACTATGCAGCCCTGGCTGACTCCATTCAGTGCAAGTCATCAGAGTAAGGTAGTGACCATAAATGTATTCAATTGTATTGTGCTGTAAGGGTTCATGCAGTGATGCAAGGTACGCCAATGTTGTCAATATAAAGTATACATAGTATATATATAAATAAAAAATTAGCATTTTTTAATGCAGGTAGATCATTTTGGCCTGGTCATTTTAAAAGTAGCTCGCAAGGCAAAAACGTGTGGGCACCCCTGCTATAGACAAAAAACTTACTTTTATGATGCTTATATGGACTACTTACAAAGATGCTCAAAACGCCGTGGTGTGGGGTTGAGAGTGAAGGAAGGAGGTGGGGCGACAGTCTGCCTCCCCAGTTCCCATTTTAAAACAGGTGCCATCAGCTTTCTCCCACAACAGCTGCCTGCAGCATGGGGCAGAGAGAGTGTGCAACAACATCATATACATTACAATAACTAATAATTATTTGTGAGATCCTTTCCTTTGTTACGTGTAATACCCCATTGTCCTTTTGATGACAGTATTTGAGCTTCCCACCCTGATGTGTTTTCGAATAAGACAGGTTGTAGCTGATGTAACTTGAATGTAACGTTGACACCAACTGAACAACACCGTGGCCAGTAACTACAAATGTGAAGTATTTTTGTCTGTTTCTTTCTAATGAAGCCCTGGAATAATTTCCCTGGCCAGCCATGGTTCTGGTTAATGTGCTCAGTAATAAAAGCGCCAGCATTAAGCTGATTGGGCCTGATGTTGAATGAAAAGCTTCATTAGAGCCAATGATGAAGGCTTAAGCTGTGGTGTCACAAGTCATCAGCTTCATGTTGCTGCAGATAAACACTGAAAGGGAACATCTCTATGTAATCTTCCTCCATATTGACTAAATAATTAACATGATGCTGTCACTATGGAAGCCTTGTCCATAGAAAAAATAGAGAAAGACATGTAATTGATGGATGAGCAACACGCACTGCCATTTAAATCTTCATTCCAACGTGACCTTGTTGATACATGCATTCGTGTAAATGATTTTTTTTATTCATAAGCCTCAAAGGGCTTAAGAGAGCAAAATATCACTCTGGGGAAATCACAACACACTGGTTTAATCACCAGAAACAAATGGATCACAAAGCAAATGATTTATGACCTTCTTCTCAAAGCATATGTATTGATTCTTTTCACTGTTTTTAACACAGTAAGGCCTAGATTTGAGATTTGAGTTCTTTTTAATATGTTTTGCCTTTTTCTTGAAAAAGAAGGGCCATAAATCAAAAAGTAATCCATCAACGTGCAGCATAAACAAAATAAAAGCACTCTTTTTGTGACTTTACAAACTCCTTGATAGAGATTATCTGGCATTTTGAATATTCAGTCCATTTGGCTATAGCACACAAACACATGTTTAATTGAAAAGACTCCTCATCTAGACAACAAGCGAGCAGCAGACCTTTGTCATGCTAAGGTGCCCCATACTGTAGAACCAAGCGGCAACCTCCTGCCTTGAAAAATGAAGCCAATGCGGAAGTGCAAAATCCTGCAGTACGTCGCTTGAGGCTGGCTCCAGGAACACTAGAAGTCACATACACACAAAAGGCAAAAAAAGCCGTTTCTACAGCATAAATAAACATGTTTACAGCCTGGTACAAAAAAGCAAAATAGGTCTGATTAGTTATTATCCTCATGGGCACACTGTACGGGGGCTGAATTGTTTTTTAAACGGCTCTGATTTTATTTTGAAAACGATACGTGTTATCCTTAGTTAGGCGTGTAGCTGACATGATTGACAGGTGGGCGAGATGTAACTGTTAGTCATAAGACTTCAAACCTGCCTCAGCTCCGGCTCTCAGCCTGTCATTAGGTTGACTGAAAGTTAGGTTGAGACAGGATTTCCAGCATGGCGGCTGCTGCCGATGAGCCTCCAGAGCCCCCTGTAGTAACAGATGGCTGACGTCACTCAGGCTTCGTCCATTAATATTTACAGTCTGTGTATAACATGCGCCTCTGGTGGGGACCCCCGCTCTTGCAAAATGTCTTAAACTCCTTGTACATTATGATGGCAGATATCAAATCTTAAACGAGCTGTTTCTTCACATTTTTCTTTATTTATATAAACGGTTAGAGTCTTGTTATTCATTCATTTCATTCAGTGTCTTTTTTTGTACAGTTATTCATTGTTTCTGTCTTAGCAATATCTTTCTTCTGTCAACAGTGTTGTAAAGACTGGCATCAAAATAACACTTACATTTGGATATGCATTGATAATAACATTTAAAAAGACGTACTTCAAAGTGTTATTTCCACAAATGCTATCAGTTTTTTTTTTTTTGTTCCATTTCTGCCCCTTTTCTCTGAAACTTTCCATGACCCCCCCCCCCCCCCCCCCCCCCCCCCCCCACAAAACAAATTTAAAATGATTTGAAATTGCATAATCTACCCATTATTGTGAAATTAGACACAAAAAGAGTTGTTGAAATACAAATGAAACCATGGTCTTTCAGTGAGATTTGTGTTGAAATGAAAGTAGTGTGTGAAATGAAGAAGATATACTCTATTAATCCCATGAGGGGAAATTCAATTTTACACTGTTGTTTATACATGCATCACACACACGTAGGCTGGAATACACACACATGCACAAACAGGATCCCATGGAAGTGCACTCATGTAGAGATGACTGGGTGAGCGGGCTGCCCACAGCGAGCGCTCCTGGCCTGGCGAGGGTTTGATGCCTTGCTCGAGGGCACTTCGGTGGTGCTCAGGACGTGAGCTGGCACCTCTCAAGCTACCAGACCAGTTTCCAGATTTGGTCCTCACCAGGACTTGAGCCGGTGACCCTCTGGTTCCCAACCCAAGTCCCTACAGACTGATCTGATCTGTAATGTGTTATAAGGCCACACTGTGAGATACAAAGTGATTATACAATAAATCAAGGGGAAAATGTATAAGGAAAGGAAACATCAGCTGCCATAAAAAAATGGAAAAAAAATGTGATGGGTAAAAATATATAGTTAAGTCCTGTCTGCATCTGGAGGAAAACATCATTCTTCTCCCAGGCAGAAAGGACAGGGAAGGAAGGAAACTGAAAAAAAAAAACAAAGAAGAATATTTACGAGCTCTCTGAAAGATTTACATAAGGGCGACATGCAGAAGTGTGACAGACAACACTAAAGCTTTTTACAAGGTTCAGACCTTTTATACAACGGTGGCAAAGCCAAGTGACTGCAGTACATGAGTATGCAACATGCAAACATGTTTCTCCCCATCAACTATCTTGCTAAAAGACGCTTAGTCCCAATAAAAAGCCTTCCTGCATTAATCTCAAGTTTAACATACAATACTGTGCAGAGTGCTGATTTGACGAGGTGCTGCTTGGTGACTTCAGGACAGACACTGTGACGTGGGAGCAAACCTTCACCAGGTGAGGTACTTCAGATATGTCAAAAAGAACCAGAAAAACAATGAGGTTGTCTTACACATTACCCTAGGAAATGATTTTTTTGTTTTTTGCTATAAACCAACCGTATTGACATAGATATTTACAAGATCAAAGTGGTGAGCAATGTGTTCATGTTCAATAGTGTCTTATCTGTTGTACAATACTAAACCTGTTGTATGTTTTCATAGCGTCTTTGGGGGTGTATGGTTAGATCATAGTGGGGGGGAGGGGCATCGACATCATACACAAACGGGGTGAATGAGACTCGTGACACTTCCAGCGGTGCTAATTAGTTTGCTTTGCTCCCCTCCAACCAAACATCATCAATATCTTCGCTTGTTACTACATCACATGCATGATGGCGTTACTCATCACTCTGTGGTGCTAGATACTCTTCCTGTGTTCTAATGCCTATTTAAAGAAATAACTTAAGCTTTTCAGAGAGTAAGAAGACTGACAGATTGAATTGGTGAAATCGCAGCATGTCGGTCTGAGTTGATGGGAACAGATTGTGTCTCGGAGCTCAGGAGCACCGGAGCAACTAGCTGTGTCTCTAAAAGCTTTCCATCATCTCCTTCGCAGAAGCTAATTAACAACAAACAAGATAGGCTCGCCGTGCAGACGAGGATACTCGGGGATAACATGATACAACTGTGGTGAAGTGAGGACTGTATACATCTGTATACATTGATGGCAATGCCACAGTCTTAATTTACACATGACACTCGATTTAAAGTTATGAGTGTTTAATTGAAATTGCAAAGTTTTCTTCTACATCAATTTAGTGAATTGAAGCCAATTTGGATTACAAACTTAAATACTACTGGTGCTTATATAATTGACGATTCAAGGCAGAATATTTACACTTGGTCTGTAATGCGTAACGCATCGAGGTGGAATGGTAGGGCGAAGACGTTCCAGAAGTGAAATGGGGGTAAGACGGTGGCAGTGTCTAGAGTGGGTTCTGTTGTGAGCTGCACACGTCTTTCAAATGGAGGGGGTGGAGCTTCAAGGTTTTGTCGACAGCCTATTGATCCCATGGAGTCAGGGTCTTACTCACAGGCTTTTTTCCCCCATACTTTTCATTGGTTAAAAATGTGTAAGTTGAACTCAAAGACTTAAAGGCTGACAGATCATTATGATAAAACATACATCGTTTGGTGATACAAGGTTCCTGCCTGACAGCAGCGATATGTTGTATTTGTGCCCTGTCGTGCCTGAAGATGTTATCCAATGATGCAGGGAGGCAGTAATTAACCATTTACTTTGCAATTGGTAGTTGGTCCTGACTTTTCCATCAGAGGTGGATGCGTTCATTTTCTTCTTCAATACAAGTCTGAGAGACAGATAGAGAGAGAGGGAGGGAGAGAGAGTGATATAATATAAATTTAGTGTCCAAGGGGAGAAGTTTGTCTTGGTCCACGATGGTACGGTCTGCTGCCTCCAAAGAACCCTTAGTGTTTTATTTTTCTTCTCTGTAATCACTCTTCTTGGACAAGTTTTGACAAACTCATGAACAGACACAAAAAGCATTGAGGACTGCTTTGCCGTAATTAGGGTTGCCAACTGTAACGCATGAGCCGGGACATCCTGTACTTGGAACCAAATTGGTTTGCCCCAAGTGAGACACCCCGCTATGTAATCCCTAGATGACACTTACTTTATCCTACATCAGATCTTCTGACACAGCCCCTTTTCTGAGGCAAACAAAGAGGTTTATTAGTATAAACTTGCATAATAATACCGTTTTAGTAAAACTACATATCAAATAGGGTCTACACATTTCTTGCTTGTAAAAAAGTTTGCAACTCTAGTCTTATACAGTCTAACAGAGCTGTTAGCATGCCGGTTGACGTTTGTATGTGTAACCCATATCAAGTAAAGGGCTTCTAAACCCATATATGTAGTTTAGATGTGCAGTTACCAATTTTCCCCAGTAGAGAGCGCAGTGCAGACGTGAGGTTCACAGCCACGAGCAGACAAAGCTTTTCCTTCAGAACACAAGTTTTGAGTCTGATAATGATAACTTCCGTCGAGTTGTTGTTTTTTTGAAGTACCAGAACATATACTGTATGAACCTAATGATGGAGAGCCCAGCACAGTGATTCAGAGGACGGTCGTTTGGCCAGCTGCAGTACCTGCCCAGAGGACGTCGGATTGCTTGATTCATTCGTTTGACTCCATATAAGACACATACACACTATTAACCTACCCGGGTAGTAGTAGTAGACGACACTGAACACACACATCAGGATTTTTCCACCAGAACTGAACTCTTTTTGAGCTTTGAACTCTTCTCACAACTCTTTATCTTTATAGAGTAGCATTCGAGTTTGGGACAATTTCTTATATTTTTGTTTCATTTTCACGGAACTCTATTCTATGATTGATACACACAGCACTGCTGTAAATGTTTAGTGATGCTGAAAAAGGCTTTAAAAAAAGTGTTCAAACCAACAACTCCCTACGTGAGTCATTCAAGGTGTATACTCCTATAGGACCGAGATCGATATTAGTATCTCATCTATCCAATCAGGGTAGGACTGCAGGTGCTAAATATGCATTTAGTTTAAGCTTATTAACTCAGATTTTACAATAGAGGGAATGCGTTCCCCCCGTCTGTCTATTGATAGTAATGCTTTGGATACCACAGACCTAAACAGAAAGTCAGAAGAAATAAGGATTATTTTAGGCCCTTCAGTGTAAAAAAACGGTCTGTGGTGAGGCAATGCTGTGACAAAAGCACAAATACTGAGTTTGAGGGAAATACAACGTATGAAGGATGATTTAATTTAACCAGAGCCGCCTGCATTTAAAGTCAATAGTTTTTCATTTATCCTTAAATTAGAAAAGTGAGCATATCCATCATGAAAGGATTGGATGCCACTGTTTTCTAATATCTTGCACGTCTGAATAGAAGAACAGCACTGAATGAGCAAACACTTTAGGCAGTCTGAACCCACCTGAAAAAAGCAATATGCCACTTTTGGAAAACACCTGTCATCACTTCAGACGCAGCGGATGCTCCTTTGGCAAACTTCAGGAAATCATCAACACTTTATTACCTCTAATCTTGTGGTTGCACAAGCCAGATGGAAGACCGAGAATGCAATTTATTATTGCATTAATGATGCAGACAAAGCTTTTTCTCTTCCTCAAAGTGTCAATTATGGAATCATTAACAGAGCAAAGATGCCTTGAGATGTAGATAGTGTTTTACTTTTGTTAAGATGTGACACATTGATGCACTAATGGTATATAAAATGACTTCTGTATAAATCTTCTGCATTAAACAGTCTCCAATTCTAGTTACCTCTATTTACATATCAAATCAGCAGGTTTTTTTTTAGTTTCCTTAGAGGGCAGGCACATTTTGATTTTGACAGTGGTGTCTCACAATAAAAACTCAAATTGATACAAATCATCCTAGCTGAACTAGATGTTTAATGCTTGTTTTGACTGTATGCAGGGGCGTTTCCAAACTTTTTTTTTACTGGGCTGGCCCAACTGGGGCACCGACTTATGCATGGGTGGCCTAAAGTGTGATGTGCACAAAAACAAACAAGATAGAGAGTGTGGCAACATTAGCTTTGATTTCTAATGACAAAGATTTATGTTCAAAGTTACAATTTAAAGTACTTTAAAAAAAGTGCATGCAAACTCCTGCACAGTCTAACTTGCAATGTTTTGGTCCTGACACATTGCCAGTTAGTTCAATGCAAGTAAGACAGAGTGCATTACTTTCTTATGCATCTGTCTAATGAAATAGATGTGCAAAGTTTTTATTTACAATTTCAAGCACAAACAAAAGAAAATATACTATATTGATATGTAAAGAAAACTACTAGCAGCCTTTGCAAAAAAATACCTAATAGTTGCGCATTATGTTCAACTTAAGGTTTTTTTTCGTATGCATATGAACCGTGCCAGGACCTACAAAAAAGCCTCGTGGACCCTTTATGTTAAACGAACAGGAACGCCACCATTTTTAACGTTTGGTTAAAAAAGGGGAAGATGTGCCATTTCCAGGGGTCTTCTGAGATGAACTCCTCCTAGGGGGTGAGTCCAATTCATATCAAATTTGTTGCAGAGCGAGAAGCAACATTGAAGAAAAAGATTTATTCAGCTTGTGTACAAAACTCAAAGGGCATGTATGTGACGGCTTTTCAAAGTTTGATTACTGGCTATAAAAGGTGTAGCTCACATACGGGTCCAAACCACTCCTCAACATATCTGAATGCCATTATTAAATATTTTCTATAGCACCACCTATTGGTAAGACCCAGTAAGAACTGTATGATAATCGGTTAACATGACATTTTCCAATGGGATCTAACTGCATGTTCTGTCTAAGAGACTTGACAGTTCATAGCTGTTTAACAGTTCTCCTAAAGACACCACTGCAGCAGCAGCACACTTTGAGCCTGTGCCACAAGCCTGACATCCATCAAACCCCAACGTGCACAAAGATGTGATGGCCCCGTTCTGTGCTACTTGTTCTTTGGCTGCATATGTTCATATTTTGCCTGCAGTGAAAACACATCTAACATGTTGATTAAGAACTCTATTTCAAAATACCACAAACCATACCAATACAATTTGTACTAAACTTGAATAAATGTTAAGACGGCCATGGCACAAATCTTGCGTAAACTTTAGTCGCCACTGTTCCAAGTTCAGCAGCAAAATAACTTCAGGCTCAGGACCCTGATTCTTATTTCAAACTAACTAAACCAGAAAAGAAAGATATGACGTCAATAGGAACAAATTGATGGACAATGTTGTGAAAAAAAATGGTAAAGTAGACTAAGGCACCTATAAAACATTACATAGAATAATTGGGTCTGCAGCTCCACCATCCAGTAGGATTATGTTTAATAAACCTCTGGGATTTATAGTGTAATTACTGGGAAAAATAACATGTCTTTTCTTTCAACCTCACAATCGATAAAGAATGGAAAATGAGACTTTAATGATTTCCATTTTTAAATGATTTAATGGTGCAGGGAGGCGGTAATTAGCCACTTCTTTTCAATTAGCAATGTGTCCTGACTTTCCAATTCTGGTGAGGAAAATAAATGAAGACATAAATAATGCATGTATTTATTTTCCACCCGTCTGTCAATTTTCTGACAAATTTATCATAATGTGAATGAATTCAAACATGCCCTTAGCATTAGCATGTTGCAGGATTAAACGCTAATGCATTCTTTGGACTTGACACTATTTTTTAAAGTTGCATGAATACAAATAATAAATATAGAGTCCCTGCAGTTCCACGAAGGGCCCTTCATGTTTTTGGTTTGCACTACGAGGCTGTTGCTTTAGAAATACTTTACTTTTCCAAATGATCATTCCAGTGTCTACATGTATTTCAAAGAACAAAGAAGAAGAAGAAGTGGCTGAAAGCCTCGCATGAAGTAATTAAAAGCTCTTGTATGTAGACACATCTCATCAGAAATAATGACTCTACCAACAGGAAAGTGGCTCTGTAACCATGGAAACACATTAAAAGTGTGCACGTGTCTGTGTGCACATGTTGTGACTGGGTCCACTGCTCATGTGCCTTTGTTGAAGATTTTATTCAAAACACTTGCGTGCTGCTCAACTTTATCGTCACAGCGACACCAGCGTGTTTGAGTTCTAATTTAATTTCACAGTGAACTTTGCTCTCCATATTTCCCTCGTCTAAATGCAGCGAAGAAAAGTGTGACGACCCTGTGACATGGTCATTGGTCTTTGGCTGGCTGCTGTTTGTCTCTGTGTGTTTGTTGCAGGAGGGGTGTCCTGGCTGGCCTCATCAGCAGGATCAGCTGCACCTGGGCCTGGTGCACCCAGGTCTACAAAGATCTGCTGCTTCCCTCATTCTCTCTCTGAACTCTGGACATGACTGACGATTGCACATTATTTAGTTATTTTTGTTAGTGCACTCTTCAACACCTCACACCACATAAAGCTTTCACACACCCACACTTTCACTACTGATGATACAGATTAACACACCTCATAACTCTGGTTATTTGTTAATTTTGCTCCTTTGTAATAAATTATTAGTTTTCGTTGCACAACTCTGACTCCTCCCGTCTTTTTGTCATTGCCCATGAGCCGGGACATGACAAAATGGGGGCTCGTCCAGCCGTTTTTGTTCCCGTTGCGTAGTATAGGTTCGTTGTGAAATGTTTGTTTGGTTAGGCTTTAGGTCCGGAATTTGTTCGCTTGGTGAGTTTTTGGCTTTTGTTAAACAA
This sequence comes from Tautogolabrus adspersus, assembly GCA_020745685.1. Classification (NCBI taxonomy): domain Eukaryota; kingdom Metazoa; phylum Chordata; class Actinopteri; order Labriformes; family Labridae; genus Tautogolabrus; species Tautogolabrus adspersus. Next base: position 7,177,950 of record CM036540.1, read on the forward strand.
CTTTAACTTGTCGATTTGTGCGTAATTTGTTTGTCTGCCTGTTCTCATTCAGGTCAGAGCTGGTAGTTTGGTGCGCGCACGGGTGCATGCGTAAAATTGTTTGGCAAACATTGGTTCTTTGTCTTTGTGATTGCCGTTCGCGGTAATCTTTGGTCCATTCCGGCTAGAGAGTTCGTTGTAACTTGGAAAGGGAATTAGTTTGTTTCGGCTGGTAAAGTAAATGAGTTGTTGCTCTGTTTTGTCCGTTGTTTCTGGCAGTGTTTGTAATTGGTTGTTTACCTCGGTGAGGCTACGCTTTAGTCCTCGGATCTAGTTTTTTATGCTCGTAACAGGCAGAAGGTTCTCGTGCGCATAAGTTTGTCTGTGAGGTGTGGAGTTTTCCCTTTTAGGCTGTAGCGACGTATTCCTTTGGGTACGTTGAGCTGGGATTTCTGTAGTGCTGGGGTGAAAGTGGTTGAAGCTTTGCTTGGGAGCATGTCCGTGTTTCTGGGAGAGTTGCTAGCCTGCTAGTCGCTCAACCGGGCCATCGGTCTCTAGTGCGTAAATACCCACCATCAGTAACCACATGAAGACTAGGGAGGAGTTAGATCAGGGGATTTGTTTTGAATAGTTAGCGGGGAATCTTCACACTGACGGGGTTTTGTCCTCCAAGTGCGCACGTGGAGTCCTTGTGTTGTCTGATTGATCCTGTTTGTGCATAAATTGGTTTCAAATTGTGTTAACATGTCTGAAGTTGAAGCATTTGTTGCTGCTCCGTCTGAGGAAGCTTTGGAGAAGTTCACAAAGGAACAATTAATTAAACTTGAACATTTTTCTGTGACTTTGGGTGACAAATGGCTTCCCATACAAACCCATGGTCTTACTTTTGAGCAACAGAAAGAGCTTCTCTGTCTGCAGCTCGAACATGAGAGGTTGAAGCATGAATTGGAGCTCCAGAAACAAATCGAAGTTGCGCGTATCCGTCAACAAACAGAAAACGCTAAATTAGAGCTTGAGGGATATCGCCTGTCTTTGGGTAACGATGGTAAGGGGTCTGGTGATGGTTCGGGACAGGGTTCTCAGTCTGTTCGTCCCTTTGACATTGATAATCTGCGTTTGTTTCAGTTTGAGAGAGACCCAGATTCATTGTGTGTGTTTGACTGTGTTGCTAAGGCCAGGGCCTGGCCTGATGCAGATGAACATGAGCTGCTCCATGAGAGTAACTTCCGAGAGTGTGCGGCTGCGCATGAGGATGTTGGCTGGAGAGGAGAACGTTTGGAGGCTGCTTCAGCTGATCTGATGCATTGGAAGGAGGATTGTCATGTGTTACAGGCGAGAGATAAATGGGTAGAACCAAATGTCAAGCCTGCTGCTACTCTGACTCCTGTTGTTGTCAGTGTCTCTGATGCTCTTGTTCCTGGTGTTTGTGAGGCAGATGTAATGGCTGTGCGTCCTGTGCTACCAATCCAAGGTGTGCACATTGTTCTGGGGAATGACCTGGCTGGTGGGGTTTGGACTGATTGTCCTCCTGTTGTTTTCCCACCTGTTTCAGTGATGTTTGAAAAAGTGCAGAGTGTCTCGGTTGTCTCTGTTTGTTCTATTCCTCAGACTTTTGGTACTGTGAAGTCGGGGCCTGAACCTGAGCAGGTTAGTTCAGAGGAGTGTGGGGACTTTGCTGTAGCTATACCTGAACCTCTGTTGTCTGTGTCTCACAGTGAGCTGACGTCTGTGCAGCGAGCTGATCCCATGCTTGGTAAGCTGGGTGAGAAGGTGTACAGACAGAACTTTGTTGGTGGCCCTGTGTTTTTGTCTGCTCAGCGTTGTAACAGTGAACCACTGAAACAACATAAAGTCCGAAAGAAAAAGGTTAAGTTGAAGCACTCTTCTGGCTACAACTCTCCTTTTGTAGAAAATTGTACGTTGATCCATGTCTTTCCCTGGTCTTCCTCTTATTACTCCTCCTTAACTCTTAAAAGTGCTTCTCCAGACGCCAGGGGTTGCTGAGTAGAAGGTGGAAAGTAGCTGGATGACTTGGTGTGTGACTCAGATTTGGTGAGTATAATTGTAAATGGCTGCAACATGAAAAACTGTAAACAGTTATATTTGTGTGTATTTGTTCGTATTTGGCATTTAAGTCACTTGTTTTGATTAAATTAGTTTTTGGGTTTGTCATTGGGATTCCCAGGGGAGATCCCAATTCTTTATGGGGGGGGGTGTGACGACCCTGTGACATGGTCATTGGTCTTTGGCTGGCTGCTGTTTGTCTCTGTGTGTTTGTTGCAGGAGGGGTGTCCTGGCTGGCCTCATCAGCAGGATCAGCTGCACCTGGGCCTGGTGCACCCAGGTCTACAAAGATCTGCTGCTTCCCTCATTCTCTCTCTGAACTCTGGACATGACTGACGATTGCACATTATTTAGTTATTTTTGTTAGTGCACTCTTCAACACCTCACACCACATAAAGCTTTCACACACCCACACTTTCACTACTGATGATACAGATTAACACACCTCATAACTCTGGTTATTTGTTAATTTTGCTCCTTTGTAATAAATTATTAGTTTTCGTTGCACAACTCTGACTCCTCCCGTCTTTTTGTCATTGCCCATGAGCCGGGACATGACAAAAGGTAAACGTAAATTCAATTAATCCGCTATTGAAACAGGCAAAATGCAGCCCACATTATGTTCACAACATGTGCAAGACCACAGTTTTAAAGGAAATAGTGGTATATCGATGATATACTCATTTATTTTAGTAACACAGTTCCTACAGATTACTGCTTGTCAGCAGTATGAATGTGATATTTAGTTCTTTTCTTTGTCTTTTCTTTATGTCTAACAGCGACTGTTAGTGTATTTTTACCTTGCTTTTGTGACCACATCTTACTGTGTGATTAACGTGTCCGTCATATAGCAGAAAATGTTGCGTCATTGACTTCAGGCCAGTTTATTTATTTTTTGGTCGAGGGTGCAAACACTTCCTACTGCCTCATGCTAGAATCAAGGCACCAAAATAAATGTGCCTGACCAACATGCCCATGAACGTACACATGGATGTAGGAACATTTTGAATCAGCAATTCTATTCTAAATGCAAATATATTTATATATACAGGCAATAACTTGAGGTGTACTGTTAGAGAATGTGCAAAACAACCCCCAATCCCCACATACTCCTTGCGGGCCGTCAGTGCCACGGTTGTGCTCCGGCGGACAGACCCACTGGATCTGTTTCTGGAACGTGAGCGCAGCCATGATCAGCTGTACACACATCACAGGAGAACTACAAGATCACGCGGGAATAAAAAGAAAAAAGTGCAAACAATATGTTGCTTTATCTTTCTGTTTTGACAGAATGTTGATAAAGTGATGGAAAATATGATCGTTAATCCATATATTGTGTTTTAATTTTCTCTGTGCGTTTCCTTCCTGTCCTGTCATATTCTATTCAGCTTGACGCATGCCTGCAGCGTACTCCGTCGAAAATAGACTCGTATTTGAAACGTAGCAGAGCGAAGTGGCGCTGGTGGAACGCCCTGGAGACGGGCCGCGGCGCTCGCTGTGGAAACACAATGATTGACTAGAGTGGCAGCGAACTACGACACTGATATTGTGAGGCACTGACGGACCGCCGCGAGCACGGAGTATGTGGAAATTAGGGGTAAGAGAGAAATGTAAAACTAAAAAGTGAGAGCATGTTCGAGCTTATTTAATGATGTATTCAAAATGTGTTGCTTTTTCCCAACTTTTCATTGTCACAGCATCACAGAGTGAGTATGATACAAAGCAAAGAGCTGCATGTCATCAATCTGAGCTGTGTGGGAGAGGAAATGAACAAAACACATTAAATGTATGTGTGGGGGATTTTGTACATGTGGGTTCGTTTGTTGATTGTGTGTGTGTGTGTGTGTGTGTGTGTGTGTGTGTGTGTGTGTGTGTGTGTGTGTGTGTGTGTGTGTGTGTGTGTGTGTGTGTGTGTGTGTGTGTGTGTGTGTGTGTGTGTGTGTGTGTGTGTGTGTGTGTGTGTGTGTGTGTGTGTGTGTGTGTGTGTGTGTGTGTGTGTGTGTGTGTGTGTGTGTGTGTGTGTGTGTGTGTGTGTGTGTGTGTGTGTGTGTGTGTGTGTGTGTGTGTGTGTGTGTGTGTGTGTGCGTGTGTGCGCGTGTGTGTGCGCGTGTTTGTCGGAAGTGAGCAGCAGATTTCAGTGTGGAATCCAGGGAGAGATCTCATGATTAAAAAGAGGAAAGCCTTTATGGTAGGGCAACGCTCAGGGTCCTCATTGTGCGTGCGTGGTGCGTGCGCGTGTGTTCGTACATGTGTATTAGCCGGACAATTGGTCAGAATACACACCACACTAGAAGGACATTTTGTATTAACAGGACAGGGGCAGTGTCCTGCTAATTTGGAAAGAATTCTAAAAATGTAGAAGTGTTTCATTGACTTCAAGAAGGCGTTTGACTGGATAAATAGGGAACTTCTACAATATAGGTTAAGTGCTGGTGTGAATGGGAAGTTTTATTCTGCTGTTAAGTCTCTAAATCAAGCACCTGTTGCCTGCGTTCAGGTTAATAAACACACAACTGGATGGTTTCCCCAACAATTTGGTGTGAAGCAAGGAGATGTTTTGTCTCTGACTTTGTTTTCTATTTATATCAACGATTTAGCTCTTCAAATTAAAGCCTCTAATGTTGGAGTTAAAGTGGATGATCAGATTGTTGGAATATTATTATACGCGGATGATGTAGCTCTAATGGCTGAACATGAAGGTGATCTACAGATTATGCTGAATATTGTTGCAGAACGGTGCTGGAAGTGGAGACTAGTGGTAAATGAAGACAAAACACAAATAGTACATTTCAGACAAAAATCATTAGTAAGGAGTCCAGTTATTTTTGATTTAGGCGCAAAAGTGCTTTCATATACTGATCAATACAAATATCTTGGCTTGACATTGGACGAACACATGAGTTTTAAAGAAGCTGTGGGTGTTTTGACTCAGTCAGCTGGTAGAGCTCTGGGATCTGTATTGAACAAAGTTAAACATTGTGGTAATCTGGGATTTCAGACTTATACACAACTTTAACATTCATGTGTGTGTCCAGTGTCTGATTATGCTTCTGGTGTTTGGGGGATCCGGGAACTTCCAATTTGCAATTCTGTACATCAAAGAGCTCTGAGGTCCTTCTGGGAGTCCAAACATTTACGCCAGTTCTCGCTGTGAATGGAGATATGGGATGGGAGCCTCCAAATATCAGACATAAATGTGAAATGCTTTGGAATAGACTTGTTAAGATGTCTGATCAGATCTACTTTTCTGTGGTCACTCAAGAAGCACAACATGTGTGTTAAACTGCTCAAGACCTTCTATTACTGCTCTAGTGACAACAAACCATTTGTTCTGTTTCACTGGGCCTCCACATCCTTTTTGTTTTTTCAGGGGTTTTATTCTTTATTTTAAATATCTTTCCCAAATAAAATACTTTAGAATTTACTTCTAAATTGGATGCTCCGGTGTTGACTCCCTTTTAAAAATGTTATAGTCACTTATATTGAGCCATGCCAAAATCTTGGCAAGGTTTTAAATGATTATATTATTATATGTATTTATACCTTTCATGTGCAGTGTAAATCATATTTTTAGTAAGGATCTTGTCAGAAAAGGTGTTTGAATTCTGTCTGATTTCCCTTAATATCATTTTATTTTACTTCACATATAAGCACTGGAGTCTGCCTTTGGAGAGTGATGGATACAGATTAAAGATTGCTGGTGGGAGATACCATTTGACTGTTGCCTCTAATAAAAGCAAAATGTATGATAAACTATTTATTTTGAAAGGTTGAATGAAAGTAACAAAATATCACTCAAACACTTTTTTTTACTTGTTCTTGAATAAATCAAACGTCCTGCTCTTTAGAAAAAAAAGGAATTCTCGTCCTTTTCTCATACCCCCTCCTCTTCCATCAACTTGGTACAGTCCTGTAAGTTCAGGTATGAGCCGTGAAGTGTTAATTGAACACGTTTCATCCTGTTGCCGGTGTGGAGGATAAGGTAAGACTCATACAAAAGCCCTTACACATAGCATTTATATACATATTGTCATGTAATTAAGCAAAATGATAAAGGCTACTTGATCACGTTCGGATATACCGAAGCATCTGATTTGCGACAGCTTAGCTCGTTGTTATTAGCAAGCATGCTGGTCAGTGTAGCAGAGTTTAAAGGGACAATGCTTTAAAGACCGGTCCGCTGCACATGCAATATGTCCGCGAAGGTAACTTACGGGTCACTCCAGAATCAGAAGAACTTTGAGGCATCAAATCTTTGGAAGAATCAACTCTCTATTTGGTAATTTTCTGTAATGTGTTTAAGAAAATCATGTACTAAACCGTCTGGATTCGTCCAGCTCAAGCATCAAAGGTACACTTTGTATGAGATGTTTTATTTGTTTTGTACCGTTCTTAGTGCAAGCATAAATACAGAGACGTACATGCCGCGTTCGCTACCTGCCCACGTGAGCGCCATCTTGGACGACGCAAAAATGCCCAAGTGACATCACGTTTAATATGCCAAACTTTTGTGCCGCTTGAAAATCATCAGCGTGTGATATTCTTTCACGGGCACCAATTATCCTGGATACTAATCCTTAGAAATAAGATCGTTTTTTTATTTTAAAGTTTTGTCACGCTGTACATAGAAAGTGAGAGACGTGATACTGTTTTCTTAATTCATACAGCATGTACACATACAATAACATTAGGTCAATAATGAAATAACCATCAGCATAGATTTTACATAGATATATGAATAATTACAGTTTAAATTCCTTATAATCTTTTTTCTTTTTCTCTCCCCTATATATATGTTTTATCTATCTATCCATCTAAATCAAATTGCATACAGTAATGTGTTGTTGCTCAAGTCATTAACATCTGATCTTTGCAGGAGATGGCGGCAACAAGGCCACAGAGAGCTAAAAGAAATCCCAAACAAGATGCTTCTTATTATTGCTCCTTAGATGATGATATGGAAGGATTTGATGTAAAATATATTGATTCATTTAAAGGTGAGTTGCCAGAGTATATTATGCAAAGGTTTCTTTTTTTTCTTAAACTGCACTTTAGGAACATAGATCATGTTCTATGATCATTATCATAGAAGGTGAACATCACTGAACCTCTGCCAGTGGTAAGTGTTGTAGTAGAATTATTCTCAGTGAAATGCTTTCCAAGTACACAAAATATAAATGTATTAATTGATCATTATCAGGTCTGTGAAGACCAAAGTTCAAGTGAGGTGGCATCATCAGAAGAGGAATATGTGCCTGATTCCACAGCTGATTCAAACAGCTCATGGGACAACAGACCAGAGCCTTTAAAAATCAGTCGCAGACATTCAGAAAGTTTTGTAGAGGAAGAGAGAGAGTCAGTCTCTGAAGCTGCAGAATCATTATCTGAAGATGCGATCAGCACAAGTCAGCTTAAAGTATCAGGAGTTACTGCCAAAGTAGGAAATGCTGATGCTGAAGGCATAATTGTTGATGATAGCGCTGATGCTGGGGCTGAACAGGTCTCAAACTACAGACAAAGTTTACACATCACCTAAGCAGTCACGAGAAAATACATGCAGATGTTGCTCAAGTTTTAAGTCTTCCCAAGAAGTCCAAACAGCGCATGAAAATGCTTATAAAGCTACGCAACAAGGGAATCCACAGCCATAACTCAGCTAAAACTAAGACGCGCAGCAAAGAAAAAATACAATGCAAAAGACTATATTCACTGCATGTACTGCCAGGCATTATATCTCCAAAGAGATCTGTGGCGACATGTTCGAAAATGTTCTTCAAAACCAGTACAAGCCAATTCAGAGATTGGAGGGTAAAAGGTCTTGTCTTTGGCCTCTATGAATGAGTCAGCTCTGTGTCAGCAAATATCCCCAGGTGTTTGGATGATGTTAGCTGTCATGAAAGATGACGAGATAACTGCTACTGTGCGAAGCGACTTCTTTATTCTTCAGCTGGCCCAGTCATTTTTTAACAAACATGGACAGGATCCCACCAAATATGACTATAATCGCCAGACACTCCGAGAAAGTGGAAGACTTCTGCTTACGCGCCGCAAGGAATTCTCAATACATACTCTTGAGGATGCTGTGAGACCTGCGAATGTTGATGTGGTTATCAAAGCTGTCAAGAAAGTGTCTGGGTATGATGAAGAAAAGCACTGCTACCTGCTCCAAGCCTTGCATTAAAGTTGGGTCACTCACTGCAGAAAGTCAGTGACATTTTACATTGCAGAGCACTGATGGCACAAGACAGTAAGCTGATAAAGTCAACCCAGAGTTTCAAAACCCTCTATGCTACAAAGTGGTCTGAACTCATCTCCCACACCGCTTTAACACTAGAACCGCCAAGACCGTCTGACAAACGGTTTGGGTTTTTATAATACAAATAAGTCTGTTCAAATAAAACCTACAAGCCTCTCATGCTATGACTTTTCCTAAATATGTGTCTTGTATGTTTTCTGAAGCTTATGTGTTACTAAAATAAAACACACAAGATTTCTGCGCATTTATACCTCTGACCGCCGCCGCTGTCATACAGACGCGTTTATCTCGGTGTTTATCTCTCTTTTTGCAGTGTTTTTTATTAAAATGCATAGCCTAATATAGCAAACAATATAATAGACTAAAAGTTATGTATTTTACATTTTTGAAGAATGTGTTTTATCAACGGGAGACGTGGAGCAGCAGTAAACGGCGCTCTAAAAAAGCCAAAAAATATTGTAAATTGACATGAGACATTTAAAAGGTTACGAATCCTGCCTGGTTTAAGTAAGTTGTATTTATAATTATTTCACATAACTTCATCAAAAAAATGCATTATTTGTGTGCTTCTGAGTACAAACTATGAAATTACATATGCCGTCTGATAGACGGCTGCAGCGCTTGGAGGGGGGTCTACAATGTTGGCGGTCCTAGTGTTAACTACCCTGAATGAGCGGCACTTTAACAAGCCTTCCACTCTTCCTTTCACGGAAGATGTTCAGCGTCTTCATAGACATCTGGAGAAGACTACAGAACAAGCATTGAAGGACTTGGAACACCACAGTTCACCAAAATCATAGAGTGAACTTTGTAAAGCCACCATGGCAAATGTAATACTTTTTAACAGGAGAAGAGGGGGAGAAATTTCAAAGATGACACTGAATGGCTTTCTGGAGAGACACAAGGATGTCGCTTTTGGACTGACACAATATGAACTTCACCTTTGTCAACACTTCAGTCGTGTTGAATTAAGAGGTAAAAGAGGCCGGAAAGTTGCAATGTTACTTTCACCAGACAGGGTGAAGGCCATCACACGCCTAATAGAAAAAAGAAAAGACTGTGGTGTTCTGGCAGAAAACCTGTTCCTGTTTGCCAGACCTCATTGTCTGACTCCCTACAGAGGAGAGGACTGTTTGAGGCTCTATGCGAGTGAATGTGGGGCTGAAAACCCTGAACTCCTCAGGTCGACGCAATTACGCAAACATGTAACAACTTTGTCAGATCTTGAACCTCAAGAGCCATGAGTTGGACCAAGTTGCTGACTTCCTTGGCCACGATATTCGCATTCATCAGAAATATTAGAGACTTCCAGAGGCTACTACTCAGCTGGCCAAAATATCCAAACTACTGCTTGCCTTGGAGAAAGGGTCTCTCAGAAGCCTTCAAGGCAAAACACTTGAGGAGATTGAAATCAAAGGTAATGCCATTTAAAGTTGTGTTTAAGTTAAAAATCAGAACTGTTTCTAGCAAATGTGTTGTAGCAAAATGGAACACACATTGTATGTAGGCAATCTATAGCACTTTAACCTCATTATTCATCAAGGTAATATCATTTATTTTGTGAGATAACCTACAGTTGACCGATTCAAGTGCAGAGAGTGAGGTCGATGAAGGAAATCTCACATATCCACAGACTGGTAAGTACAGTGTGATTTTTTTTGATTTGTTATATTGATGAAATCACATGACTATTGTTAAACTTTATTACAGAGATGAAAAGAACGAAGAAACCTGTTGAGGAAGCTCCAGGCTCGTATTTATTGTCACCAGATGGTTAGACTTTTAACAGTGTAACTACTTGCTATGATGTATCCCTAACCAAGTGTACTTTCACTGTCAAGTCAGTAACTGTGTAATCTCTTACTGTTTTCTTGTATTTCAGACACAAATTGAGGGGATGTTAATTTGTGTCTGAAACACAAGAAAAAAGTAAGGGCCTGATCGGCTTAGGTCCCAGATAGCAATTGACGCGCCTAACTACATTCATTCAAAGCACAGCTCAAAATGCACCTTTTGCTGTTATGATCTTAATCATTTTGAACATGTCTTTATCTTCTTTGTTATGCCTCCTCTGTGCATAAAGCACTTTGGTCAGCTGAGGCTGTTTTTAAACTTGCTATACAAATAAGCCTGAGCTCTATCCCTCCATTGGTACTAAATATTTTAAGTGTCCTTCCTTATATTTGTGCATGAAAAGAAAACGAGGACAAACTCTGCACACTCCTCATGTGCAAAGGTTAACTCCAAAGTTAAAACAAATCCAATGCAAGGCTTCTGCAGTCTGAGTTCTACATACCAATCGGGTATTTAAGGTTGCAGTGTTTATAGAAGAAAATTCACTCTGTGGGTGACTTTATCCACTGATTTGGTCTGATGAAGCCTTTTCTTAGTATCAGCCGAGACTAAGAATGTGTATGTGAAGGAAAAAAGACTATACTCATCTCTTACAATGCTTTATCATTTTATACTCTTAGAACGTCCAACCAACTCGAGCCTTTAATTAGTCCCTCTCACTTCTATACAAACACTTAATATAACAGAAATGTTTTCTTCTTCACTGCTTTACATCATGTGACTCTATATGCTTTTTAGCCCCATTATATAATACAATGTTCTGTTACATTAAGTAGACACGATGTGATGTTAAAGGTGGAATATGCTGAATTGTAATACTAAAATATCTAAATGAATTAAACATTGACTAAACTTTGTTGAGTACTTACATCACCTCAAATATTTCCAACATTTATCAAAGCCAGAGAAATCCTTTATTTTATAGCTGTAACGCCCCCGTGTCTTTCGTCGTGGCTGCCATGACAGAGCCGCCATGACAGACACGATATGTTTGCCGTTGCCATGGGAACAGCAGATGAAAGCTGCCGTACTGTTGCTGTATGTAAAAACGTCATGTGAATTATACTTGGATACATTAGCTTGTCGGGAAACATATTCTCTTCCTCAGGTCGGTTTTGTCTTGACTTCGGTCAACTCGGATTTCGTCTGCATGGGAGGGTGGCGGCAGAGAGAATCAGTCCCATGATTCCCCACCAGCCTTGACGTTTTTATTCAAACCTTTAATTACTCTTGAAAGGACATCAAGGTTTGCCTCATTTGTAATGCAGGAGCTGGGGATCAAACCCCTGACCTTCTGGTTGAGAGACGACTGACTACTGAGCCACTGCCATCCCATAATCTTATCCACACCACTTGACCACTGCTAGGTTGAGAGTTGAGCAGCTTGAATTTTCAAAATAATACATCTCCTTTGGCTTGTGACCTTTTAAAGTGAGGCGTGGAGTTCTGAAAGAAGCAACTCATTCACAAGAAAAACAGCCAAAATAAGAGAAATGTCAGCCCAACAACAGAGTACGGACTCTTACAGATCCCTTACCACCAATCACAGATATAATCAAAGCTGCCAAACTTTTATGACAAGCACTCTACATTTACAAGCACATTATGAGACGATATGAAATGTTGGCAACATAAAAGCTTGGCAAGAAAAGCTGCTTTCCAAGCCTTTAAGAAGCTCTGATCACTGGGGCATGATCTAAGGGAAAAAAAACAATTTACTTCTAGATGAAAGCTAGCAACATTCATCAGGACCAAGAAAAGCCCAAAGCACCTATTTAAAGCCTGAGGTTCAGACAACAGAGTAAGCTAGTTGAGTCTTAAATACTTAAATCCACTCAGAAGAGACACATTTTACTTTCTCAGACCATTAAGTCCAGGAGGAGGAGCAGCTCTTTCAATCACCGTTATTGTACAGTGACAACCAAAAGGCCCTTCCATCATGTTTAATGTTAAGAGTGACAGCCTGAAGTACACTTAATCATCTTTAGTCTGGAATCCAGACTACAGGACTATCAGGGAGCTCCGCTATCCTTCAGCCACGAGTCTAGACAGAGGCAGTGTCAAGGTCCCTCCATCACCTACAAAAGGCTAATACTGACAACACACAATGTGTTGCATGGAGTTTGCTGCTAAGAGACAAACACGGCAGCACATGGTGAACAACTTTACACGTGTCAGACTTGTGTCTTTTCAACTTTGTTGTAAGGGAGAAATCTGAGAAGGAGGTGGAGGGTATTAAGGAAGATCCAAGGCAGATGAAGAGGTTGATGAAGAAATGCTTTTTCTTAACATAATCTGCTTTTTTGGCCAGCAGATAGAAAATAAATAAGAATTTAACCTTTGCATATCATTATCTCTTATTCTCTTGTGTTTTTTCGTGCAGGCAGGGAGGCGGGACTGAAGCACAGATTGTTAAAAGAAGACTCGTGCAGTTTGTTTTGAACGTCAGTCTTGCATGTCACTATCTAAGTAGGCAGACAGGTTAACCGAGTGTCAGGAAGAAGAAGGTAGATGGGCAGGTCCTGGGTTTAGGACCAACATTTCAAACATGCCAGTAAATGATCCGACTGGTCGGGAGCAGTTGATCGACCTGTGAAAGGCTGCCGGGCTATTTCTATCACTTATTACTTTATAACTTTGCGCGGTCGTGATTTTCTTTTGTGGCAAGTGAATTGTAGTCCGTTTTTTATGCTTAACTTCTTTATATTTTTCTATTATCCTGGTTTTCTCGTGGAAATGTCCCCCCCTTCTGGTGCCCTTTCCCAGGGGCTTCTGGCTCATCCTGCAATTTTAATTAGCTAATTATATGTGGGTCTGTTATTTCTTATGTGACAACTCCATCCAATTTGTTTGTGACGTTGTCTGTGAGTTCTTCTGTAGACTGTCCTTTGAGCTGTCCTGTAAATAGGACTACGGATGAAAGTTAGCTTTTGTGCTAATCCCGGCATATTTACGTGGATGCTATTTGCTGATATGTTGATTAATGTGCACTGTCCTAATTCAACAAATAAATAAAATTAAAATGAATATGATGATCTGCTGATGGCATACTTGATCATGTTTGTGAGTGGTCATATTCTGCATTAGGCCCCTCTTCTTCATGTGAACAGGTTACAGAAGCTCTCGGTTTGTTAAACGTGCGTTGTAGTAAAAGCCTCATGAAGTGTACAATAGGCTTTTATAGAGTTTTCGATTAAAGATCTGCCTGTTTCTGACTCCAACAAGGGTGAATGCTATCAGACCAAAACAGTGAGACATTTAATGCTCTTGTTAACTGAAAGCTACAGAGGTTAATGAGGACTCCTTAAACGTACAGTATGTAAAATCCGCCGCTAGGGGGCTCTCAATCGAAACAATAACAAAAGATGACGTCGAGATTCGTGGGGTATTATGGGAGAAAATTAACGAACTCCGTGTTTAATCAATACTAACGGGCCAAACCGACCTGAGAAAGACAATATGTGTACTGACGATGTATCCAAGTATAATTTACATGACGTTATTATCACAGCAGCACATACAGCAACAGAACGGCAGCTTTCAGTAGCAGCTAGCGTTAGCTTATGCAGCGGTCTTTGACGTAACATCCAGTGTTTCCTTGACAACGATCAACATTTCGTGTCTATCATGGCGGCTCATCATGGCAGCCGCCTACAAGACACGTCCCATTACAACTATAAAATTATGGATTTCTCTGGCTTTGATAACTTTTGGAAATATTTGAGGTAATGTAAGTACTCAACTAAAAAATATATATAACATGGGTTTAGTCAATTTTTAATTGAAGTTAGATATTTTAATGTAAACATTAGCATGCAATTCTACATACTGTACCTTTAATTCTATAGCTACAACAACAAATGTCCTCACTGAACATACATCAGTTATGATATGGCCTTCCTTGGTTGTGGAAGAACGCACCTTATTTATCAGCAGCAGAGAAAGCTTAATCCATTCAAACACTGAGATAAAACCATCGATGACCTCCCAAATGAGAGTGCATTCAAACATTTCACACTGAAACTTGGAAAATCTGCAAGACATTGAAATGACTCCTCAGTCACAAGCTCCTGACTTTGTGTTGGAAGCCAGAATACTAACTAAAAGGGCTCTTTGACATTACTTTGGAAATCATTTAAAGCAATTGTTTTCAGTTTTCATCCCCCAATGGCATTTTGAAAAAGTATGTGCAGGACATCAATAAACTTGAATCCCTTCTGGCGTGGTGGGTGGCGATTGATTCAGAGGTTCAGCCATCATTTCTCTGGCACGAAAGTTATTCCCCACTGGTAAATAAACCAAACCAAGAGTTAAGTTTTGTTTGAAAAGGCAGTAGACAGTTGAATGGATAAATCAGAGGCACCGAATGCATCTGCACTTTCTAGCCAACGCTCAAAAAGCAGGGCTTACAATATGATTATTAAGCAGCCTTGCCCTGCAATGCTTTAAGGCAACAATAAGACAGCTGGTTTGTTTTGACAACTTGAACTTTTTGTTTGACAGACAAGCTTTAGTTATCACATTGTCTCCTGTGGAAGTAACACCAGCACAGAGAACAGGCACTGCAGGGAAGAAGACAGCAGTGTAGCACCTTGTGGATATTACACCATGAAGTGTGGCGGGTGCTACTATGTCCTTTCACTGCTGCCACAGTGTGAGCTTGATGCACGCTGCTGTGTAGTGCAGCCCTTCTTGTTAGAACTGATTGCACATGTGCAGACAAACACACACACACACACACACACACACACACACACACACACACACACAAACACACAAACAAACACATACACACACACATCCTGCTTCTTTGTGAGTTTTTCTTGCCATTTCTCTCGTGCACACACACAGAGCTGGTGAAGTGGGGATGGTGTGTGGATCTGGTTCACGCCTGTCAGCCGTGCACGCTGCCCTTCTTTTGTATCAGGCACACCATGCACTCACTTATTCGTGCACAGACATGTGCATGGGCTTTGAGTTAGAAAGAGGTGGAACAGTCAGAAGGAAAATTTCCAACCTGTGTTTATAATGCCTGTAAATGAACACGGTTGGGTTGGTAAAAATGGAAACTAAAATCCATTTGGTGTCATGTCACAGATGCAGAGCAGATTTCCCTATTTTCTGCTTACATGTCGTTGGGCAATAGGATATATTGTTCTGATGACAGCTGAAAATCATTTTGGTCCCATCTGGTTTCAACTCTTTTTAAATAACGCTCAGTTGTAAATGTCAGAAATATAACACTTAAAACCCCATTAATGGTTCTTTCACTCAGCAACTTCCCTTTTTCCCCACGAAAGCCCAGTGCGGCTTTCTCCTAGAGGTCAAGGGAAGCCTATGGTTTATTCTCAGCTTAGGGTCAATAAATTGTTTGTGTATATTTCTGTAGAATGTTGAGATTTGTAAATATCTGGAAACACAACTTTACCTCACCATTGCGGGCTTGGCCTATGCACAGCTGTACACATGCACACTGACAGTAAACACCTCACACTCAAGCCCCGTTTCCACCAAGCGGTCAGGTTCGGCTCAGTACAGTTTGGTACGGTAAACCCGGATCTTTCTTGCGTTTCCACAGCCAACCGTGCCCTTACACTAAATTACAGTGACACGACATGTGCAGACAGCCAATAAATTCAACAAAGAAGAAGAATGTGACACAATAAACAAAGATCAATGATTCTTAGGAAGGTCTGCATCTCCGAGGTTGTCCATGGGGCTGAGCTATGCGCTGACAATAGTAGCTAAAAACAAAAACGGCCTTGACATTACTCTCTCCAAATCCACAGGATATTTAAACATGGTGCGTTTTGTCCTTTATTGCCACTGTCGCACAGAAAGTGACGATTCTTTTAACCAGTGTGTCTTGCTCCACCCTTTAGGGTTGGATGGCACGCTTGGCATCCCAACAGAAGGGTACCGAAAAAGTAGGACGGCACGGATCACGAATATTTTGGTACCCTTCCCAACTGTTAACAGTGGAAACGCCAATAAATGTGTACCGTAGCGTACCGTACCGAACTGAACCAGACCGCTTGGTGGAAAAGGGGCTAAATGTAGAAAGCAAAGAAGTGATTATCAACACACATACAAGACTTGGAGGGCCTGATTAACTAAGAATGCATTGTGATGGCTAATGGCTCAAAGAAAATATGCATCATTTGCTCCATCTATCTGCTCAGTCTCAAGGTCTGGTGTACAAAGCACACAGATTAGCACTGATGGTGTTCAAAAAACATGCACATTAAGTTGTTCTGCTCCGTGCATTTTGCTCTTGATTCTTAATGTGGACAGAAGATATGTGAACCTATACTCTCTGAATGGAGAAAAGCAAGGGCAACTCAAAGATGAGAACAAAGCTTGCATACTAGTTATGTGTCATGGCTCCAGACCATCCCCTCTTCTGACCTTTGCTGCTTTTATATTTTTACCAGCTATCTTCTATCTCACCCCTTTTTGTGTCAATTTCTGTTTTAATAACCTGTGATGTGATGTCGTCTACTTCTTCTTTTAAATTGTCTTATTTTATTACTGGTGTTTGCATTTATGTGTATATATCCCCCTCTTGTTTGGCCTTACCGTTAATGTCTAGTGTTCTGTGTGTCACGGTTGGAATGAGGAGGTGGAGGACCCAATTGCAGATTGGAACAAAAAATAATTTATTTAAACTAAACAGGCACAAAGGCAAAACAAAAACTTACTTCCAAAATTAAATCCAAAAAGGTAGCCACGAGGAATCACAGGAAGACTGACACAAAAGCACAAACGACATCCAACAAACAACAATGATGCGACACAGAAGGGAAGAAACACACAGAATAAATAGACATGGGTAATCAGACACAGGTGAGACAGGTGAAACTAACAAGACACAGGTGAGGACAATCAGGGCAAATCAAGACAAGAGGGAACACACAGACAAGAATTAACACAAGACAAGAAACACTGAGGACAACTACAAAGTAAATCAAGAACCATGGAACACAGAGAAACAAGAATAAGAAATTACAAACTAAAACAGGAAACACTAAAGACTAAACAATTAACACTAGGAAACATAAAACACACAGGGAAACAAGCAACACTAGGGGAAAGTAGAACTAACACAAGAAAACTAAACTAAACTCCAAAATACAAACTAAACAAAGACCAAATCATGACATAACCCCCCCCTCAAGGGACGGATCCCAGACGTTCCAAAATGTCAATAAACCAAAACAGGGTGGGTGGAGGGGGTCCGGAGGAGGGCCTCCGGACTCTCAGGCGGACGGCCTGGAGGCAGGGCACATAGCCCGGACAGTTCGGGAGGGCGGCCAGGAGGCTGGCCCAACAATGAGAACAGTTCAGGTGGACGGCCCGAAGGCAGACCAGACATGGTGCACCGTTCAGGGGGGCGGCCGGGAGGCCGATCAAACACGGGGAACAGTTCAGGGGGGCGGCCAGGTGGCCAACCAAAGACGGGGATCAGTTCAGGGGGGCGGCCAGGTGGCCGATCAAACAGGGGGAAAAGTTCAGGTTGGCGGCCGGGAGGCTTACCAAATACAGTGAGCTGGTCAGGTGGGCAGCCAGGAAGCCGACCAAACACGGGAGACAGTTCAGGTGGGCGGCCAGGAGGCCGACCAAACACAGAGACCAGCTCAGGGGGAGTCAGAAAGCCTTCTGACGATGGCGCAGGAAGCTGCAGAGTCGGCAGGACCCCTGCCAAGGGCTCAGGAAGCTGCGGAGTCGGCAGGATCCCAGACGAGTGCTCAGGAAGCTGCGGAGTCGGCAGGACCTCCGACAGAGACACGAGAGTGGGCAGATCCTCCAACAGAGAATCAGGAGAGGGCACAACCTCCAACTGGGAAACGGGTGTTGGCAGGGCCTCCCACCGGGACATAGGAGTGGGCAGATCCTCCAACGGAGAAACAGGACTGGGCAGAACCTCCCACCGAGAAACAGGAGTGGGCAGGAACTCCAACTTGGAATCAGGTGTTGGCAGGGCCTCCCACAGAGACACAGAAGTCGGCCGGACCGCTGAGTGTACATCAGGAGTCGACCGGACCGACGAGGGTACGTCAGGAGTCGGCCGGACCGACGAGGGTACGTCAGGAGTCGGCCGGACCGACGAGGGTACGTCAGGAGTCGGCCGGACCGCCGAGGGGACGTCAGGAGTCGGCCGGACCGCCGAGGGGACGTCAGGAATCGGCCGGACCGCCGATGGGACGTCAGGAATCGGCCGGACCGCCGAGGGGACGTCAGGAGGGACGTCAGGAGTCGGCCGGACCGCCGAGGGGACGTCAGGAGTCGGCCGGACCGCCGAGGGGACGTCAGGGGTGACGTCAGGAATCGGCCGGACCGCCGAGGGTACATCAGGGGTGACGTCAGGAATCGGCCGGACCGCCGAGGGTACGTCAGGAATCGGCCGGACCGCCGAGGTGACGTCAGGGGTGACGTCAGGAATCGGCCGGAAAGCCGAGGTGACGTCAGGAGTCGGCCGGACCGCCGAGGTGACGTCAGGAGTCGGCCGGACCGCCGAGGCGACGTCAGGAGTCGGCCGGACCGCCGACAGGGAATCCGCAGGAATCCCCCTCTCTTCAACAGGGGGACTACGGAGCTCAGCAGTCACAGGCAGCAGAGGGCGCTCTGCAGGGACGCAGTGAGGCTGAGGCCCTGGGGCGCAGAGGGGCAAAGTCACTGGGGAGCACAGGGGCAAAGTCACTGGAGCTCTGGGCAGTGAAGACTCGGGTGAGCTGGGCAGCGTAGGCTCGGGTGAGCTGAGCAGTGAAGACTCGGGTGCGCTGGGCAGCAACATGGGCTGAGGCCTGAGTTGAGGCTCTTGCTGAGGCTTCGGTTGAGGCCTGGGCTGAGGCCTGGACTGAGGCTGTTGCTTGGGCTGGTAGACAGGCTGCTGAGGTTGAGGCTTGAGCTGAGGCTGGAGCTGAGGCTGGAGCTGAGGCTGGAGCTGAGGCTGGAGCTGAGGCTGAAGCTGAGGTTTGAGCTGAGGCTTGAGTTGAGGCTTGGGTTGAGGCCTAGGCTGGAGCCTGTGTTCAGGCCCGGACTGAGGCTTGAGTGGAGGCTTGGGCTGGTAGACAGACTGCTGGGGCTGAGGGGACTTCAGGGAGGTTGACCTTGGAGGCAATCGGGAGCCATTTCTTCTTCCTCCCCGGGTCCCAGTGAAAATGGCCAGGCGGGTGCCTGTCCAGGGCGACTGCTCTTCACTTGCAGTGCTCCTGGCCATACGAAAAAAATTCTGAAAATAAGCTATCTTTTCAAAACAGTCCATCTTGTTTAAATCAAAGTCTGCTGGGTCCATATCTGGTCGCATCATTCTGTCACGGTTGGAATGAGGAGGTGGAGGACCCAATTGCAGATTGGAACAAAAAATAATTTATTTAAACTAAACAGGCACAAAGGCAAAACAAAAACTTACTTCCAAAATTAAATCCAAAAAGGTAGCCACGAGGAATCACAGGAAGACTGACACAAAAGCACAAACGACATCCAACAAACAACAATGATGCGACACAGAAGGGAAGAAACACACAGAATAAATAGACATGGGTAATCAGACACAGGTGAGACAGGTGAAACTAACAAGACACAGGTGAGGACAATCAGGGCAAATCAAGAACCATGGAACACAGAGAAACAAGAATAAGAAATTACAAACTAAAACAGGAAACACTAAAGACTAAACAATTAACACTAGGAAACATAAAACACACAGGGAAACAAGCAACACTAGGGGAAAGTAGAACTAACACAAGAAAACTAAACTAAACTCCAAAATACAAACTAAACAAAGACCAAATCATGACACTGTGTCCGAGTTCTTGCTATTGCTTTGTCTGTCAAAGCGCTTTGTAAACGTCTGTTTTTAAAGGTGCTATATAAATAAAGTTATTATTATTATAAATGTTGCAGCACAGTGTCCACCTACTCTCAACAGACGGTCATTTTTCCACTCTGACTTCACGTCACTTTCAGCGCCAGTGTTTGTGAATTAGAAAACCAATTTCCCCCCCAAATGACTGCATAATGCCTCATTTAAATACACACAAGACACTGTTTGCTCTGCAGTGCAGTCAGGAGTGCATTTAACCCTTTGCTTGTGTTTTGTGAATAAGTGTAATTTTGACTTTTTGGCACAAAACCTGTGTAATCCCTTAGTGAATCAGGGGAGTCTCTTCTGTGGCTGACTTATAGAAACTTTGAGATGGTGCTTTGTTAGTGTCAGCGTCTGATATGAGTGTATTGTGTGGATTTACACTCACTGCCCTTCAAAACATGTGAATTCATTTACCTTTTTCTCCCACACAGGGTAAAGTGAGGTTATTGAATTAGCACAAAAAAAGCCCCCCCACAGTAAACATCACAATAGTGTAATGTTAATGTAAGTGTCACACTGGAGTTTTTCCTCCACACCCTTTTTCAAATAACAGGTGGGCAGACACTTGATTTTAAAGGAGCAATGTGTAAGATATCTACATAATTAAATGACCTTACTATATCACCAGACATTCAGGAAACATGCTATGTTGAAGTGCTGGTTACTCTCTCAACAATGCAGCAGCCAGTATGTCCTTCTAAGTTCAGATTCCGGTCCTGGATGGTCTGGATTTGTTTTTACCAGAGAAGGTAGGTGGTTTTTTTAAGGCCCCCCCCCCACACAACCGTTTTGGACGCCCCTGTGTTAACCAGGCAAACGGCAAACCAACAGGTGTTTTAGCGATGGAAGCGGGCAAGCGAACTGGTCCAGAAATAACTGATGCTACCAGTACGGTGGGTGTATTTCTGTCGTAAATGTTCAACGAGGAAATCGTGAAACAGACTAGATTCTTAGAATTTATTTTGCTGAGGTCAGACAACATTTCAGAACACACATGGAAGAATTACCCTTAGGTGGTTGACAGATTTAAAAGGCATATCCACAAATTTACCAATATGAATGAATTCATGAAAATAGGGGAAATACCCTAAAAGCAACTGCATTTTCCACGAGCAGAAACGTGCTCAAACTAGGTTAAAAATTGGAGCTGCTTTTGAAAAATGGAGAGAGGTTAGAAAGTAGAAAGATTTAAGAGCGATGCAGAGCTGGCTACATGCACATCGACTCTAGAGAGGAGGGGATGGGGGGAAGACAGCTCTCTCCACTGTTTGAATTTGGACTGCAGTACCCATTGTAAACACTATGCTGTGTCAGAGTTACATTTTGCTCCTTGATATGAAAGATGCTTTTTGCTACTTGAGAAATGACAACGTGCCTGTGGAGGCGACCTATCAGCGTGCTTGTTTTGCACTGAAGTGGCCAACAAAATAATCACTGCATCTTCAAATGGGTTGAGTTGTGTTATTTTCAAAGGATTTGTCTATATGGTTTATTGTTTATGATAAAATACAGTTACAATACATCTTAACTTTCCTGTGCATCACCTTTGATAACTCTTCCATACATGTTTCAAAATCTCGTAATTAGATCATTAATGACAACCTTCTCATTAGGATTATGTGTCTTCACGTCTCACTTTAAGGACTCTTATGTGGCAAGCATAGGGTGATTATACTTCTTTATTAGACCAAAACCGTCCCGTTTTCAAGCTCCGTGTCCCAAGTCCCCACAAATATCAAAGAACACAAATAGGTCCTAGTTTTAACCAACCAAAACAACACAGAGTTGTCTTTACATGTGTCAATCAATCTCAGGGTACGGCTGTTGCTTTGCTAGCCTATCCCACTAAGAGGACCTGCTGTGGAAGGACAGGTAGACTAGCTGCCATACTGGAAAGGATGTCAGTGTTTTCTAAAGAGCTCCAGGAGAGTTACAGATTCGAAAATATGGTCACCCTATGGCATACATAAACAGAGATGGGATGAGAATGTTTGGAGTAAGCACAATAGAACATTTGGAAAACCGATTTTCAGCTTTAATCCATAGCTCATAGGAAACCAGACTCAACATTTTAGATGAAGCTCCCTGCCTTTCATGGTGTAATGTCATAACCATCTGTTGTTCGCAAAGTGCGTATGTTTGCATCGACGCAAATGTTCACGCTTGCCTGCCTGCTTGTTTCTTTCCCAATAAGAGGCTCTCTTTGTGAGGTGTAGGTGTTGACCTTTATCTCAGTCACTGACCCGGGTAATAGCTGGGCTGCTGCCTGGGTCGGAGGCCTCCCTGGGTGGACGCGATGACAGGACAGAAGTTTCACCACTGCCACAGAGTTGACCATGCATACGGCATGTCAATTAGAGACGCTCTAGTTCTTCAGGGGGAGACACGAGGGGTAGGAGGGAAGAAGAGACTAAGTTGTTGAGCAAGTCAGAGAAGTAAAGTTTAAATATTAACCCCATAACAAAGCCATTCGAACAGTAAGAACTGTAAAGCCTGAGGTTTTTAAAATCCTGACAGATGTTGAAAATGTGAGAGACCCCACACAACGACAAATAATGCTAGATATATCAGTTTTGTTCTTATCACGTATTGAAGAGCAAGGAAATGACCAAACACCACACATTGGTTGTTGCTGAATGGAATCTGTTAAGAGTCTGGAAATCTCCCCAAATTTCTGACAGTCAATGTGACGTTCGAGTGAACAAACATGCTGAATGACAGGGGGGAAGAATTGGTGAGTTATGGGACAACTTTTACTGTAAATTCACAAAGACAAAGAAAAAACAGATTTTCTGTGGTTGTTGTGCTTCCTGAAAGAGTCAGCTTTCTTCATAATTGGCTTTTGTTTCGTTCCATGTGTGACAATCTACAGAGTGCATGCTTGGTAGGGATGGGAAGCCAGCTGCCATCGTTCCCTTAAAGGAGCAGACACAGAGTAGGCCCGTCCAGCAGCACATCGCTAGTGCTTGGATGTCCTCAGGGAAACCCCAAAACATCAGGATATAAATGCATTAATATTGAAACAGTTTATTTAGGATTTGAAATCAGTGGGCTCACGACTTTATTCAGAGCAGATCATGGGATGTAAAATCATTCCTAACATACCTCACACCACAGGAAAACCAGGCAAGATAATCTTTATGCTTCCATTTGTTTTAAGGGCCCAAAATCAGCTCGTAGCCCGAGTGATGTCACCCATCTGTTACTGCAGGGGGCTTTGGAGTCCCGTCCATGTCGGTCGGCATGCTTTAACTCCTGTCTCATCCACCCTAATGACAGGCTGAGAGCTGGAGATGAGGCTGGTTTAAAGCCTCTTGACAAACTGTCAATCAGGTCAGCCATGTGCCTTACTGTGAATCATAAAATCAGAACTGATGAGTGATCAAAAATCCCCACCCCACATAGTGTGTGTTGATCGAGAAAGGAGCTAATCAGACTCATTCCTTTTTTTTGAACCAGGCTGTAAACATGTTAATTTCTGCTGTAAACACTGACTTTTTTGACTGGGTGTGTATGTGACTTCCTGTGCTTCTGCAGCCAGCCTCTAGTGGACACTCGACAAACTGCAGGATTGTGCACATCGGCTTCATTTTTTAACGCCCGAGGTTGCTGCTTGATCAACAACCTCAAAAACACAGATACTTTACCATATGCATATGGTTCTGTGTGTTAGGTCGGATATAATAGTCGACTTAAAGATTTCTCATGTCAAATGTAACTTTCATTCCTCTTGATAAATATAAGGAAGATCAAGTTTTGGTGAAGCTTTATTTCTTTACGAGGGGGGTAGGGGGCATTGTGTATGGTTGCTGTTGTGAACTTTTAGGAGGATTTGTTCATCCTTTTTGTAAAGAAAACTGTATTTATTTGTGCCTTCACTTTAGCGCCATACAAAGCATCATAGTCTGTTTTAGTTTGGGAATGTTGTTGTTATTGTTTGTTGCATCCAAAAGTCGAAGCATCTGCTCCTCGTCTCTGCAGCTGGAGGCAAGCTGTGTCTCTGTTCCAGTGAGCTGGGTCAGATCTAAAAGGAATCACTATCATGATAAAAACGTTATATTAGCAGTTTTAACAATATTCAATTAAATTAATAAAAGTGAAGTTAATAAATTCAACGTTTTGTCTTAATCTATCCAAGTTGCCCTTCTCTCTGAAACATTTGAATTTGAGCTCAGGCATGTATCACTATTCTGATCTATATTATAATCAACATGTGCTGACCTGTAGCCCAATAACAAACATAACACATCATGTCAGGCATCCGTCATTCACTGTGGCATGTGCTTATGCAGTAGTGGCACAGATGTGATTTTTCCGGTATACAAACAATTAAGAAAATGTATGCAAGCAATTCTGCTTTTCATTTTCTAATACTGTGATTAAAACTGGACTGTAAACAAGTCTGTGATTACTGCTCTGAAGTTGACATACGTTTTCTAACAGCACACGAGTGATGTTGCGTTGCATCGCACACATTAGCATGCATGCCGTCCACACAGCTGCATCCATTAAATGTCATTCTCTGCTCTGTGAATTTCAGTTTCCCCTTGCAACAGTTTGACATCTAGTGCTTTTATTTTGAAGGCAGACAAACAGAAGTGTGGTGCTTTGTATTGAAAAGCTGAGACGCTCAGACGCTCGTCAATAAACAGCTCGCTGTAAGCCGAACAAACATTTTTCTCCGGTGTTGACACAAGTCAAAGCTCAGCATTTCAATCACTGATATTATTAATGCACCGTTATCTCCACTTTGTAAAACAAGCTCTGGTGAGTGAGAAAAAGCCAGTATCAGTGCCTTGTAGAGCCCCCACCTTCCCTCGTTTCTCATCTGTCTACCCAAGTGACAGAGGGGAAAATAGAAGCGTGGGGGTTAAAACGGCGCGTTGTGTCGCTCACTTAGAACACTCCAATAGGAAACAATAGAATCAAACTGATCGTTTCGCTGACGCGAGCGCTGTTAGGCTGTCAGGTAAAAATGCTCGATGGAATATTTTGTTTCCAGGCACACTAAACACAAAGGTCGGTCTTTGAATACCTATCAAAAAATAGTGCCCTATCTTACACAACGCCTGAATGTTTATCTGCTTGTTACAAACATGGGGATACGCAGCACAGTCCTTGCTGCACTCCTTAATAAAGAATAACACATTTACTGATACAGTGAAATGGAGTTGTTTATGGAACAGAGAGCAGCGAGACGGCCAACTTTTGTTTCCCTTCTCTCATGATTCACTGTTTTCGGTATTACGCCAATCTGGGGATGAAAGACGAGGACATTAGGTGGACCTCGGCCTTGCACCAGAGACTGACGACATACTCCCCATCATGTGCGCTCACTCTGATGGGACGTTCTCAGACACAGACAGAGAATCAAATAGACACGTTGATGACGTCGAGGCTCGCAGGGTATCATGGGAGTGAGTCTCCCTGCTACCCCACCATACAGCAACAGAACGGCAGCTTTCAGTAGAAGCTAGCGCTAGCTTATGCAGCGGTCTTTGGCGTAACATCCAGTGTTTCCTTGACAACGATCAACATTTCGTGTCTATCATGGCGGATTATCATGGCGGCTCATCTTGGCGGCCGCCTACAAGACACGTCCCGTTACAACTTTAAAATTAAGGATTTCTCTGGCTTTGATAACTTTTGGAAATATTTGAGGTGATGTAAGTACTCAACTAAAACATATACAGTATACAACATGGGTTTAGTCGATTTTTAATTGAAGTTAGATATTTTAATGTAAACATTAGCATGCAATTCTTCATACTGTACCTTTAATACAAAGTGTCCATTGCCTACAATGTACGCTGCAGAGGATATAGCCATGTGGCACACATCTTGCTTTCTGTGGAGTGATACACACAGCAGGTCACAGCTTTTCATCTTCGCGTACACATGGAGGGGTTTCCGGAAGATGCCAGATCATCCTGTCAGACAGTGCAGAATAATTAGAGGTTACCACTAATTTTTGAGCTTTCTCTATTATTCTTTTTTTTTTACTGATATGTTTTGGTATGCCATGTTTGTATGCCTTTATTTCAAGAGAGGACAGAGTTGATAGTGTCAGAGAGAGAGAGAGAGAGAGAGAGAGAGTTGGGAATGACATGCGGGGAATGAGCCACAGGTCAGATTTGAACCCAGCCGCCTGCTTGTAGCATCATCCTATGAACATGGTGCTGTCACTCCAACCACAAGTCCACTGGAGCCCCAGTTTTCTCTATTATTCTTGTACAACAACTTATGACGGTGCACAAATTCAATTGAGCTACAGAGACGTGCCACCCAGATCCACTGTTCACTTGTCTAAAATAAGGAGTCTTTAAAAAAAAGCTGCTCTCCATAAGATCTCTCCCTCTTTATAAGAAACTATAAGTTGGTCGTAGGCAACGTCTGAACTTTCGTTGTGAGGTTTTATGTCTATTGAAGAGGAACATCTTCTCAAGTTGGTATGAGCTGCTGTTAATTATCTAAGTACGAATAAATGGGAAATGGACTTGAACTTGTATATTTCTTTTCTAGTCTTCTGACTACTCGAAGCGCTTTTATACTGCAGGTCACACCTACACATTCACACACTGATGGTAGAGGCTGCTATGTAAAGTGTCCATCAGAAGTAACTAATCCCATTCATACACGTTCATACGCTGCTGACGAACCATCAGGAGCCATTAAAGGTTATCTCTTGGTTTAGACTGCTCTATCGTCTTGGCTGTTTGGACATTGGACCAGTTGTTCTCCTCTTGTTATCTATCAGTGCTGACAGAGCTGTTATTTCTTACAAGATAAAGGAGATACAGTTTCAAAAGACCTATAACACTGGCTATTTAAAACAGCATATGAAAGATGTCTGTTTGGAATCTCAGTGTCTCCCCGATGTGTTTGCTGTACATAAAAAGCTAGACTGAGTGACAGCTTAATAGAAAGACTAAAACAGCTCAGTGAGGTGGACTATTTCTCAAAACAACAGCTGCCAGGCGAAGGTGAACATGTTAGAATAACACTTGCATGCATCATATCATGAAATTGACATCGAGAGACTAAAACAGCAGACTTTGTTTTCCATCACAACAAATGACTTGTCGTTTTAACTGTGGATTCCTTGTTTCCCTTTCCCCCTTACTCTCTTCCAGCTTTTGATTTCAGACTCATTTTGTGTGTTTCTGTGAGCGTGTGTGTCCTGCTGTGAGGAGACTGGGATACACCAACAGTTACCAAAGTCCATTCAAAGGTTTCCTGCTGAGCTGGAAATCACCATTGTTACCAGTGTGCACACATGCAAACACTCTTTAGTGTGTGTGTGCGTGGTTGGGGAAGAGAGCTTTAGTAGTAGAAGAATATGCTCTATTGCCCAAATGGGTCTTGGCTGGTAATTAAAAGCAAGAAGGCAATGAAAGCAAAGTCATGTTGAGGATGCATTTGCTCTCTCTCTTTGTGATTCTAGCTTGTATGCATGTAGGACACTCACGGCTGTAGAGGAATTTAGGTCCGCATTAGGCAACGTCTGGTGACTTTACTTTTGATGAGTAAGCTTCTGCTCTTTGGAGTAAGACCAGATCGAACCAATCACAAGGTAGAAGGTGGGACATAACGTTTGGATGAATTAATTGGATGATTAGCCTCAACAAAGCTTTTTAATTGGTTGAAAATGTATTAAATGCCCCTGAGTGCAGGATGAGTCAGAAAATACATTTATATTACATATGAATTTATATTACATGAATGATACATGAACATTTAAAAAAGGAATGCTGGATTAAAACAAATACAAGCCCCTTAGAGAGATGTCAGGATGGCCCCTGGGAGTCAGTCCTTAGAACCAGCAAAGAACCCTTTTTTGTTGTTGTTGTAATACATAAGCATATACTGTACATATTAGAGAACAGGTATGCACTTGAGTCAAAAATTAACTGGTATTTCTGAAGGCATGAGTTAGACGGGTAACATTTGTGAACCAGTGTATATGAGATTTCTCTTACTTTATTGGTTAGAAAGTATTTGAAAGAAAGGGGCCAGACTTTGCCCCAAGGCACATTGTCTACAAAGTTTTTCCAAAATGGTATAGCAGAAGGCATGGTTACGATGTCTCTCTGA
Organism: Tautogolabrus adspersus; assembly: GCA_020745685.1. Taxonomy (NCBI): domain Eukaryota; kingdom Metazoa; phylum Chordata; class Actinopteri; order Labriformes; family Labridae; genus Tautogolabrus; species Tautogolabrus adspersus. The sequence continues at coordinate 7,206,068 of CM036540.1, forward strand.
AATAGCCCTCTGATTATTTTTAATATTTTGGGATTTTGCTGAGAAGGAGAGACTTCCTATTTAGGTGTCTTTTGTCGTCAGAGTTTGAGAAAGCGGCCAGGGGAAGCTAATACCTCTAAGTAACATAACCACTCCTGAGGGGGTTGCATCAAACACAATGGCATATTCTTGCAAATACCAGCAAAGAACCCTACTGCTGCTGATTGACTGCATTGATCTACAATGCTAACGAGTATCACTGCTGCTTGCAGTATTAATAAGAGTGTGAAAACGTATTCTCTTTCCAAAAATCTATTTTCCTCAACTTAAAAAGACATAGTCTGACAAGCTTTGATAAAGGAGAATTTCTTAAGGCAAATTATCCTGCTCACAATGTTTCAGATGAGGCCTGGATGAAAAAAAGAAGAAAAAAGAATCAATTTTTTTTACCAAAAACAAGTTTCTCAATTTTAAAAATGTAATTTCATAACAACAAAGCTATTTATTATCTTGTTCAAACAAACAATAACTCCAGTGTGCCCATTCCAGCAGAGAACAATCTTTAGAAGATTCAGAGATTCAGTCATTGTTCGTGATTACTGTGTTTACAGCAGGCGGTGTTTAATTCAGGTCCCAGAATCATTGGTATTGTAGAAATTGAAGGAAGCCAAGACAAATTATTTCTCTCTCTGACTACAAAAAACATGTGTCATTTATTTCTGTACACACTTAAAAGCAACAGTGTTGTCATCACATATCCAGCCCAGGTTACCCAGCAGGCACTTCATCTTAAAGGGACAGGGTCAACCTGACCCCACACAACATGTAACTTAACTGTCTGTCATCTGCCGCACTAACACAGTGGTTATAGTAAATCATGTCTATAAAGTCCACTACAGTAAATCAATTTTTTAGCTGCAAATTTTTTCTTTCAATACAACAGAGGAGCAAGAAATTATGTAAGTAATACCAAATATGATTGCAGAAAAAATGGCAAAATGGCTTACCTGGGGCAAGTTTCCATGATAGTATGCAATATGAAGCTACGAGCCTGCTAACACAAAAATGGCCACAGGCGATTGCAGCTCGAGCAAAGGACAATTTTGTCCACCGCTTGAGCTTAATGGTGCTTAATTATGGTGCGTTCTTATTGATAACTCCTTTGTTAGAGCCCGAGTGGAGAGGGGTTGGAGGTGTGTCGCTGGAGGAGAGTGGAGGCTTCAGAATAGCAGAGGTGTCACCAAACAGCAGTTTGTTTTGGTTTGATGCTGGTGCTCAAGGGCGACATCTACTGGATCAAAAAGTCGCACATTCTTCCTTTAAAACGTTTTTTGTAAAAGTTTCAGTGCAGAGTTCTAGTTTAAAATCTCATTAAATTCTTCAGTGAAAGGCAGATGTAAACAGGTGATTCTTCAATCTCGAAGACTCACCTGCAGTTTTCTGGGAGTTTGTTCCAGATATAAGGAGCATAGAAACTGAACGCTGCTTCTCCATGTTTGGTTCTGACTCTGGGGACAGAGAGCAGAACCTGTCCCAGGCGACCTGAGTGGTCTGGATGGTTCATATGGTTAATCAGAAGGTCACTAATGCATTTTGGCTTCAAACCATTCAGCGCTTTATAAACCAGCAGCAGTATTTTAAAATCTATTCTCTGACAGACTGGGAGCCAGTGTAAAGACCTCAGAACTGGAGTGATGTGATCCATTTCTTGTTCTGGGTGAGGACTCTAGCAGCAGCGTTCTGGATCAGCTGCAGTTGTCTGACTGATGTTTGAGGCAGACCTGTAAAGACACTGTAATAAAATGTTAGACAAAAACAGCATTATTCTTACAATTAAATAATTTAGGGAAACATACCAATTCAGATTAACTGTAGGAAACAGACTTTGCATTAAAACAGGCAAATCATCAGTAATTTACAATTGTGCCACCAGCGCCACTGCGCCTTCCTCCGTTTCAAATACGCTGCGAGTCCATTTTTGACGGAGTACGCTCAATGAAACGACCTGGACAGGAAGTCAGACAAGGAAACGTACAAAACAGGCACCAGACGAACAACAAATCATCCTCAGAAAGACGAAGCAACATATTGTTTGAGAAACGGATCCAGTGAGGCAGGGCGTGCGCCGTCCGGCGGAGCAAAACCAAGGCACTGACGGACCGCGGTGCACACGTAGTATGAAGGAATTGGGGGTAAGTCACGACTCAGGTCTCCAAGTGCACGACACACAGCAGTGGACTAAATGACAATACAAAAGATGTAACATCTCTATAATCATAAAAAAAAAGCATCTGCTCCTCTGTTGTCATTTCATTTTGTATTTCAATAAGTTCTTTATTTCTTTGGAAGTGGGAATTTAGTGAGTAATAACAGAGCGCTCATTTCAATTTCTTTGAAGATCAGACGCTTGATTCTTTCATTTCAGTTTATTTTCAGTCTGATGAAGAAAAATGTTGAATAAACTTCATCTGATGCAAATGGACAGCTACTTTTTATCAGTGTAAAAACAGAACCATGGGGATTTTTGCCACTTCAATGTGCCCACTTCCCCAGTGCACTCTACCCTCATGCATCCCTCTTATCCTCTGAGTCTTCTGCAGAATGGCAAATGAAGGATTTCGTGAGGATTTATTTCCCTCAACAAAGCAAAGACAGACTAAAAAAACAAGTGGCCTAGAAATAATTCTGTCATACGGGCCACGGCTGGCTCGTCTGGTCATGTCTCAGGCAGATAAGCGCCTCGGAGGGCTTCCTGTCTCTGTTGTCTGTCTGTAAAAAAGGGTTCCAAGGTCATGACAATGGCAAAGTGTAATGGAGGCAAGTTGAAAAGAAAACAAAAGTCCAGGTCACGATGTGTTGTTTGTTTCCTCTTGAGCTTTCAGTAACTCCCTCCATCTCTTTCCTTTTGGTTTGTTTTTACTTTACCCAATCCCCCTCTCCAGCTCCAATCAAACCCCCCAAATCATCTCTTGTGCCGTCTCATCCTCCATCTTTTCCCACTTCCACTGAGTAAATACCTCTTTAATGATTGTGTGTGTGAGGTTGTCTAAAGTGCAAGTTTCAGGGTGATTTTTTCCATGGAAATTCGCAGCGAATAAGGGGATAGACGAGCAAAGCACAATTGGCTGGGGCTTAGCGTACTTTACATAATTGTTGCCTATAAATGCATTTCCAACGTGAGGGGTTTAAGCGTCTGATATGCTTAACGGAGAGAGAAAGAGGGCTGAGGCTGTTGCATGCTTTCTTGACGATTAAGATGGAGAGAAGGGGAGAGAAGCAGAGACAGAGGTAACTTGGGGAAACCGAAAGCAGCAGAGCCAACAAACTAGAAAATAGGTACACAAGCACTGATCAGCATGTTTTGGTTGGCCTTCATTAAAGAGTTATTCTGCTCCTTATAATGACTAGCACGAAATGGTCAATATTCCCTGCAAATATTTCAGGATGAGCATATCCAATCAAACTGCATCCCTTACGTCCAACTTCCACCATATGCGTGTTCGGGCCGTCTCCGCTCCATTACGGAAGCGGGGCTGATAGGTTTTCACTTTGTTCAATGTGTGTGCTTCCACTGGCTCCGCTGAGCTGCGTCTCAGCTCCGGCAGACCACAGCCCTCCGTAGCATATACGCAAGGCTTCTATTTTTGCCGGATGACTGAGCACAGCACATCAATTTAGCACAGAAAAGAACGAGCGGGACGGGAAGTCAGACACTGATTAAAACATCTGGTTTATTTTCAGAATGAAACACTCCGTTTTGACAGTCCAGAGCAATGACCGTCTGTGTGTTTGTTTATGTGTTTATAAGGGTTTCATACGGTTTTATACCACACACACCGTATTATCTCGTGCTGTAGCGAGTGAATCTGTAAAATGACCGAGGGAATTCCTTTGTCTCGGCACTTCAGCTGTCCGGCTATGCTCTCCGTGCTGCGCAGTACATGTGTAAACAGAAATATTTGACCAGCTGGTCTTTCAAAAAGAACTGCTCCTTATTTCATTAAAAATATATATATATTTTTTTTCTCTTCTCAAACATGGGTCATTAACATTATTTTCATTAAAAGCTGTTTCATTGTATCAGGACTATAGAGAGTACTACAATAGCTTAGTCATTGCCTAACCACGACTATTTGGCTACTATGCTTAGATTGCTCTAAAAGCTAATTGCCTCTGACAAAAAAAACCAGAGCATTTGCACAAATTACATAGTTTTGCTGTACTGTATTTGCTTGATTCAGAATTGAATTGAATTGGATCGCTGGTGGAGACAGCCTGCTGCTATGCTATGCTCTCCTTTGTAAATTAATTTAACACTACATTTGTGTCAATAACCAACGGGTGGAATCTGTGCCAGACTCTTGTCAATGCCTTTGCCTCCTGTGGTGGTTATTAGAGGCTCATTAGGACCAATGTGTGCTAATGCTTTTTTAAGAAAACGATAGAATTGCTAACAGGACATAAAGTGATTTCAAAGCTGGTGAAAGTCAGCATTGATCGGTTTTGATAGGAGAGCTGCATTTTGCTGCCACTGACACGAGCAGAACTGCTCCTGTCGCCCTCATGCTGCCTCTACCTCCCACTGCAGCTCCTCCACACAGGGGGGTACATTGATCAAGTGTCAGCCATGGAAGAGGGCCCAGCGGCTCAAGAGCTTTTGGATGAGGTTATAAAGTTGGAGCCCATCCACCCTCCTGTCTTTAAATCCTGTTGGGGTTTGCTGGGTGTCTCCTCTCCCATCCTGTGCTGGCTGCTTTGTCTGCTTAGCGTAAGCAAAATCATCCGCGTGAGAGTCCATCTCCTCCTCTGGCTGGTCCTGGTCCAAATCCCAGCTGCTGCTTGGCTCCTGGCCTCAGCACAGTCCAGATAAGAGGATTTTCCCCGGAAGCATTTTCCTACCTCTGTTGCCAGCTGCTGACCACGCTGAGGTGAGGTTGTCAAATGTTGTTTCACAGCAATGTCATGTCTCATCAGGGGGGTTGTAGTTGCTCTCATGCTGTTTTTTCTCTGTTTCTCTCTCTGCTGTTACTGCCTCAGAAGCAGCAGTGGATCAGCTTCACAGAGTGCAGGACAGGTCCAACCAGAGGTCCTTAACTTTGTTGTAGCTTCTCATGTGGGTATCAAGGATGGATTACTGAAAAGGCCTACAAGCCACAGGCACAGGTTGAAAAGACTACAGCCTCAGTTTGTAGTTGCTGTTTACGTTTGTTTGTGGAAAAAGTCAATGAAACAGTGCAATGGAACATGTCGAACAAAATGAACATATGGACTGCATGGACATGAGCAAAAAACACTACAAATACCAAATGACTATTACAATTACACAAAACAACTGTAAAAAAAAAAAATCAAATCTAAAATGATTACATGCAATGAGCCACAAAAGAGTCATTTAGAGCTATAAGCTGCTGAAACCTCTGCAGTTCCTAAAGTGTCCACTTGATGCTGGCTTCAAAAGGGTTGTTGTAATGGCTAACTAGCAGATTCCACAGGATCCTTGTTGGCCGCATTCTGTCTCCGGAGTTGTATGGCACCAATACTCCTGTTTTCACTGCATGGGCCACAGTTCGTCTCTGGTCAAGCTGAACAGAGCACCTCGAACTTGACAGGAAGTCAAACAAGGGAACGCATGGAGCATCCTGTAAATTTCAAAATAAAACACAATAAAGGGACACCAAATCGTACGTACAATTAGATAGACTTTATTTGGCATGGACATCACAGACACATTGGACAAACCAGATGCAATGTTTAAGTGTTTTAGCATACATGCTAATTGTTAACACCTGTCCACAGGAGGCTTTTGAAAATCTCTTTATCGACATTATATGGAAAGAGGTACCAAATGAACAACAATATGTACATTGTTCTGTTCATTTTCACATGATCTTATTGTTCTCTTGATCATATGAACTACCAAATCTGCTCATGACTGCGCTGGGCTTACGCTTCAGAAATGGAACCAGTAGGTTACAGCCCACGCTTTAGAGAAGAGCAAAACAAATGTAACGCTCAGCACAAGGATGCTGTGGAATCTGGGGGTAAAAGTTTTGCATAACTAGTTGTGTGGATGATCTGCCTGTAGCTGTTAGCAAGGAGGCTCTTCTCAGCTCCAGCTGTTTGTCTTTAACTAGGTTGACTGAATGTCAGATTGAGACAGCATTTCCAATATGGCGACCGCCATCGTTGGGCTTCAAAATTTTGCTTCAGAAACCAATTGGTGATGTCACCGAGACTACATCCATGTCCCCTTCTCCATCATGAGCCACAGCAGGAGAGATGCACACGTGCAGAAGCTGCTGCAGCCTGTTCAAGATAAAATAAAATAGTTCCCTGGGGGCTAAACGCGTAAGGCGATGTTCTGACAAACAAAACAGTCCTAACTTACTGCAGTGCGGCCCTGTCACACACAGTTTTTCTTATAAGTGTGACTGTTGTTGCAACTTGTAAAACTCCTCCACACTCTTTTCTTTTTAAAGGTCAGCGGTATTATCGCCATTGTTGGTTCATTGTTGGTTATCAAACCCAGTTTTCATCATGGCCCGCCTCGTTGATGTGCTTCAACACAAACACAGCTTATTAGCCCTGTCTCTGTCACTAACCCGGGCTGACACTGATCACTACAACACACACACAGAGCTGTGCCTGCAGCTGGAGATATAGGTTTCACCCCCCATGTGGAGCAAGGCTTTACCTCAATGTTCCTTTTACAATAAAGAGAGAAAGGAAAGTTAACTTTCACCAAGAGTAGGTGTTACAAAGACAGAACCATTTAAAAAAAGTAGAGCGTAGAGACTAGAATATCGAGGAAAGATGAGGGGATGGAACATCTGCTAAATAGGGCACAGATAAGTAAATATGCAACGATATGCAACCACCCTCAACCATCTGTGGGCGTTTGCCCTCCAGGACCCATGGCATCTCTCCCTGCCCAGAGGGCAATGCACTGAGCTGGGCAGAAGATAAAAACATCCATGGATGACGCTCCAGTGGCTGGCTGGGTGTGTGACTGAGTGGGTGAGAGCTGGGAGGGGCAACACAGCTGAAGTCTTGATTTAATGGGGGGGGGGGGGGGGGGGGGCAGAAACATGGCTGCTGAAGAGAAGACAAGGAAACTACATCATTTTTTTCCCATTTCAGTGGCACAAGCTTGACGTCCCTATTAAAAGTGTGTCATCAAGTATGGGGGCTGTCAGACTGCAGGCAATATATAAGTCATCATCGGCCTCCACTTTGAAGGAGCAGCCAACCCAAACAGCCTGCTGAGCGTCCTCAATGTATAGAGATGAATATTCAGACTGGAGCAAGGTTTAAAGGAACACTTTGATCTGTAAGCGCTGCCAAATGAGATGTTTGGAGCACTCGGAAGCGATAAAGGATTTACAAATGTAAAGACAGCCGATATTTACCAGCCAGAGACACATCAGTCAGTCTTAACTCGTCAAGTAGTCGAGGGTTATTTACGCATGCAAGGTCAAACCAAAGCTGAAAGGTTTGCTGTGCCTGAAAGAGAAAGCTGTAAATGAAATCTCTTTGTCTCTTTCATTTGAGGATAATGCTTCTGGTAACCGTGCAGTTAAAGAGAGCAAGGCCGTGGCCTTTAATAACAGGTGCCATGACAGCTCTTGAATTACTATGGTTCCACTAAATGCTCTTGACGGGCAAAGTGGCACAAAGTGGCAACCTGCCTCTACCTTTCTCTAATTACAATAACACATTGTTGTGTTTATTAAAGAGAGACCACTGAAAGCAACAATTAAACTAGTTTAAAATGCACTGCACACAATTTAATGTGATTGAAAACTATTCCCGGTATATTAAAATGGACAGCGCTTCTCCATGTCCTTATGTTCAACTGAATTGAAGCCAGAATATCCCCTCGACGGGCACTGACATATTGCACTGGTGATGTTATCTGGAGCCAAGACGTGCACAGAAGGGAGCTAGCTGGTCACTGAACTCACCGATTGTCTTTGGTGGCTCCGTGCAACACAACAAAACTCCTGTTTTAAAAAGTTCGGAGCCTGTTATCACAATGGGTGACCCGTGTGCGGGGCATAGACTGTATATATTAATGGACGAAGCCTGAGTGACGTCAGCATTCTGCTCCTGCAGGGGGCTCCGGAGGCTCATCAGCAGCAGCCGCCATGCTGGAAATCCTGTCTCAGCCTAACTTGTGACGTCCTACCCTCTGTCTGCATTTGTTTGGCTTCTTGGCTTGGCAGGCAGTAGGCGGAGTCAGGAAGGCCATTTGTTCAACTGGGTACACCTCCATCAGGACTCTGCTTATAAGTGGTTTCCACTCTAACTTGGGGCTCTCCTCTCTTTCTCCCAGGGCCTCCACCAGCTGGTTTGATTTTGGTGCACTTCACAACACTACACACATCCATACTTTGCATTCATGACTGATTTGACTGATTTACACAACAATGATTGTTTTAACTTTAGTTTAATAATAAATTAATTTACTTTAAACCTTGTTTCATGTGAGATACCCTTCTTTTGTCACTTACTTTGAGCCAGTTCGTGACACAACCTAACAACAGGCTGAGAGCTGCAGCTGAGGCGGGTTTTAAGCCTCCTGACAAACCGTTACATCGCACCCACCTGTCAATCATGTCAGCTACGAGCCTAACTATGGATAACACGTATCGTTCATAAAATCAAAACGGCGCGCCTAGCATAACGTGCTGCATCGCTAGATCCCACAGCTAGTGATGGGAGAAGCAGTTCTTTTCAGTGAATCAGTAGAATCAGTTCAGTAAAAAGATTTGTTCACCGAATCGTTCAGTGCTTAACCGGAGCTCTGACTGCGAATCAGAACTCAATGAGTTGAAACACGGCCGAACGTTTAGTTCTGCTCGCGACCGTACTGAGAACGGCCGTTTGTGAATAATAAGCCAGTGAGCTGAGAATTTAGTTGGATAAAGCTACAGTTTGCCGACTGTTCTGTGTAGTACACGAATCACTGACTGACTGATGCTGAGGGAGAGAGAGAATCAGGGCTCCCGCAGTACGTTCAGTGAACGTGCGAATCACCAACCCCAGTCCCACACACACTGTACTGAAACACGATCGAATTGAGATCGTCTTTAGTGGATGATAAAACAGTCAGCTGAGTGAAATTAAGTTGAATAAATCAGCTGTTTGCAAACTGACAGCAGCTATAAAAAGCACATACATTTTCGCGACACCTAATTGTTAAATAAAATATTTGCTACTTCCTCGATTTTCGAGACATGAGAGGGAGATGGAGGGGCGGGCTTGAGCGACACAGTGCTCCCGACCGACTCCGTCCTGTTCTGTGCAGCAGTACGTTCAGTACACGAATCGAATCACTGACTGACCAATGCCTTGGAGGCACCAGTACGAGACATGAAAGGGAGAGGGAGGGCGGGCTTGAGCGACTCACTCTACTTGGCACGCCACATGTGGTCTAGAGAGAGAGACACGAGACGGGAGAGAGGAGAGCTCAACTGAAGTGGAGAAATGAACGACTCTTTTCAGTAAGTTATTCGGTTCAGTTCGTTCACCCATAAGATTCGGTCTTTTTGAACGAATCGTTCACGAACGACACATCACTACCCACAGCTCCAGTGTTGCCAAAACCATCGTTACTCTGTTTCTGATGGCTAGTAACATTCGTTAGGTTGAGAACGAGAGCTGCGTGACTCGCAGAAAATTGGTAGGTGAACTCTATTGAGTCGAACTTCATCAATCGCATTCACAACAAACTCCCATGTGTATTTTTTTACTGTTAAATATGTTTTTTCCCCTCACGCCGGAGATCCGACACGGTGCCGCAGTACTTTAAGCCCTGTCTCTATTTGTTTCTCATTGTGGAGGCGGGGTTTATGACCTTTACTGCAGCCAGTCTAAATATTCTGGCTCACTCCCAGGGGACTGTTGCTCTGTCCAGCTTAATAAACTGTCTATGTTTAAGACTGGTGACATGCTTTCAAATCCCTGATACAGAGTGAATTAAGGTTCAATCAAGACATGTTCCTTTTTTGCACTCTAACCTTCCCAATAGAAGATGACATGTCAGACCATCAATTCAAAGTCACCCAGCGCTCATTTCTCCCATTTCATACTGTTTCCATTATGTTATATTGAAAAGACCTTCCTAATATTTTCTAGGGAACTACTCCAAAACCTCCTGCTTTGACTCTCAGGACTGTTGAGTCAGTTATCCCTCCCATCTTGTTTCCATACCATCCATTCCTCTTCCTTTCCTTCCATCTTCCCTCCCCCTCAATCCACAGAGTCCATCAGTGTGTGAGTCAGTGTTTCAGAGCCGTGGGGAGTCGGGCAGCCTGTCTGCCACTTCATCACTGACCTTCCTCCTTCATCTCCTCCTCCTCCTACACTGTTTCTTTCCCATATGTCTCTGTTTTTTTTCTGTACTTGCTCTTTTCTTGCTGTTTCCCATTGACCTCTCATGTCTTTCCTTCCTTTTGTTCCACTCTCTCTCTCTCTGACCTTTTCTCTCCCCCACTCTTTTCTATATTTTTATAATTGACCTCTCGCTCTGCTTGATGGTCTCTGTCTCTCACCCGCGCTGTCTCCATCTCCTGTTTTCATGTTGATGATTGCGGCATGCTGGTGGACAAAATTACTCAGACATGTTCATTTTCATATAAAGTGTCGATCTGCAGCCAAAGCATATCGGAGGAGAGATGGAATGTATTCCTCAGAGTTTTATTACTGGATATTACAGAGATTGCAGAGCTTTACTGCAGAGAAGGTGAGGAAGGTAGCAGGTGAGGGGAGAGCGTTGCTAGAAGCTAGGATGGAAGAGGAAACGCAAAAGCATGAAACAGAGCTTAAAAAGCAAGTCTTTCTAAGATGCATATTGCTACCATTTCAATCTAGATGAAAATATGTTTCACTTCTTGTAGATTTTAAAATTTCTACCACTTTAAAATAATCATTATTTACGCTAACAAGAGGGAAAAACAGCTCCGTCCCAGCTCGGGCAGCTCATAGCAGATAAGTAAGGCTTCTATTTTGCCTGATGACGGTGCAAGGCGCATAAACAGACAAGAGCAGATTGAGCGAAACAGGAAGTCAGACACTGAAACAACATTAAAACATCTGGTTTATTTTCAGAATAAAACATTCTGTTTTGACGGTTCAGAACAATGACTGAATGTGTGTAAACCCACATACGTCGTATTATTTCCAGTGGAAAAAGAGGAGCCAGAGGGTCGTTCGGGTCCAGGAGGTAACTCCGACAAGTCGGAGAAAATCCCTTGTTTTTGTCTGTGGCCGAAAACTGTTGTTGAGAGTGAGAAGAGTAAGGGCTCACACACAAGGGAGTAAGGGCTAGTTTTTTGTTAGATCGGGTTGCCAAAGAGTGCCACACGCTTGATTTTGTTTGTGTGTTGTTGAACTGAAACCTATTTTGAGACTGAATTGGAGGGTTATTTTTGTTGTTACAATTGTTTGAACTGTGAAAAGACACTGCATTGTTCTATGGGAAACGGACACCTTTTGTCGATTGCCGTTGGGATATATTTTGTTGAATATACGTGTTTCTTTATTTGAACTGCCTTGCTTTGTGTTTGAATCCTTGTGTGGTGTGTTCTATGCTGGTATTTCTATTTAAATGAGGTTCTTCTGGTTTAAAGAGAAAGAAGGTTTCTTTGTGTTGAGTTTAAAAAAAAAAATATTACAAACTTTTAAGTAAGTTGTCGGATGAAATACAGGCCGGCACCCCAAAATACACTAAAACTGCCACAGCATAATTAAAAAATCATGTCTTTGTCGGCCTGAATCTGTACAGCGTACACCCAGCTGAAAACACACTTCATTTAGTGTACACCCGGCTGAAAACACACTTCATTCAGTGTACACCCGGCTGAAAACACACTTCATTTAGTGTACACCCAGCTGAAAACACACTTCATTTAGTGTACACCCGGCTGAAAACACACTTCATTCAGTGTACACCCGGCTGAAAACACACTTCATTTAGTGTACACCCAGCTGAAAACACACTTCATTTAGTGTACACCCGGCTGAAAACACACTTCATTTAGTGTACACCCGGCTGAAAACACACTTCATTCAGTGTACACCCGGCTGAAAACACACTTCATTTAGTGTACACCCGGCTGAAAACACACTTCATTCAGTGTACACCCGGCTGAAAACACACTTCATTTAGTGTACACCCGGCTGAAAACACACTTCATTTAGTGTACACCCAGCTGAAAACACACTTCATCTAGTGTACACCCAGCTGAAAACACACTTCATTTAGTGTACACCCAGCTGAAAACACACTTCATTTAGTGTACACTCGGCTGAAAACACACTTCATTTAGTGTACACTCTGCTGAAAACACACTTCATTTAGTGTACACCCAGCTGAAAACACACTTCATTTAGTGTACACCTAGCTGAAAACACACTTCATTTAGTGTACACCCGGCTGAAAACACACTTCATTTAGTGTACACCTAGCTGAAAACACACTTCATGCAGTGTACACCCGGCTGAAAACACACTTCATTGAGTGTACACCCGGCTGAAAACACACTTCATTTAAAAGCTGCAGGAAAAACTGCTCTTGTGGTTCAAAACTTCACTAGAAATGTGTTAAAAATAGCCTTGAAGGCCTCAACTCCTCTTTTCTGTCACTGACCTTGAAAAGTCTGACAGAGGACCTTTAGTTTGTGTCAACAACAATCCTTTCAAGTGTTGTGTGAAATAAACATGATAGGATCAGCTCCCCAGGAGGAAAAGTGTCTTCTTGCTCTACGAGACAGTTTTTCCCCCCAGAGGGACAGGACGACTTATCTCATGTCATCTCAGATCAAGATGCTTTTGAGGTTTGAGTCAGAGCTGGTAGGCAGCTGTGGATCAATAAAAGCCTGTTATGTTTGAGAAACAGATGCATAGCTGCAGTCTGTCGCTACAAGCTGCAGGCTTTGTACTTGGGTCAGTGACGTATAAGGATTTTTAATTTGAAAATACAAAATTTTAAAATATATTTTGTAACTTTTCAAACATTAAGAATGTTGTGTACACATTCATTTTTAAATTTCGGTGTCTTTCTTACCAGCTAAAAGACGACTGTTTTCATCTCTGGACAGATAGTTGTTAACAGCTTGCTTTCTCTCTGCTCAAAGTTTCTTGCGCCCCCTTTTCTTGAGTTTTTCATTTGGGCTGACTCTTTGCCTTGCCATTGACCTCTTCTCACGTTTTCTAAATGTATCATTTAGTTTACCCATTTCTGCTAGCTGTTTCCTCATGCGTAACACCTGCTTTTTTAGTTTACACTTCTCTTTCTGCAGTCTTCTGCAACGTTTTTCTGCTGAAGATGCATTTCTTCTCTGATGCTGGTGGATTCAAATGATCGTTCAGGGGTATGGGGGGTTTACCAGAGCTTGACCTGTGTTTTCTGGCTCCTCTTGTGCTACATTGACATCAACCAGAACTGGTGGATTCTCTGAAGATGGCGGCGTCAGGTCTAACAAAGCATCTGCCATTGTTTTACTTTCCCTGTAAGATTGGGAGGCAGCCCTCCATTTCGCTCTCTGTTTCTTTTTCTCTCTCACTTGCATTTACATACGGGATCTTTCCCTGCTGTTTTCTTCTCTGCTAGCTGAAACAGTGATGAAGTATTAGTGTCATACCAAAACAAATATTTTGGACTAATGACAGATAACAGTAGATGAACATGTTAACAAAGTAATAAAAAACCCACAAGAGCTATATGTTCTTCATGTTGTTTTATTTATAGTTTTGTTTTTTACTGACCTTTCTCTTCTCCTAACAAGGTACTCTGCTCTTGCAGAGTAAACACGCTGCCTATAGCGAGCAGTTTTCAGTTTGCTTGGCAGTGCCATCTGCAAAAATAAATTAAAAGTTTTAAATAAATAAACAGGTCAATTAAAGTGAAATTACATTCTCTTTTTTTTGCTCTGTTGGATGACGCTCGCCCTTACTGGTCCGTATATGTAATGTGAGCCGACAAAAGCAGGAGAGCTACAAGATCACGTGGGAATAACGAGAACAACATGCAAACAACATGTTGCTTTGTCTTTCTGAGGTTGCTTTGTTGTTCACGAGGTGTCTGTACTGCACAGTACTATAACACACATTTTAATATTTGCGAATAACACATTCAAAAACTTAACTTTGGGCATTGGGGATCTATTTTTCCTTCACATATCATCAGTAACATCATTATATTGTTATGGTGTTGAGTCCACATTTCTCAGGCTTTACCTTAATAACCTCGTGCTGTAAATGCATTTCACTGAGCCTCCAGGAACAGCGCCAGAATGTGAGGTTGTTTTTGTGTAGTACAGACTAAGAATCATGTTCATTTATCTTCTCTGGCGTCTCAGAGAACTCAGGAAGAGAGAAAGGAAGCTGAAACTGTAACTGACTGCAAAAACTACACGGTGTAGGACACGGGTACATTTCCTTTTTTACTTTCTGATTTTGCAGAACCAATCCACAGAAAACACTTCAGCCTACTGACATGTGGGCGTTACTTTACAAGAGAGATATGTATTTTTTTTACATTGCTATCATCATTTTCAACATCATACACTGAGGGATGAAAAATTACATTTTTATTTTTCTGTGAATAGAGCATAAAAACAAGAGGGGGAAGGACCAGAAAAGTTTTTAACGTCTTCCTTTTGAACATGAACTATATTATTTGACTTTTTTATTTATTTGTTGCTCAGGATCCCGTTTTTTTTTTTTTTTTCCTTCTTTATTGCTTATACTTCTTATTTTGTGTTTGTATTATTTTAACATGTCCAATAAATTGACTAATTGAATTGAAAATGGATTTGAATAATGACTCATTTTGCTATTCAAGTCAGAAAAGAGGGCTTACCAGTGTGAACTGTGTGCCTGCATCTGGCTGGTGAGAAGTTCAATGTTAGCTTCTAGTCACAGCCAGTCTCAAAGACTGATGCAAATGTTCATCAGAAAGCCTTGATAGATCTTGATAGCATGCTTTTCCAATTTTGGGTGATTTGTCATTTGGGAGGGCGGCACAGAATTCAATGAGACTGTTGTGCTTGAAGGCGTCTTTCAGAAGAAGGGTTCTGGAAAAGAAGGATTTTTTTTGGAACATGTAGTCCACGGAATTGCGCACCAAACTCTGTCTTCAGCCTTTCCAGTGCTTCCAAATACGTTTCAGTTGGAAATTGCTCCGCTGGTTTCTCAGCAGAGAGGTTTTTGGGTAGCAGGTAGATGGGTAAAGTTTTGCTTTTGCAACTGTCCCACAAGCAGCGCTAGTTTCACCTCCAAGGATTTGATGTAGGAATACATGTCACAAATAAGCCTCCCCTTTGCCGTGGAGCTGCAAGTTAAGGCCGTTGAGCATTTATGTCACTACCTGTTCAAAAAGGGCGAGGTACCATTTCCACTCTGGGCCCATCAGCTCCGGGACAGTTTTTGCCTTTTGTCATGAGAAAGGCGTTGATTTCGGGTACAGCTCGTGTAAACGCTTCAACACTCTACCACAATGAAATGCTACTTAACCATCGCATTTCAGTGTGGCAAAGCACTGAAGCGTTTATACGAGCTGTCTCCGTGAAACTGACTGTGTTTGAGTCTGTTTGCCCTGATGAAGTTTATGCATGACACCACAACCTGAAATTTGAGCAGTGGAGTGAGACCTCCTTGCTCCATTGTGCTGTTCATGTGTTCTATTAGCCCCCTAGACGCACCCACCATACTCGGAGCCAAGATGGTGGTGATGCTGGCTAGCTTTGACCAGTCAAGGTCCAACTCTTCCATGGTTTGGCACACTTTACCGATAATATCCTCCCCTGTAGTTGTACCTTTGAGACTCTGGAGGTCTGTCAGCTCCTTGGAAACTTCAACGTTTGTGTAAAAATCAGCAGCTATGCTGTGTCCTGCAAGTCATTGCTCTCATCCAGTGCTAACGAAATAAAATGTAATTGTTTTATTTTCTCCTGCAGCTGGGCATATCATTTACATTACCCCCCATTTCTTTGATTCGTCAGGTGATTTTTTCTCGCTGACAGACTCACCGCATTGAAGACTTCTTTCTTATCGGGGCACACCTCCTCTGCGACGGCACTAAAACATTTCTTGACAAACTATCCATCATCAAAGGGTGTACCGCTGCTTGCTATCAGTTTAGCAACCTGAAAGCTGGCCCGAACAGATGATTGGTTCAGCTGAACTTGGCGTACAAATGTAGTTTGCTGAGCTAACAGTCCACTTTTCAGCTTTGATAGTTTGTCTGCACGCATTTGGCCTTGCAGGCTATCGTACTTGTCTTTGTGGCGTGATTCGTAATGTCGGCGCAGATTGAATTCTTTGAACACCGCAAACCGCCTCTTGACAGATGAGACAAACAGCCTTTTCTTTGCATTGAACAAAAAAATAATAATTTGTCCACTGTTGGTTGAATACCCTGCATTCAGAATCAATGTTTCTCTTTGCTAACCTTTTCACCATCGATCTGGCTCGATGGGCCTCGGATGCTCATCACCATGGAACGTAACGTCAAATGTCACGTTCTGTGCGTGTGTGAAAAAATTACTAACTAATAAGTCACTAATAGTGAATAATGAAAATAGTTCACAGATAAGGAACATTTTATTTCAAAAGCCATACTTTTAGAGGCCTATGGTAAATAAAGGCATTACAATTTTTATTTTCAAAATACGTTTTTGGAATTGTTCTGAGGGCCAAGCCAAATGTCGGGAAGGGCCGTAGTCTGGGACTGCTGTAGACTGCTGTACACCGTCCATTTGGAAGAAAAAGAGCAGATGAATGGTGGAAGACCGTTGTTTCAAACTTTAATGACGAGCAGTCGATACAAAACTTCTGAATGTCAAGAGAAACAATCGAGTACATCTATCGCCACCTTAAGCCTGCCATGGAGAAAGTGGATAAAAATGATCGATTCTCTGGGCCACTGAAAAAAAGAGTTGCTGTCGCGCTGTGGAAAAGAACTGCTCATCTGTTTGGTGTTGGCATTTCAACTGCCTGTGACTGCCTAAAACGATTCTGCTCCTCTGTCGAAGAAGACCTTATTCCTGAGAGAATCCAGTAAATGGAACTCAGCTGAAGTCTGGCGTACAAGCTACCAGAATGCCTTTTTTAAAATTCTGAATATGACTTTTTTCTCAGAGAAAAGTCTCCTAGAAGGTCACAACCTAGTAGAAAGAGCAGAGAGACTCACTCCCATGATACCCCGCGAGCCTTGACGTCATCTTTTGTTATTGTTTTGATTGAGAGCCCCCTAGCGGCGGATTTTACATACTGTACGTTTAATGGATTTGAAACTATGCTGCTGTGCAACCTCTGCATTTCAGAGTTCCAAGAACACTTCAGCACAGCTTTAAAATCACACTTTTATCCCCCCCCCTACTTAACTCCTATTGGCTTAGACCCTAAATAACCTGCTTGTTTTTTTACTAAAAAGAAACTCAATAGCAGCAAGTTATTCTTTTCTCAGCCAACAATAACACTCAGCCAGGCAGAGTGAGAGAACCTTTGGTGTAATCAATAAGTCTGCCAAACACTAATTCAACTGGTGGGACTGGAGAGAAGAACAGTGCCCGAGTGTTTGTGAGATTGCAGATGCTGAGAGTGCAGTGTGTGTAATATATGTATATGACAGGATGTTGTGTGTGTGTGTGTGTGTGTGTGTGTGTGTGTGTGTGTGTGTGTGTGTCTGTGAGCAGCTGTTTGGTAATCTCGTCCCACGAATTGCGGAGAAGTTATCTTTTCTGACAGGAGAAAGGCCTGGCAGAGGGAGAAGGTGTTCCAAATTCTAATCTCTCAACGGTTTGTCGATAACGCTGCTGGCGGTTGCACAGACTATTCTGCACACTGCTCCGTCGATTGGGTAAACTCAGGACAGGCCAGGATATGCTCGCTCACTCTCTCTCTCTCTGTCGCACACTCTTCACTTTCTTTTATCTCCTTAATCATGATAGGGAAGGAAGGGCATGAAAAGGTTGTCTCTCTGGAAATATGAGTGCCATCCAGCATGTCAGGCTCTCTGCTATTCTACATGTAGCTCTGCTTCACAGACGTTGTGTTGTACAGTAGCTGCTCCTCTAGGAGGAGTCCCGTCTCTGTCCTCAAAGGGCACATGGATCAAGCCAATAATCATGGTCACCTATTCACCTTTTTCAACAGTATTTTGGAATTTTATTGTACACATTTTTTTTACTAACAATTATTTTTTAACATCATTTTTGGACTTGCCCCTTTTGCCGTTACTGGAAGGTGCAATTGAAGAGTTTCTCAGCAAAATTTAGGAGTGGGGTGGGGTGGGGTGGGGGAGGATAGATTCAAACCCACGGTCGCTGCAAAAAGGACTATAACCTCTGTACATGGGACGCACGACATAACCACTCGGCTACCCCGTGCCCCTTGATGGCCGTTCTTTAACCTGACGTACAATATGTTATTATATTATAAGCAATTAAAGATGCACGCAAGATAATTCTACAAGGCTATAGATGTCAGCTAATGTTAATCAAAATGATTTTTTTTGTACCTCATTGAAGCTTTTAACCAACCAAGTCACTGAAATGGTCACAAAAGTTCTGATTAACGCACCAATGAAGTCTGTGACAAGAACACTCCAGTCCCTCAAGTCACAGGGGCATCCCCACAGGAAGTCAGCTGGGATCAGAGAAGACCTCGAGAATTTGAAAAGCATAATGATTATAAAGAATTTTAAAAATCATATTGTTTTTGTTTCTGTACAAAAATTAGGGCTGACAAACGATCACATTAGATTTGTGTTTGGGCTTTTTGCCTTTATTTAGATAGTACAGTGGATAGAGTAGGAAACCAGGGACTCAGATTGGGGAATGACATGCAGGAAAACAACTCGGACTTGAACCCGGGCCACCCGCCTTGAGGACTACTTCCTCCGTACATGGGACGACTCTAACACTAGGCCATCTTCGCCCCACAATTACATTTTTTAATTGCAATTAATGTCAATAAAATCTTAATTTCAATAGTTAATCCCAATGAATCACATATTTGATTGCATGATTGAAATTCCATGATCTCATATTCAAAAATAAAAATTCTTAAACTTTTATTTTCAATTTTTTTCTACTGTCTTAAGATGAG
The DNA here is from genome assembly GCA_020745685.1 of Tautogolabrus adspersus. Classification (NCBI taxonomy): domain Eukaryota; kingdom Metazoa; phylum Chordata; class Actinopteri; order Labriformes; family Labridae; genus Tautogolabrus; species Tautogolabrus adspersus. The sequence continues at coordinate 7,225,163 of CM036540.1, forward strand.
CGTGCGTGACTTGCCGTTTGAATTCAACCATGCTTTTATTTTGTAAATAAAGAAAGGACCTCCTGGTAGATCGAAGGTTACAAAGTGAACTTAAAACCCAAAAAAGGAACTTGTAAAGGAACACAAACTAAAGTAAAACAGCTCAAAGGTACGGTAACAAAGGTCAATGTTTGATGTCATAAGGTGGATATTACATTGGACTCGTCAGCTGAGCTGTCTGAGAGTTTTTTAAAAAGTGAAATAAGACAGTCAAAGATGTAGAAACTTGAACTATTTCAGATAACAAGTTATTGATCAAGCTTTAATTTGCACTTCAGACCACTGTTTGTCATTTCATTAAATGTTAAATTTAATAGTCCCACTGCAATAAATACATAAATGATGTAAACGAAAAATACATACATTTGAATCATTTTTCTGTTTCTATGTACACACACGTCTCCTCTTCCCTCCTGCTTGTAAGTTGACAGACGGATTAGATGAACCCTGGGGCACAAACTGTGGATTTTTAACATCTGACATTCCACCACTAACCCCGAACTTCCACCAGATACGTGTGCATTACGTTATTATAGATTACACTCGCGGCAGCGTGAGATAATACAATGTATGTGGTTTAAAACCGTAAAAAAAATTCCTTCTAAAAAAACCCCATCAACAAACACACATACGGTCATTTGTGTTTTATTCTGAAAATAAACCAGATCTTTTAATGTTGTTTTTCGGTGGCTGACTTCCTGTCCTGCTCAATCTGCTCTGTGGTAAATTGATGTGTCGTGCTCCGGGCTGCTGAAGTGGGACTGAGAGCAGCGCAGTGGAGCCAGTGGAAGCACACACATTGAATAGAGTAAAAAGCTATCAGCTCCGAGACGGACCAAACACGCATCTGGTGGAATTTAGGGGTAACATTAAAGTCTTGTTTATCATTGTATTTTTCCTCAACAAAATGAACACTCCTGGAGCTGGGTACAATTTGCCAAGAATTCACCCTGTATTTCCAGTGTTAGTTGCTAAAAGGTCAAATGATAATCCAGTCAAGATATCAATACTCTGCCTCTTTCTCAGCTTTATATCACCATATAATTATCCAAGGTATAGATGTAGAATCTGTGATCAGATCATTACTTAATGAATTAAGATTCAGAAATGCACATGTACAGGGACTTTTGCTCACGATGGTTAAATGAAAGATGGAGAACTGGAGCCCAGGAAATGGTCAGTGCAGCATTAAAATGTGCAAGAACTGGGGGACCTTTCTGTAAATTGCTAAAGATGCTTCTGAGTTTCTTCTTTTTTCCACATCTGTAGGAGTTCAGTGATGAGCCATCCGCCCATAAACAAGTCATACAAAGCTTTTAGTCAGAATGCATTTTATGATGGAAATGAAGGGTTATAGTCAGGTTAAAATATGCTTCCATCTGCACTTTGCAGATATTGAATGTGGGAGATAGCTTAAATTCCAAAGGTCCTACTTTCTTACTTACATTATGTAAAATCAGTAAGTCAGAGCACTGTGCAAAGCACTCGATCTTACAATTTTCTCTTCTAAATGGCAGGTGGGTGAGGGGTGCTGTCGGGGCAAGTTTTTGACACCATACTTACTGCTTGAAATTTTGTCTTAAAGTGTAAGTCTGCTTCGCACAGAAAGCTCGACCCTTGAGACATATTCCATGTTTGTAACGGGGGGATTGCAAATTAAAAAGTTTGTGTAGCTTCAAAAACTTATGGTATGACTTGTCTTTAGACTAAAGGTAGAGTCTGTAGCAGTATTTTTTGCAGTTCTTAAACACAACATTCATATCGGGCCTATCCTCCTGGGCACATTACCACCCGGCCCAGCAACAACCTGCAGCATCACGATGCTATGCATGACCCGAAATGTCAAGTTATTTGCATTGGTTGATAGCAAGACTTAGTGTGTGCATTTACTGCTTGTACCTTCACTGCAAGCTAACGCACCTGCCTGTTTACAGGAAAGCAGGCCAACTCCACATCACTCTGCATCCCAAGCCGCTCCTTAAATGCCGGGTTGGTCATTTTCAAAAACTAGCAGGATTTTGAAAGTAGCATTCCCTCAGTGCACCCACAAAAGCCACGCCCCTCACTTACATGCACTAGCGACAAACTCACAGTATAAACCATAGACTGTAAATATTAATGAACGAGGCCTGAGTGACGTCAGCCATCTGTTACTGCAGGGGGCTCCGGAGGCTCATACGCAGCAGTCCTCATGCTGGAAATCCTCTCACCCTAACTTTCAGTCAACCTAACGACAGGCTGAGCGCTGGAGCGGGTTTTAAGCCTCCTGACGAACCGTTACATCACACCCAACTGTCAATCATGGCAGCGACGCGCCTAACTATGTCCTATTTAGTTTTGTGTACCAGGCTGTAAACATGTTATTTGATGCTGTAAAAAGGACTTTATTGCCAGTCATGTGTATGTGACTTCCAGTATTCCTGGAGCCAGCTTCTAGTGGACACTCGACGAACTGCAGGATTTTGCATTTCCACATTGGCTTCATTTTTCAAGACCGGAGGTTGCCGCTTGGTATAAACTCCGTCATCGGTGTCGGCCTTGAGTGTGGGCTCATGCACGCAATGGGTAGAGAAGGAGCAGGGAGACAGGGAGGTGTGATTGGTTCATCAAATTTGTACCTCGTGGCAGACATTGGTCGCAGTTTTTACAGGCTTACAACTGCTACAGATGACAGATTGGTCTTCGTCAACCCTGCCTTTAAGTGCCCGAAACCTGAATGGATGGATGAATGATAAACCCAAGGTTTACCCTCGTTTTGGCAAGAGATTTATGGCGTTTGCCTAACTATGATTATATTTGATCATTCCCTGCAACAACCGCCATTTCAGGTGGAATTGTATCCTCTCTCAAACGGGGAAACATAACCACTCCCCACCTAAATGTCCCGAGTCAACCAAAACATTAAAACACCGGCAGAAGACACAGTCACTGCTAAACATGTATAAAGGCCCGTAAGTGATAATTGAGCAGCATTACTTTTGTATAAGTCTATATTTGATTTTTTTAAGCAAATGCCACTGACTCTAGCTTGAAGACTTGTTATGATCCAAGTAAACATGGATACGCACAATGCTTTTAGACCACAGCCCCTTCCATTATTTATGGGATTGACAGATGGTGTTAGATCATTCCCATTAACACACATTGTGAATATTTACCTTTCCAGTTATAGGAAAAACACAGGTTTACAACATCCTCTGCATGAGGCTCAGATTATTTAAGATCCTGCTTCAGGAGTTGTGCATGATTAATTAAATTGAAGGTGACAGATAGTTCTGGAAACCAACATTTTATTTCATGTATTCATAGCTATACATCAGACTTCAGTTTTTGCAGTTTCCCTTCATCCAGCAAATCACAAGTTGGCTCAAATCTGACTGACTACAGATTGATGAACCCATACAGGGGTTGACATTAAGTTACATTTGACCCTGGCCCGACCATTGTAACCACTCACCCAGGAACGTTACTTTTGATTCGGAAAATAGCAATCAACAATTTACTCATGAAACATTCTGATGCAAAAGTCCTTTTAATTACAACTTTAATGAATTGAGCTCTAATTATATAACATATTCTGTATTTTTGCTCATGTTTATTTATCATGCTGGTTACTGTAGAAGCCTACTTTATCTAAGTGATATATGAGGCTGGGACTGTTTGTGTGATCACCTACCTCTCCTACTTTCTTCTCTGTGTGAGAAACTCTTCGTCCTCAGATTTTCACTTTAGGATCTCTCTTAAGGACTAAGATGCTTTGTGAGTAACTTTTATCTTCACCAGGATGTAGTCTTGAATCTAACCCCCAATTCACACATACTCCGTGCGTGCCGCGGCCCGTCAGCGCCGCCAATACGCCGTAGTTAGCTGCCACTCTAGTCAATCATTGTGTTCACACAGCGGGCGCTGCGGTCTGCCAGCAGCGCCACTACGCTCTACTCCGTTTCAAATATGCTGCGAGTCTATTTTCGACAGAGTGCACTGCAGTCAGGCGTCAAGCTAGACAGAATATGACAACCCGGACAGGAAGTCGGACAAGGAACTGCACAGGGCATCCAGTCAATTTCAAAATAAAACACAATATACGGACTCGATCGTATTTTTCATCATTTACATCATCAATTACGTCAAAACAGGCACCAAACGAACAACAAATCATCCTCAGAGAGACAAAGCCACATGTTGTTTGCGCCTTTTTCTCTTTATTCCTGCGTGATCTTGTAGTTCTCCCGTGACGTGTGTGCAGCTGCTCATGGCTGCGCTCCGCTGTGCTGACGTTCCAGAAACATATCCAGTGGGGATGGGCGCACGCCGTCCGACGGAGCAAAAACTGTGGCGCCAACGGACTGCGCTGCGCACAGAGTATGTGTGAATTGGGGGTTAGGAGAAATTTAGCTGAAGCATGTTCCAGCTCCAGCTATCTGCCACTGTGGCTGAAACCTTTCTCCCTTCTGTTTATGTCACTCCCTGCTGTCATTCTCAACTCTACCGGTGATTTATTTTCTCTTTAAATGTTGATTTTAGCCCAGCTTTTGGTCGGGATCTGGCGGTTTTAAAACCATGTAACCGAAGACTTTTTTACTAGAGAAAACCTGCGCTGTAATCCGTGTGTGACTGAACAGTGTAGTGAGCGTGCTCGCGGGAGTGACAGCAGTGAAGCTGTCGACTGCCTTTCAACTGTGCGCACGAACGCTTATGAAACGTTGATGCTGTTGGAGTTATTAACACGAAGATCTCAAAATAATTACTGCCAAAACACCGGTATCACAGGAAAGCGGTGTGACATTGATAATGTGTTGCTGTTTTTCTTTTCTTCAGGCAGTCTTTTAAATGGCCCGAGCGGGCCAGTGGAACAGGCAATCAGCTGGCCCGGACTGTGTCAATCATTCGTCCGGACAGCAGGCCAGTTATAATGTCCAGCCCTGCCTTAACAAACTAGAGGAATAGAGAAATAAACAACGTATCCTTCATATCAAACAGTGTAGCTTCATATCTGATGCAACCTGAGGACCTCAGGGGAATATATTGCGTGAGAGATAAATGTCTTATTCTCATCTTCATGTATATTAAAATCTTTGTATTATCTTAGTATGCATTTGGCTCCATGAAAAAAATCACTGCTCTGGCTCAGTGGTAGAGTGGGTTGTCATGGCATCAGTGGCTTTGTAGTTTGATAACTGGTTCAATCCATGGCTCTTGAAGACCATTGTGAAATGCCTTTGGGCAAGACACTGAACTACTGCTCCCCAAGGCTAAGCAATTAGGATGTGATGGACAGCTTGGCACTTGGCGTAGCATCCTCTGCCAACAGTAAAAGAATGTGTGTAAAAGTGACATGCTATATAAAGGGCTCTAAGTGGTTGGAAACTCGAAAAATACTTTATAAAATGTTGTGCATTTATCATTTGCAGTCCATCTAGTCTGAACACACCTTAAGAGCTCAAAGGTACACGATTTGTTGGAGAGTAACTTTGCTGGTTTGCAATGAAACTCAGCAAATATCTTTAATATACACCATCAACATTTCTTATGCATGTGCGTGTTGTCATTCTACCAACAGAAGCTAACTGGTTTGTAGGCATACATTTTAATAAATGTCACACTAATGTCAAATTCCTAGTAAGTGTAAAGTCCTCTGTAAAATGCTGAATGTCATGGCGCATCATTTTAAAACTAGGTACAACATGGAGGATGTGGAGGAGCACAAGGATTTACCTGCTGTTAACTTTTGCATTAGAAAGGCAAGTAGCACCAATCAGCTTCAGCTACACAGAGCTTTTATTAAAGATGATGGGCCTGGACAAATGAAGACAATCATTGATGTCTACATAGTGATGAGGTCAGGGGATTCAAACTGTCACAAAATCTAGCAACAAAGTTGACAGCAGTGTTTTCCTGCCCGGAGATGAGTTCCCCAAGAGACCATGCCCAACAGCAGAATTTAATTTGAGCAACTAGGACCAAGACAAAAACACACACACGCACATGCACACACGCACGCACACACACACACACACACACACGCACACACACACACGCACACGCACACACGCACGCACACACACACACACACACACACACACACACACACACACACACACACACGCACATGCACACACGCACGCACACACACACACACACACACACACACAGTTAGTCACACAGGCTGTGAGCAGTGAATATTGTGGAGACTTTTCAGAATGGGGATGGCAGGTCATTCTCTCCTTGGACTCCAGACAAAGCTTTTCCTTGGATACAAACATCCATTATCACCTGTGTGTCCCTGGTGTCCGGTGGCAGGTTCGGAGGGAACACAAAAGAAAGCAGTAGCACGCTCACACAGACTGACAAACAATAGTACACAAACTTTGTCTCAGACAAATAATACGTGACTAAACAAATCATGAGTCAGGGATGAAGATCCACAAATCTTTTTTTAAAGATTGGACTTTGAAAGATGATGACCCAAGAGGGTTGAGGCTTCAATAGCTTATTGTGATCAACTGTTTTTCACTGTTGGAGCAGAGGAGAAGCAGATATTTGAGGATCAGAGTGGTCATGGAGGGAAATGCAGAACATTAAAAACCAGAAACTTAACTGGGGGTGAGGTCATGGGGTGCCTTGTATTTGATTAACTAGATGTTCTTATTTATTCAGCTCTACGTTCAAGCTTTCGTATATGGCCTTATCCATTCTTTGCTGTTGTATTAAACACATTCATGGAAGGGAACTACGCAGAAATGTCAAGAGCTGATGAACAAAAATCATTAAACTACCAAACACAAAAACTATCCCGCCTAGAGAAATATATCGTACATTAGTGAATAAAAAGCTTCAATATAACCTGTTGAATATTTACAAAACAGAGAAAAACATCCTTAGAATTAAAAGTGTTGGGTGTTAAAGATAGAGGACAAACCCAGAGCCATAGATTCTTTGGAAAGTGAAAATGGATAAATAACAGTAATAATAAATGAATGATTGTTATTACACGTCATTACACACATCTGAACCACTGGATGATTGAACTATGGTCGCTACATCAAATCCTGTATTGAAGAGAGAGGTGGGAATCTGACTTGTGTATTCTTTAGACATAAAGACTCATGGTCTGATTTGTGTCAAAACAGTGAATGAATCGTAAATGCTAGATTCAAACTCATGAACTACAATGTGCTTACCCCTCAGAAATGACACCGATATAATTAAATTAATCTCAAATCTGTGCTTTAGATGTGGTGTTACTGAGGGCCTCAGTCTCCGCTGAACATGGCAGTGTACTAAAATCACAGCTTCTTGGTATGAACTATGTGCAGTACTGGCTAAAACTGTAGAAACACCAATACCAGACCAGACCCACAGATCTGCCTTCTTGGAAACATGGCAGGTCTGCATCTAAACAAAAGCTTTAGAAAATGAATTGATATAACTCTCGCTGCTTCCAGAAAATGTCTTGCTTCGACCTCAGTCCCAACTCTCTATCAATCAAGCTTTCTTTCTATAGCACCTGTCATACAAATCTAAAACAATTCAAAGTTTTTTACAGCAACTGCAAAACAAGAAAGAAAAAACATAAAATAGGGACAAAACATGGTACAAACAAAAACGGATTTAGAAGTAGAGCCTAAGGGGCGCCGATAGCTTAGCTGTTATGCCGCGTACCCCATGTAAGGAGGCAATTATCCTCAGCGCAGAAGCCAAGCTTTAAATGGTTAAAGACAAATAAAACATTAACATCAATATACGACATTGTAAAAATTCAAGTATAAAGCCCTTAACACTAGAACCGCCAAGACCGTCTGACAAACGGTTTGGGTTTTTATAATACAAATAACTCTGTTAAAATAAAACCTACAAGCCTCTCATGCTATGACTTTTCCTAAATATGTGTCTTGTATGTTTTCTGAAGCTTATGTGTTACTAAAATAAAACTCACAAGATTTCTGCGCATTTATACCTCTGAGCGCCGCCGCCGTCATACAGACGGCAGCTGAAAATGATACATTTCCCTCGCGCGTCTTTTTTTCTTCTATTAGTTAGAAAGGAGGCAGTGTCAGACAAACACGCACTGCAAAAAAAATATGACCGTTGTCTCCTGCAAGGGATGCAAGCGCCCCGTGTGTGGGACGTGCACCGTAGGTGTGTGCCTTAGGTGCCGCGGCGCTGTCCAAGGTGCTGATCGTGCCTTTGTTTGTTTGTTCGCCTGTTCTGGAGTTCTGCACTTATTGTTGTATATAGTTTGTCATGCCAATATATAGCCTTGTTTTTGTTGTTGTTTTTGTTGTTTGCCAGAGCCTTGTGGCGACAACCTGTTCATTCAATCGTTCGTGTGTGCGTGCGTGCTTGCGTGTGTGTGTGTGTGGGGGGGGAGCGGCGTTTATCTCGGTATTTATCTCTCTTTTTGCAGTGTTTTTTATTAAAATGCATAGCCTAATATAGCCAACAATATAATAGACTAAAAGTTATGCATTTTCCATTTTTGAATAATGTGTTTTATCAACGGGAGACGTGGAGCAGCAGTAAAAAACGGCGCTCTAAAAAAGCCGAAAAATATCGTAAATTGACATGAGACATTTAAAAGGTTACGAATCCTGCCTGGTTTAAGTAAGTTGTATTTATAATTATTTCTCATAACTTCATCAAAAAAATGCATTATTTGTGTACAAACTATGAAATTACATATGCCGTCTGATAGACGGCTGCAGCGCTTGGAGGAGGGTCTAGAATGTTGGCGGTCCTAGTGTTAAATAAAAGCCAGACCGAAAAGGTATGTCTTTAGTCATGACGGGCGGCTGTGGCTCAGTTGGTAGAATCGTCGTCTCTCAACCGGAAGATCGAAGGTTCGATCCCAGTGTTACGGCCTCAGCCACACCCCCTCTCCTGTGTTTGTGACTGACCTCTGTTTTGGAGTGTTTGTGTGTGTGTGAATGTGTCCTCCAGGCTTGATTTTGTTCACCTGTGCTGCCTGCTGGAAAAGCTTGATTGGAACACGGCTGCAGGAGGCAATTAACCAATCAGATGACAGCCCTGCAGCCACACACCTTTTTTGATTTGAGCAGCACTCGTTGGCCCTTTCAGTTTGCCTCACCTTTTGTTGTGTATCACAATTTGCTTCTTTTGTAATAAATAACTTTAATTTACCAAAAACAACTAGTTTTATGTTGCTTCCTTTTCCCCACACGAGCCGGGTCGTAACACCCAGCTTCTGCAGCAACATGTCCGATGTGTCCTTGGGGAAAACACTTAATCCTGAATGGCTCCCGCTGCTTCGTCGGCGGTGTATGAATGGATTAGTTACTTCTGATGGTCTCACTACATAGCAACCACTGCCATCAGTGTGTGAGTGTGTAGGTGTGACTGTTACAAACTGGCTCCTGTTTGTAACAAGTAGAATGAGCAAACAACTTCACCTTTTAAAGTGCTTTATTTTGAACAATGCTCGTTCCCAACAACATTAGAATAATGTGCAGCAGTCTGTAAGATCAGTGGTGTAATGTGTGTATGGATGAGCTGGTGTGCTCCCTGGCAGTCTATCTCCAGAGTGACAGAGCTCTGGGTGTGCAGCTTCTTTTGCTGCAGTGGAGCCAGGTGCTCATCATTGGCCTAACGTCCCCCCTTTCTCCACTCACTCTGCAGGGCCACATAGAAACACAGGTTAAGTAATTGAACAGCACAATCAAGACAACCTCAGGGTTGTCACAGAGACCTGCATTGTAAAAGCGCTGTGAGTAGTCAGAAGACTGGAAAATAACTATACAAGTCCAAGTCCATTTACTACGTTTAAGTCACATATTATGCAGAATACACTTTACTAATATGTGTCCGTAGCCTGTCTACAAAATGACATCAGATATGTTCATAGATAATAAATCAAGGGTTGCCCTTTATAACGTGTGTGGCCAGAGACAGGCTGCATTTTTTAGACAGAATTCATGAAACTGTAGCATTCATAGTCCATTGAAGACAAAACCTAAAAACTTCTTGAATTCCTCATTGAATGTGGATCCTGTGTTTTTTCTGAAGGAGTGAATCGCAGGTGAGGGTCCGGAATGGATTCTGTGTGATTCTTGTGCGGTCCTCTTTGAACTGGTTCATCAGTTATTACTCCATATGTGACGCGTTCCATCAAAATGAGTCGGATGTCGCTGCGGCCTGTTTGTTACAAGAAAATAAAATGTTGGGCTGTTTTCAGGTTTTACGTTTCTAATTAAATAAAGTCTCAGCTTTAATACAATGTCAAAATTAATGTAAAATACGAAGGATAAATATAGCTAGAATAAATAAAACGAAGGAGGTGTCAGATTTCAAAACACCGGCTAGAGTGTTTGTGTTTCATCAGTTCTGTCATCTGTGTAGATGGACACGGACACGGACACGGAGACAGATTGACAGCCTAGACCAAATGAATTTGCGCGACAACGACATTGCTCGACTTTTAAATTCAATTCCTGAAGACATGCTACATCAGATGACAACTGGAAGATAGTGTAAAGGAAGTCGAGATAGCTAGGGAGTAGGCTACAAGTGTAGCTGCAAACTCCACAACATATCATAATGCTATGTCCTTTTGTAGATGAAAAATATCTGGTTCTCCTGGGAAAGATAAGCTCCCATATGAACCTGTCCAAGGATACGGTGTGCTCCAAGAGAAGCCCGCAGAAGGAGCGTAGGCATCAGAGGACTGCTTACTTCCTTGATGGAAAGAAAATATGCCGGGAGACCTTCAAGTTTCTGCATGCGTGAGTTAGCTTTTAAAATAAACCTTCATTAAGCTCTTTTAAAAACTATAATTATAATCATATGACATACTTAATCTAATTTGCATAATGGTTATTTTTTCCAGAATATCTCAAAACAAGCTCACCAACCTTATCAAATGTTCTAAACAATATGGATTGGCACCAAGGATGAAAAGGTCTGGTGGGCGTGTTTTGAGCAGGAGGCTGCTGACTGTTCAGGACATCCAAAGACTGAAGCAGTCAATTTTGCTGATGTCCACGCCATGCCACTCCCTGGGCGCATCCCCGGTTTCAAAAGGTCTGACATACAGCTTCCTCGCTCCCAGCTTCAAGCCTCTGCCTGGTGTAAATAAGTACCACCACTTCCACAGGACACAAAAGATCTGGTTTGTTCAAAACCAGCTGTGGCTCGTCCGTGAATGCACAAGTGTTACAAGTCAGGTTATGGGCATGTGGCACGCATGTGCAAGTGTTAAATGGTCCTATACTTCTATATTATTAATTAAATAACACTAAATTAGATTACATTGTACATAACTGTTTAAAATAGTCATATTAAATACTCTTCTATATTATTGTTCCCACTCCTTATAAAACATCAAATTCAAGGACTTTTCAAGGCCTAATTCCCTCTAATTCAAGGACCTGACACGGCATACTTTGAGACACGGATCAAGGTTAACTACTGTTACAACACTGAGAATGTTTACACTGAGAGCTAGCAGGCTTCACAGACGCTCACAGACATTAAAAAGAGAGAGAGGCTTGAACACGTCGTGCTGTGTTACTGTGGCAGGCTGTGTGGCCTATTGACTAACGTTAAGTATGTCTATTTTCAAAAACTTTCAAGGCTTTGATTATTATTTTTTGCAAGGATTTCAAGGACCCGTGGGAACCCTGAATTACAGTAAATAACACTGTCAGATGATATTGTACATCATTGTTTTTAATGATTGTGTTATCAAATGATTGATTCATTTCTTGCACTGTAACTTTTATGACCTTCTTGTTTTTATTTTCTATCATCTGGGATCTTTAATGATCATTCTTAAATTGAATTTAAGTCCTTTTATAATGTGTTTCTGTGCACTTTGTCACAATGCTTTGAATGTTTTATGTAAAGCACTTTGAATTGACTTGACTCTTTATAAATTTGGAATATGGCAGAATATTGATTTCTATCTTTAAAGCCCTTTTTCTCAAAAACAAGGTTTGGTGACAGTCGACCTTTGGAAGAGCATATCTCATAGAATATTTGGAGTAGAAAAATAATTTTGCTATTGCCATAAAGCTGAGACTTTCCTCTTTAAACTCAAAATATGTTTCTGGGTCAAAGTGACTCAAAATAATGGAGCAGGTCACATATATGTCGGCTGTTCATTGTTTCTTTGTGACATGTGCATGGTTGAAGTCATTTTACTCCCAACACTGTTGTTGTCACAAACTATTCCTATTTCTGCCGCATTGTAATTAAAAACAGACAATCCAACTCTTGGATGTGGTGTAAATTGGATGGATTAATAAACAGACGATAGAGGATTAACTGAACAAATCTACACCGCCACTTAGAAGGATAACACAATCCACCACATACACATCTATTATCCCTTTCAGCCCTGTCCGTACATGTTGCAGCGTGACATCTATGAGGTTATTAATCACAACCTGCCCTCCCCTCGGCCACTGTATCTGCTGGCAGAAACTGACACCCATTACCGTGTAATTGCTAAGCGCCCATTAACATCTGTTACTGTCACAGTGTGCAATATTTGTCCAGACCAGACCATCATGTTTAATCTTTCCTCATTTACGCCCACCATCGTAAAGCTGTCACACGTCTTACATGTACCGTGACCTTGAAGCAAAGTCAACTCTCTGACAGTGCATTTATCATATAAAAAGCTTGTGGCTTCAAAGCCGAAAAAACAGTTATCTTTTTCTACAATCAGAACTGTCACATCAACAAATTGGATTTTTTTTTTTTTTACATTATTATAATAATAATAGATTCAATTTATATAGTGATTTTTAAAGGTCACATACTATGTAAAATACACTTTACCATGTTTCTCTAACACTATTATGTGTCCCTAGTCTGTCTACAAACCCCCCAATTATGAAAAAAGTCCATCCTCTGCATCTTTTGCCTGCTCCACTTTTCAGAAAATGTGTGCTCAAACAGGCCGTTTGGCGATTTTCCCTTCATGACATCACAAAGGGCAGTAACCCCTCCCATAGGTGGGTGACACTCCCACAACTAGGTGTTTGTTCTGCCCTCTGAGTCTGCCTTATTACCATAAACATTGGGCATGGTGATAGAAAGGCAAAGCCACCCAAGCCCTTCCAGAGAGGGGCGTGGTCAGACACAGCTCATTTGCATTTAAAGCTACAGACACAGAAACAGCTTGTTCTGAGCAGGGCTGAAATAGAGGGGGTTATAGGTATGATCAAATACAGGATCAGAGTGGATTTAGAACAAGAAACTTCACAGACATGTTTTGAGGAGCTATAAGACGTCTTTAAACTGGTTGAAAGGAGGATAATATGTGACCTTTACGGGACCAATGGACGCTTTATATGGTTGAGGGACCAAACAGAGAACAAAACGGAGACAGAAAGCAAAAGGTTGGGAGACCAATGGAGAGGCAGAGTTAAGTGAGGTTGTAGGCTGTGGAGAAGAGATGGTGTTTGAGATGAATGAGTCCAAGGATTGGGCATTGCAAAATGTCTGAGGGGGTGGGGGGCTGTGACACTGAAGGCCCTGTCTCCATAGGTGTGGAGTCTGCTATGTGGTATTTAATCATGCTCTTTAAATATGTAAAAGTACCTTAAATTGTCCCAAGTGACACCATTCTCTACCTGTGTTGCTTTTACTTACCTCACAGAAAAACAGATTCTCCAGTGCAGTAGCGTCAACTCAACAAAAACGTGCTTTTGTGGCGTGTTTGGTTATTATTAGAGGAACTTTAGCATTTTTCTGTGATAAAGGAACCCACAGTGTGAAAACAAAGAGGGCCATTTTCTATGCTAAATATATTTTACACTCCACTAGTCCGTAATGTATTCAGCCTGTATTGTGTGAAAGAAACCACTTTTAATAGGCTGATCAGAACAACACATTTTGGGGGGGAAATTTAGAAACTTTATTATCTTTTCAGCTAAGCGACTCAGTCAATACAACAAGTTTTTTCTTTTATCCCTTGTCTAAATAATTGTTGAGCTCTAATGTGTTGGCAACAATGTTCTTCTTAAATAATGTTCTCGCCTTTATTTGACTAAATGAGGAAACAGTCAGGAAAGGAGAGAGAGAAGAGCTGGATATACAAAAACGCTTATTGGGATCAGGAGGAAAAGGCAGAACGATTAGTCTGTGTTCAGAGGATTTACAATGAGAACTTTTCTAAAATGAGTTTAAAAATGGTGGCACAAGGAACGCATGTTTTATTTATTTTAGAATATATCCTCACAGGTCAGGTTTCTTACCATAATGCATTGTGTGTACAACAAAGCACAACAAACACGTTAAATTGTCTTCGTTGAACATTTGCATTCCTGATTTTTAAACGTTAGCACTCTATTGATATTCAGGTGAAAACACGCCCCTAAGAGAGAGGTGACAGAGTGCAGGTTGTAGAGATGGAAGGAGCAGTATTTCTTTAGTTTGATTTGATCACAAGTTGCCAGAATTTAACAGAGCTACGGGACTTAACCACATGTGCACAGCTGCACTACGCACTCATCGTGACGGTATTCAGTTCTGTCCACACTTGATCTAAAACAAAAAGTTTGGCTAATAATAACAATGCTTCCTTCCTGGTGTGAGCCACAAAGAGCAGCTCGTCCAGACCAAAAACACTCCTCTCAGTCAAGCGTAACAGCCCAGACTGTCTCCATACATGCGGACACCGGCGTCGAACCTTCCATGTGCAGCTCCCACACACTAACTTTTGGCATTGTCCCTTGTTTTGTTTTTGAATGGATGAATTTTTTCCAGACCTCGGACACCGGGGCAAACTTGCTTTCTTGCAGGCCTGTGCGTCTGGTCTCTTTTTTGTCGAAACGCAGGAACCGCATAATTTCCTTGAATCGGTTACGGGACATGGTCTCCTTGAAAAATGCAGAGCCCCAGTTGGCCAACCAAAAGCTGGCCAAGTCCATGCTTTGGTCCATGCCACCTTGTGTGCCACGAATGTAGACTAGAGCAATGAAGGCCTTTAGCTCAGCAACTGTCATATCCAATGTAGTTTCCTCCTTGACTCTGTGTGCCTCCGCAACTGTGCAGTCCCTGATGTGCTTCAACTCCTCACATTACCGTATTTTCCGGACTAAAAGTCACACTTTTTTTCAAAGTTTGGCTGGTCTTCCGACTTATAGTCAGGTGCGACTTATATATCAAAATATAGGCTACGTGCATACTGACTGACATGAACCAAGGAGTAAACATGGGCGAGAGGGCGCTCTAGGCTTGTGATAACTATATGCTGCTCTTGTACCACTGAAAATATTAACTAAAACATTACCGTAACTTAAAGACAACTGAGAAAGACTGAACACAAACAAAATGCCCCCCAAAAGAAAATCATATTCTGCAGATTACAAACTGCAGGTAGTAAAATATGCAGCCGAAAACGGTAATCGAGCAGCAGAAAGAAAGTTTGGAATGGGTGAGAAACTTGTGAGGGACTGGCGAAAAGCAGAGGTTACCGGTACTCTTTCTGCAATGAAGAAAACAAAGAAAGCTAATCGCGGGCTGAAAGCAAGATGGCCAGAGCTGGAGGAACGAGTCCACAGATGGGTGCTTGAACAACGTGCTGCCGGGAGAGGCTTGTCAACGGTGCAGTTACGTCTCCACGCCCTGGTGGTTGCCAAGGAGATGAATGTAAATGACTTTGTAGGCGGGCCTTCTTGGTGTTACCGCTTCATGCAACGCAACCGCCTCTCTATCAGAGCACAGACAACGGTGTGTCAGAAACTGCCAGCAGACTTCCAAGTCAAAATCAACAGTTTCCGTGAGTTCGTTGAAAAGCATGTAACGGAACACAACATGTCACCGGATCATATTATCAACATGGACGAGGTCCCCCTCAGGTTTAACATCCCCATGGGCCGAAGTGTCGCAGAGAAAGGGCAGAAAAGTGTGAATATAGTGACAACTGGTCATGAGAAATCACACTTCACAGTGGTGCTGGCATGTTGTGGAGATGGATCGAAATTGCCACCGATGGTCATTTTCAAACGGAAAACCATGCCAAAAGACTCACTTACCCCCACAGTTGTCGTGGCCGTGAATGAGAAAGGGTGGATGGATCAAGAAATGATGAACTTTTGGCTTACAAAGTGCTACACTAAGCGTCCTGATGGCTTCTTTAAAACACGCATAGCCCTGCTTGTGTTGGACACTATGCGAGCGCACATAACACCACAGTTTACAGATAAACTAAAAGCTTGCAACTCCATACCTGCCATCATCCCAGGAGGCTTAACCAAAGTACTCCAGCCACTCGACATCTCAGTGAACCGGAGCTTTAAGGCAGTCTTACGTCGCCTGTGGGAGGAGTGGATGGTGGATGGGGAGCACAGCTTCACGGCAACTGGGAGGATGCGCCATGCAACTTTCCAGCAAGTCCTGGGATGGATCGACAAAACATGGACTTCGGTGACAACCGAAACCATCCTGTCGGGATTCAGAAAGGCCGGAATGTTTTTATGTTATGTGTTTTTTTCCTCTTCATGACGCATTTTTTGACTGATGCTGTGAGGGCACACTCTCTAGCTTCACTGAGGCTGGTGATTGAATCACCTCAGTGCAGAGTCAGGTGTGTGTGTGGCTGATTGGCCTTGATTAAAACCAGGTGTGGGGAGCTTATATAGACTGTTGGACTTCAGTGCTCTGTGCTGACTCATTATCTCACCTTCAGAGGTAGTGAGAGGTTCTCCCTGCAGTGTCTCTTGTTGTCTGTGTGTTCATAAACACAAACAAATAGACTTTTTTGTGTATTTGGGTCCTTAGTGTCTCAGTAAATAGCTTGTGGTGCTGGGTAGTTTTGTTAATATACCCCAGCCTTTTGTGTTGAGTGTTAAGGCCTCCCTTGCAGCCTTTACCTTTGTGTTGTGTTTTCTGGGTCTCCTGGACAATTTAGTTTCGAGTCAGCTGCTTGGCAGCAGTGGTTTAGTTATTCATTTTCGGTGCATTAATTAGTTTAGAAGGGGTTTTTTGGCTCTATACTTTCGTTTGTTCCCTCCCCCCTCTCCAATCTATCGCTTGCGATTTTTGTGGTTATCCTTCTTGGATAACTTTAAGAAACCCCTGGGTCCGCACCTGTGTCCCACTTCCCCCTTTCCTGACAGATGCGACTTATACTCCGGAGCGACTTATAGTCCGGAAATATGGTAATATGTTGTCACAAACACACAGAGTGTCTTTGATGCAAATACTGACATCTTCGGGTATTTCGGTGCCAGGCATTATAAAATGATCAAATGTTTCCAAACGAACAGACGTGAACTCATCCTTCAGCATTGCGCACTGCAGTCTGATCAGCTCCGTGTGCAGTTTTACGTTTTTCAACTAAGTAAACTCAGTTAAACAACTTTGAATATGACCCAGGCCCTCCGTATTTGTGTCCTTACTATCGTTATCTGTCTCTGTCCCTGACTTTTAGTGCGCCATGAATCTGGGCAATCTCCGCGCCAAATTCGAGAAAGCATTTTAGCGCTGCTCCCCTTCTAAACCAGCGGACCTTCGTATTATCGGACAGCATTATATCGTTTTCGGATAAGAATGAATGTTCAGTTAAATTACATTTTTAAAGTCAGATGAAAGCTGGTGATAAAGACGCAACAGCAGGCTACAGTATTTAGTACTGATGTCTCGCTGAAAGTTTTTAATAAACACCACACTTTCACCTCTGGGTGACCTAAAAATAAACCATCTGTAAATAAAATCAGTTTATATTAATTTTACATTACTGTTTTTACAATAATCAGAGATAAAATAAGTCGGGCCAGAGGCTCAACGTCGCTGTTCACGTATGCACACTTTTACTCTAACGTGTACAGGACTGTCTGGGCCGTTACGCATGACAGAAAGGAGTGTTTTTTTTATCTGCAGAGCTGCTCTTTGTGGCTCACTCCAGGAAGGAAGCATTGTTATTATCAGCCAAACGTTTGTTTTACATCAGTAAAGACAGGAGAAAATGGTATGAAGTGTGGACAGAACTACGATGAAAGTCATCCTCCTCCTTGCTGACATTTTGTTCTATTCAATTCATTCTGTTATCTGATCCTAATTTACTCTTTTCTGCTTTTTCAGTGTTGTTTGATTCAAATGTACGTCTTCTATTATTTCTATTTGGTTTTAGGCGGGTAAGCTTTCTTTCCTCCTTGACTCGAGCGTTATAAACAATAGTGGCTAGGCAATGGTGATGCGCACGTTCAAGAGCGGGAAAAAGTAGAAAACGCTGAAATGATACACTGGCTATAATGGATGCTGTCATATGACCGTTACGGCCTTTCAAGCTAGAAATACTCAAAACTCTTGTGTTTTGTAGTTTTGAAAAAAACAAAAAACAATGCTAGAATAAAATGTAGACACATTTAGGAACAGTCTTGGTCTTCTAGTTACATAGTTTTTATTTCAACTAAGTTATTACATTGCAAAATTCAAAAATGGTCAAAGTGACTGCCTTGTTGAAATGAACCTTATCTCTAACTATCCACATTCAGGTTATAGTGTGAAACACGCCTGCAGTTATTCATGTTCTTTGACTCTGGCGCAGCTCAGCGCCAACCCACAAAAATACGGATGACACATTTCACGTGGCATGTACTTCCGCATTTTTGGGGATCAGTGCGGAGCAGTGCTACAGAGACAGAGGACATTACCAACAACTGCAGGCATGTTTCACATCCCTAATGCAGCTAGAGATAAGGTTGACACATCTGTAAAGTACTCCTTTGAAGGCCACATTACGATTATCAGAAGCTCACGTCTATCTAGTTATTTTGCCAGTCAAACTCAGTGAAGTCCCTGATAAAGGAATTCATGCGTGGGCTCTAGGCCTACGATTCTTCCAGTTTTCCTGCTTGTCTGGGCCTTGGCACTGCACTTGTTGGAGTCAGGATTAATCATGACAAGGAACTCAATAGAAATTAAAATGGAGGCTAATATTAACAATTTTGAGAGAAATAATCTCAAAAGGGACAACATTTCCTACATTTCGCTTCATTGGTCAGCCTTTAAATGAAAATGCAAAATTGGGAAGAATTTAGGTTCAGTCAGAATTCATGATAAACGAAAACGTGACCTAAGGCAAATGTTTGCTTTACATGGTTGCATGTACAATGTTGGATCATAAAATACACATCTGTTGTTCTTCCATACCACCAGCTCCATCATTTGACGCTGTTCATGTTTACAGATAGAGACACAATTGAAAAACAGCAAAGTTATCCTTTGATAAAGCCCTCATTATAGACAAATGCCACCTACATGCATGTTTTGTGATTTCCCTGGGTCAATGCTACAAGCAAACTTCAGGAAAAAAAGAGAAATGCAGGTTACCTACAGTGCAAAAGAAGTGTGATGTACAATATGTCTCGTGAGCAATACCTCTGAACAAACTCCAGCGTTGTGGCTGCTTCCACCTGATATGTAATGTTGAAGACATAGAAACTGGCGAACAAGACAGCCAAGGCACCTGTGAAATCTGGCTTGGCGAATGCGGGATTACAACACGGCCCTCTATGGACAGCATCCACTTGTTCGCAGACCACACAGTGTCTCCTGCAATAATTAAACATAAAACAATTCAAGTACAATGTAGAGGAAAGGGTTGCGCTTCAACTAGGGCTGAAACGATTCCTCAAGTAACTCGAATAATTCAAGAACTAAAAATCCTCGAGGAAAATTCTATGCATCAAAACTTTGTTTAATCTATATAACTATACACAGTGCACTGTGTGTCGCACTGACAATTATTAGCGTGTAATTGAATTTAGAACAAAGCCAAAAAAGGGCAAAAGGTAGCACTTCCCAAAATACTGATCAAGGCTCATATAAAAAACAAACGCTTACACTTTTCAGCTTAAAGACTTCATAAGAGCCCTCTCACACATTTTTCCCGTCTTTAATATGCAACTGGAGATGCTCACATAAGGTTGAGATATGCACCGACACAAAGCTACAACCCTTGATTTTGCATGTTAGAGCATCTCCTTCCATGTGTGTTTGTGGTTTAACTGTGTGACTATGGAATCGGTACATATGCTTTTGAAGTGCGCCCACTGTCTGAAGAGCAGTTTTTTTTTGGCAATTTTGACATGCCAAATAAATGCAGAAATCGACGCTATACTTAACTTACAAACCTTACACTTCAGACATGTTTAATGGGATTGCTTTCTAACAATTAGCTTATCTTGGTAGTTTTTTGTAACTTGCTTTTTCACTAAGTGGCCTGACGTCTGACTGTAAAACGTTGGCAAGCGTTTCATGTAAGGCAAGAGAAAACATTTACTTACGTTACAGCCAATGATGCGTTCTATGCTGCTCCCCTGCTTAAATGGTGCGCAGCTCGTCTTTCACGTGGCTGAAATTGCCACGTTTTGAAAAAGACTTTTCCTGCAGCATTCGTTACGTGTCTCTCTCGACATCTCAGCTGTTCCACTCCCATAAAAATTCCTATGGAGCAGAGGTCTGAATATTTAATCTATGAAAATGCTATTGCTAGTTGCAGGCTAACAATAAGAAAGCTGTCCAAAAACACCGTGTTAACCAACTGTCCACCGGTGAAGTAATTTAAAAGCCTCTTGCAAGGTTTTACTTGGTTCGGAAATGAGGCTTTGTGACACACGGTGCACACGAACGTTGGACCAGCTTTTATATGAGACTTGAAATTAGCCATGGCCTCTTTGATCAAAGCATTGTCACTCTCTCTGTAGCTCTCATGGGTTTGTCTAGTCATCTGTCTGTAGTTTCTTATTATTTTCAGGGCACATCTCATGTCATGCATGGTCCTGAATGCAAGATTGTTCTTATGCCTGTCTCACATTATTTTTCTCAGTTGTCTGTGTTTGAGACGGAAGGCTTCATCATGGGCATATCGTTGAGTGATATAAGATCGCTGCCTCAGCCTGAAATCAATATTGTCTCTATATCTCCCAGTAATATTTTGTTTTTGCTTCAGTCGAAATGCAGGATCAACAGCATATTTTCGCTTTTGTCTGAAATCAATGTTTTCTCTATATCTCATGGTAATACTTTTTCTTTTCTTCTGTTGTATTTGGGGTTTGTTTCTGTATTGGTTGGTAACATATTCTCGTTTCCTTTGTGTGAATTCTTCATCAGAACGTTTGTCACGTGAATATGATTTTTTTCTTTGCCCTATAGGTTTCATCTGAAGCATATCTGTCTCTCTCTCTCTTCTCTTTTGATTCTCCTTTCTTTGTGAGTTTTCTGATAGCAATAGTCTCCTCTTGTATTTTTGCCTTTGCTGCTTGTTCATTTTTGACAGTCTGATGGTGATGTCATCAGTGAAAAAATAATTTACCAAAGGAACAGTTAAGTTTGGCTCACTCTGAGGACAAACTTGTGATGTGACCGAATTTAACTTTTGTTCAGTAACTGGTTGTTGTTCAGTTTGGGTATCCGGGAACATGATATGGACCTGCGGTTGTCTCAGCAATGACACAGAAGTCATTTTAGTTGCGATGCCCTGTAATGAGTTATCAGAAACATAATTTATTGTGACGGAATCGGGGCTGCTTTGGTTTAGTTCCATGTCTGCAAACACCTCATGTACAGTGTTTTCAGTTACATCAGCGTTTCTATTTGCAACACTTGCAGTCGATTTGTTTTGAGGGGCATCATCGAACAGAGTGGTTGATTCTGTGTGAGCTGTGGGCTGAATATCTGTAGCTGGGATGGCATTACTCAGGTTGACAGTATTCACATTTTAAAATACAACAGGCTTTAACTCGTAGTTAGAGGATGCTGCTGTTCCCAACATCTTGTGATACTTGATGAGCCTGTCAATCGCATCACTCAGACGTGTGAATGTCACCATGACCGCTGTACCGGGAGTGGGTGTACGCTGGTCCTTGGCATTGTAGTTGTTGCTTTAATTGTTTTATTCGTTAGCTGGTAATATTATACGCTAATAAATGTATCTTTTAAAGTTATTATTCAAAATCAGGAACACAGTTGTGGTGGTCAGGTGACAGATGAATGCTCCTGTGGTAGAACTCAGTCTGCAGAAAGGGAACAGCCACTCCAAATATGTCTTCCTGCAAGACATCTTTTATTTTACAGTATCAAGTTATATCACAACAGAACACCTTTAACAAATGAATTACTAAACAATGTGTGTACAAATAAATGGTGTATCAAGTGGTTTTACTTTTACAATTATTTACACTTACATAAACAAAAACTGACAAGTGTGAAGCAATTTGCAATCAAACCAAACTTTTGAATACAAACCAAACAGGTCAACAATGTTCAGGAACAACTACAGTTCTTTTTCTGTTTGTTTTTTTAAATTATTATTAATATGGAATTTCACTGAATTATTGAATATATCAACAAGGATATAATAAAGTAATTAAAGAACTGATGTCTGTCAGAAAAGACACATTTGGGACTCTACTGGATCACATTTGAAATAACAGGAACTTTTTAATACATTTTGTAAAAATAAATAGTTGTAGTTTTAGTTTATTTTGTTATTTAAATATTTTGTATCCAATAGAATATTGAACAAATGTTTTAAAATAAATGTGAAGACTTACAAAACGTTAGTTATTGCCAATTGCAATTCAGATTAACGACAGGAAAGAGAGAGAAAAAATGTGAACAGAGACATTCACAGACCTCAAAAAAGATTCAGGTACCAGTAACCAGTTTGCTCTCAATATTCAATCTCATTTCAGATAGTGTAATGGAACTTGTACATGAAGGGAGTTAAGCACTGACTAGTGGTAGAGTAAGGGATTGCACCTTAAGTGTGCTTGCTTTTCATTGGTTGTATTTGATCACATGACTAGGTTAGTAGCTGAGTTCAGGCATTTTGTTGGAGACACAACACGGAAGAACATCTGTTCACAATCCGTTGCATCCGGCTGTGTTGAGCTGCAGGAAAGCTTTGTTTGTAAGTTTAATTTAGTCCTTTGATATTTCTCTACATATATTTAAGGATATTTTGTTGTTTAATTCTTTGATAGAAGAGATTTTAAGTTAGTTTGCTAAAAATATTTTTGCAATGTGTACAGTTACAGTATGTTGAATGTATACATAAGTAATTACCTTTTCATGCTCTTTTATACATTATGAACATTTATCGTATTGTATATTTCTTCCAGTTTCACAGATCGTGTCTGGAATTACCTTGTAAGGATTCTTTATGACAAAGACAAACAAGTAAACAGCCTCAACTTTACTTCAACGTCTGAGTTTTTATTCAACCTTTTCAAGAGCCAACACATCTGTTTAGCTACCTGTCACGTAGTTCAGACCTAACGGACGAAGGGGACAGAATAGATAGAGCAAAATATGATAGAAAAGATAGATAACTGTAGATGGATAGACAAAGCCAGATAGAACTTCTAAAAATAGATAGATAGATGTACAGTAGATGGATAGGGATCAGCACACCTGTAAGACAAAAAGGAAACAGACATAAGGTAGTTGTTAAAATACATTTTGTATATACTGTAAAAATATTTTACTGTGTAAAAAAAAAAAAAAAAGTGAAATTCAGTGTATCATCTAATTTATTGTGTGAACTCACCACTGTTACTAACAGTTGTGCTTTCTGTTGAGTCATTGGCAGCTAGCCAAAAGCTAACTAGCTCAAAAGTAGGACTCTCCGGTTGTAATGTAAAATATTTTAACTATCCCTTTCCCCCCATGGTAAAAGTGGGTAATAGAAAATATTATGCCCTTTTTCTAAAACCCATCACGTGTTTGTGTACCGTGAAAGTCGCAATAAGTGAGGAGAAACGGCCTGTCAATACTTACCGATAGAAAATCCACAGACGACTGACACTATGACGTGCTGACGCAGATAAAACCTGATTCATGCTTCTTGCGGACGGCGCGGTCAGCGCGGCGATATTGGGCAATCGCAGCCGGCGCAAGGGTCCGCGGAGGGTCTGAGCGCCCAGCCGCGCACCTCCAAAATTTTGTAACAACGCCGACCGCGTTGCAATGATTGGCTACAGAGCCCGAAAGTACTCTATGCCGTTCAAAATTTTCGGCGCTTTAAAAATGAAATTACGCTCTGACCGCATTCAGTATGAAACGACTCGACGTCTGCAGGGACCGTGCGCGCCGACCGCGACGACCGCAAGAAGCATGAATCAGGTTTAAGTCTGCGAGCGAGGCGTTCACTGGCACTCGGAATAAAGGAGATTCACTGACATCGAGGCCATGCACACCGTTTTTTACAGGGGTGTTTTTTTGCACAGAGATGATCTTAAAGCTGTTTCTTGAACAGTTTGTAATTTACAAATTAAACGTATTATATTATTGTTATTATATTTGTTAACACATTTTAGCTGTTGACATCATTACTGCAATTCGCCCACAATAGTTATTGTTTGCATTAATCCCATTTTGTTATTGAATCAAAGTGAATTCTATCCGTCTATCTTTCTAAAATAGGTTCATAATGTGTATAATCTGTTAGACATATATTTTTAAGTGTTATATCTGTGATTATTCAATAGTATGATTGTCAGTAACCTGTAGAACAAAAATGACAAAGTAGGAACGAGGCACAGCAGATCAAGAGTGTAGGAGAAGGAGTTTTACTCACCCTTCTCATGACACCATAAATAACAAAGTGGTTGATCAAGCTATTTTTATTTTTTATTATTGAACAAACCCTTAAAAACTAACGATACTAGCCCATATAGGCCATGTGACCTACATGCTTACTTAGCCATTAACAATAGTAAATGCTCTTTTTATAGGCGGGTTGGGTGGCTCTTAAAAGAGCCTTTGGGTGCAGTAGGTCATGAACATCAAAGAACGGAGGACAAGGCTGTGGAAATGTTTCGTGCAAATAACTTATTCCCCTTTAAATTTAGGTGCGTCCCATCCCTGTGTAAATTGACCCAAGCCAATGTTGGCATGCCTAACGCAAGCCATACCGCTGTCTGTCATGAAGCCAGACATCACCCCGTTAAGCCATCGCCGGCATCTTTCAAGGCCGTATCCGCTTGTAGCGGTCTGGCCCCTCCAGTTCCAGCGAGGGAGGATGTCTGAAAACATCAATTTGGTGTTGGGGAAAAAGGTAGTGGATTTCCTTGATGTCTGCCTTCACACGACGCATTAGGCCAACCCGATTGTGACTTTGCCCGATGCTGTTCCCTCCGAGGTGAATTATCATCACATCTGGGTCATGCAGGCCTGCGGCCTGCTTAGAGTGGAGAAGCGGCAGGAGCTGCTCTCAACACCGGCCACCTTTTCCATCCCAGATGATCTGGCAATCCGTCCCCAGGTCTGGGTCCAGTCCCTCAATCTCCAAATAGACCCGCAGCCTTGCGATCAGCGAGCTCCCGATGATCCATGCCAGCGGTGACCTTCTTCCTGCCATGCTGCAAGGCGCAAGACGTCAATAAACTATGACGTCTTGCATGGTTTGCAGTATTACGTATAACTTATAGGCTTCAGGAAACATACAGCAACAAAATCTGTAAGATTTCCATTTAGTGATGGCAAAATCATGATTCATGTGTCTATACTTACTCTTCTGATTGGGGGGGAAGGAGTCCAGTCGGTTGTAAAAGTGGAGGAGGTGATGGTAGATGGCAGAGTGGTGTAGGAGGGAGGAAGGATAGGAAAAAGATCATTTTAGTTTTGACATGTTTGAGGGGTTTTATTACCAAAGCTCAACAATAAAAATAATAAAATTCGCAAATAGCAAGGAGAGACGGCTTGTCTATACTTACCAATTGAAAATCCAAAGACGAGTGACTCTCGGACTCTGACGCGCTGACGTAGATACGAGTCTGCGAGCGAGCGAGGCGTTCAATGGCATTGGGAATAAAGGAGATTCACTTATTGTTATATTTTTTACACATTTTGAGCTGTTTATCTTATTACTGCGTTATTGTTTGCATCAATAAACCATTTTTTAATTGAATCAAAATAAATACTATATCTATCTATCTATCTGCCTGCCTGCCTGTCTGTCTGCCAACTGATCCTGAGGATGACCTGGTCAAAACTGTGGACAGAACTGAAGACCGTCAGGCTTGTGCGCTCAGCAACTCGTCTTTTTGATGTTACTCCCTGCTGAGAAAATAGTTCAAAGTGCCCCGTTTAATTCATTTTCCTATCATCATATTACCCTTTTACGTTGCTAATTACACAAAGGTTTTTTACAATTCGGTGAAAATATTCATTAAAAATGTTTCATTTATAAAAAATGTCATTAAAATATGTTTTGAAATTGTCCCCTCCTTCCCAAAGAGATCCGGCCCGCGGGCCATGAGTTTGTCATTAGCTCGATCCCTCAACGTGTGTTTTAATTTTTCCTTGTTTTTTTAATTTGTTTGTTGTTGCTGGTTCTAACTTGTTCATGCTGATTGAAATAAATGATTGGACTTGATCTTATGGTCAGTGAAGAGCGTCAGGGAAGCGAATTAAAAGAAAGTAATATAAACATTATGTAAGAACATGATACGTGACTGATTCAATCCCTTTTAACTCGAGGGAACCAAGTAGTCTACATTTCAAAAATGACAATTCATGTTATTGATTGATCATTGTGTCGAGAGAGAGAGAGAGAGAGATGTATGTTGGTCAAAGGCTCTTGATGTTTTTGTGTAGTAATCCTGCACCACACTAATAGGCTACTTGTTTTTAGTTATTCCTTTGTTGAAGTTAATGTTGTGTTTGAATTTTAGAGTCACTTTCCAAGTAAACTCAACCCTTACTCAATAACAATATTTATTTTAAACAACATAAATACATATTTTAACATACTAGAACTAACCACACACATTCAACATCAACAAAACATTTCATTTTTAAAATGAAAACATTTAACTTTTTCCTCCTCCTCCTATTCTTCTCCCTTCTTCCCCTCTTCCTCCTCCTCCTTCCCCTCTTCATCCTCTTTCCCTACGGGTTTCACTTGAATGATGACCCCCCCTTTCACTGAAATCTTGATGGGGAAGGGGAGGGTCTCCATATGGGGAGATAAAAGCTTCCACATCTCCTCCGAAATGAGGTGGATTTCCCCACTCTCCAGGAGGAGATGCAGCCAACCCGGCTTCCCCGACACCTCATCCACCCCCAGGCAGTTGGCCACCTGGTTGGTGCTGGTCTCCTGGTGGCAAGAAATAAACACAAGTTAAAACTGCCTTTTTCAAGCCAGTGATTGGTGCAATACTCAAATCATCTGGAAAACAGCTAATTTGTGCCTCATGGCAAGCAACTAAACAAAATTATAGTTGTTGTTTTTTTTAGAAAAAAATGACAGCGCTCTGTAATATTTTGAATTTTGAATAAAATGGGTACCCATTTTAGACGCTATGTGTCTGTTACATATTGCTCCTTTCATTGTAATTGTACACAAACCTAAAAAAAAAACATAGTAAGCCTTACTTAAAATAGTTGTTTATTGTTTGAATCTGCACTTTTGAAAAGTTCCCTCAAATGTGATGATTATACATGTGACTGTGGCAGATTAGGTAAGAAAAGAACAACCATGAATACCAGTTCACTGTGCTGCAGACCTCGTCTCGACTGTCCTTAAATAAATAGAAAAACAGTATTGCGTTTTATGGGGCTTTGATCCAGTATGCATACATTTTAAATAACGACAACCCATTTTTGGATGTAAATCATTCCTCAATGATAGGATAAATGAGTCACCTAAAACTGGCCAAACATTCATATTGCAAAATAATTCAATTGTTATCAAAAGTGCTGCTAAGTATCTGTCTAATGCATTCTCATCCCTAATTTCCCTTTTACTTAAAGAAATCTTTGCACATTTTCCCTCCATCTCTGAAAGGATGACTATAAGTTCAATCAGTACATTACAGGTGCTTTTATTCTCTCTATTTCACCCCAATGCTGAAGTTATCCATGCTGCTAACACACAATAAACAATGAGACAAAGAGCAGGGAGACACAGGGTAAATGAGAGGCAGATTGAGAGCGCTTACTTAATATGTATTACTCTAACTTACTTGTTCTAGGACAATCTCCCTCATTGGGACCCTGTCCCTACCAATGGTCATGGGTTTAATGGTGGATACCTGAATGGAAGAAATGATTTGTTGGTATTAAACATTTACTATGCACAGACTTAAGTATCAACTAAATCCTATCTATCTGTGTGTGTGTGTGTGTGTGTGTGTGTGTTATACTGACCTCCACCACCGTCCCCTGTAGGGTGAACAACCCTGGCAGCCCTCTGACCTCTGCCAATGATCTTGCAGGGCTCACTGGCTTTAAAAGCAGCCAGCCCTGCTCCCTTAACGTCTGCTCCACTCTTATTGGACAACTTTTAAAGAGCCTTGACTCTGCTGTCAATGTGATCCCATAGGGAGGGGCTGCCCCATGTAGGCAGTATCCCCGAAGGATGTATCCCAGACCTATTTCATATTTAATTTTCACTGTTTCGAACAGTGTTATTTTTTTTACGACCTCACCATCACTCAGTACAGCTACCCTGTTGTCTTTGGTAACAGTCGGGCAAACAACCCCTCCATCGAAACTCCATGAGAGGGTTTTTGTGACTCTCTCCTCATACAGGAACACAATGTGCAGGGGTGGGGGTTTGAAATACGGGAGATGCCGCTCGTTGCACACAGACTTCATCTTCATCTACATGAAAATAGAGAAAAAAGAAATGTTAAAAAGGTATACACTTTCAGTTTCAACATACATACTGTAATAATAACGATAATAAAAGTTGTAATTATTATAATGTCATTTTAATGATCTATAATGATCTTTGTACATAAAACATATACCATTAAAATAATATATCAAAAATATCATTCTGAAAATAATGAATACAATGAATTATAATTGTTTTATTTTAATGTACATTTATACTGTTATTATTATTTTACCATATATAATTATATTATTTAACCCATCCCATTTTTTTTACACATCTACCATTTTGGAAATTCTTCATGACTAATTCACAGCAGCCTTACAGCCGCTTTTGGGCGGGAAACACAGTGTATGTGTTTGTTTGGCCGAAGCTACTGTTACTCAGCGCCCTTTAGAGAGAGAGTTACGACATCTCCGTTTACGCCAATGGACAGTTTTTTTTTACAGCAATGGCAGTTCATGGAGCGTCTCAATAGTTCCCGGAAGTGAGCAGTTGACTACTGCAGCGCAATGGAGCTCAAGCGGAGTAGACCGTTTGTGATGCACTTTTAAACGGTAAGACGTTTAAATAATCATATTGGATATTATTATTATTATTATAAGCGTATCTCAACCCATTAACATGTGCATTAAAGAGTGTTAGTGGATTATTCCCCACTAAACTAGTAGATTAAGGGATCATTAGCAGATAACAGATGAAGCTAGGATATGCTAACGTTACTGGATAAAGTTAGCAACAAACAGCGTTAACCATGAGGTTCAATTTTATTAATGCCATTTAATCCAACGATGTGGAATTAGAGAAAATACTTGTAAATGTGATTTTTTTTTTGCTGTATTAAATGAAATTCATTAATTAAATATAATTTTGGGGCGTCTGATTTTAGAATGATGAGTGTCAGCGGAGAAATGAGGAATGGATTTTGGAGTACGAGCTAGCATGATAAAAACAACAATGAGGAGAGCTATGAATTTAGAATTCTAAAGAGCAAGCTTAAACAAAAAGGTAATTTATGGATTGAGCGTTTTAAGCTTTGTGTTTATCTTAGCTGTAAATATGTATAAGCTCAGCTAATTATGATTATGGCAGAGGGAAAGGGAAGAAGCCCTAAGTGAGATTGAAAGCACACAGAGGTTTAACATAGGCCAGCAATGTTGAAAATAAATTATACTAGGCTAAATGGGGAACCATACTTAATACTATAAGTATTATAGGCTACTACTGTTTTATACAAGTAATTATACTAATCATGTAATCTCGTTAGTGTAGAAGTGACCTACTGTAGGAGCACAGGGCGTTGCGTGGTGGAGGAGCAGTGATGCCTCAGGACTGGTTTCCTATGATGGAGCATCAACAGACCATGGTGAGTTATGAAAACATAACGAGGTGTGTTTCAAAGGTGTATTATACTGCAATATTACATAAGAAATCATACTGAACATTTTATATGAATTATATTAGTAATCACACCTATTATATGTAATAATTTCAAGGACTCCTACTGCTGTGATGCTGCATGGTGAGGATCAATGATGCTGCAAGTCAGGATGGCTGGGGGCTTTTAGGCTGCAGAGCAGTGATGTTGGTTTGGTGCTGACAGATAGAGGAGCAGTGATGTTGGCTTGGTGCTGACAGGTAGAGGAGCAGTGATGTTGGCTGGATGCTGACAGGTAGAGGAGCAGTGATGTTGGCTTGGTGCTGACAGGTAGAGGAGCAGTGATGTTGGCTGGATGCTGACAGGTAGAGGAGCAGTGATGTTGGCTGGATGCTGACAGGTAGAGGAGCAGTGATGTTGGCTTGGTGCTGACAGGTAGAGGAGCAGTGATGTTGGCTGGATGCTGACAGGTAGAGGAGCAGTGATGCGGGCTGGATGCTGACAGGTAGAGGAGCAGTGATGTTGGCTGGATGCTGACAGGTAGAGGAGCAGTGATGCGGGCTGGATGCTGACAGATAGAGGAGCAGTGATGTTGGCTGGATGCTGACAGATAGAGGAGCAGTGATGTTGGCTTGGTGCTGACAGGTAGAGGAGCAGTGATGTTGGCTGGATGCTGACAGATAGAGGAGCAGTGATGTTGGCTTGGTGCTGACAGGTAGAGGAGCAGTGATGTTGGCTGGATGCTGACAGGTAGAGGAGCAGTGATGTTGGCTTGGTGCTGACAGGTAGAGGAGCAGTGATGTTGGCTGGATGCTGACAGGTAGAGGAGCAGTGATGTTGGCTTGGTGCTGACAGGTAGAGGAGCAGTGATGTTGGCTTGGTGCTGACAGGTAGAGGAGCAGTGATGCGGGCTGGATGCTGACAGGTAGAGGAGCAGTGATGTTGGCTTGATGCTGACAGGTAGAGGAGCAGTGATGTTGGCTTGGTGCTGACAGGTAGAGGAGCAGTGATGTTGGCTGGATGCTGACAGGTAGAGGAGCAGTGATGTTGGCTTGGTGCTGACAGGTAGAGGAGCAGTGATGTTGGCTTGGTGCTGACAGGTAGAGGAGCAGTGATGCGGGCTGGATGCTGACAGGTAGAGGAGCAGTGATGTTGGCTTGATGCTGACAGGTAGAGGAGCAGTGATGTTGGCTTGGTGCTGACAGGTAGAGGAGCAGTGATGCGGGGTGGATGCTGATAGGTAGAGGAGCAGTGATGTTGGCTTGGTGCTGGCTGGATGCTGGTAGATTGATCAGTGATGTTGGCTTGGTGCTGGCAG
Organism: Tautogolabrus adspersus; assembly: GCA_020745685.1. Classification (NCBI taxonomy): domain Eukaryota; kingdom Metazoa; phylum Chordata; class Actinopteri; order Labriformes; family Labridae; genus Tautogolabrus; species Tautogolabrus adspersus. The sequence goes on from CM036540.1 coordinate 7,256,498, forward strand.
GTGGAAGACCAGTGATGCTGGCTGTGTGCTGGTAAGAGGAGAAGCAGTGATGTTGGCTGGATGCTGGCAGATAGAGGAGCAGTGATGTTGGCTTGGTGCTGGCTGCGTGCTGGTAGATTGATCAGTGAGGTTTGCTGGATGCTGACAGGTGGAAGACCAGTGATGCTGGCTGGCTGCTGGTAAGAGGAGAAGCAGTGATGTTGGCTGGATGCTGGCAGATAGAGGAACAGTGATGTTGGCTTGGTTCTGGCTGGGTGCTGGAGCACTTGTAGGAGCAATGGTTAGCCCAAATGTTTCCATTGCGACAACTAATGGGCTTGATAGCACCTTTGAAGCTGTTTGGGGGTTGCCAGATGTTGAATCTGGGCTACTCTTGTTCCTTTTAGCCTTTTTGGATTGGCTCTTGCTTCCAAGATGGCCACCTGTTAAGTGTTTTTTTTTTCTGTCATTTCGTATTTTCTTTGCCTCAATTCTCAACCTCAGCCGTATGAATCTTTTGTAGATTTTTTCTTGTACTCCACAGCATGATGGAAGCCTGCTGGAGAGTGACTGAGCTTCTTTCTCCAAGACACCCACTGCGTTCGGGAGCTCCATTAGGGAGGAACCAGTCTTGGTCCTGAATAGCTCCTCTATTTGTTTAATGAAGTCATAGGCTTCTTGGGAGGGACGACAAAGAGCACCTTCCTTGAAGTCTTTTAAGTTCACTAAGATGCTGTTTTCTCCAGCGGGGCTTTCATGACTTTGCTCTGTTGCAATTTTGCATTTTTCACAGATGCTGGCAAACTTGATGACTTTGTGGACAATGTAGCCTGCAAGATGGAAGAGAATACATTTCTCAGTGTTTGTGAGGTCAGGTGCTGGTCTGTTCACAGCCATCAGCTCTTCCACTCTGACTGAAGGAGTACTTTCTTGCTCCACTGGGTCCAAGAAGTCTACCAAAAAGCTACTGTCATCTTCTTGGTAGCTCACAGACCTGTTGGTGGTGAGGAACTGCCCAACAGATATTATTCTCAGTGCATGATGGAATTCCACTGGAGTTGGGACAGGATTTTTAGACCGCACACAACTGAAGGTATTTTCAAGGCAGTCTTGTGTGAACCTTGATGTTAACACAAACCTGTGTCCTCTTGTCAACATCTCCTCCTGTATTGCCAAAATTGATGTTGTTGCCATTATCACCCCTGTTTGAACAGGCTTCCAACCTCCCAACCGATCTTCATCCCACGGAACAGATGGATGATGTCCTGGAGGAAGGTGATGGCCTTATGGTACTCCTCCATCTTGATCCTGCTCAGGGCCATAATTGGATGGCGAGATGACATCAGATCAAACCAATGATCAACTTGCTCCAGGAGCCACGCTGTGGTCATAAAGGACAGAGGGCGGTTTTCTTGCTGCACCATGTTTTTCAGCCCAGCACTTGTTGCCTTACTGAACACATTTAGAGCAGGACCAACCTTCATCTTTTCGAAGGGACTTGGCTCAATCGCTGCAGCTGAGAGATTGGGAGCTATTTTTAATGCCATCCCTTCTTGAAAGGCCAATAAGTCCTTAATAGGGACCACTGAAACTTCGTTAGAGGGGAGGTTCTCTTTTATTACAATGTCCTCGGGAATTGTGAACACCTGTCCACGGACAAGGGCACTTTTAAGATTTTTTACCAGATGTGGGACATCAGGCATAAAATAGAGCTGCCTGTCTGGTGTCGCTGGATGTGGCACTGATGTTTTATTCTGGTTAACCCCAAAGGATTTCCACATGGCCCGGTTAGGGCTACCCATGTCAGTGGTGACATCAAGCACATGTAGCCCTATGGATGCTGCCCTCTGTATTATATCTACAATTATTGGCCTGCTCCATTGGCAGAATTGCCACTGTAATGATAAGCAACTACTTGCTTCCACCGTGTTGCGTTTCCAGCCAACATAAACACACAAGCATGTGTTGCTAGTCCTGTGTGACCTGGTAAAGTCACATCACCATAAAGTTTGCCAGTAAGCATGTGCAACTCCACACTTGGTGAGATTGCCATTTCATCCAAGGTTAGTACACACTCCCTTTCAAGCTCTGTTAATCCATCTACCTTCAGTTTTAGGAATGCAAAGACCTCTGTCAACACACCAGGCTCAAATTTAACACACTGCATCCTTCTTTGCATGGTTCGTATTCCTGGCAGGGGAATCTCCAATTCCTGCAGGGTCTTGTAACCTGTTGGACCGGCAGCAAAGCGAATTTTCAACGCCTTCTTAATCGTTTCATTGCTCCATTTCATGCCTTTTGTGGTTAGCTTGCCTAATGCCTTAATTTGGTCTTTTGAAAAAGTTTTCTTTATTTTGTGGTCCCTAATTTTCATTGTCTTCTTGAGAGCTGCATTTTCCTTCCTTATTTTTCTTAGTGCTGCCTTTGCTTTTTTGGTAAATTTTTCTTGTCTCTCTAATTTTTTCAATAGATTTGATTGACTGGCTGCTGGCTCACTGGCTGTTGGCTGACTGGGCTGTGACGGCTCTCCCTGTCTCTCCTCACTAGCCATGATCTCTCTTTCTTCACTCTCATTTTCCCTTCTCTCAGTCTCCTCATCCCTTCTTTCCTCAATCTTTGAAACTGATGCAAGTAGTAGACATGGCACAGTCAATTTTTAAGTATTCAAAATAATGTATCGCTTCAAAAAATAGATATATTAAGAGTTCATACTTGTATACCTGTGTCATCTTTAAGACTGTAGCTGTGATCAACAGCTATTGTTGTCATATTTACATGTCCAGGGGTGCATCGTGGTGCAGGGTTCCTCCTCTTTTTGGCCGCACGGCGATGCATGAAGACTGTGGGAATGGCATCTTTCCTCAGTCTAGTCTTGCCCTTTTCTGTCCTTACAAACTGGTCTGCCTGAAAATGTACCTGCAGAATAACTTGAGTTTACTTCACACACACAACTCAGTTTTTTCTACCCACATAGGCTACATATCTTAATTTTTTTTTTAAACAAACAGTAAGCTTTCCTATTGTGTTCTTTGTGAAAAGTGCAAATGAAGTGTTTGAATATGATTACCTCACAGATTTTTTTATTATTATAATCTTTATTTAATTTCAGATTGCTCCTGCTGACTTTGGCTAACCATTTCTTTCTCCTCTCTGGTTCGGTGGGGAAGCCATACATTTTCACTCCTTTTTCGGAGCGTTTGGAGCATCCCCACGCAGCACAGCAAACCATGGTGGAGACTACATGCAAGGACAACACGTATGAAAGGCACAGACAAACTGCATGACAAGTTATTAATGTTTCTGACTTTGTTAGACATTTATTTAATGAATTCATCTTGGTACATAAGTGCATAGTAAAAATCTAATATCTATTTTGATATATGTAGAAACATAATAAATATGTTTTCAATGTGTCCTGTCTGGATGTGGTGTGTTTTTTAATGACCCCTTTTTAATAGCAGATTTTCTGCACATGCAAGCCAATCTAATTCTGCCTTTTGCAAAACAGAAAGTAGACAGTGAAGTTGTTCTGAATTTGTATATATTATGTATTCATGTATATACAGTATTATGAAGTGCAGGGTTGCATACAAATTGTAAACAGGGAGAATTATTTAATGCAATGGACAACACAACATCTTCATGCTGCTGATGCTCATCCTCCTCTAACCCGTTGTGCTGTCAGTTGACAATCATTGATAGTCACCTGTCAGACTCCTTTTGTCCTCTTCTGTCCTATCTGAAAGTCAAGATAACATTACATCATTAAGATTACATAGGCCCTCAATTACCATGGGATTACTGAAATGGAAGAAAATAAACTAGTATGATTTTTGAACCTCCCCCCTTCTAAATAGAAGTTGACTGTATGTATAGAAGTTGGATGGTTATTAGTATGTCAATTAAAATTAGGATGTGATTGCTCTTATTACCATACAAGTTTAAGAACATAAAAGAAAATTCAAAGCAATACATATCAACACGGTTTTTAACCAAAGTAATGTTAGCCTTAACTACGTCAAAAAAGCAGGTAAGCTAGCTGTTTACACTAATCTTTAAATATTGGCAAATTTACGTTAGAAAAAAAAAATATTTATGGAACTACATATACATATATTGTATATACACATACATATGACGGTTTACTGTATAAATATTGTAAATCAATGCAGTTATTGACTACAAATTACCGAAAATCTCAGTTCTGTCACTCTGAACAATGGATTTGAATTGCCCGCCAATAGCTTCCGGGAACTATTTGAGTTTACATGAATCACGTGACGGTCAAGCATTTCGAACTTCCGTTGTCGTAACTCTCTCTCTAAAGGGCGCTGCTGTTACTAAGTGACATAACTGTTTGCCAGGACCCAGAGCCTTGTGTCATGGGCTCAGGCTTCATTTTCAAGCCTGTGCGATTGGCCGAAGTTACTGTTACCGTGTGACATAGTCGGTTGCTGAGACTGTGTAATGAGCCAATAGCTGCAGAGATAACCTCCAGATAGATAGATACAGTGGTGGCTGCTGCACTTAAACCTTCTCTTTGTTAATGTGTTAGCTTGTCTATGTATTTCCACATTTACTCATGATAGAAAAATAATAATCTGAACGTTTTTTTAATCTATGACTTATTTTTATTATGTTGGCAATGACAACAAAGTGATTTAAAACAATATTATACATTTAATAATAAAAGCCTTTCACAGTAAATCCAAAATGAAATGATTAATTACCCGCTTAAATGTGAATCCATCTTCAAGAGAATAGTTTTGTCTCAAATCTCAGACATGTATTTACAATTCAGGTTATTTCACGAAAGCAAAATTCATGATACAATGCTCTCTGTTATATGAGATTTTCTCTATCGAATTTTGGCAATTAATATAAATAGTTAATATATTGAGCTGTTGTAAAGTCTCAATCCAACCGCCGTTTGAGGAAAGTCAAGAGTGGCAACTTGTTCAATTTTATTTTTAAGTTCTAACTTTGTTTTCTTGGATTTTTCTCGACATCTAATTATTATTTGTGTAAGGCTATATTACATTCTTCACAATGAATATAAAGAATATACACATCAGACAGTAGGCTAACATGTCTAGCATAAAGGATATCATATATTTATCATATTTAGTCCTTACCATTGCTCCTGTCCCTTAATGATGTCCCAAGTGTGACAGATGCCTATTGTGATTGAAGCCTTATAGCCGTTGAGAGCGGGAAACACAGTGTGTACACGCGATTGGCCGAAGTTTCTGTTACCATGTGACATAGTCGGTTTCCAAGACCATGGCTGTGTCCGAAATCACTCCCTATTCACTATATAGTGCACTATATAGTGGACACGCCATTTTGTAGTGCTGTCCGAATTCTGAGTGAGCATGGTCATACCCTTTATAGTCCACTCAATGTATCCCACAATGCATTTTGAAAAGTAGTGGACAAGCGATGGTCACTATCCGAGCAATATATACCATCATGCATTGCGGTTTTACGAGCGGAGAGTGGCGTTTGACTCGGCTGCGCTCAGACGGACGAGAGGAGCGACCAGTGAGATCACAGAAACACAATAAAGTTCATATTTGGAGCGTTTTTACTGAAATCTTTGATCTGTTTAAATAAAGAGTAAATATAGTTAACGTTAGTGACGGTAGTTTGTCCTAATGATGACGACAGACGATAGACTCTGTGAGCATGAATAATTGAGTTTTGGTCAGAAAATATGTTTCATTTTATCTCAAATTCAATATTTTATATGTATTTATCATTAGTAAATGTTTCGTGAAAATACAATCAGTAAAATAGAAGTTATCACTGAAATTCATGCTGTTATTCACCGTTATTATTGATCCTCGGTCGTTGTTAAGCTGCACGTTTTAGTTGCGGGACAACAATGACGTCACTGTCAGCGGCCGGCGAGTGAGCAAGTACTGTCCGAAATGTTTTTAAATTTTTCTGAGTGACTACACTATATAGTCCACTGCATTAAACTCACTATATAGTGAGTAGGGAATGAGTGAGTGATTTCGGACACAGCCCATGTAACTAGCCCAGGGGTCGGCAACCTTTACCACTCAAGAGTCATTTGGACCTGTTTCCCACAGTAAAGAAAACACTGGGAGCCACAAAAATGAAATAACACTGCATATAACAGGTTTTTTTGCCTTTATGCTATGTATAAACAAACTATCATGTGTTGCATTTATGAAATCAATGAACAACTGCAGAGAAAACAAAATTACATTTCTGCATGCAATAAAAACATTTTGAACTCCGAAAAAAAGACGTTTGGTTGAAGGTTACATTCAAGTAAAATACTCGATGTCTATTTGAGTCCTTCTTGTATTTATAAAAAAACGCCAAACTTAAATTATCCACCGGCAGCAAATCAAAAATGCCATCCTCTCTCTGTGTGCCGTCATCCTTTTACTGGCGCGTGCAGTCAGCTGTCAACCTGAATAATAAAATGACTATTTCACTGAACAATGAAAAAATATGAATATATGCAAAAAACTAGGCAATTAAAATATTTATCAACCTTGGTTAATGTGATTTCTGCTCCTGAACCTCAGCGCACAGCGTCTGCACATCAGGGCTGTATGCCGTCACCTTCATCTTTACACAGGATCGTAAGCTGTCATCTGTGAGGCGTGCGCCATGTTTGCTTTTAATAAAGTTCATGCTTTTAATAAAGTTCATAAAGTTCGGCTCCCAAACGGCTCTTCATTTTACCACTCATACCTTTTATAATTCAGCCAAATTTAGCGCTGTTTTGACTTGTGATTTGTGTGTGTACACATATATCACTTAAATTATTCAATACATCCTTTGTACTGAGGTATTTAAAAGTAAAAATTAAATTTTCTTATATCAATAACTGTGAAAGAAAATGTCTTTTTACCTCATGTGGATTAAAGACAACTTCCAGAATGCACCGCAGGCAACTCCCACTGATCTAGAGAACACCGCCCACCAGAGCAAGCCTCTCCAGGCTAAAGCTATATCACGCAAACTAGTTGGCAGATTCATTAAAACTTCTGAAGTATTCTTCATTTCTTTTTCTTTCGAAATGGTGAATTATTGCTTTGTACGGGGATGTTCAATCACAACAAGGAAAGGACAAGAAGTACGTTTTCACCACTTGCCGATTAGAGATTTGGAGCGATGCAAGTTTACATTGGCTGCAGGCTAACCCGCTGTTAGCAGAGGACACCGACATGGAACGACTAAAAACCCCGAGGTAAGGCTCTCGCTCGACTATATGTCTGATCACACACAATTATACAGTCGTCTGCAGTAAAGCAGCACATCACATATACGCTGTATAAGTTAGCTGTGTAAGTTGTAAATGTTAGTTAGCCGAAATCTGCCTTACGTTCACTCCAGAATAATTTCATGTGTCAGCGCAGCTAAAAGTCGACTCTATTTTTGATCACACACAGTGACCGTCCTCATCAGTGAAGCAGCAAAGTTAGCAATGTACCGTTAGACACTTACATATACGTTCTATATAAGTTAGCTGTTATCAATGTAAATCCGCCTTTTTCGTGTGTGAATAGTTATGTTATTGAAATGTTTTTAACGTTATTGAACGTATGGCATTTCAGACTCCAACGACATCTGCAGCTGCTTTGGTGTCATCAGAAGATGAAGAGGAACAATGCCTGCTCACCTCAACACTGGTGAAAATACCTGCCTCTGTCCAAGCACAGTTTGTAAGTTTGTACAGCATATTCTTTCTAAAGTGAATCAAAAACGACTGTATGACAGTAATTAGTGGAGTTTAAAATTGAAAAGAAACCAGCAAAATATGCCACTACACCTTTATGTTAGATGACACAAAGGAAATACTCCACACAGAACTGGTGCAGGTAAGACAAATATAAATGGATGCAGAATAACAATAATGAATCGTTTCAGTTGCTTTGTTGAAAATTGTAATAACATCCAAGTAATTATCAAACTTGACTCTTTAGTCTACAGAGACCACCAGCTTGGTGGACCCCTGAACTGGCAATACGTGCCGATGTGAAGAATGAATGCTTTTCATCACACATTAAGAGAGGATGTTAAAAATGACTTGACAGAGAACAGAGATGAGATTAACCAGGCCCTGGGAGATAATAGGGAGGACCTGAAAACCACAACAACACAAGTTGAGGATGCGTAGTAGGGTGTCGAGAAATAGAGTGTAGCCTGACACTGGAAGAGGCGCTCCTGTAAATGAATAACACTCAATGTAAATGGGTTACATAACCCAGTGAAAAGAAGCAAAGTTTGTGAACACATTTTATTTCTCCCTCAAATCAGGCCGTAAAAGGGGCGTGGCTATACTACTCACTAATAGGATAAACTTCCAACTAACAGCTGAAATTACAGATAAGGAAGTTCGTTTTATACTAATTAGAGGCAGAAGTTACTTTCCTAAATGTGAATATGCCACCAGGGCACAATAGATCATTAATCAAAAGAATGTTTGTGCTACAAAGGTGGAAACTATGCTTAAAATGATGACGATTGGTGGCGGTGGCCTAGTGGAATTTTATGAATTCATCCTCAAATTTGGTGGCCCGAGTTGGAATCCAACCTGTGTCTCCCTTCCCACATGTCAATCCCCTCTCCCTCCCTCTCGCTCTGATTTCTGTCTCCATCATCTCCTGTCTCTGTAATAAAGGCATAAAAAGCTCCAAAGTAAACCTTGAAAAATGAAGGAGATGCTAACAACGATAATTATATAAAAAGAATATTAATAATAATATCACAATAATTAATAATTACTGAATAATGGTTTAAAGCACTATAAGGAGGTGAAAGAATGCTGTGTGTTTGAATTGGGTGCGCTGGCCCTTTAAGACGGAATCTTGACATGCCCTTTGAAGTGCTTTGATGATGTCATCACAGGCTGATTCTGACGTCTCATTCACTTGTTGGAAACTCTGGTACTGAACGAGGACACGCGTTTCTGTTAGTTAAGGAAACTCTGGTACTGAGCAAAGACACGCATTTCTGTTAGTTAAGGAAACTCTGGTACTGAGCGAAGACACGCATTTCTGTTAGTTAAGGAAACTCTGGTACTGAGCGAAGACACGCATTTCTGTTAGTGAAGGAAACTCTGGTACTGAACGAGGACACGCGTTTCTGTTAGTTAAGGAAACTCTGGTACTGAGCGAAGACACGCATTTCTGTTAGTGAAGGAAACTCTGGTACTGAACGAGGACACGCGTTTCTGTTAGTTAAGGAAACTACTGAACGAGGACACGCGTTTCTGTTAGTTAAGGAAACTCTGGTACTGAACGAGGACACGCATTTCTGTTAGTTAAGGAAACTCTGGTACTGAACGAGGACACGCGTTTCTGTTAGTGAAGGAAACTCTGGTACTGAACGAGGACACGCATTTCTGTTAGTTAAGGAAACTCTGGTACTGAACGAGGACACGAATTTCTGTTAGTGAAGGAAACTCTGGTACTGAACGAGGACACGCATTTCTGTTAGTTAAGGAAACTCTGGTACTGAACGAGGACACGCATTTCTGTTAGTTAAGGAAACTCTGGTACTGAACGAGGACACGCGTTTCTGTTAGTGAAGGGATATCAAAACGCAGTTTAATCACAGCTACATTGATTCACAGCTGGTCATTTCTTTAGTATAAAACAATGAACAACCACAGATCAGGAAGATTTTTCTCCACTCAGAATATGGGCTCAGTGAAGAACCCTAACCCTGAGAGCAGTCCTGATGAAGAGGACATCGAGGAGATCCTCCTGGTGGAGGAACAGAGACCTCAGAAGTCGAAAGAGGAGGACTTCGGTAGTTGGGATTCAGATGATGAGTCTGCAAACGAAGATGAGGAGAATAGTTGTGACCCGGTCGAGGAGTTTGTAAATGAAGAGGAGGGCGGGAGCGTAGGGGAGAATGTTGCTTATCTGGCTGAGGAGTTTATTGAAGAGGAGGACGAGAGAGTAGGTGAAGAGAATGCCTATCTTGCTAAGAAGTTTATTGAAGAGAAGGACGGGAGCGTAGGGGAGGTGAATGCCTATCTGGCTGAGGAGTTTATTGAAGAGGAGGACGAGAGAGTAGGTGAAGAGAATGCCTATCTTGCTAAGAAGTTTATTGAAGAGAAGGACGGGAGCGTAGGGGAGGTGAATGCCTATCTGGCTGAGGAGTTTATTGAAGAGGAGGACGAGAGAGTAGGTGAGGAGAATGCCTATCTTGCTAAGAAGTTTATTGAAGAGGAGGACGAGAGCGTAGGGGACGAGAATACTTCTCTGTCTGGGGAGTTTATTGAAGAGGAGGTCGATATTGAGAACATGTGGACATATCTAAATTCCCTGGAGGAGGAGATGATGATGAAAGAAGACGCTCTTCCAGATACTCAACAGAAGGAGGAAGCTGACAAAGTCCACGTTGAGATGGAGCTTACTACCATGTTGGAAGACCCATCACTAGAAGGCCCAATGACCTCAGAGATTGAAGAAAAAGATAACACGATAGAATCCCTCATGAACTCTCTTGCAGAGTCATGCCACATTCCAAAAGAAGGATCAGAAGAGCTTGATCAGTTGAATTGTGCTGAAATCAAGTCACTGAAAGGCAGACTTCTTGAGCAGCAGCAGGACTGTCTGCAGAAAGACCAGGAAATAGGATTGCTGCACTTCAATATTCAGACTCTACAAACTGGCATTGAAGACCGAGACAAAATGGTTTCTGCGCTGCAAATCATGGTCAAACAGATGGCCTCAGACCTTAAAGAAGAACAAGCAAGAAACAGTTCTCTTAAGAGGGACCTCGAGGCTGCTGTCTCCCGGCCACAGAAGGAAGTCAAGGAATCAGAAGAGCAAGACAGCCTGACTCGTGAAAATCAAAAACAGGCTTCTGAGATCACAAGGCTGAAAGGTGAACTTAAGGCCGCCAAGCTCGCTGAAGAGCAGCTGAAGAAAGATGGAGAAGGTAGCCACAGGTATGAGGAGATTAAGAAGGACAAAGCTCTGTTCTCTAGAGCATGTGAAACCATTCATGGTCTAGAGAAGGAGCTCTTTGAGAAGTCCCTGGCTTTAGACAATAGTCTGGCTACTGAAAAATTATTAAAGTCTGCCCTCGATGATGAAAAGATGCGCTCCAAGCGGATGTTTTCACAACAGCAGGCTGCAACCGATGCATTCGAGTCCTCAAAGCGTCTGATGGACGAAGTGAAGACGTTGAGGAGGGAGAATGCAGACTTCAGGGAGACCACGGTTAGAGAATACGAGCAAACCAAGGCAACATACCAGTATCTTTATGAGGGTCAGGAACAGATGCTTTCCTCAAAGACTGATATCATCGCAGACAATAAGATTACCATCATGAACCTCCAGATCATGGTAGAAGACTTAAAGGCAGCACAGCTTGAGAGCACCACGATGCAGGCAGCGCTGGAAGATGTACTCAGAGAGACGAGGGAGAAGAACTCTGAGCTGCAACAGGCAGCTGATAAATCTGCCTCTGAGCTCGAGACGGAAAGGACCAAATGTTTAAAGCAAGTAATCGAGCTGCAGGAAGCTCGAATGAAGAACAACTTGTGTCTGAAGGAAATGCAGAGACTGTTCGAGGCTCTTCATAGAACTCAGGACACCGCGTTCATGCAAACCGAACAACAGATGCAAACGGCTGACGTTCAGTCGAGACGAGATGCAGACGCTGAGCTCAGGCTCAGCAGGCAGCAAGTTGAACTGGACGAATGCAGGATGGCTTTCCGCAAGCTGCATGATCAACACGCTGAACTGGGGAAGGAGACCTCTGCCCTTAAATGCAGCTATCGTAAGCTGCGGTATTCTTACAAGGATCTCAAGCTCCAATACAACACGCTCTGCATCGCCAGCGATTAATCCCAATCATAACCCCGCCCACCCCACCCACCCCACCACAAAGTAACCTGTCCTGAAATACCCTATTCATCCAACCAAGCAGAACCCCTCCGACATGACATTTTAAGAGTGATGCACTCCAAAGTATGACCGCATCACTCTTTCTGTGTTATAGTCTGTTTGTTTGTTGGGCACGCTGGTGCAGTGGGTAGCACTGTCACCTCCCTCTGGGAGGAGTTTAGCGTGTTCTCCTCGTGTCCATGTGGGTTTCCTCCGGGATGCTCCGGTTTCCTCCCACAGTCCAAAAATATGCACTACAGGTTAATTTGCTGCTTTCAATAAATTAATAAATCAAATCATATCTGAAAAAATAAAAGAATTATTAATCATACCAACAAGAGAAATGTCCTGTCTCTCATTGAACAGCTTATAATAAAGAAACAGAATAATGAAGGTACATTTAAAACATGTCGGAGTGATTGTCACAAAATACAAGAATAAAATGTAAACCTCTGCTAACACAATAAAAATATCATAATTTAAGATTGCTTAGCGGTTGTGTTATGTGCCCTGTGTACAGAGGCTGTGGTACGAGGGTTTGAATCCAACCTCGGCCCTTTACTGATTATCACCTCTCCCCCCAACACTTCCTGTCTCTGTTCAGCTGTCCGATCCAATGAAGACAAAAAGGCCCAAAAAAATATATCTTCAAAAAAGTTAAATAATATATAATATATACATGTAATATAAGTATAATAATATATAATATATACATGTAATATAAGTATAATAATATATAATATATACATGTAATATAAGTATAATAATATATAATATATACATGTAATATAAGTATAATAGTATATAATATATACATGTAATATAAGTATAATAGTATATAATATATACATGTAATATAAGTATAATAATATATAATATATACATGTAATATAAGTATAATAGTATATAATATATACATGTAATATAAGTATAATAATATATAATATATACATGTAATATAAGTATAATAATATATAATATATACATGTAATATAAGTATAATAATATATAATATATACATGTAATATAAGTATAATAATATATAATATATACATGTAATATAAGTATAATAATATATAATATATACATGTAATATAAGTATAATAATATATAATATATACATGTAATATAAGTATAATAGTATATAATATATACATGTAATATAAGTATAATAATATATAATATATACATGTAATATAAGTATAATAGTATATAATATATACATGTAATATAAGTATAATAATATATACATGTAATATAAGTATAATAATATATAATATATACATGTAATATAAGTATAATAATATATAATATATACATGTAATATAAGTATAATAATATATAATATATACATGTAATATAAGTATAATAGTATATAATATATACATGTAATATAAGTATAATAGTATATACATGTAATATAAGTATAATAATATATAATATATACATGTAATATAAGTATAATAGTATATACATGTAATATAAGTATAATAATATATAATATATACATGTAATATAAGTATAATAATATATACATGTAATATAAGTATAATAATATATAATATATACATGTAATATAAGTATAATAGTATATACATGTAATATAAGTATAATAATATATAATATATACATGTAATATAAGTATAATAATATATAATATATACATGTAATATAAGTATAATAATATATAATATATACATGTAATATAAGTATAATAGTATATAATATACATGTAATATAAGTATAATAGTATATAATATATACATGTAATATAAGTATAATAATATATAATATATACATGTAATATAAGTATAATAATATATAATATATACATGTAATATAAGTATAATAGTATATAAAATGCGTGGGAATGCTGACCGCTGAAATGTTATGCAAAACGCTGCTGAAAGAAGAAGAATTAGCAGAAGTTAAGGCTGACGTTAAGAATGTCGAGAGATTGTCGAGTATGTCAGAACAAATAAGGGGGTTAGGGAAATGAAGATATCTTACAGTTGTGGGTCTGATTTTCTTCCGCCATAGCCTCTCTGTAGTTGGTCTGTGTGACAGTTCGGAGATGAGAATAGCAGGTCAGTTAGCCAGTTACCCGTGCTAGAGCCTCTAACCTCGAGAACGCCGGAGCATACAATTGATTTGTCGATACATTTCATCAAAGTATGTTTTCATCATTATCTACAACATCAATTTCTCACCTCTAATGCGTTTAGAAGTCAAATTAGTGATGAAATAGTACACAGAAACCTTCTTTTTTTTTTTTTTTTTTCCTTTGTCTGCATTTTTTCTCATCGTTTAACACCACAAACGGGGTGTCAACTTTTTATGAGATTGAGGCATATTTGAGTCTTGCAACCAAATATTTTCATATTTAGTGCGTGTGTGTGACCATCACCGGCCCTCTCTGGAAGCTAAGCTGACATTCTTTATTAGATTTCCCTATTATGAGCCTCCCTGGCGGGCAGTGCTGCACAGCAGTGATCTGAGGGGGAAACAAAGGCTAGACAGGACGAGACAAGGCGAACAGGGGAGGGAATAGGCAAGCAGTGCTATCAGAATCGAAGAGTGCTGTGTTATTTCTAACCACCAGCTCCACATCTAAAAAGAAACAAGACAAGACAAAAACAGAGAATCAGACCCAAAAAGAAACTGTGTCGGACGCCATTATTGTGGATGCCCTGAAAGTATAGAGTAGGCCGCCCGAGGATACAGGTGAAAAGAGGGCATGTGTTTAGTGTAGAGTCTCTGGGGAGAGACTCAGCACGAGGGCAAACCCATCACCCAACACCCAGCCCCCCCCCCACCCCAGCACCCCCCACCCGCCCACACCACGCCCAATCCCCCACCCCCGAGAGGGCAGGAGGCCCCACGCAGGCCAGGAGGCCAGATGCAGGGGCCGAGCGCCCCCCCGCAGGGAGGGCAACCAGCCCAGCGCCAAACAGGCCGCCACCGGGTGCCGGCATGAGGAAATCGAAGTCAGGACCCAATGCAAGTCCAGAGGGCAAGTGTGGACGGGGTGGCAGGTGCTGGCGCCGCAAGAGGGGAGGCGCCCCGCATACCTCCCATACCACCCCCCAGGGGGAGCGCGGCGTGCCCAGGGCCCCCGCACCCCAAGATGCGCCCCGACCCCCAACCAGAACCAAGCTACCACACACAGCCAGCCCGCGCCACAGCCACAGCGCCCACCAGGCCAGCCGATCCAGCCCCCGCAGCCCACCGAGAGTCACCGCACCAGCAGTGACCGAACAGGCACGCATGAGAACCCCCCCCAGGCCACCAACCCCAAGTCCCAGGGGCCCCCAGCCGCAGTAACACAGAAACCTTCTAATATGTACCGTGATGCTTCTTGTTTGCCGTTGGATGCCGAAAGGCATGCTGGGATATCCCCACCAACCGATGCATCCTTGGAAAAAAAGGGGCGTGTCGAGAACACTTCTAGAAATTTTAAGCGTTTTGGCGAAATGCGAACTTGTGTATTGGGACAGTAACTCGACCGCTAAAAATGACGTTTCACGGGTACGCAAGAACACAACAACAGACAAGAACGCATATTGAGAAACGGCTTTAGTGTGTGTGTGTGTGTGTGTGTGTGTGTGTGTGTGTGTGTGTGTGTGTGTGTGTGTGAGGCTGCATTAAGAGTGTTTAACTGCAGTCAACCAACAGCAGTGGGGACATTCTACTAAAAGTGTACACTATCTGTTCTGAA
This sequence comes from Tautogolabrus adspersus, assembly GCA_020745685.1. Lineage (NCBI taxonomy): Eukaryota > Metazoa > Chordata > Actinopteri > Labriformes > Labridae > Tautogolabrus > Tautogolabrus adspersus. The sequence goes on from CM036540.1 coordinate 7,272,089, forward strand.
AATTTTACAGTGAATAAAACTTATATAATCCAAAATTGACAAAAAATGACGACATGGTTGGTTTCTGTGAGTTGTTCTGTAATTTAATATGACAGTCATCAGGTTCTCAGATGTGTTTTCTTTCATTAATATCAATATTATGTTGTCATTCACATCAATTTATTAAAAACATAAAATTCTACATATATTTAACAAATAAATAGTATTTTACAACTGTCACCATGTTTTCTGTCAGTCCTGTCACGTTTACATAAAACACTACCTAAAAAGTGTGTAATACGCCTTTAAGAGTATGACTCAGAGGAAGGAACTTCATTTGACCAAGGGGATGCTGACACTGATTTATGGGTGAGTTCTGTCATTTAATTGTACGATTTTGAGTAATGGCAGTTAAAATGGCCACCCGTCAGGCCCTGTCACAGCTGTTTTTGAGGTTGCACTTTTTATATTAATGATATTTCAATACATATAGCTATAATTGTAAGTTGTATTAGCTTTGAGTAATAATGACTGTTATTATGTTAAATTCATACAGATTGCAGTAAGATGGCGCCAATTAGTGCAGCTGAGAGACAAAGACAATGTCGGGCACGACGAATTACAAACCCAGAGAGAAAGACTGACATCTGCAGAAAGAAAGGGAGACATGGAAGCAGAAAAAGGAAAAGAGGATAAGTGTTCACGAGTTGAATGAGCGAGACCAAAGGCATAGGCGAAAATTATGGAGAGAGCAACAGAAAAGATCTAGGCTTAGGAGAGAGGCCACAGTTCCACAGCCAGGGCCAGAGCCAGGGCCTTCAAGGTTAGAGAGGACTATCACGGTGCCACTTCATATCACAGCTTAGAAATTAGTAGTAATACCTACATTATTAACTACGATATTACATGCAAGTACTGTTATACCCATAATTCCCAAAGTCATAATGTAAATATTACCATGGTATTACACTGTTATTACTGAGCTGTAATATGATGTGGTACAGTACCACACTTAACGTTGTGCTACTCAGTTAAATGTCTATTGATTCAATTTGCTGTATCATAGTAAAATGAACTTTATACATTATGATTTGAAACTTAATAGAGTAGTGTAACCTTTTAATGACTGTTAGATGGTTGTGTGACAGTATTTGTGACATGTTGCAGACAAAAGAACGAGGGGCAAAAGTGATCCAAGAAAGAGAGGAAGAAGCTCCAGGACAAATTGAAAGAACTACAAGAGGCCTTAGCAGCTGAGAAAAGAGTAAAAAAGAGCGGTATAAAAAAAGGTTCCAACGGGTGTTGATGAGGTCAGGGTCTCCAGCAACAAAAGCAAAATATGCGAGGCCAAGAAACACACCAAATGCAAGGAAATCCCTGTACCATGAAGCACTGATTGGAGACCTACAGCAACACATTAAACAAGCAAGTAATAGTCAGGAACGAAGACTGATAGGTAACTTGGTGACAGGGAAGATTGTCAAGAAATACAGGCTACAGAAATATGCCCAAAATACCCTTGGCTTCACCAGAAGACGATGGAAGTCAGTAGGAGGAAATCCATACTCCTTCTCAATAAAGAAGTGTGTTCGCATGGAAGATACATTTAAAAACAATGTAAGAGCATTTTATACCAGAGACGACGTGAGCCGTGTGACAACGGGTAAAAAGCAGACGGTTACTCAAGCCAAGGTCAGGATGCAAAAGAGATTCCTTGTGGACACCCTGAAGAACCTGCACAAGAAGTACTCAGCAGAGAATCCAAATAAATCAGTGTCCTATTCTCTGTTTTGCAGACTTCGGCCCTATTGGGTTGTGCACCCAACGCTTGCTGATAGGGAAACTTGTTTGTGTAAATTGCATGAAAATGTGGGCTTTATAGCTCAAAAGCTTTACAGCATGAAGTTGCTCAACACCCCTGATCTGGAGACATTGATGACAGAGATTTGCTGTGACCAGGCCAACAAAGAGTGCATGTACAATGACTGTGGGAACTGCAAAGAAAATGAGCATTAGACTGGGGACTAGGAACACATTCTTAACATTCCACCTGTAATGTGAAGACATTGAGGTTTTGTGAGGACATTTCGGCCGGTGTTCAGAAGGTTAGGCTTAGGGTTAGAATTAGGGATAAGTCAGGTTAAGGTTAGGGTTGTTCATTGTTATTATTGTTGTTTTATCTTGCCATGGACTATATCAACTATTAGTCATATTGTAATGAATTAGGTTATTATTATATGTCCTTGGCTGAATTTAACCATGGTAGTCTAATATAAAATTAACATTAAAATCATAATAATAATTTAAAATAGGAATGCTTATCAAAACTTAATAAAAGAACCCAAAACTTTACTTTTCCTGCATCAACAAAATCCATAAAGTCAGTCCTGTCACACAGGACAATATGATATTAAAATTGACTATTTAAGAAAATAATAATGAATATATCTCTTAAACTGTATATAAAGGTGGGGGTATATATCCACCATTGCATTTTTTTTAAATTTCCAATGTAAAGGTAGTTTTTTTTACAATCATATTATGTCTGGCAGTCATTCTGTGTTTATCATCCACTACAGTTGACCAAAAAGTTGCTTATATTTCGTATTGGAATTAAAAAAACATGTTGGATACAATTAGGGACATGTGCTCAATAAGAAAATGCTATTTGTATCAAACAAATCCATTAGGAAACCTTTCTGACATATACAAATTTGTCTGTGACAGGGCCTGACATTTTAGGGATGAAATGCGTATAAAAATGTGTTTTATTCAAGCATAAAAACATTCTGAGATGGCATGATATGTGTTTATCATAGTTTAACATGTCCTCAAAATGACTTAATGTTCAGATGCAAGAATAATAATTTTTTTCCCCCAAGATTTTTTGAAGTGGAAATGTACGTTTCTGGTAGAATGTCCCAGTGAGAAAAGGGGGAAAATGTCTCCCTAATGAGTGCTAATCTTAAGGGGTAAAATCAAGAGTTGGTGGCTAAATGATGATTTTGTGAGCAAGAGGACATGTAGCTGAACGGGTTGATGTGATTTTTATGTCTTGGATCCAAGAAATGTGAGAAATTTTGTGGAAAAAGTTAAATAACTTAAAAAGTAAAAGTAGTAGAAAAGTGAAAAGTCATAGAAAACATGTCCTGAAGAAGCTGAATAGTATAGTTGAATGGTGGAAGTAGCACAAACTGTTGAAGAGTTGGAAAGCGGCGAAAAACGCATGGAATTGTCGGAATAATAATAATAAAGACTTGGATATCAACAGTGTGAATGCTTTTTAGCACTTAGTCCAGAGGCAGCAGACCCAGCTGTATTCGGGTGCCTTTAACATCGATTCCCTAAGGCCTTGAGGCTGTTTTTCTATCTATCTGGAGTACGTAGGAGGCATGTTTGGGGTCAAATTACATCTTCTTTTCAAGACGAATCCAATGGTAACATTTTAACCTTTTGACCTTTACAGACCTTCACTCTGACACAGGTTATAAGACGTTAGTGCTGATAGCCGTGAGAGGCACAACATCTGGGTCGCGGGGGGGGATGATGTCAGCCTTTTCTCCCCAGGTGAGGCAAACAAGGGGAGGGCGGTACGTGGCCTGCTCTTCCTCTGCCTCCACATCACAGGCAGATCTCCCTCTCCACATTAGTGGCTGAGTGCTTTTTTTTTCAACCGTAATTGGTTACTGTGATTTTCTACAGTAGTGTAATGTTTTCTGCAATTTTCTACAGTACTATACTGTTTACTGTGATTACTTAAAGTACTCTAATAGTTACTGTGATTCCTTGCAGTACAGTGGTGTTTACTGTGATTTCCTACAGTATTATAGTTATGACTCTGAATTCCTATAGTAGCATAATGGCTACTGTGATTATTTACAGCAGTGTGATTTTTACTGGGTTTTCAGATAACTTACACAGTACCATACTTTAAACATACTCACAGTAAATAACAGGGCAGTGACACAGTAAATTATTGTGGATTTCACAGCCATTTGTTCCAGTGTACTCACTGCTTATTTGGATGTCTTGTAAGTGTCTTAAGATCACAGTCATTCCGTCTCAATTTATGTGCAATATGAAGCTACGAGTTAACCAAACTGTGCTAACATAAGCCTGCTAACACAACAATGCAGACCACAGGCAATTGCAGCTTGCGCTTAATGGTGCTTCTCATTGATAACTCCTTTGTGCGAACGTAAGGCGAGCAGGGTTGGAGGTGTGCCACTGGAGATGTCACCCAGCAGCAGCTTGTTTTGGCTTAATTAATGCTGATGATAAAAAGCCACATTCTTCCTTTAAAGTTGATGTGCCAAAAATGCTACTGTACCCTCCTTACATCTGCAAAGACCAGGCTGGTTTATTATTGAATGTTATAAGATCTATTTATTTGGCACATGCAAATATGAAGCAACATACAACAGGCCACATCCCAGTCTAATGTCACGTAACGTTTACACCCAAAGGATTGATGAGGATTATTATTTATCACACCCTTAATAATAGTTTGTAACTGTCCTGTAATGATGCACATCATTATATCTCTTTGAAAATAAGTGTTTTTGTCACCTCAGTATGTCTCCTGTATTCATTATTAACACAATGAGTAACAGATGTTCACTGATTAAAAGGTAGAAGGTGTCAAACTGGCACCAGTAGAAGTGTCAATGCTACATGTAGCTATCTTGGCGAGCACATAATGTGTGTTTATTGTGAGCGTGTTGAATCGTATGTCTATTTGAGTGTATGTGTGTGTGTGTGTTTGCGTGAGATAAATGATTCATTAAAGGTCCCATATTATGCTTTTTCTGGTTTTATATGCTCTTTAGTGTGTTCTCCAGGTGTCTTGTGCATGTTTAAGCACATCTATGTGCAAAAATTCAAAGTCCGCGGAAACGCGGCTTCTCCTACGTCCTCCTGTTAGCAGTAGCAGCATGTAACGCTCGGTTCTAGCCCCCCTCGTTGAAAATTGTGCAGTGTGACATCACACTGCACTGACGTCACTGATCCAAGCCCATTGGCTCATTGTGGCAAGCCCAAGGAGCCTATGGGTACTTCTCACTTCTCTTATTTGCTATCTCCTCGGTCCTCGCTCCTCGGCCGAACCGGAAGTAGTTTTAGACCCGCCATGTTAAGGATCGTCCCAAAGCTCTTACACTGAAAGGAGGAGAGAGGATCTAGGAGAGAGGAGGGAGATCCGAGGAGCGATGACCGAGGAGACACGAGAGCTGGCTTTACGGAAGTCTTTTTACTGACAGACACGCCCCCTTATCGAATATCATTCATTGATTGGACGCTGCAGCGGATCAGACTTCAGTGAAACTTATCAACATGAGCGGAGTTTAATACCGGAGAAAAGAAGGACATTAAAAAGACGCTAAACGGAGCGTCGGACATTTAAACAGATCATGTGTCGGTTTGTAAAGAGTCTGTGATGAGCTGGGATTAAAAAGTGTCTGACATGAAGATTAAAAACGAAATATGAAGCATCAGTTCTATAAAATCAATATAAGAGTGTAGGCCCATCACTCCCCACATTTGATGAGTTTTCACTGTCAAACAAACAGTGTGTTAATATGAAGTGTTCAGAAATGATTCCTTCATGTTCATGATCCCTCAGACTGTTTGAATGTGTGATGATGATGAGAATGACAGTCTGATGCAGAGGGAGTCTGTCACTCACAAACACCTTTTACATTCACACTTATTTACCTTCAGAAAGTTTCTATCATTTACAACCTCATCAATCATTCTCACATCAATATCTGTGTTTATAAAATACAGACTTCATTGTCCAATTATAAGTCCAAACTAATACAAATAATAAATTCATCAATTCAGTATGAAATCTTTTAGTCAGTAGAAATTGTCCTTTTGGTTATGAGCAGACTGCAGGTTGTTCTTCATGTGGTAAAGTACACAGACTGAACACTGTTACTGTGTGTATTTGATTAGAAATAATACAGTGTGTGTTTGTGCAGACATAAACAGCTGTTAAAGCCGACTGACAGCTGAACGTGATCAGCTGATGACATCATCACAAACAGACGTCGCCTCACGTGACGCTGTAGAGGAAAGGACGTCTCATGTCTCTTCAAACAGATCTCCTCGTTCCTCTCTCCTCTGCTTCGTTTCCTCCATGCATCTCTGGTGGGAGGGACTAAGACGCAAGTGGAGGAGACAACTCGGAGGACACTCGATGCAAATAAGAGAAGTGAGAAGCACCCTATGTCACGCTCAGTAACTTCTGTGGCACGCCCACGATATGCGGTAGCAGCCATGGTAGCAACAGACTTAGAAACGCGTTTCAGCTCCTACTCTCTGTGGCAGCCATGGAGATTCTGCTGCTTCTACAACTACAACATGTAAGTACGCTTCTTTTATTGTCTTTTTATTTAGTTAGAAAACAACTTTTAGCTGCTACGGATACGTTGGTTCAGTGCAGGTTGTATGTAGCTGAAATGTAAGCCTCGGCTAAGATGCTAAGTAATGCTACTGTTCCGAAATTTGAGCACTACTAAACTATTTATCAACTTTCACCTAAAACTGTAAGAGGTATAACATTGTTAACCACCCTCAGAGATACATGTAGTGTTTTTGGGGGTCCAAGTCTGCTTTTTTACGGACTCTGAGCTCTGCAAACATGCCGGCTGACGTTGTTATGGTTAGCCTCTTTCTGCTCTGCTGTAGCTCCACTTCTGCATAAGACGGCTTTGTTAAGTGGCGTTTGATTATCGGGGTGATAAGCTTGAACAGTGCTAAAGTTTGGATTTATGACCGTGGTTGGAGACAGTCTAATGAATGTAAAATCCGCTTTGTTACAGCCTCTGAGCATTGTAAGGCTCTGCTAACTTAGCTGCTAACAGCTGTTGTTAGGCTCTTTCTACTCTGTCTTATCCCCACCTCTGTGTAAAGCTGCTTTGTTACGTGATGATGTGTTATCGATGTAATAAGTCGGGCCATTGCTAAAGTATTGATAATGTATTTAAACAGCTCGACCAGTGCTCAGGTGGTGTTGTCTGATCATAGCACCGACTGCAAAAGAACGGGTTAACCCATAGATAATACATAAATACAATAACACAAGAAACGTAAAGATGTGTGCAGCAGGCACTTTGTTTTGAAAGATATCTGTGGTCTGCTTATTTTGATATGAACAAGAAGACAGAGCAGTTCTGATTCATGTTAGATTGCCATGCTAATTTGATATTTTTCTTCTTTTTTTTCTCAGAGTACATTAGAGTACGTCACAGCAGATTACACAGAGCAAAAGCTCCAGCGTACCAAAGGATCCATGACGTTGGGTGGCAGACAGACTCCCCACAAGTCTCAGAGGTCAGACAGTACCTACCTCCAAAGGGGTCATCAGTCCAGGCAGTTGGCCTTCGGTGCACTAAGAGACGATCAAGGGACTAGATGACAAGCAAAGGTACGCACACACACCTAAAACATTGTCCAACTGCTGAAATATCTCAAAAGAATATCAGAAAACTGTGATGTCATTCTATAATTGCTGATTTGAGCTTTTTGTATTGTAGCTTGTTGCTGTCTGTGATGCATTACAACGAAAATAATGAACCTGATCAAGCAACAACCTCCACAGGACAGCTGATCTATAAGGTGGCATTCCTCAAGTCCAAAAAAAGCCAGACACAACATACAGTAAGTTACTCATTCTTTTATTTTAAATACCTTTTATAAATACCTATTTAAATATACCTTCAACATCTTTGTAAATGTTTCCAAAAAAACAGATGAGTGTGAAAAATGAGCAATAACCAAACATTATGAAATAGATTTTTTTTTCTTGAATTACTTTTTTTCAGAATATGTCGGGGACTTGATGGCACATGTTGGAGGAGGTGTTTCAGGACCCAGGACCATTTATGGAGGAGCAGCAGAAAATACCCTCAAAAGAAGAAGTGGTGGCTCGACACCTGTCCAGTCGGGTCAGGAAACTGGAGATCAATCCTCAGCCCGACACACGACAGGATAACCACTCTGCAGCTGCGTACAGAGTATCCCCAGCACCGGCTCACAAAGCTGCGATGAGCTGCCAAGTGTCTGCACCGCCTGTATGGAGACAATATAGAAAAGTTTGACATAAAAATGTTACTTCTCATTGTATATTTACACATATAGTTCTGCACACATTCAAATTTTGAACCTTAGCTGAGAATAAAACATTTTCAACAAATGATTTTGTCACTTGTTGGTTTTATTCCTCTGTAAAGTGAAACCGTTTGATTAGATAGATAGATAGATAGATAGATACTTTATTGATCCCGAGGGAAATTCAAGGCATCCAGTAGCAGTATACAAACATGTAAGACACATAGCAATTGTTACCATAAACACCCCCTGTCCCCCCTCCCATACATATATTAACCCGACAACAAAGATTTAAGGAGCCCCTATAAAATTAAGCCTGTGCAATTAAAAATAGACCTATACAACTTATATAATGAAATGTACAAACCTGTGCCGGAATAGAAATATATGTGCAATTTAAAAGAAACCTATAAACAGTTAAAGAGCATCTGTAGTTAGACCTGTTCATAAGAGATGGAGAGTGTTGACCTTCTGAGGGTATGTGTTACAGTAGTGTTTAAGATGGAGGTAGTGCAAGGAGTGTGCAAAACAGTCAGTGCAGACATTTAAGGTGCAAAAAAATAAATAAATAAAGTGATGGTCAAATGTGAAAAGCAAAAATATGTGAAAGCAGACATTAAACAGTCATTAAACAGTCAGTGCAAACATTAAAGTGATTGTCAGATGAGCATTAAAGTGTCCAACTAGAGGCTGACTCTTAGGACAGCAGTACAGATGAAGAATGAGTCCAGGAGTCACTGAGTGCTTTATCCCTGCCGTGACAGTGAGATGTTGTACAGTCTTATGGCCAGGGGGACAAAAGAGTTCTTAAGTCTGTCCGTGGAGCACGCTTGTGACAGCAGTCTGCCACTGAACATGCTCCTCTGCCTGGTGAAGGTGCTGTGCAGAGGGTGGTGGGTGTTGTCCATGATGGAGAGCATTTTGTCCAGAGACCTTCTCTCTGCCACCGTCACCAGAGAGTCCAGCTCTGTGCCCACCACAGAGCCAGCCTTCCTCACCAGTCTGTCCAGCCGTGCTGCATCTCTCTTCTTGCTGCTTCCTCCCCAGCACACCACAGCGTAGAAGAGGACACTGGCCACCACAGACTGGTAAAACATCTGCAGCAGCTTTTTGCAGATGTTGAAGGACCCCAGCCTTCTCAGGAAGTACAGACGGCTCTGTCCCTTCCTGCAGGTAGTGTCCATGTTTGGTGACCAGTCCAGTTTGTCATCCAACTGCAGCCCCAGATATCTGTAAGTCCTGACCACCTCCACGTCGACCCCCCCCGATGGAAACAGGTTGCAGATGTGGCTTGTTCCTTCTGAAGTCCACCACCATCTCCTTGGTCTTGGAGGTGTTCAGCTGCAGATGGTTCGAACTGCACCACGTCACAAAGTCCTCAATCAGGCTCCTGTACTCCTCCTCCTGTCCATCCCTGACACAACCAACTATCGCAGTGTCATCTGAGTATTTCTGCATGTGGCAGAGCTCGGAGTTATACTGGAAGTCAGAGGTATACAGGGTGAACAAGACAGGAGAGAGTACAGTCCCCTGTGGTGCTCCGGTGCTGCTGACCACAGTGTCAGATGTGCAGTTCTTCAGTCTGACGTACTGTGGTCTCTCTGTGAGGTAGTCAGTGATCCATCTCACCAGGTACGAGTCCACCCTCATCTCAGTCAGCTTGTCTCTCAGTAGGAGGGGGTGGATGGTGTCAAAGGCGCTTGAGAAATCAAAGAACATGATTCTCATCGCGCTGCTCCCCTTGTCCAGATGAGAGTACGCCCTGTGTAGCAGATAGAGGATGGCATCGTCCACGCCCACCTTCGCCTGGTACGCAAACTGCAGTGGATCCTGCGCGTGGTGGACCTGGGGTCTGAGGTGATGGAGCAGCAGCCGTTCAAAGGTCTTCATGACGTGGGATGTCAGTGCAATTGGCCTGAAGTCGCCTGGTTCACTGGGGTTTTTCTTCTTAGGGACCGGGGTGAGGCACGAGGTCTTCCAGAGCACAGGGACCTTCCCAAGCCGCAGGCTCAAGTTGAAGACATGCTGAAGCGGCTCCCCCAGCTCAGCAGCACAGGCCTTAAGCATCCTAGGACACACCCTGTCCGGGCCCGCTGCCTTCCTGGGACGGAGTCTTCTCAGCTCTATGCTCACCTGATCCCTGGTGATGGTGGAGGGGAGGGGGGGTTGAATTGTCTGTGGAGATGGAGAGGGGTGGTGTTGTATTTGTCCTGGTGGCAGTGGGGGTGTTGTTGTTGTTGTTGGGGGGGATGAAGGTCAGGGTGGGGGTGTGAGGAGAGGTACTGAGTGGGCAGTTACCGTTGTTGTTGTTGTTGGGGGGGATGTAGGTCAGGGTGGGGGTGTGAAGAGAGGTGCTGAGTGGGCAGTTACCGTTGTTGTTGTTGTTGGGGGGAATGTAGGTCAGGGTGGGGGTGTGAGGAGGGGTGCTGAGTGGGCCGTTACCGTTGTTGTTGTTGTTGGGGGGGATGAAGGTCAGGGTGGGGGAGTGAGGAGGGGTGCTGAGTGGGCAGTTACCGGCTGCAACGGCTGGGCAGTCAAACCTGTTAAAAAACAGGTTGAGCTGGTTAGCTCTCACAGTGTCCCCATCTTCTGTGTTGTTGTTTTTCTTCTTGCAGCCTGTGATGGTTTTCATGCCCTCCCAGACCTCCCTCATGTTGTTGTTCTGCAGCTTCTGCTCCACCTTCCTTCTGTACTCCTCCTTTGCCTCTCTGAGTCGGACCTTGAGTTCCCCCTGCACGCGCTTCAGCTCTGCCTGGTCTCCCTCCTTGAATGCCCTCTTCTTCCTGTTGAGGATGTCCTTGACTTCACTGGTAATCCAGGGCTTGTTGTTTGGGAAGCAGCGTACAGTTTTTGTGGGGACCACAACATCCATACAGAAGTTCATGTAGTCAGTAGTGCAGTGTGTGACCCCCTCAATATCCTCACCGTGTGGCTCCTGCAAGGCACTCCAGTCAGTGGTCTCAAAACAGTCTCTGAGTGCCTCTTCTGCCTCAGGAGACCACTTCCTGAAGGTGCGTGTGGTTACTGGTTGCCTTTGAATCTGTGGCTTGTACTGTGGTTTCAGAAGGACCAGGTTGTGGTCAGACTTCCCCAGAGGTGGTAGGGGGGTGGCAGTGTAAGCGTCCTTCACATTTACATACAGGAGGTCTATTGTCCTGTTCTTCCTGGTAGGACAGCTTACAAACTGGTGAAAGTCCGGTAGTGTTGAGTCCAATGTAACATGATTAAAGTCCCCAGAGATGGCTATGAATGCTTCAGGGTGCTGTGTTTGTAGTCTTGCGATCGTGGAGTGGATGACGTCACACGCGGTGTCAGCGTGCGCCCGCGGAGGGACGTAGCAACAAACAACAATGGCGTGGGAGAATTCTCTGGGCGTGTAGTATGGTCGGAGACCTACCGCTAGCAGCTCGATATCCCTGCTGCACGTTGCCTCCTTCACAGTAACATGTCCCTGGTGGCACCATCTGGTGTTAATAAACAGCGCCAGCCCTCCTCCTTTCCGTTTGCCACTGCGTTTGGTGTCTCGGTCCGCTCTCACTGTTGTGAAGCCCGGTAGATCCACGTTAGCGTCCGGGGTGTTTTGGGTCAGCCAGGTTTCTGTGAAGCACATTAAACTGCACTCTCTAAATGTCCGGTCATTCCTCACAAGGGCAGCCAGCTCATCTGTCTTGTTGGTTAAACAGTTCACGTTCCCCATAACTATCGCCGGAACAGAGGGCTTGTATTTCCAGCGCTTAGCCGTTCGCCTAGCCTTTACCTTGGCTCCGGCTCTGCAGCCTCTGTACCTCCGCCTCAGCTCCTCCGGTATGGGGTGAACGATGCCGGCTTGTCCCGTTGTTCGGAGTGAGAGCAGCTTCTCCCTTGAATAAACAAGTTTTCCACTGCTATATTCCCGAAAAGGAGAAAACGTATCCATAGGATATACAAAGTTCTACACCGTGAAGTGTACTACAAAGTTAAAGTCGGCATAAAACAACCAATAAAATACTAAAAAACTAAAAACAAATACGACAGGGACGGAGCTACTGGATATGCGGCCACTTGCGTCGGCGCAGAAGTGAGAAGTGACCAGTAATGTATTCCAGGGTAATACAGTTAAAGTATGGTTGAGGGAACGTTACTAGTTTACTGTTACTAGTTTACTAGATTAGAATGAATTGAAGTTGTAAATCATTATTTATAGTGAACATACTCTTCTGCTGTTCTCCGTGATGTTCTCTGAAGATGTTGAGGATGTTTTGAAGTGTATGTTGGTTTAAACAGTTTGGTTCTTGCTCTGGATGTTGTTGGTACAATGAACCTGTGATGACCTCATAAAAAGAAGAAGAGACCGATTAAAATGAAATCATGTTCAATAAGAAGGAAAATAAGGACAGAGGAGGAAACAGCATGAGATATTGATCCAAGAAACCTAATGATCACCTGGGCTTTAGTAGTAAAGTAACTAACAGTCTATGATGACCTGATAGATACATTTGTTCATTGAACTTTTAATCACAGCATGGGGACGATTTACAAAGCAGTACAAGGTGAGGGGCTTCAATAAACAACGTACAGTACTAATTTAAATAAATAAAAACTGTATTGTACAGAACACATTTGTGGACACTAATTATATTGTAATCAAGCCAAACTTTGTGAAGCCACGAGTAAGATATGTATTTTTGGTTTACGGAACTATGTTGCTAGCTCCAGTCAGTGAAATCGGAAGAGGCTAACGTTTTTTTCAACACAATAACGGTGAGTGTTTTTCTGATCAAAAGACTTGATACAAACACGTTGTGTGTTACTGTTGATGTGTCCCGGTTTAGCATAGCAGCTAGCTGCAGTTTCCACATTTAGCCTACACCTAAACATATAACAATGAAACTACCCGACGAGCACATATTTCAACTGAAAAGGCTGCAAAATAAATACCTCCAACACTGAAACGTCGTGCTCCTGCCTTCGTGGCAAAGGTTGTGGTGTTTGTTTCTCCTCTCCGTTGTCAGTTGGTAAAGTTGATCATTGTTAGCATGTAGCCGGTGTTTCTGCTCCCTTGGACTGACAGCATTCCCGATATGGTAAAAGGGGCGGGACATCTCCGAGAACAATGCCGAGCGACTGACCAATTACGAGAGAGCAGATCGGCCAACCAATCAGGTCAGACTTGGCACACGTGGGGACCGTGATCGAGGGGGATTCAGAGCGTTGCAAACACAGGCAGATGCGAGAGCCTGCTTGGAGCGGCAGTACATGAAAACAGTCACTTTTTTCGAACATTAGCGATTGTGAACGTGCTTTAGTAGGCACATAAAATAGATATATGAACCCCAAAAAGGGCATAATATGGGACCTTTAACACCATGACAATCGGGACAATTGGTATCACTGTCGGGGAGCAGGGATTTGACACACTGAGTAGTAAGCCGGAGTGTTTACACAGGCAGATATGCTCTTGAACACAAGTATTTTCAACCACACAACTCTCTCTCTCTCTCTCTCTCTCTCTCTCACACACACACACAGACACACACATACACACACACACACACTCAAAAGCGGTTAAATGTGAGCAGGTGGAGGCAGAGGCCACATGTGTCTGGCTGGTTGACTGGTGAGTTTGTGTGTGACTCAGACACGTGACATGTCCTTTAAGCCCCAGCCCAGGGTTTATGACTACCCTCTGTATGTGTTCACAGGATGTTTGTGTGTGACCGTCACAGTGTGTATGACAGGGTAGGGTGATGGGATAGTACATGAATGGACATGAAGGGAAAAGGAAATTTGTTTGTTAGCATTACGCCCAGGCCTTCAGGAGAACCTCAGGGAAATAGAACAGAAGCCCACGCTGGCTGCATGGGCGGATGATGTCATTCCCTTCATACAACCAGCCAGACCTCTAGCTGTGTGCTGCTTCATTAAGCTTGACTGTGGATGGCTTTGGGCATCATTCACACAGCATGAGAAGCTACCTGGAAGAGCAACAACAACCTAGCAACTCTACATCATAAAACATCAAGCCTCTTTGATTCTTTTGAAAGAAGAACAAAACACATCAAGGAAAAATATGGCATTTTCTATTGTTGGGAGAGACATAGAAGCCTGCAGAGAAGAAACAATTTGGCTGCTTAAGAGCATCATAAACTCTCACTGTGTAAGTTTAACCCTTTAGACCACAGAGCACCAATGAGCATATGCAGTACTATGTTTTACAACAGCAGCTGTGAGCTGACACAAATATAAGCACACTATGGACTCACGCGAGAGTCAGAGAGAGCATTAAAAAAGGGTAACACATTTCATGAAGTCCAAGGTTCGGTACAAGGCAGGGCAAAAACCGTCGGCAGACAAATCCGGAGGAATAGGTTAAAGCAGGGGTGTCGAACTGGGTCGGGGGCCGGATTGGTTCAAATGAGACCTCCAGTGTGCCGGACTAACTTTGCCAACATCAATATAACTCAACACATGATATATAGGCTGCTGTATGATTTACAAAAAATCTAAATAAGCTACTTGTACCGAGAATTGTATTTTAACAATAACAAAACAGGTCAGGCATTAATCATTATGCTATCCTTGCATCATATGAAAAAGATCTATTTCAAATTAGATTTTTTTTGGCATTCACTACAGATGAGTTTATAAGACTGCAGGTTACAGATTTAAAACACAAAATCTCTGTCATTAGAAACTGCATGTTGGCACATGGAAATAATGAAATGTATCTCAATACAGAAGAAAACAACAATCATTATATTTTGTATTTAAATGTTTTGATACTCACTTATATTTATATATTGCTGTTCAAGTTATAGAAACCTTGACACAGGGGTTACTCTACCTGCCCTGGTGCTTTAAGAGTACAGTGAAGAAAAAGAGAGAGACTTTAGATGTGTGTGCGTCAGGCCACAGCACAGTTTTCACTCGTTAAGGATCATCACAGACAAAACCTGCTCACATGAATATGTTGTCACAAACACACTGAGTGTCTTTGATGCAAACATCTCCGGGTATTTTAGTGCCAGGCATTATAACATGATCAAATGCTTCCAAACGAACAGACGGGAACTTTTCCTTCAGCGTTGCGCACTGCCGTCTGATCAGGTGAGACGGTCTGGGCCGTTACGCATGACGGAGAGAGGTGTTTTTTTTCCGTCCAGTGCGTATCAGCATATTACCCTTTTACGCTGCTATACATAGTTTATTTACAATTCGGTGAAAATATTTATTAAAACATTTTATTTTAAGAAAAAAACGTCATAAAAATATTATTTCTCGCGGGCCGGATGAAACCTGCTGTCAGGCCGGATTCGGCCCACAGACCGTATGTTTGACACCCCCGGGTTAAAGGCTGGATAAAAAACAGGCAGAGATCAAACACACGGAGGCAATAGAGCTCAACAGTGACCGCCCACTTATTTGGCGGCTCTGGTTCTGGAAGTACATGTTCCCGTTCAAATCCTCCGTTGACATTTCACATAATCCTTATATCGAAAGATTGACGCCTGAACCAAGACAACCAGCTAACCCTATACTTGTGACTGTAGTATATTTGATTAGGCGCCAAAACGGACAAAAAGGCAAAGGTGAAAGACTGTGTACATAATTTCCATTCAGAGTCGAGGAACTACTTATCCCACAATCCATTGCGAATGATATCCCTTCTTCTTTAAAGTAACTTTAGTTGTTGTCATAGTGTTTATACTGTTAATACAAGTGTTGTACTATGTTGTAGTTTGTGTTGTGGAACATATAAACTACATTAATTGCTGCATAACAAGGTTATTTGTAAACTTTGTGTTAGCTTACTAACTAGCTAGCCTGCTAGTGAAACTATCCATTCGCATTAGGTGCAGTTGGGTGGGAAACATTGCCATGGTAACAGAGAGCTCCACCAATCAGAGACGTTGCTGTGACACTCTATGGTCATGGGTAGTGTAGTTCTTTTTTCCGGTATCGCTAATAAACCATGGTTTTCTTGAAACAAGGTTTATATGTTACAAACTTGTGTCACCTACAGCATAAACCATCGTTTCACACTCAGGTAGCTCGTGGTAGTTATGACATTATGGCTGACAATCATTTACATATTTGCTCTTCAGGAATAAATTTATCCTTCAAGCAAACATTATGCCTTTTTTTTACATACATGTTTTTTTTCTTATTGCTTACATGCTCTAATGATGTCAAAGTGTATTCACAGTAAAGCTTCGGAGAAGAAACTCACTACGACACATAGGCTCTCATTCACATGAGCACAATGAGCTTTTAGAAACATGCAGTGACCAAGAGAACGGTCACACACGTGACGTGTATACGACACGTGTGCTCTAAGATACTTATGTTAAACACACACACACACATTGAAAATAGAGGTTATTGTGGCTGGCTAAACACACATAGAGAAAAGTGCTTATTATACCTGCAAGGTCAGGTGTAAACAAACTTAACATGCTGAGGTTAATGCAGTCACATAGTTCCCTCCAATGTCCAAAGGTTATAGCTCACTTAATCGTCTTCTTTGGAAAAAAAACATTCAGGTTGTTTTTCTTTAACGTAAAAATTCCTGTATGAATAAACTGCTGTCATAAATAATTCACGAGACCATTCACAGACTGAATCTTTTATTAAACATATTTTGGTTCAGCATTTACAGATAAAAAAAATATTGTAAGTCCTTAAGCTAGAGGAGCCATCTGTCTTTGTATCCGTCTCACATTTAAAACTACAAATCTGAACCGTAGTTAATTGTTTGAATTAACCTTTGAGCGTTGGATATGGTGTCAGATCAAGCACGATTGCATGCTGTCTGTCCACACTATCCGTTAATTCTCTTCTTTCAGTTTCCCCTTCAAAAATTCGAACGTGGTGCTTTTGAATTGAAGGTCGATAAACGGAAGTGTGGTGCTTTGTATTGACGAGCTGTTGACACTCAGAGGCTAGTCAATAAACTGCTCGCGGTAAGCCTAATACAGTTTTTCTCTGGTGTTGTCACAAGTCAAAACCGTGGCCCTGACCGACCGCTGCGCGCACGGAGTATGTGTGAATTGGGGGTAAGAGTTTTTAGATCATAGTCATGCCGTGTAAATGTACATGCAATGTGAAGCTACGGGCAAACTAAAGAGCACTACCATTAGCCTGCTAACACAACAATGCAGCTTGAGCCAAGGACAACTTTGTCCGCCGCTTGAGCTTAGTGCTTAATTATGGTGCGTTCCAATTTGATAACTCCTTTGTGCGAACGTAATTGGAGAGCAGTTGGCGGTGTGTCGCTGCAGGAGAGCGGAGGATTCAGTGTGGCTGAGGTGTCTCCAAACAGCAGTTTGTTTTGGTTTAATGCTTGGTGCTCAAGGGCGACATCTACTGGATCAGAAAGTTGCACACTCTACCTTCAATCAATAGAGAAGTTGTCATGACATTAACATGTTATTTTGTCTTGGTTAATGTCAAGTTGTCATGACAAAGACATCCTAAACAATATCAACTTTGCATTAAAGGTGACATAAATGATTGAATGACTCTAAATGACAACATTCATAAACATTCATAAAGACTCCTTCATGTTAATGACAGGTGTCATGTCAGTCTTACGCATACCCCTTTAAATCAAGTGTTACCACAGCTACTGAGTATTTCAGACATGTGGCAGCACACATGACTGGAATCTAAAAGGCCCAGTCATCCAGATAGCTAACATTTGAATTCAGCTATTTAAAACGGAATGGTCCAGGTGGGAGTCTGAACCACATACCAGCTGCTGCAGAACAAAAATAAAAGAACAAAAAAATAATTAGCCCTCAAAGTTCCCAAACTTTACTTTGTACGGATTAGATTGTGAGGGGATAATAAAAGTTGAAGCAGTTTCAAATGAAGCTCCTGGTAATCATTGTCACATACTTCCGGACCCCCAAAGCAGCTGCTGCAGGATAAATGTTACTCATTCATTTTCCCCACCAACATCTCTCCACTTGGGGGACTTAAAAGTGTTCATGTTTAACAGCGACAAGCCTGCTGCTCCAAACTCAATAGTCTCCTGGCAGGAAACTGAATTGTGGATTATGTGTGTAAATCCTTAAGAGAGGAATAACATTGCACCCACTTGGGGACAGTGTGGAATTAACCTTTGATAGAGCTTTCTCTGTTGGTCCGTCTGACTGACTGTCAGAGGAACTCAGAATTGAATGCAGCATACATGTGTGAAGCGTTATTGCTCCACTGTTTAAAACTGTTGGGCTGAAGTGTGGCACATAGTGATTGTTGTATTTTGCCTTGAATCATATTGATTTTCAGGCTAATTTTAAAACCATCTGCAGAGCCAAGGCTTTCTCTTTTTCAGAGAAGATAAAACAGAGTTTTACTTTCTCTCAACACAACATCAATACTAAAAGTCTTGAACATAAACACAGCCACTCAGGGCTGCAGTGTACCAGTTGGATTGAACAAAACAAGGTCGACATATTTGCCACTGGGATTACCAATAAAAATAAACGAGGACTTGAAAGATAAACCCATTCAATTCAAACCTTTATTTCCCACATTTCCAATGCTGTCAAGATTACAAGCATATTAAAACCAGCAAAAAACAAGAACAAACACTTATAATCAATTACAAAAACAACTGAGATCAATTAAAACACTTCTAATTGGAAACAAAGTAGAAATCAAAATCTTAAACTCTGCAAGAGGGAAGAACTCCAATCTTTAGAGTTTGCTGGAGGGCGTTCCATGAGTTTGGGGAATCAGAGGAAGCTAGCTAGCTAGTTCAGTGAAAGCTCGAGGGACTTTAAGAACAAGCCAATTTTATTTTTTTAATTTTATTTAACCAGGTTGGTCCTATTGAGATTAAAAACCTCTTTTTCAAGGGAGACCTGGCCGAGACAGGCAGTAGCAAAAACACAAAGTTACAGACGGAAATACAAAGAGAGACAAAGTACAATTTACAAAACACAAAATTTTGGATTAAAATAGATCCATCTATGAGTCAAATCTGGGAGTCAGTAGTTCAAACAGTCAAGCTAAAGACATCGACATCCTATAGAATCTGCTTCAATGTCTTTCAGTTTAGATTTAAAAACATTTAAGGACACCAGCTCTTTGAGCTTTAAGTCACTGTAACAGATTCCAGGCTGAGGGTCCAGAACACCCAAAAGCCCTTTTCCCAATTTCTGTTTGCGCGTTTGGGACAGAGAGCATAAAGAGTTTCTGAGAACGCAAAGAATACTGTCCAGTATTTGACATGATGATAAAACACATAGATAGTGAGGAAGCAGACCAAGAATTGCCTTGTATACGTATAAAGGTGTACCAGTGCAAGAGCCTACGGTTCGCCAAAGAGGGCCATCCAACCCGAGAGTACAACTCACAATGGTGAGTCAGAGCCTTACAGTTTTTAATAAACCTCAAGGATGCAGAACGAGTCATATAGGTGCCCGTATTCCACTCCAACAGGTCTGTAATGTAAGGTGGAAGTTTTCCAATAAAGGCCTTGAAAATATATAAAAACCAGTGCTTGTTGCGCCTCTCTTCAAGAGAAGGCCAGCCGACCTGCTCATACAGGTCACAGTGATGAGTGCCGAATCCATCACCAGTTATAAACCTGAGGGCGGAGTGATAGACGGCTTTAGAGTTAAATTAGCTTATGATATGATTATCATTGAATGGTCTTAAAAGCACAACAGAGAAAGCCAAAAAAACAAACATGTTCTCTAATTATTATATTTTAAACTGACAACCTTTGAAAATCGCAGCGCGCTTAGTACCTGGATGGTGAACTCATGAGAGAGAAAGGGGAAAATGTGGAAGGACTTTACTGCCAACGGTCACAGCCTTGTCGGCCTTGAAGAAGTCGTGGGCAAGTTGTTATCGTGGAGTAATTTTCACACATGTAGGAAACAAAATATCGTCAATGGGTGGAAAATGTGTTGGTGTTTTGGTAGGTGATAGTTCAGTCAAATGTTGGCAAATGATTGTGATTCTGATTGTGATTCCCCATTCCAAGTTATGTCCAGTGAAAGCACAACAGCAGTCTGTAAAAAGTCAACAGCCATGCAAGCTGCTTTAAGAGGTTGTACTTTTGTCCATGAATGCTTTTAGCTAAATGTTAACATCCCCATGGCAGCTACCTTAAAGTGAGAATCTAATACTAATCAGGGAGATAGTTTCCACTGTTCGCCCACTTAGATAGGTGTTATGCATCATCACTTTTACAAGGTAGGATGAACTCAATGTATAGCTGAGGCTGATGGAGCAGTCTTACGGTCAAATACCACCAGATGTGTGTTCGGTCATCCTCGCTCCATTACGTCAGCGGAGCAGATAGGTTTTCACTTTATTCAGTGTGTGTGTGCTTCCACTGGCTCCGCTGTGCTGCGTCTCAGCTCCGGCAGTCCGGAGCCCTCCGTAGCAGATACGCAAGACTTCTATTTTTGCCGGAGCACGGCGCATCAATTTACCACAGAAAAGAACGAGCAGGACAGGAAGTCAGAGACCGAAACAACATTAAAACTTCCTGTTTATTTTCAGAATAAAACACTCCGTTTTAACGGTTCAGAACAAGACCGTTTGTTTGTCTTTTAAATGGTTTTAAACAGTTTTATACAACGTACATCGTATTATGTTGCGCTGTCGCGAGTGATTCTGTAAAATTACCGCTGGAATTCCTTTGTCTCGGCACTCCAGCTGTCTGGGTTGATAGACGAGGGTGCATGGTGCCGGAGCGGACATGCAATGCATACATATCTTGTGGAAGTTCTTGGTTACCCCTAATGTACAGAGTGTGTATGTACACGCCGCAATCCCTCAAAGCCTGCCCAACTGGATCCGGAACGTGAGTGCAGCTGTGCACACATCACAGGAGAACTTACACGCGGGAATAAAGAGAAAAATGTGCAAACAACATGTTGCTTTGTCTTTCCGAGGTTGCTGTATTGTTCGTTTGGTGCCTGTTTTGGCGTAATGTTGATAAAGTGATGAAATATATGATTGCTATTCTGTATATTGTGCTATATTTTGGAATTGCCAAAGCAGCAGGAGCAACTTGGGGTTAAGTATCTTGCCCAAGGACACCTCTGACATGTTGCTGATGGAGCTGGGAATCAAACCCCTGACCTTCCAGTTAAAAGACGACAGACTCAACACAAGGTTCAATGTGTGTATTCTAGTATGGGGTGAATTATCCTTTTTTTTTGTCTCCCTCAGTTCGTAAAATGTCTCCTCCTGTTTTCATCGTTTTTGCTCGTATTACCTTTGAAACTGCGAACTGAATGAAACCTTGATGTTAAAAAAAAAGCCTTACTCAAGGAGACATAGACAATCAAGCAGAGAGAAAGTGATTGCAGCAACAGTCAAGTACAATAATACATCACAGTGAATCTTGTAATATCATATACTTCGCACTTCAACACATTCAACAAATGGACGTGAGGGTAGAAACTGCCTTTAGAAACCCCATGTTTCCTTTAGATTTAGCATGATGCTCCATTTCAAAACAAATGCTCCTTTTTGTGATGCATCAAGATGCAAACCTTTCACTGAAACAATCCCAGTCATCATCTGTCACTCTGTTTCTCTCCGTCTTTGTCTCTCTACCCTTGTTCTCAGTCATTTTAGCCGATTAGAGCAGTTAGAGAGTGGATATCTCTTTCATCCCCTGACTTCTCTCTCTCTCTCTCTCTTCCTCTGGCCTTGATACTGCAATCCTTTCATCACCCTCTTATTTCTTCTGAGTGGCTAATTAGAAGATTTGAAAATGTATGCTTTGTTATATTGCCCCCTATCTGAAATAAAAGGCAAAGAGGGAGGGACATTTGTGAGACAGCGTTACTAAAAAGAACCGGTTTCTTGTATTATTATAGCTGCTCTTACAGCATAAAAAGTGGACTTTGAACCCACTGTCCTGCTTTTATTCACACTTTGTTCTCAAGCTAAACCAACAAAGATGTTGATGAAGTTATTTGGATAAAGGTCACACCTACACATTCACACACTGATGGCAGAGGCTGCTATGTAAAGTGAGCATCATCCCTCGGCCCTTTTCTTAGCTGCAGTCTCGTTAATGACATACCCAAACGTAATAGAGTAATATCTCCAAAGCCAAAAGGTCTATAAGAATAAACTTATTATTTGTTGAATTTTACATGCTTTATTAATCCCAGAGGGAAATTCTGGTTTTACACTCTGTTATTGAGAGACATACTTCTCACACACATAGTCCTGAAATACACACGAGCACTAACAGGACCTGTGGACATGTATTCATGGAGAGATGTCAGAGTGGGGCTGCTACACACTGCTATGCAGGGAGTGCACCAGAGCGGTTGGGGGTTCGGTGCCTTGCTCAAGGGCACCTCAGCAGTACTCAGGAAGTGCCCTGACACCTCTCCAGCTACCAGACCAACTTCCATATCATGGTCCGCATCTGGACTTGAACCGGAGGGTCGCCGGTTCAAAATACGAGCTATAAAACAATGGAATATTTTACATAATACAAAACTTGAAAGGTAAAGATGAGCATTTACATAGTGAAACTCATTTGAAAGGTAAATATAACAAATACTTTGCAACATGCAGCAAACAGTAAATCATTTAAAAATAGGCCTAGAAAAAAAGAGTATAGATATTAACAAACTATTTACATCAAATTACAGAAGAAATAATAAAACAAATGATTCTAAAGGTAATATAATACACACACACACTAACACACTTTATTTAAGGCAGAACTATTTACAAGGTCAGTTAAATCTGTTTACTGATTACCATCTGCATGCCTTAAAGGTTCTGACCATCAGCTCGTTGTTTTGACAGGACTTTACGTACTCAGTGTATGCAGTCCTGTTGCACAATTTCGGATCAAGGTTCACCAGGTCCACCTCCTGGCTCCTCCAAGTGGTCCTGGTGAACTAAGGGAGTAAGCGGCTGACTACATGCAGCAGGTCTACCCTCAAGATCACACTCCACAACTTCAGCCTGCAGGACAAAGTCTTTCTTCTCGACTTTCTTTTTTGAACCTCCCATGATGGTTGAGGAAGGCCTGACCCTGTATGGGATGGACCTATGGAGCTTCCACACCTTTAGGGCTGACACATTTTCAAGCAGGTCATGCCCTTGGATGAGCCGCTTTTGTAGAAAAGCTTGGGACAGTAGCATGTCCATTGCCAGCTTGTTCAACCTACCACAGTCTATGAAGTCTCCATTCATCCTCATGCCCACACAGCTGACAAATGCTGGCTGTGGAGGGAGTCTTAGCTGGGCAGCCTCCACCGACCTGTCGTGTGCTCTGCGCTCTATTGTGTAAAAGTCTGCCTGTGAGCCTTAGCAACAGAACCAATATACCTATATCTCTGCATCCTATTGGTCGATTTAGAAGGCCAGCCCCTTTATGGAAATCTCTAGCATTGTAGAAGCGAGTGCAACTGAGTACATACATGTCATTACAACGATTGAACCACATTTCTTCATTCTGTTACTTGGGGTTAGAAGTCTTGTTAAGGTGGAATTGGTTTTGCTTGTTGGTTAGCCGAGCTTCTTAGAATTACAACAGTGTGTCATATGACCCCAGCATGCATGTTTACATGCCATTTGATTGGTTTTCTTTGGCGGAGGCAAAGCTACCACCGGTAACGGGGGCTACAGTGATCAAGAGGCTAATCCCATTTATACACATTTGTATTCCACCGTCAAAGCAGGGGGGTGCAACTTGAAGTTTATTGTCTTGCCCAAGGACACGTCAGACATGTGGCTGCAGGAGCTGGGTATCAAACCCCCCGAGATGACCGACTCCTCCAATGAGCCACTGATCATTGCAGAGTTATCATGTGCTAGCAATAAAGTAGTGTCAGTTCTCCATGCAATCTTAACTGTTGTGTTGGAATCATGTGTATCATTTTTTAGTTAACACTAACATGGGTAGTTTTCAAGTTAGTAATGAAAGTGAGACACTAACAGTGCATTCAGTGCTGCTTTCTATTATGACATTATGTCATCCCTAACTCTTGTGTTCTAAATGATGAAGGCCAGGGATTGTTGAACTTGCTTCATAGCACACCCCTTTCATGTCTCTGTTGTGAATCTAATTGTGATGAGTAACTTGAGGAAAGAAGGTCAGTCTCAAAGCAATACATAAGTTCAAAGGGTCTGAAGTGGGCGCAATTAGCCAAATCTGTCCTGACTGGCTTGCGCTCCCAGGAAATCGAGGTCTTACAAATTGAATTGAACATTAACCTCCCACTACGATCGTCTCCTCGCAGATATGCACCTGTGTGACCTGAGACATACGGGCCATAATTATCTGGAAAAAGCTTTTATATATACATCTACAGTATATGTCTGAGTATCCTTAAACTATTTGAATCATAGCCCCACATGGCATCACAATACTACCTGTATTCCTGTTGTAATAGACCTGTGTAAGCCCATGTGATTATGCTGGGCAAACCTGAGGAAGCTACAGGTGAAACGCTTTGTTTGCTCTCAATAAAGTCACAGTGAAGTCATTTTCTGTGACACATGGTTTATTTATTTTTTCATTGTATGTCTCTCCCAACCGGCACCTGAGAACGTAGGTTGGCTGTGCAAGGGGTACCCTGTTGGTCATTTACACTCATGACAAGATTGAGAAACTCTGGATTGAGCATTGTTAATGACCGCCAAATGAGTGCTTTGTATGGTTTCCATGGCGAGGCTCAGAGTGGTCAGCTTATAAGAAGATATCCTGAAGTTTTCCTCACTAAGGGATTTACGACTGAGACTTGTGACTTGTATTAAAAACAATAGCCATCGAACAAACTAACAATGTAAACAAGACAACATAGAGCAGCAGAACCTAAAAGGCCACCTCTAGACTCATTTACAGCAAATCAACCATTTAGGATTACAGTGATATTGGATGTCTTGGATTCCCATAAAAAGCCTCTAGTTGTTTTGTTTATACATTTTTTAAAGTTATTTTTTGGGGCCTTTTTGCCTTTATTAGATAGGACAGCTGAAGAGAGACGTGAAATGTTTCATTTTTTTATTTTAATTGATTTTATTTATCAGGAGACGTTGTGCAATGACATTGCAAAGATGGTTGCACCAGATTTAGTGAGTCACTAATTTATATCTGTAGTCCCACATAAAAATGACCCAAGACAATTCATAGCTTTTACGTGACGTCACACTCTCATGGAACCGCCCACCTGTCGGGCAAGAAAGGCTTTCTACCACTGTACGCTACTGAGAAGTTATTAGTCTCAGTTGCCCCCTACATGTTTTTATCAGTTTTAGTTTTCAATTCATCAAATAAAAAAGGCTGTTGTTTTGCTTCTTCAGAATTTAATCTGAGAAAGAAAACCCTGAGAGGAGGACATTTGTGGATGAATGCTGTTAGACCCTACTGCCGTTAACTGAAGTTAGTGCCCTCAGAACAGTGGAATTGACAGCTAACAGTCATCCTGATACTATCGCTAGCTAATGTTATAGCTAATGTTAGCTAATTAGTCCTCACTGATGCTTGAATGATGAAGCATTTATGTCCCTTCACTTCCCAAACAGCAGCATTATGGACACAACACAAATACATAAAGCTGCCTGTTTTGTTTGTAGACTTTCATCCTACAGCGGTTTAAGGAGGGGGATTCTCTAAATATAAGCAAACATCACAAGTGACATTCTGGTGTTACGGTTAAAAGAGTGACCGTGTTAACTAATGACTTTCAGACAAACGTGACTGTAAGTGTCCTCTTTGTTCAGTTTGTGTATTATCATAATGTCAGATATACTTATTAGATATGTTTTAATGAAAGCTAAACAAAGATGCATTTGTTTACACACGTCACGTCCGACAACCACATACGCATTTAGCTGAAAGTCACCAGATAACATGGTCACTCTTTAAACCGTAACACCGGCAATGCAATAGTGTCCCGTTTGCAGTACGAGGGTCGCAAGATTTATTTTAATAACTCTGTTTACTTCGGTTGTTACTTCGGTCAGGCGATATAAACGCGTCGTTTTTATTGTACATTTTAAATAAAAAGCCCGTGCTGCAGTTCTTCAGTGTTTTTCAACTGAAACCGCTCCTTTCCTGAGCGCTTTTTGCGCTCCAGCCCTCCGCACTGGTCACGTGACTGAAAGCTATGAATAAAACTCCACTCAACACAGGACAATAAAGAAAAACACGTGACACAACATAATAAAATGCTATAAACACTGTGGAACAATGTATATCCTGCTCGGTACCAAACAAAATCATATCAAATATACAATAAATATGTTTTTAAAATGATGGATGCATGTATGGGGACCTTACACAATGAATAACAGGAGGACAATAATACACTTTGGACAATATAATACACAATAGCTACATTATAAAGTGACCAAGATACTAATGCAGGGTCCTTACTCACCTTAAGAACACACTGCACAGTAGAGGCTGCAATATGAGGGTTACATTTAAAAGTAACCAACATGCTAGTACAGCTTCTTTACGTCATAAAAACCATAAGTTTACGCTGCTGGGATAGAAAGTGCAATGTAAAACATGCAATAACTCTATTTAAAGTGGCCAAAGTACCCCAACCATCTATCCAGGATCAGTGCTGACGAGACTGAGTGATTAACACCACTGGAAAAACTGCGGTAGTGTGTGTTGCTTTTTAGATTGTGAGGGAGGTTATTCCATTCGTTGATGGCTTCATACGAAACAGCTGAACAGCAGAACTTCGGTTTGGGATGTTGCAGTCACCTCTAGAACGCTGTGAGGAGAGAGCGGGGGATAACATGCAGCAAAGGGCCAAGGTCAGATTCAAACCCACAGTCTCTGCAACGAGGAAGATAGACTCTGTACAAGTGGCGCACGACATAACCACTAGGCTATCCGGTGCCCACTTTAGTTTATATTTTTGTTGAATTTGAATATACGTATATTATATATGTGGATCATTACATATGAAGACATTTTCAAATACAATCACAGCCTTGTATAAGAAGAAACAACACAGTTAACATTGCATTACACTCTCACTCTCCTCCTTGTCTTTCGGCCTCTCGTCCTTCATCCCTCTGTTGATCAAGACTTACCTGGAATAATTAGACAAATATTTGGGGATATCTGCAGATGTAAACACTGTACGTGTGGCTTCAATTTGGTGGGACAGTAACTGTGCTCAATAACAAACACAATTATGTACCTGAACAGATGACTGCATATGCTGCTTATCGCATGATAAACAAGATTAATACTTGGTTAGACAAGGACATTTGACTACTTCAAGCATTTGCATCAAATCTTTAAAAACATTCATTTTATTTTAACAAGCTTGGAGTGGAACAGGTTTTCATATTGCAAAGGCTGGAATTATTATTATGATGAAACATTTATACTAGCTGGAAGATGAAACTCCATAAGTCAGTTTCCTTTCCTTTTAGCGCTAAGAAATGAAAAGCAATGGATGGAATGGATTCTTGCTTTCTTTCTTTTAAATACTGACTGCTGTTTGACAAATAAGTTTTCACAGGTTTTTGTCCAGAGGGGCAGTCAAATATTTTATAAAATTCCCTAACTACTTTCCTTGACCTTGATGGAAAATATCGAGGGAAGTTGTGAAGGACAATCATGGGCGCTTAGGAATAGAGGCATCTAGAGAAGAAACAACAGTGGGCTCCAGTCATGGCATTGATGGATGACATGACAGTGCTGCAGGCTACAGCTTGATTTATACTCCTGCGTCAGAACTACGCTGTAGCATAATCTGTAGGAGCGGGTAGCCCTGTATCTATGTAGAAGCCTTCGTACATAGCCTGACAAGCACCTGCGTGTTGAAAGGATGCAGAATGCAAGCCCATATACCAAGTAGCTACTTTGTAAGCTGCAGGGAAGCATCAAGTGGGCCCAGATGAAAGTCAAACTAAACAAATCCTAAAGCATCAATTGTCTCTCCACAGTTAAGAGTAAATGCTAACTGGACTTAAGCTTGTATAGAGCTTTTCTAGTTTTCTGACTACTCAAAGCGCGTTTACACCACAGTTCAAAGCTACCCATTCACACACTGATGGCAGAGGTTACTATGTAAAGTGGACATCAGTATCAGTAACTAATCCATTCATACACATTCGTACGCAGCCAACGAAGCAGCTGGAGCAACTTGGGGTTAAGTGTCTTGCCCAAGGACACATTGGACAAATGGCTGCAGGAGCTTGGGATTAAAACCCTGTCCTTAAGGTTGAGAGACCACCGACTCTACCAACTGAGGCACAGCCTCGTAAGAGTGGAGCCACCAAGTTCTGCTTTGGTGAAGACTCAATTCAAACAGTGTCCAAGCAGCCAATCAAAACCAGGGACAAATGGACAAAAGGTGCAATGCAAAGACAAAGTGCTCTTGCAGCAACCAAAATGAAGCATTGTCAACTGTCTGAAGAACATCCACAGAAACCTGCAGTCCTAGAAAGTGAATCTGTGTGTCCACAGCTTTGACTTCTCTTTTGGATAATGTAGCCACTCAGTTTCTTTTATTGTCCAAAATCCTCTCACCAGTCTGAATAAACGTCCTTATGATGACTTTCTCTTGTTTGTGATTGATGACGAATGAATACAATTTTGAAGTAAAATCAAAAATGGTCTTTAGCTGTGCACCATGTAATGATTTGTTGGTTTGGGTGTCCAATTTAAAAGCCTCTGTGTTGGTGTAATGTCAAGGAGGACTGTTTTTGGGGGTTTTTTCTCCCCAGAATGAGGCATGTGACACGACTCATGAAAATCATAGTCCTGCCTTTCTGCCTTTAATGCTACCGGGGACAAATACAAAGACTAGGTGATGGATAAATCAATGAAATGAAAGCCAACCAATTCTACTTCAAATGAGTCCTTTGTTACGGTTTTCTCTTGGGAATTCATCAAATGTTTGCCTTTGTCTTAAATGGATGAAGTAGCAGGTTATAAAGATGTATTTTGTAAAATCACACTAAGGGATGTTTAGTCTACTCGAGGTAAACTGGGAAAAACGACATACTCTTCATTGTAGCTGGTAGATGTGTATATGCAGAAGAAATCGGGAACTAATGGTTGAAGTCCTGCTATTTTTCTGATCGTTATTTAAACATTTCTCCACAATTCAAACTATAAATGTGCCCACAGTTTCCGAATCTAAACCAAATGCTACATTATGCATGCTTTAATTGCCTCATTTGTGCACCATGTGTCTGACAGCAGCTATGGAGAGGTGAGGACATTCTGTACCACACATATCTAAGTGCCCACACAAATACAACTTATACATCATCACCACACATATATATATTTATATACTGCAGCCATTTATGTAGCATATACCCTCCTATTCTAATTCAGGGTCAACATCAGCCTGGAGCCGTTCTCAGCTTGAGCTAGCTGGGGAGCATTGAAATAATAATGTTGACTTGTCATTGAATTTCAGATACATGAATAAACACTGCTGAATGCAAACATGAGTCATATCACGCAGTTGAAGAGGTACCTGTGTGTGAGTCACCGAGCATGCCTGCGTGATTTACTGCGTGCATCTTATGATTAAATGGCCATACATTAGATTGGTTGTGTTGGTAGGGGATGTTGTGTTTGTGTGAGTTTTTGCATGTTGCTCAAGTCACAGACACACATGCACAATATGTATTAAAAAAAGGGTTTATTCCTCAGGTAATGGGGAAAAAGCATAGGCTAAAGGGTTCGGCCTAATTTGTCAAAAACACAAATATATTTAAAGTAAGCACAACTAATAACTATTTGCAACTGGGGCGGCTGTAGCTCGGTTGGTAGAGTCGTCGTCTCTCAACCGGAATGTCGAGGGTTTGATCCCCAGCTCCTGCAGCAACATGTCCGATGTGTCCTTGGGCAAGACACTTAACCCCAAGTTGCTCACGCTGCTTCCTCTGCGACATATGAATGCAAATGAATGGGATTAGTTACTTCTGATGGTCTCACTACACAGCGACCTCTGCCATCAGTGTGTGAATGGGTGTGAATGTGTAGGTGTGACCTGTGGTGTAAAAGTGCTTTTGGTAGTCAGAAGACTAGAAAAGTGCTAAATAAGCTCAAGTCCATTTACCATTTAACTAAACCAACATATAGTAGCTCTTAATAATTAGAAGCTACTTGTTATTACAAGTAGGAAATTACTTTACAAATGTTTGGGCCCCATTAAAATCTCATTTTGCTTTGTTGATGCAGACCTGAAACTTAACATTAATCCTTATCCATAATCACAATATGGAAATTGCTATAAATTTCATTTCATTTTCATTTCAAACCTTTATTTATTCTCAAAAGGACACTGAGGTTTCCCTCGTTTCCAATGCCGTCAAGATTACAAGCACAATAAAAACAAGCAAAAACAACAAACACTTAAAATTGATTACAAAACCACTGAGACCAGTTTGTAGCTACGCTGTAGTTACCTACAGTATTTATACAGTACTGTATTCCTTTGTGAGCACTACATACCTGTATGTTGATGTGACTGCGTTGCTCTGCAATACCCTGCTTACAGATGCTAGTTGGCAGTGTGATTTCTATGCTGGTTATATCATCAGTTTGTGGTTCGGACACATTCTCTACTTGTTTGTGTGCAGGAAACCATGGCGACTTAAACCGAGCATATCATGTTGGAGAATAAAAATGTCTCAGAACACACTTTTGCCATGTGCATTACCACTGTCGAATGAAGCTTTTGTTTTCTTCAGACAGCTCTCTTTCTTTCTTCTAATTTCTTTGCCAATTCTGTCTCATGGTACCTTTACATTTTAAGTAAAAGGGACATTTACAACACAACCCTCAAAAGAGCTGGGAGGGGGGTTGCCATGTCTGCTGACACACCCTGACATGACATAAACTTCATCCACAGCTGCTAAATCCTTATAATAACTTTGTAAAAGTTTAGGCTGCTGCTTCAGTAATTTTATGCAGCCTGTGATGTCTAGTGTTTATGCTGATAACTTCTAAATGTGTTGACTTCAGTAATGGAAGAAAATGACATTTGATCTCTGTATTAAATGCAACTATTCTTCTCAATGTTCACTCCGATTTTGAAAAGAAGAAATCAACTATACAGAGCAAACAATCAACATTGAGTATGACTGCTGATTAGCATGCAGTGAGAGTGTTCACACATGCCTCCAGCATTGTTCCCAATCAGACAGCAGA
This sequence comes from Tautogolabrus adspersus, assembly GCA_020745685.1. Classification (NCBI taxonomy): domain Eukaryota; kingdom Metazoa; phylum Chordata; class Actinopteri; order Labriformes; family Labridae; genus Tautogolabrus; species Tautogolabrus adspersus. The sequence continues at coordinate 7,303,317 of CM036540.1, forward strand.
CAATACAGATGAGCTTGAATTCCTAGTAGAACAAGATAATGACAGATAACAGAATGAATCAGACTGTACTGACACCAATAATGATGAGCCCCATCCATTCACTCTTTTTGTACTTTCTTTTTTGAGACTGTCTTTCTATCTTTCCCTCCTCTTTTCTCCACTCATTTCTATCGTTTGTATCATATCTTTCACTTCCCCTCTATCGCTCTGTCCTCTATTAGAATACAGCATTGATAAGAGGCAAACTAATTCTCACTGGAACTCTAACAATGCTTTACAATAATGTCATGCACCAGACACCAGAACTGATTCATTTTTCTTCCCTCAGTGTTAATCCCCCCATGACCAAAATGTTAATTTTTGCAGCGGGGACCAAAAAAAAAGGAGCGGTTTTGTTTCAGTGTCTCATCCAAGACTTTTGAAATAAAGCCAAAAATGTAGGATGTTAATTTTGCAAGAGTTTTTCAAGATGACAGTTTTATTCAGTTTGTCCTTCAGCTCGTTTTACGTCTATTTGTCTCGGTTTGTATGGGAAGTACACAAAGGTCATGAGGAAGGGATAAAGAGTGAAAGAATAGGACACGGTACAACATGCAACAAAGGCCGAAAAGAAACGTTTTAACACTTTACATCACAGTTTAACCTTAAGTTGTTATATGTTTTACATAGACTGTAAATATTAATGGACAAAGCCTGAGTGACGTCACCCATCTGTTTCTGCAGGGGGCTCATCGGCAGCAGCCGCCATGCTGGAAATCCTGTCTCAGCCTAACTTTCAGTCAACCTAACGACAGGCCGAGAGCTGGAGCTGAGGCAGGTCTTAAGCCTCTTGTCGAACCTTTACATCACGCCACCTGTCAATCATGTCAGCTAAGCGCCTAACTATGGATAACACATATCGTTCATAAAATCAAAACGGAGCCGTTTTTAAAAATTCACCCCCCGTACAGTGTGTGCCCATGAGGACAATAACTAATCAGACCTACTTGGTTTGTGTATCAGGCTGTAAACATGTTCATTTCTACTGTAAAAACATTTTTGAATGGGGTGTGTATGTGACTTACAGGGCTCTTGGAGCCAGCCTCAAGCAGACACTCGAAGATCTGCAGGGTTTTGCACATCCGCATTGGCTTCAGTTTTCAAGACCAGAGGTTGCTGCTTGGTGCTATACAAATATTTATTTATTCATTACAACTTTGGTTGGGTTGAGGCCCCTAAACATCTTTGTTAAATCCATCCATCCATTATCTATACCAGGGGTCGGCAACCTTTGTGACATGGAGTGCCAGTTTGAAATTTTCTTCTCATCTAGTGTGCCATTATCAACAATAACGCAAAGTTAAATGATGTCACAATTTAATTTTTTTTCCAATATACCTGGAATTTTATTCTCAACAATAACAGTATCTGTATTCTTAACAAAATAGCCACATCAATATTTCAAAGACTGAAAAACAGCTACACATTTGAACTAAAACTAGTGTAGGCTGAGGCAACATCAAATTATCAGATGCCTACCAGACAGTCAGTGTGATCCCTGGCTTTTTCAACAATAACGCAAAGTTAAATTATGACACAAAATACATTTTTTTTCCCAATATACCTGGAATTTGATTCATAACAATAACAGTATATGTATTCTTAACAAAACAGCCACATCAACATTTCAAAGACTGAAAAACAGCTACACATTTGAACTAAAACTAGTGTAGGCTGAGGCAACATCAAATTATCAGATGCCTACCAGACAGTCAGTGTGATCCCTGGCCCTGCTTTGCTTGACTGAGCTCTGTGATCTGTGGCTTGTAGTTAGTTACTTTGAGTTGCAAACATGCCTCAGAGTGCTCCGTTGTTAACCGACTGCGGGTGGGGCTGAGCACATGTTTCATGTGTGAGAACACCTGCTCACAGAGATATGTTGACCCGAAGACTGACAGCAGCGCCAGTGCAATGCCCCGGAGACAGCTGAATTTCTCAGGTGCAGATGCCCAGCAGGTGAGGATGTGGTCTCCGTGATCTTTCACTGGTGTGGCTTCCAACAGTTTTCTGAGCTCTGCAAACTTGGTCACCCACAGTGTTGAGCTCTTCAGCTCAATCAGCTGCATTTCCATGTCCTCTGTATCCATCCAGTCGATCAGAGTAGCATCCAAATCATGTCCATCAAAGCTGTCGGGCTTGATCAACATAGAGAACATTGGTCCGTACCTTTTAAAATCGACAAATCGCGTTGTGAACTCCGCCTCCAGCACACGCATGTACGCGGTTATTTCAGCGGTGTTGATGTTGCGCAGGGAGGACAGCTCTCTCAGGTGTCGGAAGTAGCGGAATGTGGAGGTGGAAATGTCATCTGAGAATACTGCCAGCTTACCGACAAAAGCCGTCCATGTCTCAAACATGTCCAAAACAGTTTGTCCTGCACCTTGCAGTCTGAGATTGAGCACATTCAGATGTCCCGTAATGTCCGCCAGAAACATAAGTTTCACAATCCATTTCTCGTCCTCCAGTTCTGGATACTTTTGGCCCTTTTCAGCCAGAAAGGCCTTGATAGCATCAAGACAGCTGACAAATCGCTCCAGAACTTTTCCGCAACTCAGCCATCTCACTGCTGAGTGGAGCGGCAAATCTTTGTATGCGCTGTCCAGCTCCTCGAGCAGGGACTGAAACTGCCGATGCGTCAGTGCAGCTTCACTATGAAGTTAATAATCTTTGTCACCGTGGCCATAACTTCATTGAGATCGGAATTTGACATTTTTGCACACAGATTCTCCTGATGGATTATGCAGTGGAGTTTCATGATGGGGTGGCCGACTTTTTCTTCTATCAGTTTGACAGCGCCCTTGTGTCTCCCAACCATAGCGGGGGCGCCGTCTGTGGTCACTGCAAACACTTTTCTGATGTTAATCCCTCGTTCTTCAAAATGTTCAATTAATGCCTTGGCTACGTCTTCACCTTTTGTAGTGTCAGTTATTGGCTTCAAGCAGCATAGTTCCTCTCTGACAGTTGAATCACAGTACCTTGCCATGACTGCCAAACGCGGGATGTCATTCACATCCACGCTTTCATCAAGTGCAATGCTAAATACCGCAGCATCTTTTAATCCAGCTGTTTGCTGAGCTCTGACATTTTCAGCCATTTCATCAATACGTCGCTGAACACTTCTAGCTGACGTGGGAATGTCCTTTATTCGTGACTTGATCGTTTCTTTATTTGGCAAGCTTTCAAAAAGAGCATCTGAACAACTGAGAAAAGCCTCCTTAATAAATTCGCCATCTGTAAAGGGCTTCCCATGCTTTGCAATGCAATGCGCAATGCGATAACTTGCTTCTGTCCCGTGATCTTTAGCAGTGGTAAAAACCTTGAAGGAGCTAGCCTGTTTTTCATATCTGGACACAGCACGTTTGATTGACTCTACTTTGTCTGCTTGGTCTTTGAAGGTCTTCTCGTGCTTCGTCTCAAAATGACGCTTAACACTTGACGTTCTGCACACAACATTCTCACAGCATAAAGTGCACACAGCACGGTCCTTCACAAATACAAAACCAAACTCTTGTGTCCAGCAGCACTGGAATGGCCTAGTTTTAGCTGCAGCGGGTGTTGCCATTGTTCACAATATCACGCTCTGTCATTAATTTATGTCAGCAGTCAGCACGAAGACAGCGGACAGTGCGCTTGAATTTCAAACACTTAGATCTGAAATTCTCCCGCTGCAACCTGACCAATGGCAACACTCCAACATCAAATCCAGTGGTGTCCTCCGGGTCCTAGTGCCGGCAGACAAAAGACGTTTTTTTTTTGTTTGTTTTTTACGGGACAGAAAAAGTGAGTATCGTAACACTGAGGTGACGTGCCAGTGTTTATTCTGCGGCGTGCCAACCGTGGCACGCGTGCCATAGGTTGCCGACCCCTGATCTATACTATAATAACTCCCATGTTCACTTGTTTGCTTGCTCAGGATTAGAACCCCTGGCTCCGTAAACTCCTCTTGTTTTAATATTTGTGTTTGTTTAATTTAATTTTAAGCATCTTTTGCTTCTGCCAACCCAAAAACATCCATGTTTCCGTGGATCCATGTTTCTGCAGTCTAAACACAGTGAGGAGGTTTAGTGAGCTGAATCCTAGTAGACAGCTAATATTCCCTATCTGTCACTCACTCATTTGAGGAACTGTACCATGTTGTTTTAAATTCTTTAGCCCCTAGTTTGCTGCTTGAGTTTGCAGGGAAAACTGTCAAAGGAATTATGTGAAAACTATTCATTAAATTTGACCTATTCTGCTGATCCTCTTTTTAAAACTCACATAATATGTGAGTTTTAAAATGATAAAAATGTGTATATTATAGTGTAACAATGTTGGATGTCCATACTAATCATAGGCAAAGTTTCATGAGGTAAACATATATCAGAGTAATCCCAGGATGAGTCTGCAAAGGGCGCTAAACGGCTTGTTCTACAAATCACGCGATAGTTCCACAATATGAAACCAAGAATTTCACGACACGTCCTTAAGCCTCTACTTAGGCTTTTGAAACAACTAACATAGGCTCTCTTCTCTTAAAACTGGAGAGCAAACCCTCCCCAGGCAACCCTGCAGCATTCTGCCCCCTCAGACGGCTTTAAGAGAGCTGGCCAATCAGAAGAAAGTGGGCACGTGGGGAGGGGGGGCCTTAAAGAGACAGCAGCCAAAACGAACCTGTCAGACGGAGGTGAAATCGGGGGTTTTGCAGACGCCAGTTTAAGATAAAAATAAGGAGTTTCTTGAGCTGCAGATCATCCAGATCTACTCTACAGGTCTCACAGACTGACAACATGAAAGGTGAAAATTATTGAGCCTTAAGCTTTCTCAATGTTATAAAAATACCTGGAAACTCATCAACTAATGATTAGAGCCATGTCCAACAACACAACGAAGGTCCAATTCACACATACTCTGTGCTCGACACGGTCCGTCAGCGCCGTGCACTATGCCGTAGTTCGCTGCCACTCAAGTCAATCATTTTGTTCACACAGCGGGCGCTGCGCTCCGTCTCCGGAGCGTGCCACCAGCGCCATACGCTCTGCTCCGTTTCAAATATGCTGCGAGTCTATTTTCGACGGAGTACGTGGCAGGCACGCGTCAAGCTGGACAGAATATGACAACCCGGACAGGAAGTCAGACAAGGAAATGCACAGAGCATCCGGTCAATTTAAAAATAAAACACAATATTCAGACTCATGATCATATTTTCATCAAACGGATCCAGTGAGGATGGGCGCGTGCCGTCCGACAGAGCAAAACCGTGGCGCTGACGGACCGCAGCGCGCACAGAGTATGTGTGAATTGGGAGTAAGTGTTGCTTACTTTCGTTGTTACTCTTACAAAATTGAGTCCAGTTGCAGTCTGGTCAAGTCTTGTGAATTTATTTTCTTTCAGAAGCACTGCATAAGAGAAATAAAGCCCAGTAAATTAAAGGCAACAGAAGAAAAATAATGGATTTCTTTGGTTTATTGTACAGAAGAGAAATCTGTTATTGTACGACTATGCAAGGCAGACAAATGCTGGTAATTAACACAGGGTAACAGACAGTGGTTGGTTAATGAAATTGTTCTAGTGCAGAGGTGAAACCATTTAAAGGTGTTTAAGAGAAGATCCATTTTTCACAAGTGGTATCAAGGTTACTTAATACGGAGAGCAACGTGCATACTTTAAGTAGTTTGATACTCCAGACATTTCTTTGATGTGTGTGTATGTGTATGTGGTTGTGTGGGAGACAGACAAATAGATGACACAGATTGTTGCATAGTTCCTGAAGAAGAAACTGACATGCATAGTCCTCCCACACCCCCCCTCCTTCTTTGAGCTTCTGTCTCTGTATCGGGGTGTGAGTCTTAAACAATACGGGCGAGCAGATGTGGCCCAGAAAATAAGACAGAAATTGAGTTTGTTCTGTTCTTCACATACAGTACACAACCATAAGTTGCTCTTCCCAGAGGCGTATGCCAGATTCTCGGAGTTAAGAGACAGCTGGAGCATGATCAGCTGTGAGAGGTATCCTCAAAATAGACGGGGAAGTTCACATTGTGCTACACTGTTGAAGTGTTCTGCTGCATTGCTCTTTCCTTAGAGAGGAAGTAAGTGTATGTAATAGTTGGGTGATTATGAATATTAGTACTGTTTTGTTTACACTTGACACAAATTGTCTACAATCAGCATGTCATTGTCATACCAGTCGGGGACTAATGGATGTTTTTTCAGCAATGAGATTTCAAACGAGAAGCATATTTATCTCCTAAAGAAGTTCTGAGAGGAGAAACAAAGAAGAAATTACCTTTTCTACCAAGCCCTGTTTTGAATATTATTATGTTATTATTATTCTTACCTTGACTAAGGGTGTTTTCACATTAGGCACGATTGTTTCGTACCTTGCCTGAGCACTTCCCTCCCCTCTCCCCGCTGGTCTGCATTCACATTAGTAACATCATTCCGCCCCCGAGTACACTTGGGTATGGACACAGTAAGATACAGCAGGTGGCAGTATGCACATAGTTGATTTACAAATCCGCTAAGAAGCATAAAGAAGAAGAAGAAGCAACCATGTCAGTCCATCCTGCTAACTGTAGATGTATTTGTTATTTCTGAGACGCCAACAACAGCCTTATTCCTACATCCACATCTAACATGCAGCTCAGAGGACAAAATGGGCCCGTGCTGCGCGTATACGGCGGTTTTTGAAGAGACAGGAGCCGTTTAGAATTAAATCATAAAGCGGTCCACTTCCTAGTTTAAACACGGTTGCGTTCACATCTCTCGCGGACCGTACTCGAGTACAAATGATTTGAGAGACCACCTCTTCAAGCAGACTTGGGCACAGTACCCAAGTACGGTACGTTTGTGTCCATACTGATCAAATGAACCGGACTTTGGGTTCAAGTGTAGTCGGAACTCGGCCAGGGTCCTTAGTGTGAAGCCACCCTAAAGGCCCTGACACTACAAGCAGACAGCAAAGAACTAGTGGCGACGAAGACTGCCTGTGGCGTCGCCTCACGTCTTGGCCAAAAAGTTCCACTAGAACACACCGCAAAGACTATAGCCGACGGCCAACCACCACGTACGTTCTGCGCATGCGTGAGAGGAAATAACTCTCCATGCCAGCAGGCAGTGGTAGTCCGTTGTTATGAGATGAAAAGACCATTTTCACACCGCTGTCACGCACCACTGATATTATAGGTAGCCTACTAATCGAGAATAATGTCTGATAAAAAGTCGAAAATGGCATGGCGTTGTCAGCCCTTTGTCTTTAAGTGGAAAAAGGAAATAAGAGGCGGAGGCGATAAATAAAGAGAAACCGCACTAATGGGTGAAAACATGGATAGCCTACTACAGCGGCAGGCTCAAGGGGCTTTCCCGAACCTGCGTCGACTGCTGGAGATAAATGAAGCCTCTAAGCAGCCAATCAGACAGATTCCTCTCACCGACCGTGCCGTGCCAAAAAAGGCTGACGGGTGCCGATGGTTAGCGACAGAGCCGGACACACCGCAAAAACTAGGGCGACAACCACTCGCGGACGGTCCAACTAGGACTGACGACCGACGATCTCCCTGGTGTGTCAGGGCCGTTGCATGTCAAAAAGAACACTCAGTGACTCAGCAGTCTACCAAGTTAAATCTTGTTTGTCTTCGTTCCTTCTCTTTGTACCCCTGACTGAATCTTAGCTTCTGGCAACTTCAAAAGATGTGAGGAAGGAACACAGGTGAATATAAAAGAGTGAAATACAATTCTACAATTCATTTAGCAGATGCCTTTGTCCAAAGGTGAACATCTGAGAGTAAGCTATTAACTATTCAGTTTGCTTTCTAGCTTCTTATCACACTAGTCAGTGAAACGGTCAGAAATATATGATGGAATTTTTTTTTTTTTTTTCACAATTAAATACATAGTCAATTCAAAGATACATAGAGGGCCACATTCAGAGTGATGTTGCAACACTAATCAAACAAATGGGTGTGTTCGGGTGAGTTTGAAATGTTCCCCTCAAGTGAGAAATATTCTCAAAGGCTGTATGGTTTTCAGATTTCCCTGATTTCCTGAGATTGCATCAGCATAGGTCCATCTGTTCAAAACACAAGCATTTCCACATTTTTTCTGCATGTCCTGCCTTCAAGACAGACCAGGTAATGTTGAACATTTTGATATCTCCATTTTTTTGTGTTTTGTTTTTTTTACTTCAGCAGCCTTTCAGTCAGCGTATTCAACAGAATTGAAGCAAAAATCTGTTCATAGGCCTGCTTTCATCTGTACCAAATACAGTGAAACTTCCTTTCACAAGAAACAGACGGATTGTCAAACATATTAAATATTCAATCCCTTTAGGTTTTGATAAAGCTTATAGTTAGGGCTGGCTCAGGCTTGGACCAGCTCCTAGTTATGCTGCTTTAGACTTAGACTGCTGGGGGACTATGCACACTTAAGTCTATATCACACTTACTTACTGCTAATACCATGCATACTTTTGCCATTATTATTGGCATTGTAGTCATAATGTCTATTTCTTTCTCTGTCTGTCTCTCCCTCTATCCTCTCTTCAAACTCCATACAGATTTTTTTATTTGTCCTTTGTTTTAGCAGGGAGAACCCACTGAGACTTATATCTCTTTCCCAATGGTGCCCTGGAGCAATACAATAAAAGATAGAACAAAAAAAACCCACACATATAAAACACAGTTTAAAATAATTACAAAGGCATTCATTAACACTCGTTGATTCTTGCAAACTCATGCTCTGGATAAAAAGTCACATTTTAGAACATTTGCAATTACTTTCCATTAGCAGTAAAGACACAAGCTCTTTTAAAACATGTTTTTTTAAAGGAAGAGTGTGCAATATTTTACACAAATATATCAGAAATCAAGTCTATCCTCTGTAAATGTCTCTCTGAGTCATTACTGTCTACAATGAGTGAGAAGCGCGAGTCCTGCTGGCTGTGTTATTGTCGGGTCGTGTTTACATCATGTTAACATGGACGGGACGGCCTCGTGTATAAAGCTGTTTTAGTCAAGGACTAGAAAAAATAAGAATAACATAGCCTACTCGCTGCTTATTTTGATGTCACGTAAGTGTCTTAAGATCACGGTCATTCAGTGTCAATTTATGTGCAATATGAAGCTATGAATTAACCAAAGTGTGCTAACATTAGCCTGCTAACACAACAATGCAGACTGCAGGTAATTGCAGCTCGAGCAAAGGACAATTTTGTCCGCCGCTTGCACTTTATGGTGGTTAATTATGGTGCGTTCTCAATCATAACTCCTTTGTGCAAATGGGAGTGGAGAGGGGTTGGAGGTGTGCCGCTGGAGGAGAGCGGAGGCTTCAGAATAGCTTGAGGTGTCACCAAACAGCAGCTTGTTTTGGTGTAGTGTTGGTGCTCAAGGGCGACATCTACTGGATCAAAAAGTTGCACATGCTTCCTTTAAAGAGCTAGTGCGGCAGATGAATTAATGAATGTAGAAAGTGTCAATAATAACAATCTCGAATGAAAGATGTGAAGAAGTGAGTGTTTATTCATTAATTACAATATACCAAATAAGAGTGTATGGCACTCATGGTGACGTTAATTGCTTACTTACAATTAACACCAATATGCAACTCACCAGCTGGCTGCATGACTCACTGGCAAAGTTATGCAATATTTATACGGGAACACGTTCATACTGCATTCCATTCATATACAACTTGAAAAACCTCTTTCCAGTTGTTCCCTCTGCTACAAAAACAAATGTCAGTTATATCAGGATTCCTTCTCTAGTGCACTAAGCCAGCTGGAGAATAATACTGCTTGTTTTCCTAACAAATGTCAGCTATATCAAGAATTCCACTCCCCAACCCGGAGTGACACAGGTGCATGTGGAGCTTATTGTGAATATCAATAGGGTATTATATAAATCCCATACTGCTTCCACAAGACTGACAGGTCTTTGGGATGAAGCTTGTTGGCAGCAGAACACGGGAGTGTGTGTGTGTGTGTGTGTGTGTGTGTGTGTGTGTGTGTGTGTGTGTGTGTGTGTGTGTTTGAGTGTGTGTGTCAGGGACAGCACTCGCTGGTAATGTTAAGTGTGGGAGTGTTTGTGTGGCTGAAACAGGGACGATGTTAGGGTGCAAAAGATTGTTTTTTCTGCCTGTATCAGTTTGAGATATTTCTCGTGCTGCCAAAGAATCTGCGTAGGTGAATCACTGAGTGTATAAGTGTCAATTGGCAGAGCTTGTGCAGTTAATCTATGTGATTCACTCTTTCATGTTCATCAAATCCACTTGATGATCCTTGATCCACTTTGTTATGAAGCTTTTGACCCGAAACAGAGCAGTTTTGTCTGTCATACAAAGGCCCTGTCTCTTATTAATGGTGGAAGTGGAACTAAGTCACTTATTTGTAATGAGTATTGGCCTACACAATTTGGTAAAATTGGGTCTTTGGTCAAGGTCAACAAGTGGCAAGTCAGGTACCATGTCAGGACCAACAAGTCCCCAAGTCAATGACAAAAAGTCCCAAGCCAGTCCCAAGTCAGAAGTTATAGAATTGGGTTGGCAGTCAAAACGGACATTTCCAAAGTTTGGTCCAAAGTAAAGCCCATTTAAAACCAGTGAAGAATACCAATAAGTCCCAAACCAAGTCCCGAATTAAGGTCTCACTTAAGCCTAGCAAGTCCAAAGTGAAAGCCAACAAGTCCCAACTCAATGCAAACAAGGTTATGGTTTCATTTATGTCCCAAGTGAAGTCTAAAGTACAGACCAAAAGTCAAGACCCCAGTAAGACCAACCATCTTATGTCAAGTCTAGAATATTATTTTAAAGTCAACAAAGTCAACAAGTTATAAATTAATCCAACACGTCCCAATTTAAAGCAAAAAAGTTGTTAGGTAGTGTAAAAGAATCTCAAGCTAAAGATCTGCACAAGACCAACATGGACAAGGTCATTGCACACAAGTCCCAAGACGAGTCCAAAGTCAGCAACAAGTTCCAATTAGCTTCCCAGTCAAGTCCCAAGTCCAGACCAACAAGTCCCGGGTCACTTTCTGAACCAAGGATTTTCAATTTATAATTAGATGCCTTTAACAAGAGACATGATACCAACTTCTTTAATGAATTTGTGAAATTAAGAAATGCTTTTTTATTAAAATATTAATGGACGGGGGATTGAATTTAATTTGTCTTCAGCTCACAGTATTTGTAACATAACTTAAAAACTAAAGTTTTAATTTATAGAAGCAGGCCCTCTGTTCTCATTCACAACAATGTTGAAAGACAACTTTAAACACTGATTTTTATTAATAATGTTTATTCGTATACACACGTTAATGTCTAGAAGAGAGGACAGCAAAGTACTTGTATAACTGCAATAAAATAAATGCCTTCTATTTCTACATTCATATATTTGTTTGTCCTAAAGTGAAAAGACTTCAGCTGATAAGTGGATGTTTTTCTTGTTGTTTCTTGGATCATGAAGGGAAGCACGTACTCAAGCCTCAGAGCAAGTGAAGCTGTCTCAGAGGTCTCCACAGGGACGTCTTCATCAACGTAACACTATTAGAAGGTCATGAGCATGTCCTCTAATGCATTTGAACGATTTTTAATCTATTCCTTCTGTTGGATGGTCAAGTCAACAAACTGTTTCCAGCATACAGAATAAAACATCAGGAGCTGTGGTTATTAAAGATAAAAATGACAGCAGCAACATAGAGCACATTTCTCCTCAATAGGACAAAATTACAGCCTGGACTTCATTTTCTTATCAATATAACTTTATAAGGAAAAAAGAGGTTTCTCTAAAGCGAACTCTGTGAACCTGTATCTTACATCAACTATCCAATGTGCAGCATTTTCAAGCTGGTGAGTCAGTTACCTTATATTAAATATTTTTTTTTAAAAGTCATCGTCTCTCAACCGGAAGGTCGAGGGTTCGATTCCCAGCTGCTGCAGCAACATG